>CM054809.1:10400308-11038139 GCA_028984105.1 Lavandula angustifolia | reverse complement strand
GTCTCATGTTCAATACCTTGACTTCGCGATTGCCTTTCACCATCGAGTTCAGAAACTTAGTTCCACGATCTGAGCGTATCCTTTGGATCTTGATATCTTTCTCGACGCTCAGCCACTTCAGTAGTTTTGGCACCTCAGATTTGGCGTCAGATTTGTTGGCGATGAATATCACCCAAGTATATCTTGAATAGTCATCAATGACTGCAAGAGCATATTTCTTTCCTCTTATCGTCACTGGATTGACTAGCCCAAATAAATCTTTGTGCAGTAGTTGAAGGTTTGCATCAGTGGAGCGTGACGGAATAAGCAAAATGTTTGACTTTGTTTGGTTCCCCTTCAGACATGCCTCACAGTTCTTATATCTTTTGAATACTTCGTTGGGCAGTCCTCTGACTTTAGCATCTTGTGCTAGCTTGTTCATTGTCTTGAAGTTCAGATGATTCAGTTGTCTATGCCACAGTCATATTGTTTTGTCATCTGACCTCGTATGTGCTAGCAGGCATGCTTCAGGTTTGGCGGTATTCCTTTCAGCATAGTATATATTCCTTCGCCGCGATCCTGATAACACAGTTTTTCCTGTAGATTTATCAAGAACATCACAAAAACTGCATCAAAAGTCACTTTATTGGAGTTATCACAAAATTGACTAACAGAAAGATGATTATGTTGAAGTCCTTCAATATAAGATACTCTAAGAACTGTCGCTGTCCATATTTTCAATGTGTAGTATCCCCCTGTGTAGCCTTTGGAGTTGTCACCAAATTCAATTCTGGCTCCATCTTGCTGAACGTAGTCGGTCGGTAGAGGCTCTTTTTATGTGTTATATGTCTTGAGCATCCACCTGCCGACAATCCAAGGGTCCTTTAGCACTGCAAAACAAGGACGCATTCGGTACCCTTTGGGTTCACTCGGGTCCTTAATTGTTAGATTTAACGATCTGAACTTGTCTAACAGCCCTGATCAGACTTCCTCTTGCCCTTGTTGTCAGTAACCTTCTCCACTAAGCTTGGAGAAGCTGACTTCTTAGTCTTTTGGGGTTCAGCTTTCTTCTTTTTCTGAACCTTAGAGCTTCTGACTCTTGGCTCATAGTAGTACGAACCATATTGAGCTAGGTTAGTCAGTTTTTGATGGCCATACTGCTCGGCCCACCTGACCTTCTTGGTCTCCCCTGAATTTTCTCTTCGTGTTCTGGGCTAGAACAACTTCTTGTTGCTCGGCTGAGGTGCTAGAATTTTCTACTTGTTCTTTGCCTGAGGGGATGTATAGTCTGCATGCTGAGTCACCCCTTGGACAAACCTATCAGCTAGCATGGTGGAGCTCTTTTGTCCTGAAGTGGAGGCTTCATATGTATAACCAAGTTCTTCTTTGGTAGCATATGGTCTTTGAGCTCGTAATAGGTTCTCCAACTTCTCCTTTTCTCCAATGTATTGTTCTGTTATCAAGGTTCTCCACACTTCATCGCTCTTTCTCAGAGATTCATATTCTGCTCTGGACTGTGTGAGTTTTTCCTTGAGATTAGCGATTTCAGTCTCTTTCTCAGAGATGTCTTTGGTCAATACTGAAATATGTGCTTCTTGGTCTTGAGACTTAGTCATTAGAGAGTTAATCTCTTCCTTCAGTCTCAGAGAAAGTCCGTTAGACTTAGTAGAGTCCTGACATCTCTTTGAAAGTATCTGATTTTCCGCTTCTAAGATTTCCATCTCCTGAATAGTCTTGCTAAACTGCTAGCTCATTTGAATTTGCTCTTCAAGCAAATCTTCGTATACAAGAACCACATCTAGCGGTTCACCTGTAATTGAGCTCCTGTCCTGTGTGCACGGTGAAGAGGGGCATATATGGGGGTTAGAATTTACCTCAGCTTCTTCTCCGGCCATGAGACACAGTTCAGTGTCTTATGCTTCAATAGCGACAAGCGCAGCATCAGCATCTGATGATTCCATGAAAAGCTCTACATCGCTTGAGCAATCAGACAACTCTCCATCTATGTAAGCTTGCCTCTTTCTGACAAACTTGTCACGTCGGGCTTGCCTTTCAGCTCGTTCAGCTGCTGAGAGTTCTTGACATTCATACTGAACATGTCCTGGTTTCTTGCAGTTGTAGCATACTGAACTTCTGTCATCCCTTCTAGGTGTGTCTTTTTGTTCGGCGGGAACAGCTTCAGTATTCCTGCAATCAGGTAGAGGTTTAGTTTCACTTTTCGAGTGACTATAATCTCTCTTACCTTGATATTTCTGGGAAGCCTTTTTCATCTTCCTTCGGAACATCTCCTTCTTCTTCTTTTATTTCACAACAAGGAGAGCATACTTCTCAGCCAAGTTGTCCGCAGTTGGTAGTGTTACTGAGCTTCTGGCTGACTGGCAAGCCTTATTGTAAGATTCATAGTAGAACCCATTTTAGTTCATCACTTAGAGTTACTCTTGTTCCCCTTCTCTTATCAAAGCAAGCCTTATTGTAAGATTCATAGCTTATAAACCTCGAGGAAGTTCACATCCTTGTGAAACTGTTCTTATTGTAAGAACTTCCTCTTAGTTGGAGAAGACTCAAAATCTTTAAGTTTGAAACCCCTGTAAAAGTCATCACGACTATAAGTAGAGAATCTGTCATGCGAACAGATCACTGAGAAGTTGCTCAGTATAAACTTCAAGTTGTATCTATCTTGGGAACAGATCACTAAGACTTGCTCAGTATAAATATAACAAGTATCCTGCTTTGGTCAGGACAGTGGACGTAGGACCCAGTGTGTCTGAACTACTTTAAAAATCTGTTGTGTTGATTTGCTGTTTTCCTTAACTGATCATACTGCATTAAAATTATATTTTATCAAACTCAGCATAAAACCGATTTTCCAACCGAGACGTTTAATAGGGCCTACACTTCCACACACAACTCTGATACTGAATGACTACTCGACTGACTCAAGTCAGTAGAGTTGAACTCAGTAAAAGAATTTCTTGCCCACGCGATCTGAAAGTATATTTGGCTATCTGACTCAGTTCAGTAGCAAACTCGGCTAGAGCTAACTTTCGCGTTTGAGAAACGAATTTGTATTCAGGTGTAATCATCCCCCCCCCGACACCTGAACCACGTCTCAGGACAACATAGTCGATTTGGTGGTTGAAATCAAAATTGGAGTGTGGGGGAAGGTTTTCGGCAGAAAACACAAGTAATTTTTGAGTAAGAATCTAAAAATTCAGCGTGTCTTCGTGCTACAATGCATTTTTGTCTAGTATTGAAGCAGATTTCGATAAATAATGATGGCAATTTGACGATATTTGGGCTTAAGCCCTAGTTTGTGCATATAGTGTATGTAGCCCTAGTTTTTGCAAATTTGTTTGAATTATGCTTCATCATTGTTTTTTTCAGATTGTGTGAGGTATACTTGTTGGGATTTTGTATACTGGAAGCAAATTTTATGCTTGTATACCATGTGTTTTTTTCCTTGCCACTATTTTATTCTCCTATCTGATAAATATATATATAAATATATATATATATATATATATATATATATATATATATATATATATATATATATATATATAGGGGGTGGTTCAAATAGGAACACCCCTTAGAGTGAGAAATAAGAACAATCATAAGCCTTTAGATTATGTTAATTGATGGATGAGATTCATTTTAAAATATTTTTGCCCGAAATGCACCATATACTTGTAATATTTTGCACAAAGGGTATTTTTGTCAATTGTTTTTAAGAAAAAACCTAGCCGCGTTTATAAAGAAAAAAAGTATAGATCTGAGTTCTTCTATATTGTGTTTACCCCATTTCGGCTTCATTGAGCGGTGAGTTTTTCTATTTTGCGTTTACCCCCTTTCGGATTCATTGTGCGGTGAGTTTCTCTCACAATATTATTATGTTTCGATAACCTCTATATCTGTTTACAATCCGAGTTTTTCTATTTTGCGTTTACCCGCTTTCGTCTTCATTGTGCGGTGAGTTCCTCTCTAAATTTTCTTATGTTTCGTTAAACCTTATATCTGTTTACAATCTGAGTTTTTCTATTTTCGTTTACAACCTTTCGGCTTAATTGTGCGGTGAGTTCCTGTCTGAATTTTCTAATGTTCGTTTATCGATTTGGTTTGTCAACTAGTTTGTGACTGATTTTTCGTATCGAATTGGTGTGGGTTTTTCTAAGAGTTTGTTTTCATATATATATATATATATTTTTTCTTTACCCCCTTTGTTGATAGTGAATCTTTTATGGAATCAATTAGTTTTTTTTTTGCTAGAACTCAATTAAGATTTCTGCACAATTCTGTATATGAAAATGCACGCTTATGTATAAAATTATGAACATTTTTTGAATTATTGTCTAGATTGCCTTTTTTATATAAATAATAATTTATGAACAATTATGTATATTCAAATGCACGGTTTAGTCGAAACCTTATGCATATACAATTTGTAGATTTTTTTTTAATTACATAAGTTAAACTTCCTTTTGGATTATTATTTTTATTTAAATTGAACAATTCAGTATAACATATGACACTATTTACTGAATAAAGTTTGTATTTTGCATATATTTTTGAAATCATCGATTTCTAAATAGGGTTTCCAAAAAGATTTCGACAACGAAGATCAATTGAAGATCAGTGGTTCAAAAGCAGCGATTTCTAATTTTATTCGTCCCTTTGAAGATCAATTGAAGATCAGTTATTTGTCCCTTTGTCACAGTATTATTCGTCCCTTTGTACAACAAAAGTTTTTTTTATTTTCTGTCGAATTTTATTTTCTGTCGAATTTTTAACAATTATTCGTCCCTTTGTCACAGTGATTTGTTGATTATTTTAATTTATAAATATATGCACAATTTCCCAAAACAAAATGCACAATTATGAGAGAAAATATGCACAATTAATGAGAAAAAATATACAATTACTGGGAAAAATATGCACACATTTAATGGGAAAAATATGCACAATTATTAAGAAAAATATGCACAATTAATAGGAAAAATATGCACAATAAATTATAAATAAATGAAAAGATAAAATTATTAAGGAAAATCTGGGACGAGACTTAGATCTAGGACGATAATTAGTGAAACTATGCACAATTAACGATTTTTATCGTAAAATCTGGGGCTAGACTTGATGATATTAAAATATGGAAGAGAATTAATGAAAATGACGTTTACAACAAAGGAAAGAAGATAAAAAAAAATAATAGATTGTGCAAGATTACAAAAATAACCTCAGTGCAAACTTTTTGCCTTAAAGGTGCATTTCGGGATTTTAAGTGATGGCATGATCTGGAGCGTCGAATTACTTGATCAAATGGTTATAAATTGTTCTTATTTCTCACTCTAAGGGGTGTTCTCATATGATCTCCCCTCATATATATATATATATATATATATATATATATATATATATATATATATATATATATATATATATTTGCTCATGTAATCCTTTATCTTGTATAAAAGTTAGATTTGTATTGTGTGTCGGGTATCACGTAAGACTACACAAATTGGTTGAAATGACAAGATATAAACAAGTTATCACAATTGAGACAATATAAGGATAAGTTGTCGGTTTAAGTTGCGGTTTAGATAGGAAGTGGCTTGTCTTGGTCGCTTGTCTTTTCTTGGTACACTTAAGGTGATGTATTGATGGATCATAGTGAGATGTGTTGTCCTAATCGACCTTAGTGGAGAACCAAGATCTCGGTGACTTAGATGGTCTTAAGCTTGGTAAGACTTCAGCTGAGCGCATTTAGCCATCTAGCACTTTGACCTACTATGGTGAACGTCATCGCGATCGGATCTACGTATCTTGAGTGTTAGTAGTTATTTGTGGCTCAGGCTGGTTGTCTGTATCTTGCAACCGTATCCTAGTAAAATGGGTTGATAATATCCCTTGAGGAACTCGTAAGGATGAGCACACTAAACCCGACCGGTTGATTAAGTTCAGGTGTGTTAATAAGGTCGAGTGGTACTTCTCAGGAACATATAAGATTTTAATTAATTTAAGCTATCAGTGGGCTTAATTAATTAATGGATATTTCTATCTTAAATACGGGGATCGATTAAGTCTAAAATACAAGTCCATGCTCAAGTTGTGATAAAGGGGTAAGTCAGCACGGATTCTCTAGTGAGTGAATCTGTGTTTATTAATTAATTTTGCTCTGGGCTGAACATAGATAATTAATTAATTTGAGGCCTGACTTTATTTCTTATATTGGATCCCTAGTTTGGCCCAATCAACTGCCCAATATTTATTATGCTCTCTCGGAAATTATTAATAATAAATTAATGTATTTATACATTATTTAATAATATAGAAATTATTTATCTTGAATTAATTGGCTGGGCAAATTAATTGATAAATAAGTGACAAACATGGATTTATAGGTTTTAGAGAGCTTACATGTTTATTTACCAAGAAAAATCATGATTGTACATGTTGTGTTCACATAGTTCATTGGGTTGGTTTCTATTGATTTTTCAGGAGAATGAAGACCTATTTTGAAGAAAAGGGAAGCCATAAAGTTCAGCTTGTTGGGGTCACGTGGCCGAAAACGGATCGAGATTTGGATAAGAAACGAGGGAGAACGAGTCAAAACAAAATTGTTGCGGAACAGCAGAAACTGGACCGCGGTCCGAGATGACCGTGGTTCTATGCCTTCTGTCCGAAAAATTGTTGAAAAAAAAAAGTTCCGGACCGCGGTCCGAGCTTTGTACTGGACCGCGGTCCGCCCCCTTTTTTGCGGATTATCCAGTTTTTACCCCGGTTTCGACCCGGGTCACCATATAAAGCCAAACCTTGAAGCCCTAGCCACCATAACTCACCTACCACACGAAATTTCACCATATTCACTCTCCAAATCCATCCCTTCACCCCCAAACACCCAAAATCTTCCATTCGCCATCATTGAAGTTGATAATTGTGTGAAGATTGAAGAAGAAGGAGTCAAGCAATCAAGATTGAAGACAAGGCTTTAGGATTTATTTGCATTTTTTTTCCCCTTGCTTTCTCATGTCTTTGACTTGCTATGATTTGAGTATTTTGCTAATCAATAACATGAGTAGCTAAATTCCCTAATCTAGGGGCTAGACTTGATGTATTTGTTTGAGAATTGATGTTTACTAGATTTGCTTATGGTTAATCTACTCTATTTATCTATGCTCTTGCTTTTAATAATTATTTGAATGATTGATCACCATTTAAATTTATCCATGGAACAAATTCGATAAACGAGAGTTGAGAATTAATTCTAGATTAGGAGCATAGAGCACCTCTTTCCAATAGACCGAGAGGTTGCGGGATACGGGTGAGGATAATAGACTTGAGGGCTTTTGGGAGTTCTAGGTTTCGATGAATTGGAGACGATAGTCTTAATCTAGAATCCACGGTCTAAGTTCACCGAGAGGTAGTTAGGCTATATCCGATGTCGCTCATAAATAGATGTAATTAACTGTGGAAAACTCAAGTAAGCGAGATCTTTTTACATATCATTAGTGTCTACCCCTAGAATATCTTCTCTTAGATTTTCATCCATTTAGCTTCTTTGTTGGGAATTAGGTTCACTACGATAGATTTGAAGATCCCAAAACCCTAGCTGGATGATGAGCTTTCGATATTGTTATAGCTTAACTGAGTTCACCGTGTTAGGAACTCAGTAGACTAGCTAAAGTTCAACAGCTGTGCATTCAGTAGAAGACTCAGTAAATACCGGACTCGGCGAGAGCAAAGATATCGAAAGGAGTCAGTCGAACTGAACTCAGCAGGAGTAGTTCACTGTACTCAGAGTTGATCTTTAGTAAAGCAGACTCAGCAGAAGTTATCTACTGAATCAAGATCAGACTCAGCAATGGTCGGTCAGTTACTTTAACTGACCATGGACTTCAGAAGAACAAATTCAGTAGAGTTGTCCGAGGTCGTACATCTGAGAAGTCAGCTTCAGTATCACCTTGAAGTCTTAATAGGTCTCAACCCCTCTCTGTACCTCGACCAATGACAAGCAACCAGCTGGCAGAGTCTCCGACATAAAGCTGCAAGTCAACCACTTTCATTAAAGTTAGTGGACTCTACAGAATTTAAATAAAGCCGTTTGCTACCCCATAGAGTGACACTTGGCATCGTCCTCTCCAACGGACATATGCCTAGGTCACCTCTATAAATAGAGAAGAGTCTTCACGCAGAGCAAAAGATGTGAGGTCAATCATGACGATGATGGACACATCCAAGGAGCCGAGCTCAACCGAACAAACACTCTAGAATATTCAAGCCATATCCAGAGAAGAACTTAATCTTTCATAGATATATTCTTATAGTTCTTCTCTCTAGAGTTCTATCTCGTTCCTTATCTAATCTAAGCTGATCTTATTGTAATATCCATAGCTTAGATGAAGGAGTTCATATTTGAACTTGTTCCTTATTGTAAAAGGACTTCTTCATAGTTACAGAGTTTGTCAAACACTTTAGTTTGATAACTGTGTTGATTTATTGTCGCTCTGCTTAATTGTTCACTTGCTTAAAACTGACTTTAAATCAAATACCATAAAAACGGTGTTTTCAGACTTAGACGAATATTCTTTTGGGCCTACTCTTCCGCACTCGAAACCTGATACTGAACTACTGTTCTACTGACTGAATTTAGTAGACCGTACTCAGTAGAAGGATTCTCTGCCCACGCGTTCGCAGCGATCGATTCAAAGACGATCGACCGTCGCGCTTCGTTGCTAAACTTTGACTCAGGTGTATTCCACACCTGAAGACTCGTCTACTCTCGGGGACCAACAATTGGTATCAGAGCGCACGGTGTTCTTCTGATCAAAGCGCACAGTGTTTTTCTAATCAAACCACACGATGTACTTCTGATCAAAGTGCATGGTGTTCTTCTGATCGGAGCTTTGGTCTAACTGAACTGATCCTGAAAAACTATTTTCTCAGCATGCGCATATTGCATAATCTTCATAGCATCCTATACCATGTTCTTAATGCTAGATAATTCAGGTATAAGGACTTTGAAGAGATCTTAATGGTTGAACGACTACTGAAGGACAGAAAAGCTCCGATCTGCTGGCTGATAGGTTTGTCCAAGGGGGAAATCGACACGCATAATCTACAACCCCTCAAACAAGGAATGAACAGAAGATGTAAACACCTCAGCCCAGCTATCAAAGGAAGATCCAAGGTTCAAGCCCCAAAACACCCAGATCCAACTCAGGGGGAACCAAGAGGTCGAAAAGGCCTACAAATCAGATCCTCGGTGTCTATCAATTAGATCTGTAGTGTCCAAGATTTCAGAGCATGTTCTTATCTTTCCACACTCACACACACTTCACTGATATATATCTATGTGTCTCGTAATTATGTGCCACTTGCCCAGGGGGAAGTTGTCAGACTTATGTCTTATGTTTTAGGGGATTTGTTATCATGATTAAAAGGGGAACTGTGTTGATTAGATTAGTAGTTGCATGTAGGAAGTTTTTAGGAGAAGTTTGTAGAAGTTTTGGCATCATCAAATAGGGGGGAAATTGTTGTGAATTAGGCTCACTAAGATAGATATGAAAATCCCAAAACCCTAGCTGGATGATGAGCTTTCGATATTGTTATAGCTTAACTGAGTTCACCGTGTTAGGAACTCAGTAGACTAGCTAAAGTTCAACAGCTGTGCATTCAGTAGAAGACTCAGTAAATACCGGACTCGGCAGAGAAGATATGCGAAAGGAGTCGATCGAACCGAACTCGGCGAGAGTAGTTCACTGTACTCAGAGTTAATCTTCAGTAAAGCAGACTCAGCAGAAGTTATCTACTGAATCAAGATCAGACTCAGCAACGGTCGGTCAGTTACTTTAACTGACCATGGACTTCAGAAGAACAAATTCAGTAGAGTTGTCCGAGGTCGTACATCTGAGAAGTCAGCTTCAGCATCACCTTGAAGTCTGAATAGGTCTCAACCACTCTCTGTACCTCGACCAATGACAAGCAGCCAGCTGGCAGAGTCTCCGATATAAAGCTGCAAGTCAACCACTTTCATTAAAGTTAGTGGACTCTACAGAATTCAAATAAAGCCGTTTGCTACCCCATAGAGTGACACTTGGCATCGTCCTCTCCTACGGATATATGCCTAGGTCACCTCTATAAATAGAGAAGAGTCTTCACGCAGAACAAAAGATGTGAGGTCAATCATGACGATGATGGACACATCCAAGGAACCGAGCTCAACCGAACAAACACTCTAGAAGATTCAAGCTATATCCAGAGAAGAACTTAATCTTTCTCAGATATATTCTTATAGTTCTTCTCTCTATAGTTCTATCTCGTTCCTTATCTAATCTAAGCTGATCTTATTGTAATATCCATAGCTTAGATGAAGGAGTTCATATTTGAACTTGTTCCTTATTGTAAAAGGACTCATTCATAGTTGGAGACTTTGTCAAACACTTCAGTTTGATACCTTTGTAAACTGAGACTTGGTCAGTATAAATTTCAAGACGCAGTTTGTCCTGTGTACAAGCTGACTGAGACTATCTCAGTATAATAAATAGCCTCCTGATCTTTTCAGGACAGTGGACGTAGGATCGTTTGATATCCGAACCACTTTAAAAACTGTGTTGATTTATTGTCGCTCTGCTTAATTGTTCACTTGCATAAAACTGACTTTAAATCAAATAGCATAAAAACGGTATTTTCAGACTTAGACGAATATTCTTTTGGGCCTACTCTTCCGCACTCGAAACCTGATACTGAACTACTGTTCTACTGACTGAATTCAGTAGACCGTACTCAGTAGAAGGATTCTCTGCTCACGCGTTCAGGCAGATCGATTCGGGCCAGCATCGACCGTCGCGCTCGTTGCTGAACTTTGACTCAGGTGTATTCCACACCTGAAGACTCGTCTACTCTCGGGACCAACATTCTTTATTGCCCTTAGCTTAGATTTATTTCAATTATTGCCTAGGATTAATCAGCCCGCTAAGTTTTCATCGTCTAGATAGAGTTTAAGCATCCGAATATGAGTAGTTACACGATTAATCACATAGTCTTTTGGGAGACGACATTGCTCACCACCTAAATTCCAAAACCCCATACACTTGTGGGTAGAGGTCTAAGTAGGACACGATCAAGTTTTTAGCACCGTTGCCGGGTATTATTGAGTTTATTTGTGTAATATTTTGAAACGGTGCTTGATTCTAGTTTAGACATTTATTTCCTGCAATTTTTATTATTATTATTGGTGTTTGAAGTTAGATCTTTGGTGGTTTATAGGTGCATGAACACAAGGTCTAAAGGTTTGACAAACGACCCTTTGAACCGGGAAATCGAAGCCTTTTGTCGACGCAACCGAGGTGAGGCAAGAAGGCACCAACTATTACCTCCACAAATGGAGGGACAAGGTGGAGATGTCATTCAACAACTCCAAGAGCAATTGAAATTGGTTCAAGAACAACTTAGGAACCAAGAGGCGGAAAGGAATCAGGAACAACCCCCTCCACTCACAAATGTGTTTCAACCTGCCATTCAACGAGGGGGCCCGCATGGTCTGGGTATCGATGCAAATAACTTTGAGATCAATCCGGGACTCATATCTATGATCTCGAACAATCAATACGGAGGTCGTCCGATGGTGGATCCTAATGCTCACTTAGCTACATTCTTGGAGATTTGTAGCACGGTGAAGAAGAACGGAGTGTCGGATGGAGCTCATAAAATCAAACTTTTTTCCTTTCTCCCTCCATGACAAAGCTAAGACGTGGCATCAATCATTGGAACCAATTGCCACTTGGGAAGAAATGATGCAAAGATTCCTTCTCAAATTCTTTCCTCCGGGGATGACCATGAAGTTGAAGGTGGAAATCACCCAATTTCAACAATTGGATGGAGAGACTTTTAATGAGGCATAGGACCAATTCAAGGAGATGCTTCGAAACTGTCCCAATCATGGCTTTGATCAAGATACTAAGGTATGCTTATTTTACAATGGATGCAAGGGGTATATGAAAAGACTTGTGGATGCGGCCGCGGTAGGAACATTGATGAGCAAGAATAGCCAAGAAGCCTTCGAGATCATTGAGAATATGGCTACAAATTCTTATCAATGGCCCGGAGAGAGGAGAATCTTGAAACCGGTGTCTTCAACTTCTACTTCGTGCTCGGATCCGATAGCTTTGTTAGCCGCCCAATTGACCGCTATGAATAGCAAGATTAATGCTCTTGTCCAATCCAAGAGTGAAGTTATGCCAGATCCCCAACTTCTTGTTGAGGATGTGAACTACATCAACAACAATAACCGGAATTATGGTAATCTTTGTCCTCAACAAGGGGGTTACCAAAATAATTACCAAGGAGGATATCAAGGCCCAAGGGTGCATCAAATCTTTCGTATGGGAACCCAAACAACTCTATTCAACCACCTCCCGAATTTTCGGTCACCAACGGAATTATGGACCAAGAGAAGAAGCCTAACCTTGAGGATGTGTTGCTTAAATTCATGACAATTTCTCAAACAAGGATGAAGAAAACCGACTCAATTGTAGCGGCTCATACTACTCAGTTGAAGATGATAGAGAATCAATTGGGGAAAATCTCCAATACCTTGAATGCTCAACATCAAAAAGGGCAATTCCCAAGCAATACGGTGACGAATCCAAAGGAGGATTGCAAGGCGATAAACCTCCGAAGTGGAACTTCATATGAAGATCCAAAGATACCGGTTGAGGAAGATAGTCACAAGAAGGATGATGGATCATCTGAGATGGGGGAGCCAAATTCCAAGTGGTGAAACCACCAAGGCTACTAATAAAGACAAAGGGAAGAAAGCCATGGAAGAGCTCCATATCACCCACCACCTTCTTATGTGCCTCCTATTCCATTTCCACAACGGTTGAAGAAAAAGAATGTGGAGGAGCAATTTTCCAAGTTCTTGGAGATTTTTAAGAAGATACACATCAATATCCCTCTTGTAGAAGCTTTGCAACAAATGCCCAACTATGCAAAATTCTTAAAAGAAGTGGTGGCCAAGAAGGGGAAATTGGCAGAATTTAAGACGGTTAATCTCACCGAGGATGTAGTGTCATTCTTCAAAGGAAACTACCTCCCAAGTTGAAAGATCCCGAAAACTTCACTATTCTATGTGACATTGGAAGAGACAAGTTTGGGAAAGCCTTATGTGATCTTGGAGCTAGCATCACCTTGATGCCTCTTTCTATTTTCACCAAGCTCGAGATTGGAGAGATAAAGCCAACCACAATCGCCCTCCAAATGGCGGATAGATCTATATCTTATCCAAAAGGGATTGTGGAAGATGTGTTGGTTAAGGTGCATAATTTCATCTTCCCGGTGGATTTTGTTGTATTAGATATGGCGGAAGATAAGGATATACCTCTTATCCTTGGGAGGCCAATCCTTGCTACGGGAAGAGCTCTAATTGATGTGGCGGAAGGCGAGCTTACTCTTCGAGTGAATGATGAAAGCCACACATTCTCCATTTTTAAAGCCCTTAAATTTCATGATGAAGATGAAGAAAGGAAATTGAAGAATGAAAGGTGTTGAAGATGGTGGAGTCTGGCATAGATGCGAAGGAGTTTCAAGCGCCAAGGGACCCATTATAGGAGTGCCTACTTAACTCCTCTTGTTGGTCCCGAGAGTGAGTTCAGGTGTAGAGGGGGGGGGGTGAATACACTTGAATCCAAATTTCTCAACTTCGAACACGAACAGTCCTATTCAGGAAGATGTCGTACTGAAATGATTCAGCAGAACCGCACAACCGTTACGAATCGTGTTAAAGGCTAAAAGTCTGACTCGGCTGAGATCAGCTAACTGACTATGTCAGAATTCAGTATCGATCAGCAAGAGTTCAGTGCGTGGAATAGTGTAGGCCCAAATCAGTTTTTATGAGAAAACGTTTTAAGTCTCAGTTCAGTAGATAAGAAGTTCAGTATACTGAGACAGTTAATTGATTTTAAATAAGATGTTCAGTATGCACAGTAAAATCAATTTAACAGTAAAAGAACGTAAGTAAAAGACACAGAGATTTTTAAAGTGGTTCGGATATCAATAGTCCTACGTCCACTGTCCCGATAGATCAGGAGGCTATTTATTATACTGAGTTAGTCTCAGTCAGCTTGTGCACAGGACATAGCCGTGGCTTGGGGATTATACTGAGCAAGTCCCAGTTTACACTTCTATCAAACTTAAAGTGTTTGACAAACTTCTCCAACAGTGAAGGAGTCCTTATACAATAAGGATTGGGTTCAAAAGTGAACTCCTTCGTCTAAGCTATGGATATATCGGTTGAGCTTAGGGTTAGAGGGATGGGAACAAGAATGTAGCTTCTAGAGCGACGAACAGCTGAGGTTTAGCTATAAGTTCGTGTCACGTCGCTTGGATACTAGATGCTTTGTTAACGGTTCAGCTTGGTTCCCTTATGAGCTTAAAGGTAGTCTTTCGCCGGAGATAACTCTTTCGATTCTTGCGGAAGACTTAGGCTTTGGAATTCGCTCGTTTGAAAGTTCGTGTGTGTGTTCGTTTCTTCGTTAGCTCGTGAACTCGTGTACTTCAAATCTTGAATGATCCCTCTATTTATAGAGAAGAGATTGAGAAAGATCCGTTGGAGACGATCTTCTTCTCTCTCTCTCTTTTTGGTAGCAAATGGCTCTTTTGGCGTAGGTAACAGTGCCTTTTCCTCCTTTTCCGGAAAGTGTTGACTTGCAGCTTTAGTAGGTAGGATGACACGTGTATGTTTGTCATTTGTCGAGGCGGATAGAGCGGTTGAGACAGCACAGACTTCGAGACAAGCTGAAGCTGACTTCTCTCATCCTCGTATGTGACAATGCTGATTGTCTTTCAAAAGATTCTGACAGTCCTGAAGACTATCTGCCGATGCTGAGTCTGACCTTGTATTCAGTAGATAGACAGCTGAGATAAGTCTAGTGAAGATCAGCTCTGAGTCCAGTGAACTACTCCTGCTGAGTTCAGTTCGACTGACTCTCTCGCATATCGCTCCCGCCGAGTCCAAGTATCACTGAGTCTTCTACACTGGTGCTGAGGCAAATAAGCTACTGAGCGCCTTGACCAGAGCAGAGTGTCTACTGAGTCTGAAACCTCAGAGACAAACAACATATACAACGGAATGGTTCACCAATCAGATAGGGTTTTGGGATCTTCAAATCTTCTCAACAGTTCAGAGCACATAGGCTACTAAGCTTGGTTCAGTATAGAAGACATAATCATTTCCCACTGAGTGAAACAGTGCTGGGGATAGAATCATCACCCAACAATTTTCCCCTATTTGATGATGCCAAAACCTATCATCTATGCTAACACTAAACAGACAGAAACAAATCTCCTTACAATTTTGCAAGTAAGATCAGAGGAGATGTTCCATCAGTTCTAGACTACTGAAAAACAGGGCAAAAATAATTTCCCCCATTACATAGAAGCAAGACTAGCAGAATCTAACAAAGCAATAAACTGACAAGTAATAAAGAAGGTGAGTGTGTGTCAGTAATCACTTTAGTGATTCTGAGTGTTAAAGCATAAGACAAACACGGCTATTTAGACAACAAGTTGTTGTCAGAGCCAAAAGAAGATTTGTATATATAAGAGTGATTCAGTTTAGTACATTACAAATCTTGCTAGACTATGAAGAGAGAATACTAAGACTATGGGCGCTTAAACTGCTAAATCCGGTCCATGAATCCTTGCGATTGTGTCTCAGGCAGTGGCACACCATACATTCGGTACGTGGTCTTTCTCAGCTTCAAGTATTCCGCGAAGTCATTTGGGTTATCATCTTGTAAGAATCTTTGATCGCAGCGGCGTCCTTCACTTCGGCTTCAATAGTCGCAACATGAATTGAGTCATCCATTCTTCTTGGAGGTGGAATGATTCCGGGGTCCGGGAATCGAATCTCTTTCCCTTACGAAATGGCATTATACAAGTGGATGTAGAGATCCGCTTCGGTAAGCATCATCCATTCAGCATAAGCTTCAGCTCTAGACTTGTTCGGCCAGAATCTCCAGAAATAATAGCGTTTGATGAACTCAATCTTCGAATTTTCCCATCTCTCGAGTGAATTGAGCCGGCATCCACTGCGTCTGTTCTCGGCCATCTCGTGAGATTTCGGATCGGTGGCCTTCTTTCCGAACTTCCCGTAACGATAGGGAATGTCGGCTTTAGCGGGAGTTACGTGCCCGGCTTCTTCCTCGGCACGCTTCCTCGAGCTTCCGGATCGGCTAAGTGGATTCTATTTCTCGTAGCCTCGATCTGTCTCGCCTCTTCGCCTCTATATAAGTATCGTCCATCCGGGCGAATATGGCTTCGTCTCATCATCTAGCTCTTTAGGTTTCGGGAGGCATCTTCGAGTCGGCGGGGTACTTGATTTTTCTTTCGATGTACCCCGCTTCTCGCACTCGCTCGCTTCTCGCTCCTTCTCCTTTTCCCTATCATCATCGTCTTCGATCCCGAGCTTCCTTGGAGGTAGCCTGGCGGTGCTTTCTTCCTCCTCTCGCTTGGAGCTTTAGATTTTCTTTTCACGAGGCTTAAGGCTTAGGCTTGTTTTCGGCTTACGCTTCAAGCAATCTCCCTTGCCAGCTTTTCATCAGCGGCAATCTGAGCCTCCTCTTCAGCTGAGATGTATCGTTTCATTTTCTTTGCTGGAGGGGTCGGGAGTTTCAGTATCTTTTTGCCTTTGCCCTGAACAGGTGGAGGGAGAGGTGTTTCCTCTTCATCTGAATCTTCAGCAGCCTCCTCAGCATACTCTGCGACTTCCTTACCTATATCAGTGGGAGTCTGAGTCGCATGAGCAGCTTGGGTTCCTGAGCCACTTGGGCCGGTCTCAGCTGTGCTCGCAGCTGGGACACCCTGGGCCTCACCCATTTCAGTCTGAGTCTTCTTCTGAGTTGTTTTACCCTTAGATTTTTCAGTTTTGGTGGGGGTCAGCTTCTCAGTACTCTTCTTTCCGGTACTCTCCTCTTTTCTTTCCTTCTCTTTTCCTTCCCCCTTTTTGGCATCATCAATTGCAACCGGGGTTGGGATGAATACTGACCTTTCCAGACTTTTGTAAGAGGTTGAAAGATCATCAAGACGATCATTGATCTTAGTCGAGCCTCATGCGGCTCGTTCCTCTCGGTGGCAAGATCTACCTTGTGCCGCCGGTGTGAGAGGTCGACCGCTTCCTTGAACTCTTTCGGCCTTTCGGAGATCTTATCTTCCACGACCAACTGAATGTTTTCAAGTTTGATTTCTGTGGCCTGGGCTTGTTCAGCGAAGGACTCAGAATGAGTAGACAAAGATGCCTTGAACTCTGCAAGAAGCTTAGCTTGTCCTTCCCGGAAGATCCCGAGCTGATCATCAAATTTTGTCTGGCCGCCGAGCCGGGGCTTGAGTGACAATGGCGAGAGACATCGGGGGCGGCCGATTGGGACATAGAGGATTTCGGCCCCGAAGCTCGGTAGCGGTGGCTTCATCGGTCTTCTTCCACACGTTGTGGACCGCCTTGGCGAGGGCACGGTTACGAGTGCCTTGGCTTTTAATAGCCCTCGCCACATACTTGGAACATCGACGATGCGGGCGGGCGCTACCTCGAATGCGAGACTCCAACAAGAGCCGAGCGGGCTCGTGGATGCCGAGGTACCGGCCGTCGACTTCGCGAGTCCAAGGATACCGAGCCGACGCCGAGCTTCTTCAGTATGTTTATCCTTGTCTGGGGATTTCCCTCATCGGGCTTTCGGGGCCCGAATCCATTGGGTGGGTCGTCATGGTCGACCCATCGAGGGTCTTTGGGCCCGAGGCAAGTTGTCGATCATGTACCATTGCCGGCATTGCAGCCCTCAAATTTTCCATTGAGGCGAGGTCTTCGGGCTCGAATAGCCTATTTGTTCCCTCAATCTCAGTTCTTCTTCATGAAGGCTGGCGACAGGAAAAATGGAGAACTAGGCGTTGTAGACGAGGCCACTCCCGATGTCGCAAAGCAACATGTGGAGTCTTGCCGATTTGGCAATAAGCATCAGATCGGAGTAGTCGGCAAGCTCGGAATCGGTTGAAGAATTTCTCGGGATGCTCTGGATAGAATCACCGACGCTTCCATCCCGATTGTTTCTTCTTCGGACGCCGTCTCGGGATTCCAAGTCGATTGGAGACGCTCGATGTTCGGCGAGTGGCATCTCGCCGAGTGGAGGAACCGTGAGGGGGTTGTCTAGGCGTTGAATTTCTTCACTGTGAGCTTCGGTAGCCTCCCCTTGTTCCATCTCTATTGGTTCTTCGATGGAGACTCCCTTCTCCACCGATTGAGTCTTCTCGGAAGACTCGGCTCATCTATTAGCCGCAAAGGCTGAATAGGTTCTTGAGTAGCCTTGTTCGGCGAGAGTTTCCGGAGATACCTCGGATTCAGCAGGCACGTCCGGGATGGCTTTCTTCGGTTTCTTAGCCGGTGCCTTAGATATTTTTCTTCGGAGGTGTTCTCTTCTTTGAAGGTGCGGCTCGCCGAGGCATAGTCGATTGATCTTGGGGACTGACCCTATCTGGCCGAAGGGCGACAGGCCCGGTTATAGAAGCGCACCTTTTTCACATTGAAGTACTCTTTATCATCAAAGGTGACTTGATCTGAACCACAGTGGTCTTCAATCATTACTGAGAGCTTCAGCCCATACAGTAATTTCCCCTTCGCGCTCAGGATGCGTGTTGACTTGTCAAACTTGGCCGCTTGGATCATGAATTCTCGGATGAAGAAATCTATCCGAGTTGATCTTAGCGCCATCGTATATCGCCATCATTAATTGGATCTTAGGTCGGGAGACCTGATCGAATGAGCCGGCTTGGCTTGTCGGCACTGAGTGACAATGTAAGCCAAGGCTCTCGTATTGTGGTAGCATGGCGTTCTTGGGAAAAGCACTACGAAGGTTGTTGGCTTTCCGCGAGAATATGGATAGGTACTCGTCTACCGAGTCGTCATTGTAGCCTACGGTGCCGATTCCTTCGGATGGCAAGTCAAAGTTGTTCTTCGGTGCTTCCTTGATAGATATACGTTTCGGCGATTGGGAAGCATTGTTGATGGAGTAAGTTTCGAACCTCCCAATGATGTCTCCGAGAGATGGAGTCTCGAGTTGAGGTATATTTCAGCCACTGTCGAGGAAGGAAGAACGTTGGCTTCCTCGATAGAAACTTCTCCGGCACCGGACTCCCGTAGAGATGCGAAGATCTCATCCATGTAGTCTAGGTCGCACGCATCGAATTCCATGACCGGTTCGCACCGCACACGGCCTTTTACAAGAATGTCCTCCATGTTATGAGGGGCATCTACGATTATGTTCGCCATAGTACCGTTACATAAGAATCTTATCGATATCGTTTTAGATACAACAGTTTATATATATTAATACCGAAGAAACGAGAGAATACAAGATATGAGTTCTAATAAGCATACCAATAAAATCGAGATAAGATATGAAGATGAAGTTGTAAGTAAGGATTGCTTTTGCAAATCTCGGATTTTTCGGACTTGAAAGATTTGAAGTATGCTAATGGCGGTTTGAGAAGATATGATCAAATATATATATCAAACAGGAAGATGAACAGTTATTTGATCAAAGGTTGAGTTTAAACTGCTTTATAGAATGGACGGTCAAGATTAGAAGATATATTATAGGTAATGATCGCATATGCCGCCTATGCCAAAGCCAGTTGTAAAAATAGCCTAAGTAGTAACTGTGAAAAGACATGCATTAAATGCGCGCAGAGTTCAGCAAGCTTATGTATGGAATGTCGTGCATTAAATGAGATTCGTTAATAATAAAAACAAACCAAGAGATATTAATATCATGCTGAATCTTTGCCATAAATGCAAGGTACTGTTATATAAATTACTACTGAGTAGAGATACGCAAACCTGTCAGCTGAACATAGTAGTTAGCTGATACCTCGTGTAGATGGTTTCTGAATCTCTACGTACTGCATACATTCAGTACTGAGAGTGAACATTCCCCCTTACTGAAATGGTCCTCTCATGGAACCTTCTTACTGACTGGGGTCAGTAGGGTCCAACAGACCTAGCTCTACTGAAAGTTCTCTGAATCTGGATTCAGCTAGAGGTTTGGTCAGTATATCAGCCCGTTACTTATCAGTATGGATCTTTTCCATCCTGATATCCTTTTTTT
Organism: Lavandula angustifolia; assembly: GCA_028984105.1. Lineage (NCBI taxonomy): Eukaryota > Viridiplantae > Streptophyta > Magnoliopsida > Lamiales > Lamiaceae > Lavandula > Lavandula angustifolia. The sequence continues at coordinate 11,018,013 of CM054809.1, read as the reverse complement.
CGATATGGTCACGAATGAAGTGATGTCTGATGTCCACATGCTTGCATCTCGTGTGTAGTACAGGATTCTGAGTGATTGCAATGGCACTGGTACTATCGCAGAAGATCGGCACTTCATTCTGAATGATGTCATAGTCTCTTAGCTGCTGTCTCAGCCAAAGGATTTGGGCGCAACAACTTCCGGCAGCCATGTATTCAGCTTCAGTAGTCGACGTAGCTACTGAGTGCTGTTTCTTTGAAAACCATGAGATCATCTTGCTGCCAAGGAACTGACATGTTCCTGAAGTTGATTTTCGGTCAATTCTACATCCTGCATAGTCAGCATCAGAATAGCCAGTTAGTTCAATATTATCATCAGCTGGATACCATAAACCCATGTCAGGTGTTCCTCGGAGATAGCGGAGAATCTTCTTTGCTGAGTCCATATGGCTCTGCTTCGGATTCGCCTGAAATCGAGCACAGACACCTACAGCATAAGTTATGTCAGGACGAGTAGCTGTTAAATATAATAATGAACCAATTATAGCACGATATTCGGTTTGGTCTACTGATACTCCCTCTTTATCAAGATCTATCTTCATATTCGTATTCATCGGGATCTTGATAGATTTGTCGGATGTGCAGTCGAAACTTTTGATGAGGTCTCGAGTGTATTTGCCTTGGTTGATGAACGTTCCCTTTTCAGATTACTTGACTTGAAAACAAAGGAAGTAGTTCATTTCTCCCATCATTGACATCTCGAACTTATCCTTCATCATCTTTTCAAATTGTTGACACATGATGACATTCTTTGATCCGAATATGATGTCATCCACGTAGATCTGCACAAGTAATAAGTCTTCTTCTAGTCGAATGCTGAATAGAGTGCGGTCTCATTGTGCCTTTCGAAAACCTTTCGAAGAAGAAACTCGGACAGGGGTATCGTACCAAGCCCCCGGGTGCTTGTTTTAACCCATACGAGCCTTTACGAGTCTATATACTTGATGTCCCCTGAAAGCCGGGCGGTTGTTCCACATAGACTTCTTCTTTCAGCACGCCATTCAGGAACGCAGACTTCACATCCATTTGATAAACTCTGAATCTTTCATGTGTTGCGTAGGCTAGGAATAGTCTAATTGCCTCCAATCTTGCAACTGGAGCGAAGGTTTCATCGAAATCTATTCCTTCACCTTGACAGTAGCCTTTAGCCACGAGCCTTGCTTTGTTCCTTACTATAACGTTGTTTTCATCTCACTTGTTTTTGAAGACCCATTTGGTTCCAATGACATGTTGATGTCGGGGTCTGTCTACAAGCTCCCACACTTCGTTTCTCGTAAACTGATTCAGCTCCTCCTGCATAGCTATGATCCAGTCAGCATCCTTTAATGCATCCTCAATGGTCTGAGGCTCTTCAGTAGACAAGAAGCGGGAATATAATGCGCTTTCTCCTTGCAGAATTCGGATCTTGTCTTGACATTTCTTTGAGGGTCTCCAATGATTAGATCGGCGGTGTGAGCATCGAGCCACGATCTACGAAGTTTTAGCTCTTCATCTGAAATTTGTTCAACACAGATAGTAGGTGAGTTAGGCATTTCGGTTGTACTATTCACGAGATTGAAGAATTTCGGTGATAAGAGTATGGTCTACTTGAGTCACCGGGTTCGGGGGCATTCGGCTCGGGAACATTACTAGATGTTCCCCCCGAGTTGTTATTCTCGGTAGTGGTCTCGGTTACTTCTTGGGTTTCTTCATCGACTGAGTTACCCGGGATTGATTACGTTCGGGAGAATCAATCGCTCGCCTACTTGCTCTGTTGGTTGAGATTCAGTAGATTTGTCTTCAGTTTCTTCATTTGAATCATCATCCCAACTTAGCTAGATCTTTTCAGGTTTGTCCTTTAAGCTTAGATCCTGTAGCTGTCTACTGATGTCCTCAGATTCAGAATTTGAGTTATTGCTCCTGTCTTCGTAGCAAACTCGTTAAAAACAACATGAGGGCTTTCCTCCACGCAAAGAGTCCGATAGTTGAATACTCGAAAGCTTTGCCGACCCGAGAGTATCCTAAGAATACTCCCCGATCGACTTGCTATCAAAAGTCTTCACTGATCTTTCCCATTATTGTGGATAAAGCATGAACAACCAAAGATATGGAAATAAGATAGAGAAGGCTTCCTGCCGTTCCATAGTTCATATGGTGTCCTCTTATGCTTTGCTTTGTCGGTAGAGATCTATTCACGAGTGTAACACGCAGTATCCGTTGCTTCGCCCTGAATTTGGATGGGAGTCCACGAATCTGCGAGTAGAGTTCTAGCCGCTTCTTTGAGAGTTCCGTTCTTTCGTTCAAAGCAACTCCATTTCTGTCGAGGTGTGCGGGCAGCCGATGTCTCATGCTCTATTCCTTACGCCGCAGTAACTCCTCTACCATGGAATTAAGGAACTCAATTTCTGCGTCCGAACGTATTTTTTCGATCTTGGTGTTCTTCTCGACACCGAGCCTTTTCGAAGCGTTGGTAACTCTGTTTTGACGTCGAGACTTGTTGGCAATGAATATGACCCATGTGTAGCGCGAGTAGTCATCTATGACCACAAATGCATATTTCCCGCCTCGATCGTCCATTGGGGAGACTGGACCGAACAAATCCATATATAGCAGTGAAGGATTCCATCGGTGGAAGGAGATGGAAGCTGTTGGATTTTGATTCTTTGTTTGCTTTCCCTTCGGACATGCTTTACACCGAGTGTCTTTGCTTGAATATTTCATTCGGCAGTCCCCTTGCTAGAGTGTCTCTTGCTAGTTTGTTGAGCGTCTTGAAGTTGAGATGGCTGAGTCTTCTATGCCATAGCCACCCCGTTCGATTATCATTCTTTGCCAACAGACAAGCTTCGAGGTTCGGTGAGTTCCGATCAAGCAACATATATGTTCTTTCTGCGCGAACACGATAACACTGTTTTCCACTGTAGATTTATCAATAACATCACGAAACCGGCGTCAAATACCACTCTATTTGAGTTATCACAAAATTGACTAACGAGAGAGAAGGTTATCTTTGAAGTACTTCAACATATGATACTCTTGGAACTTTGGCAGTTCCAATGCTGAGTGTTCCATATCCTCTAGTATAGCCTTTTGCATTGTCTCCGAACTCAATTCTGGGTCCTTCTTCAGTGATATAATTCTTCAGTAGACTCCTTTGGTATGTCATATGTCTTGAGCATCCGCTGTCCACATACCATGGATCTCTGCGCACCTGCAAAACAGAATTATATTCATGTACCCTTTATTTTTTATTTTGGGTCCTTAGGTGTTAGTTTTAATAACCCAAATTTGTCTAACAACCCTGGTGGTTTCAGACATCTTCTTTCCACTAGAGTCAACCTATCTGACCACTGGACTGGTGATAGGTGACTTCTGAGGCTTCTGAGGTTCAGGAGTCCTAATCTTCTGAGCTGGTGGACTGCTGACCTTTGCCTTCTGTGCGGCTTTCTGTTTCTTCTGACTTTTGGATCCTCTTCTGACTATAGGTTCATAATAATATGACCCATACTGAGCTGGATGTGTCAGTTTTGGAGGTTCATACTGATCGGCCAATTTTGATTTGCTGGTTCCCCCTTGACTGAACTGGGGTACTTTGGCTTTGATCTTGTTGTCAGAATGCTGCTGAGTAGGATGAGGTGCTTTCATCTTTTGTTTGTTCTTTGCGAGGGGGTTCAGTATATCAGCATTGATGGTCTTTCCTCGAACAAACCTATCAGCAAGCCGTCCTTCTGAGTGTACTGGGGCAGACGAGGAAGCTCCCTGGCTGAATCCAAGTCCTTCCTTGCAGTGCTTTGGCTTGTTGCTTGCTAGCATAGCCTCCAATTTCTTTTCAGCGCCCATGTACCTCTCAGTCATCAGGTTCCTCCAGACATCATCACTTTTCTTCAGTGCATCATGTTCGGTCTGAAGTCCTGACAGTTTTGCTTCAGCAGACTCAGTTCAATATCTTTCTGAGTCAAGTCATTGGTCAAAACTGAAATCCGATCTTCTTGATGCTTGAGACTTGGCCATCGGAGAGTTTATCTCCTCCCTGAGTCTCACCACAAGTCCTTCGGCCTCGGTAGTAACCTGACTCTCCTGAGAAAGTCTCGATTCTCCACTTTCAGGGTATCCAACTCCTGAAGAGTCTTCCTTGAGCTGAGACTCATTTGAATTTGTTCATCTAGTAGATCTTCATATGCGGTTGTGATGTCCAAATTCCCATCTGCACCTGAAATAGTGTCGTGTGTGCAGTGTGAAGAGGAGTTGACTGGTTCATGAGAATTTATCTCATCCTCTTCGCCTGCCATCATGCACATTTCAGTCGATTCATCTGCTTCATGCTCTAAGGCCATGAAAGCTGCTTCATCGTCAGATGAATCCATAAAGGAGTCGACTTCTTCGAGTCGTCCGAGATTTCGCCCGACTATGTAGGATTGTCTTTTCGGGGCGAATTTCTCTCTCCCTTGCCTTACGTCTTTGCGCGTTCGGCACTATCGAGCTCGGGACAATCATATTGATAATGTCCCGGCTTTTTGCAGTTGTAGCAAGGGATGACTTTTTCTTCTTTGGTTGCACTATCCCTTGAGGGTGCTGAGTCATCTTTCTTTCTGTATTCAGAAGATTGTGAGTCAGGAGAGCGTTTTGGTGTATATTCTGACTTACCTTTTGTGTCTCGGTACGCTTTAGTCAGCCTTCTACGCCTCTCTTTCTCCTTTCGATAATTTACGACGAGCAAGCGCATACTTCGAGCGAGACTTCCTTCTTGTAGATCATTGAGTGAAGGCTCGGTCTTACTCGTCGTCTTGCTCGTCACGGGAGATCTTTGTCTGCCGATCGTTGCTTTGAAAGCATGGTCGATCTTTGTGTCAGGTTCAGCTCTCAGCTTTCTTTGAGGTCTGTCGAACTCAAACTCCTCTGCCTGTAATTCTGAAAAGATATGGTTAGGAGAGACAACATCTAAATCAGAATGTCACAATAGAGTGGCAAAAGGTGTCCAGTGTTCGTCCGGCAGTGCCCTCAGTATCTTTAGATTCATTTCTCGGTTGCTGAATGTCTTTCCCAGCCCGTTGATTGAGTTCATCAGATTGGTAAATCTGACGTTCAGATCTTCAATTTTGTCACCAGGCATGAGAGACAAGCTTTCCAGCTTTTGGAGTTCTAGCGCTAGTTTATTCGCTTTAATCTTCTGAGTCCCTCGACTCAGTAGCGCTAGAGCATCCCAGAGTTCTTTAGCGGTTTTGCATTCCTGAACCCTGCCAAGATAAGAATCGCTAAGAGTGGTTAGTATGGCATTCCTGGCGACTCGGTCTAGATTGTGAAGCTTCTTCTCTTCAGGAGTGAAGAGACTTCTGTCTTTAGGGATCTTCTTCCCAGTCACCATTCCTCCTCCTTCAGCTTGAGTTACAACACTATCGATCATGGGAACGATAGGTCCATCTTCAAGCACTTCAGTCATACTGTCATGGAGGGATGTCAAATGTGCTTCCATTCTGACTCGCCACACTCCATAATTCTCCACCGAGAACATGGGTACCATTCTTATACCTGACATATCAGCCATGAAGAATAATGATATAAATGTAGAGTGATATGTAGTGAAAAACGTTTTCCTCCGGATCCGTTCGAATAGACCAGTCTCAAAGTCACAAGAGTCTTAAGGAACTCCTGCTCTGATACCAATTGTTGGTCCCGAGAGTGAGTTCAGGTGTAGAGGGGGGGTGAATACACCTGAATCCAAATTTCTCAACTTCGAACACGAACAGTCCTATTCGGGGAAGATGCCGTCTTGAAATGATTCGGCGAGACTGCATAACACGTTCGAATCGTGTTAAAGGCTAAAAGTCAGACTCGGCTGAGATCTGCTAACTGACTAGGTCAGAATTCAGTATTGATCAGCAAGAGTTCAGTGCGCGAAATAGTGTAGGCCCAAATCAGTTTTTATGAGAAAACGTTTTAAGTCTCAGTTCAGTAGATAAAAAGTTCAGTATACTGAGACAGTTAATTGATTTTAATTACGATGTTCAGTATGCACAGTAAAATCAATGTAACAGTAAAAGAACGTAAGTAAACGACACAGATATTTTTAAAGTGGTTCGGATATCAACAATCCTACGTCCACTGTCCCGATAGATCAGGAGGCTATTTATTATACTGAGTTAGTCTCAGTCAGCTTGTGTACAGGACAAAGCCGTGGCTTGGGGATTATACTGAGCAAGTCCCAGTTTACACTTCTATCAAACTTAAAGTGTTTGACAAACTTCTCCAACAGTGAAGGAGTCCTTATACAATAAGGATTGGGTTCAAAGTGAACTCCTTCGTCTAAGCTATGGATATATCGGTTGAGCTTAGGGTTAGAGGGATGGGAACAAGAATGTAGCTTCTAGAGCGATGAACAGCTGAGGTTTAGCTATAAGTTTGTGTCACGTCGCTTGAATACTAGATGCTTTGTTGACGGTTCAGCTTGGTTCCCTTATGAGCTTAAAGGTAGTCTTTCACCGGATATAACTCTTTCGATTCTTGCGGAAGACTTAGGCTTTTGGAATTCGCTCGTTTGAAAGTTCGTGTGTGTGTTCGTTTATTCGTTAGCTCGTGAACTCTCTCACTTCAAATCTTGAATGATCCCTCTATTTATAGAGAAGAGATTGAGAAAGATCCGTTGGAGATGATCTTCTTCTCTCTCTCCTTTTTGGTAGCAAACGGCTCTTTTGGCGTAGGTAACAGTGCCTTTTCCTCCTTTTCCGGAAAGTGTTGACTTGCAGCTTTAGTAGGTAGGATGACACGTGTATGTTTGTCATTTATCGAGGCGGATAGAGCGGTTGAGATAGCACAGACTTCGAGACAAGCTGAAGCTGACTTCTCTCATCCTCGTATATGACAATGCTGATTGTCTTTCAAAAGATTCGACGATCCCGAAGACTATCCGCCGATCCTGAGTCCGACCTTGTATTCGGTAGATAGACAATGAGATAAGTCTATCGAAGATCAGCTCCGAGTCCAATGAACTACTCCCGCCGAGTTCGGTTCGACCGACTCTCTCGCATATCTTGCTCCTGCTGAGTCCAGTATCACTGAGTCTTCTACACTGGTACTGAGGCAAATAAGCTACTGAGCGCCTTGACCAGAGCAGAGTGTCTACTGAGTCTGAAACCTCAGAGACAAACAACATATACAACGGAATGGTTCACCAATCAGATAGGGTTTTGGGATCTTCAAATCTTCTCAACAGTTCAGAGCACATAGGCTACTGAGCTTGGTTCAGTATAGAAGACAGAATCATTTCCCACTGAGTGAAACAGTGTTGAGGATAGAATCATCACCCAACACCTCTCCATCTCATTCTCTTGTTGGGAACACTATCAAGGGTGAACAAGTTGATTACTCCACTTCTATGAGTTATGTGCAAGAAATTCCCAAACATGAATCTTGTTTCATGAAGCTCAAGGATGAGAAGCAAGAGGAAGAAGAGGATGACAACAAGACTCTCACCCTCGAGTTGAAACCGCTTCCCGAGCATCTCAAATATGCTCTCCTTGGTGAAGAAAAGACATATACGGTAATTGTATCATCCTATCTCTCTCCCATTGAACTTGAAAAATTGCTTAAAGTCTTGAGGGAATACAAGTCGACTATAGGGTGGTCAATTTCAGATTTAAAGGGAATTAACCCCTCAATTTGCATGCATAAGATTTTGATGGAAGATGAGTATTAACCTAGAAAGAAAAATCAAAGAAGATTAAATCCGATAATGCAAGAGGTGGTTAGGAAGGAAGTCTTGAAGTTGTTAGATGCCGGGATTATTTTTACCATTTCGGATAGTGAGTGGGTTAGCCCAACTCAAGTGGTTGCTAAGAAAGGGGGGATGACGGTTGTGAAGGACGAGAAGAATGGTCTTATTGCTACTAGGGTGGTAAATGGGTGGAGGATGTCTATTGATTATAGAATGTTGAATGCCGCCACTAGGAAGGATCATTTTCCCCTCCCTTTTATTGATCAAATGCTCGATACACTAGCCGACTTTAAATATTATTGCTTCCTTGATGGGTATTCGGGTTATAACCAAATCATGATAGCTCCCGAGGACCAAGAAAAACCGGCTTTTACTTATCCTTATGGTATCTTTGCTTATGCAATGCCCCGGCTACTTTTCAAAGATGCATGATGGCTATTTTTCATGTATTAATTGAGAATGTGATGGAGGTTTTCATGGATGATTTATCGGTTTTTGGTAATTCTTTTGATCATTGCTTGCATAATCTTAGCCTTATTTTGAAGAGATGTGAAGACACTAACATTGTCTTAAATTGGGAGAAATGTCACTTTATGTTAAAGGAAAGGATTGTGCTTGGGCACAAGGTGTCTTCTAGCGGATTGGAAGTGGATCGGGCAAAGGTTGTTGCCATTGAAAAATTACCACCACCATCTAATGAGAAAGCCTTGAGGAGTTTCTTAGGGCATGCCAGGTTCTATAGGCGATTAATCAAGGATTTCTCAAAAATTTCAAAGCATTTGAGACGCTTGCTTGAGAAAGATGTCAAGTTCGAGTTTGGAGAGGATTGTTTGAAGGCCTTTGAGTGTCTTAAGAAGGCATTGGTGAGTGTTCCCATATTGATAGTGTCGGACTGGAGTCTACCCTTCGAGCTCATGTGTGATGCAAGTGATACTGCCGTAGGGGCGACTTTGGGGCAAAAGAGAGACAAGATCTTTCGGGTGATCTATTATGCGAGTAGGACGCTTGACAAAGCTCAAGCAAATACACCACAACCGAGAAGGAGCTACTTGCCGTGGTGTATGCATATGACAAGTTTCGACCTTACTTGGTTGGAACGAAGTCCATTGTTCACACCGATCATGCCACCATCCGATATCTATTTGACAAGAAGGATGCAAAGACAAGGCTTATTTGATGGCTCTTATTACTTCAAGAGTTTGATATAGAGATCCGGGACAAATGACGATGCGAGAATGTGATTGCCGATCACGTCTCTCGAATTGAGGGCCCGGTACAAGGAGAAAATCATGGAGTTCCTATTAATGAAAGCTTCCAGGATGAGAAAATATTGCAAGTGCAAGCAACTTCCCCATGGTATGCGAATATAGTCAATTTCATTATTTTCGGTGTTAAACCTTCGGACACGTCAAGCTATCAAAGAAAGAAGTTCTTTCATGATGTCAAGTTTTATATGTGGGATGAACCTTTCCTCTACCGTAGATGTGCCGACATGGTGATTCGGCGGTGTGTAGTACAAGAAGAATGGTCTTCCATCATTCATCAATGTCATGCCTCCCTTAGTGGAGGCCAGTTTGGAGCCAACCGCACGGCCATGAAGGTACTTCAATGTGGTTTTTATTGGCCAACTATTTACAAAGATTGCTATGCCTTTGTGAGTGGTTGTGATAGATGTCAAAGAACCGGTGGAATTTCTAAGAGACACGAGATGCCTTTGACCAACATTAAAGAAGTGGAGCTTTTTGATGTTTGGGGGGATTGATTTCATGGGGCCTTTTCCCGCTTCTTATGGTTTTCAATATATCTTGTTAGCGGTAGAGTATGTGTCGAGGTGGATAGAGGTTATCCTCACTCAAACAAATGATGCTAAAGTTGTGTTGAAATTTGTCCAAAAAAACATTTTATCAAGATATGGAGCTCCTCGTGCGTTGATAAGTGATGGAGGAAGCCACTTTTGCAATAAATGGGTTGCCAACCTCTTGACCAAATTTGGAGTGAAGCATAGGATCACCACCGCCTACCATCCACAAGCCAATTGGCAAACCGAGCTTGCCAACCGAGAGATCAAGCAAGTTCTAGAGAAAACAGTAAGTGTCAATGAAACGAATTAGGCGATGTTGTTTGATGATGCCCTTTGGGCTTATAGAACGGCCTACAAGACACCTCCTGGAATGTCCCCATATCAAACGATCTTTGGGAAGTCGTGTCATTTGCCGGTAGAGCTTGAGCACAAAGCATATTGGGCGGTCAAGAAGTTGAATTTTGACTTTAAAACCGTGGGTCAAGCGAGGGTTCTCCAACTTAATGAATTGGATGAGTTTCGGTGTGAGGCCTTTGAGAACTTAAGCTTTTACAAGGAGAGGATCAAGAGATTTCATGATCGGTTAATCAAGAGGAGGGAGTTTTCCCCCGGAGATGAGGTCTTGCTCTTTAATTCTCGTCTTTCACTCTTTCCCGAAAAAGTTAAAGTCGAAGTGGTCGGGACCTTTCGTTATTGGTCAAGTGATGAAGAATGGATCGATGGAATTGATTGGCCATGATGGAGCCCCATTTTGTGTTAATTATCAAAGAGTGAAAGCTTACTTTAGGCTGGAGCAAAGGAAGGAGATGATGGTGATCTCCTTGGACTATCCCCTCCTCCAAATTAATCCGGATGAGTTTGCGACAATCTAGCACACTTCCTTTATTCAAACTTACATTCCCTTCATGTTCAATAAGTTTGGGGGGAGGGAGTCGTGTCTTGATTGTCTCTCTTTTAATGATTTTTGTCTGTAATTTGTTTGTTTACTTTTCTTGTTTTGTTTCTTTTAGTTTGGTTGTCTCCTAGTGTCTTGCTTCTTCATGTTTGGTGCTTGCTTACATGGGTTGGTTGATTTGTTGATGAGGCTAATGATGAGATGCTATGATTTATGTTGAGAAAATATTGTTTATGAGTCTTATATGAAGTCTTGAGCATGCTTTAGCCATTTTTAAAGATTTGGCCTTTTTGAGTTTGAAATCAAAGAGCCTTTGTGAGACTTGAGCTATGACGATCACATTTTTATGGCCGATCTCCTTTCTTGTGTGATTTTGTTCGGGCTTGCATGTTGATCTCTATAACTTGTCATGGTATCTTCCTTGAGGTTGCGTTTGTAAGTCGGCTAAGAGATGATCTTAGGCCATGCTTCATAACTACACTTACCCAAAGAAGTGACCCAAGCATGAATATCCTAGTTCACCCCTTTTGAGCCTTAACCATTTTCTTTGATCTAGCCTAATGAGAAGGGATGTGAGCTTAAGAGACTTGGAGGTGTAGGTTTTTAAAATATGATGAATGAGTGAGAATGAAAAATGTTATCACGAGATACAAATGTTGAAAACATTCAATTGTTGGAATTATGTGCACCCACTTGACTAAAAAAAAAAGATGAGCTAGTTGGAATTGTGGAAATGAAGATAAAAGATCATATGAAGTGATGAGTATATGATAAAAAAAATGTTACATGCAAATTGGGTTATATGAGCCACTTTAGCCAAATATTACTCATCCTTCCAAAGAGCCAACATTACAACTCTTATCAAAGACCTTTATGATCTTAATGAGAACTTACATTGTGCAATGGAGAGGTTAGACGATTGGCAAGCTTATGGTAGATTGCATGTTTGACTTGAATTGAGTGTAAACACGTCCCACATAATACACTTGAGAGTGAGTGATTGGTTTACCCTTTTTGTGAGGATTTTGAATTTAATTTGGCCAAGCTTTGATAATTGTTGGTGTATGCAAGAGATGGATTGTGGGATTTATCTACAACTTATTTTTGTTGAGAAATCCTCTATAGTCAACGTGTTGCTTTTCCATGTCTGTTGCCTTCGTCTTCTTCTTCTTTTTGTTGTTCGAGACGATCAACGGTTTAAGTTTGGGGGGTTGACAAACATGGATTTTATAGGTCTTAGAGAGCTTACATATTGTTTATTTACCAAGAAAAATCATGATTGTACATGTTGTGTTCACATAGTTCATCTTTTTCGAAGAACATGCTACTTGGGTTGGTTTCTATTGATTTTTCAGGAGAATAAATCTCATATAAGGCTAATCAGGGGAAGAAAGATGAAAGTAAATATTTGGATGGTGAAAAGGTTGAAATTACAGTAGCACAAGTAAGTTTATGGGCAGTTTCAATAGCATATATGTTGTGCATTAAACTATTCAGTGTTAGCATGAATCTATGGTCAGATATGCGTAAACATAAACTAAAAGAATTCATTAGTATATTCGATATATCTATTTTATGCATATAGATGTACAGTTTCATGCATATCGCCTTTACAATTCATGCATAATAGCTCTCTAGGATCATAATAGTTATTTGTTATCAGTATGGATCATGATAAACATTGAATGCATAAAACTATTTAGTATTAAGCATGAATTTATGCTTAGATATGCATAAACATAAACTAAAAGAATCCATTAGTATATTCGGTATATTTGTTTTATGCATATAGCAGGACTATTTCATGCATAACTCCTTTATAATTAATGTATAATATCTCTCCAGTATAATACTAGTTCTTGTTATCAGTATGGATCATGAGAAACATTGTATGCATAAAACTATTTATTGTTAAGCATGAATCAATGCTCATATATGCATAAACATAAACTAAAAATGGGCGAACAAGTTAAACGGGGTGGATTCAGGTCCGGTCTTTACGCATACCATATAGGACTATTATGCATGAATTATGTGTTACTTATGCATGACATATTTTGGTCAATTTGAAAACCCTGCAGAGGTGTATTTGATGAGGCACATGGAGACATTCAAAGTTGAGGAAGCAAACTGGGAGACGGGGATTGCAAATAAAGACTTCAAGCAGATAATGATTTTGAGGGTTCGCTATTGTTCCACAATAGTGAACTTCGATGGAAACGTAATGAAGTAAATAGTCGAACAAAAAGCACTGGGTCATTTCGAAGAAAAGAAGTTGAATTGTAAAGAAGTTGAGAAGTGATTGCACGACATTTAGTTGTGATGGTCGAAGAATAGTGCAGACAATATTTTGATACTTATGTTTTTGATTAGGCGAAAACAAATTTGACGCTGAATTTCTCTTTTGGACGAATTAAACACGAACTAATTATGGTCGTGCCTCAATTAGTGTTATTGTGTTTTCTTAATTATGAAACAACTTTATATGCATGATCTAGCATGCTTTATGCATATATCAAAATAGATTTGTGCATAAAGAACAGGTAAGTTGTGCATAATATATTTTTACATAAATAACGCACTGATAATGTGCAGTGGGCTGGACAAAAGTATTCTTCCACCTTGCATAAAACTAGGGAAGGTTAAGCATAAACATCTGAGGAAATATGCATAAACAATCTATAAGCATCCATATAATGGTAAGGCATGGTGTGGGTTATGCATAACACATTACGCATTCATGCATATTGAAGTATACATTTATGCATATATGGTGTGGTTGTTGAAAAGAACATTATTTAATATAACATTTGTATATATAAACTAGGGAAGGTTAAGCATAAACGTTTGAGGAAATATACATAAACAATCTATAAGCATCCATATAATGGTAAGGCGTGGGGTGGGTTATGCATAACAAATTACGAATTCATGCATATTTCAGTATACATTTATGCATAATAAGACATATCATAATGCCTTAAAATAGTGACAAGTCTCTAAAATTATAATATGCCAAAATAAGTCAATACTAAAACATAACTAGGTGGAGTGAAGCTAATTAGATTAACAAAGTTTGGGGCCGCGTCGAACAACATAAAGAACTAAGAAGATTCTTCAACATCCAATACTTTATCAGAATTTCTTGAATCGTGATGGAACATCTGCTTGCATTTTATGCACATTCTTTTGGGCTTCATCTTCTCTCGCAGTGTCACCTCTGTCATTTGAAGCATTTTCATCCAACGACCCTGTCATTTGTCCTCTATCATGTTGTTGGGTGATGATTCTATCCTCAACACTGTAATACTTAGTGGGAAATGATTCTATCTTCCGTACTGATACGCGCTCAGTAGGCTTATGCTCTGAGTGAATCTATGAATATTTGAAGATCCCAAAACCCTATCTTGATTGGTGAACCATTTCGTTGTAATTGTATGTCTCTGAGGGTTCAGACTCAGTAGAAACTCTGCTCTAGTTCAGGCGTTCAGTAGATTATCAGCCTCAGCACCAGATGTAGAAGACTCAGTAGATATTGGACTCAGCAGGAGCAGTATACTGAATAGAGTCAGTAGAACTGAACTCAACAGGAGCAGTTCACTGTACTCAGAGCTGATCTTCAGTAAAGCCATCTCCGCATATTTGCTACTGAATCGAAGATCAGACTCAGCAACGGCCAGATAGTCTTCTGAACTGTTAGATCTTTTGAATGACAATCGGCATAGTTAAATACGAGGAAGAGAGAAGTCAACTTCAGTATGCCACGAAGTTTGTTCTATCTCAACTGCTTTGTAAACCTCGACGAATGACAAGCAGACACCTGTCCTATACCTACTAAAGCTGCAAGTCAACAACTTTCCAGAAAAGGAGGGAAAGGACACTGTCACTCTACTTCAAAAGAGCCGTTAGCTACCAAAAGAGAGAGAGTAAGGGATGATCGTCTCCAACGGATCTTTCCAAGACTCTTCTCTATAAATAGAGGGATCATTCGAAATTTGAAGCTCACGAGAAAACACAAAAAAAATGAGAACACACAAAAAAGAGAACACACGAGCATTCAAACGAGCAAAACCGAAAAGCCCTAAGTCTTCCGCAAGAACTCGAAGAACACTTCTCCGGCGAAAGACTACAATCTAGCTCTTAGGGAACCAAGCTGAAGCAATAAACAAAGCCTCTAGTATCCAAACGACGTTACACGAACTTAAAGCTTAACTCAGTTTTTCGTCGTTCTAGAAGCAACACTCTCGTTCCCTATCCCTCTAACCCTAAGCTCAACCGATTATATGCATAGCTTAGATGAAGGAATTCATCCTTGAACCTGATCCTTATTGTAAGAGGACTCCTTCATAGTTGGAGAGTTAGTCAAACGCTTCAGTTTGATACCTTTGTAAACTAAGACTTGCTCAGTATAAATTTCAAGAGGCGACTTTGTCCTGTGTACAAGCTGACTGAGACTAACTCAGTATAATAAATAGCCTCCTGATCTTTCGGGACAGTGGACGTAGGAACCTGTGTATCCGAACCACTTTAAAAATCTCTGTGTCTCTCGCTTGCTCTCTTATTTACTGTTGCATTGATTTTAACTGTTCATACTGAAAATTATCCTTTAAATCATTCAACTAAGTTTCAGCGATCTTAACTGCTTATTCTTCTGAACTGAAACTGTTTTGATAAAAACGTTTTCCACTCAACTGTTTTGGGCCTATACATTTCCGCACCACTGAACTCCAACTGAAGATACTGAATTCTGACTCAGTCAGTTAGCAGGTCTCAGTAGAGTCAGTATCTCTTTGCCTAACACGATTCAGAACAGATGTCTGGTCTGCTGAATTCATTCAGTACGACACCATCCTGAATAGGACTGTTTGTGTTTCAAGTTGAGAAATCGGTTTCAGGTGTATTCATCCCCCCCCCTCTACACCTGAACGTGCTCTCGGGACCAACAATTAGTATCAGAGCAGGAGTTCTATAAGACTCTTGTTATCTTGGAACTGGTCTACTTGAACGGATCCGGAAAAACGTTTTCACTGCATATCATTCTACACTCATATCATTATTCATCATGACTGATATGTTAGGTATAAGGATGGTACCCATGTTCTCAGTAGAGAACTATGGTGTATGGCCGGTCCGAATGGGGGCTCATCTGACCTCCCTTCACGACAGCATGACCGAAGTACTTGAGGAAGGACCTATCGTTCCTATGATAGATAGTGTCGTAACTCAGGATCAAACAGCTGGAGGAGGAATGGTGACCGGAAAGAATATTCCCAAGGACAGAAGTCTCTTCACCCCTAAGGAGAAGAAACTTCATAACTTAGACCGAGTCGCCAGGAATGCCATACTAACCACCTTAAGTGATTCTTATCTCGGCAGGGTTCAGGAATGCAAGACAGCTAAGGAACTCTGGGATGGTCTAGCGCTACTGAGTCGGGGGACTCAGAAGATCAAAGCCAACAAACTTGCGCTGGAACTCCAAAAGCTGGAGAGTTTGTCTCTCATGCCCGGAGACACCATAGAAGATCTCAGCGTCAGATTCACGAATCTGATGAACTCCATCAACGGCCTGGGAAAGACATTCTCCAACCGAGAAATGAATCTCAAAATACTAAGGGCACTGCCAGACGGTCATTGGACTCCTTTTGCTACATTATTACGACATTCTGACTTAGATATTGTTACTCCTGACCATATCTTTTCAGAACTTCAAGCAGAGGAATTCGAGTTTGACAGACCTCAACAAAAGCAGCGAGCTGAAGCTGACACCAAAAATGACCATGCCTTCAAAGCATCAGTCAGCACAACGTCTCCTGCGTCGAGTAAGACTGAACCTTCACTCAACGACACACAAGAAGGAAGTCTCGCTCAGAAGTACGCACTGCTTGCCGTAAAATATCAGAAGGAAAAGGAGCGGCGCAGAAAAGTGACTAAAGCCTATCGAGAATCGAAAGGTAAGTCTGAATACACGCCTAAACGCACTCCTGACTCACATACCTCTGAATGCAGAAAGAGGGATGACTCAGCTCCATCAAAAGACAGCGAAAGCAAAGAAGAAAGAGTCATTGTCTGCTACAACTGCAAGAAGCCAGGACACTATCAGTATGACTGTCCTGAGCTCAGTAGTGCTCAACGAGCAACACGAAAAGCAAGGAGAGAGAAATTCGCCAAGAAGAGACAAGCATACATAGCTGGTGAACTCTCAGACGACTCAGAAGAAGTCAACTCCTTCATGGATTCATCCGATGATGAAGCAGCTTTCATGGACCTAGAGCTTGAAGCTGAAGAAACTGCTGAAAAGTGTCTAATGGTAGGAGAAGAGGATGAGGTAAACTCTCATGAACTATTTAACTCTCCTTCACACTGCACACACGACACTGTTTCAGGAGCAGACGAGAATCTGGACGTCAGTACAGCATATGAAGAACTTCTAGATGAACAGATTCAGATAAGTCTGCAGCTTAGTAAGACTCTTCAGGAGTTGGATACCCTGAAAGTGGAGAATCAGAGACTTTCTCAGGAGAGTCAGGTTGCTACTGATTCTGAAGGACTTGTGTTGAGACTCAGGGAGGAGATAAACTCTCTGATGGCCAAGTCTCAGCATCAAGAAGATCAGATCTCAGTTCTGACCAAGGACTTAACTCAGAAAGATATTGAACTGAGTTTACTGAAGCAACAACTATCAGGACTTTAGACCGAGCACGACACATTGAAGAATAGTGATGATGTCTGGAGGAACCTGATGACTGAGCGGTACATGGGCGCTGAAAAGAAGCTGGAGGCTATGCTAGCAAGCAACAAGCCCAAGCACTGCAAGGAAGGACTTGGTTTCAGCCAAGGTGCTTCCTCATCTGCCCCCGTATACTCAGAAGTGCGACTTGCTGATAGGTTTGTTCGAGGGGAGACAATCAATGCAAACATACTGAACCCTCTAGCCAAGAACAAACAAAAGATGAAGGTACCTCATCCTACACATCAGCATTCTGGCCAAAAGATCAGCACCAAAACACCCCAGTTCAGTTAAGGGGGAACCAGCAAGCTAAAGTGGACTGATCAGTATGGACCTCCTAAGCTGACACATCCTGCTCAGTATGGGTCATACTATTATGATCCTATAGTGAGAAAAGGATCCAAGAGTCAAAAGAAGAAGAAAATCGCACAAAAGGCAAAGGTCAGCAGTCCACCAACTCAGAAGATCCGGACTCCTAAACCAGAAAAGCCTAAGAAGTCAGTATCGACCAGTCCAGTGGTCAAATACGTTGACTCAAGTGGAAAGAAGTTGTCTGAGACCACCAGGGTCGTAAGACAAATATGGGTTACTAAAACTAACATCTAAGGACCCAAAATCAAAATAAAGGGTACCTGAATATAATTCTGTTTTGCAGGTGCACAAAGACCCATGGTATGTGGACAGCGGATGCTCATGACACATGACATATCAAAAAGGTCTGCTGAAGAATTATATCCCTGAAGAAGGACCCAGAATTGAGTTTGGAGACAATGTTAAAGGCTACACAAGAGGATTTGGAACACTCGGCATTGAAACTGCCAAAGTTCCAAGAGTATCATATGTTGAAGGACTTTAGCACAACCTTCTCTCTGTTAGTCAATTTTTTGATAACTCGAATAGAGTGATATTCGACGCTGGTTTCTGTGATGTCATTGATAAATCCACAAGGAAAACAGTGTTATCAGGTTCGCGCAAGAAGAATATCTATGTAGCTGACTGGAACTCAGTTAAACCTGAAGCTTGTTTGTTAGCGAAGAACGACAATCGAACGGGGTGGCTGTGGCACAGGAGACTCAGCCATCTCAACTTCAAGACGCTCAACAAACTAGCAAGAAACACTCTAGCAAGAGGACTGTCGAATGAAGTATTCAGCAAAGACACTCAGTGTGAAGCATGTCTGAAGGGAAAGCAAACAAGGAATCAAAATCCACCTATTCCATCTCCTTCCACTGATGGAATCCTTCAGCTGCTACATATGGATTTGTTCGGTCCAGTCTCTCCAGTGACGATCAGAGGCAAGAAATATGCTTTAGTGGTCATCGATGACTACTCGCGCTATACTTGGGTCATATTCATTGCCAACAAGTCTGACGTCAAAACAGAGGTACCAAGGCTTCTGAAAAGGCTCAGTGTCAAGAAGAACACCAAAATTGTCAAAATTCGTTCTGACAGAGGAACTGAGTTCCTTAATTCTATGATGGAGGAGTTCTGCAAAGCAGAAGGAATAGAGCATGAGACATCAGCTGCTCGCACACCTCAGCAAAATGGAGTTGCTAAACGAAAGAACAGAACTCTCAAAGAAGCAGCTAGAACTCTACTCGCAGACTCAGGACTCCCAGCCAAATTCTGGGCAGAAGCCATTGATACTGCGTGTTACACTTAGAACCAATCTCTACTGACAAAGCAAACATAAGAGAACACCATATGAACTATGGAACGGTAGGAAACCTTCTCTATCCTATTTCCATATTTTTGGGTGCTCGTGCTTTATCCACAATAATGGGAAAGATCAGCTGAAAACTTTTGATAGCAAGTCAGATCAGGGAGTATTCTTAGGATACTCTCGGGTCAGCAAAGCTTTCAGAGTATTCAACTATCGAACCCTTTGCGTGGAGGAAAGCCCTCATGTTGTTTTTAATGAGTTTGCTAGTGAAGACAGGAGCAATAACTCTAATTCTGAATCTAAGGAGATCAGTAAGCAGCTACAGGATCTAAGCCTAAAAGACAAAGTCGAAAAGATCCAGCTTTGTTGGGATGATGATTCAGATGAGGAAACTGAAGACAAATCTACTGAATCTCAACCAGCAGTAAATGTAGCTGAGCCGATTGATTCTCCTGAACAGAATCAATCCCAGGTAACTTAGGTCGATTAAGAAACCCAGAGGTAACTGAGACCACTACTGAGAATAACAACTCAGGGGGAACATCTATTAATGTTCCTGAGCTGAATGCCCCTGAACCTGGTGACTCAGTAGATCACACTCTCATTACTGAAATGCTTCAATCTCAGAATAGTACAACTGAAATGCCTAACTCGCCTACTATCTGTGTTGAACAAATTTCAGATGAAGAACTGAAACATCGTAGATCGTGGCTGGACGCTCACACTGCTGATCTGATTATTGGAGATCCCTCAGCAATAGTAAAGACAAGATCCAGATTCTGTCAAGGAGAAAGTGCCTTATATTCTTGCTTCTTGTCTACTGACGAACCTTAGACGATTGAGGATGCACTAAAAGATGCTGACTGGATCATAGCTATGCAGTAGGAGCTGAATCATTTCACGAGAAACGACGTTTGGGAGCTTGTTGATAGAACCCGGCATCAACATGTTATTGGAACAAAATAGGTCTTCAAGAACAAGCGGGATGAAAACAACGTCATAGTAAGGAACAAAGCAAGACTCGTGGCAAAAGGCTACTGTCAAGCTGAGGGAATAGATTTCGATGAGACCTTCGCTCCAGTTGCAAGATTGGAGGCAATTAGACTATTCCTGGCCTACGCAACACATCAAAGATTCAGAGTCTATCAAATGGATGTGAAGTCTGTGTTCCTGAACGGCGTACTGAAAGAAGAAGTCTACGTGGAACAACCGCCCGGCTTTCAGCAGGGACATCAGGTTTATAGACTCAGAAAGGCTCTGTATGGGTTAAAACAAGCACCCAGGGCTTGGTGCGATACCCTATCTGAGTTTCTTCTACAGAAAGGTTTTCAGAAAGGCACAGTAGACCGCACTCTATTCAGCATTCGACTGGAAGACGATTTACAACTTGTGCAGATCTATGTAGATGACATTATATTTGGATCTAAGAATGTCATCATGTGCCAACAATTTGAAAAGATGATGAAGGGCAAATTTGAGATGTCAATGATGGGAGAAATGAACTACTTCCTCGGTTTCCAAGTCAAACAATCTGAAAAGGGGACGTTCATTAATCAAGGCAAATACACTTGAGACCTCATCAAAAGATTCGGTTGCACATCCGGCAAACCTATCAAGATCCCGATGAACACAAACATGAAAATTGATCTTGATAAGGAGGGAGTATCAGTAGACCAAACTGAATTTCGTGCTATAATTGGTTCTTTATTATATTTAATAGCTACTCGTCCTGACATAACTTATGCTGTAGGTGTCTGTGCTCGATTTCAGGCGAATCCAAAGCAGAGTCACATGGACTCAGCAAAGAAGATTCTCTGCTATCTCAGAGGAACACCTGACATGGGTTTATGGTATCCAGCTAATGATAATATAGAACTAACTGGTTACTCTAATGCTGACTATGCAGGGTGTAGAATTGACCGAAAGTCAACTTCAGGAACGTGTCAGTTCCTTGGCAGTAAGCTGATCTCATGGTTTTCAAAGAAACAGCAATCAGTAGCTACGTCAACTAGTGAAGCTGAATACATAGCTGCCGGAAGTTGTTGCGCCCAAATCCTTTGGCTGAGACAGCAGCTACGACACTATGACGTCATTCAGAATGAAGTGCCAATCTTTTGCGACAGTACCAGTGCCATTGCAATCACTCAGAACCCTGTAGTTCACACAAGATGCAAGCACGTGGACATCAGACATCACTTCATTTGTGACCATGTCGAAAAGAAGGATATCAGGATGGAAAAGATGCATACTGACCATCAAAGGGCTGATATACTGACCAAGCCTCTAGCTGAATCCAGATTCAGAGAACTTTCAGTAGAGTTAGGTCTGCTGGACCCTACTGACTCCAGTCAGTAAGAGGTTTCAGGAGAGGAGCATTCAGTGAGGGGGAATGTTCACTCTCGCATCGAGTAAATTCAAGACGTAGAGACTCAGCAACCATCTACACGAGGTATCAGCTGACTACGATGTTCAGCTGACAGGTTTGCGTATCTCTACTCAGTAGTAACTAATAGAACTGTAATATGCATTTATCGCTCAAAATCAGCATCGTATTTAATATCTTAAGGATTATCATTTAATATTAACGACTTACATTTAATGCACGACATTCCATGCATAAGTATGCTGAACTCTGCCACGCATTTAATGCATGTCGTATCATAGTTACTACTTAGGCAAGTTACAACTGGCTTTTGACTTAGGCGGCTTTGTGATCATTACCTATAATATGCTATTTAATCTTGACCGCTCATCTCTTAAAGCAAGTTTAAACTCGGCCATTGATCGATAACTCTTCATCTTCACGTAGATATATATTTTCGATCATATCTTAGAAACCGCCATTAGCATAATATACTCCGAAAAATCTGAGATCTTTCTAGCAAACCCTAATTGCATATTTCTTAAACGCTCAGTTTTTCATTGGTATGATTATTAGATCTGTCACGATAACCTTCTTTTTCAGCATCGGTATACTAACTGTTTTATTAAACTCGATACTGATAAATTCTTCTTGTGACAGATATAATGGCGAGTTCAAACGTCTCAGTAACCGCTCCCTCAAAGACCGTGTCTGGTCTGGTGTCTGGTGCGAACCAGTCATGGAGTTCGGTGCGTGTGATCTGGACTACATGGAAGAGATCTTCGACGCTCTTTGGGCATCAGGACTGGAGGGATTTCTCTCCTAAAAACCGACGTTCTTCCTTCCCAGATAAGTTGCTGAGATCTACCTAAACTCCGACTCAGTAGCTGGCGACGTCATTGGGAGATTCACTGTCCATACAATCGGCGAAGCTGCTTTGCAGATAAAGCAGATGTCAGTTAAAGAAGCTCTGAGGATAAGCTTCAACCTACCGTCTGAAGGTGTCAGCACCGTTGGGTACAACGATGATATGGTGGACGACTACCTATCGATATTCTACGGGAAGCCCACTGCGTTCAGAGATGCCTTCCCTAAGAACGTAATGTTGCCTCAGTACCGCACTCTAGCGTACATTGTTACGCAGCTGCTGACGAGCCAAGCTGGCTCATTCGATCAAGTCTCGAGGCCCAAGATATAGCTGATGATGGCAATTTATGACCAAGTCAAGATCAACTGGACTGAATTCTTTCTCCGTGAATTCATAGTCCAGGCTGCGAAATTTGACAAAGCCTCCTACAGACTGAGCGCGAAAGGCAAGCTTCTGTATGGTCTGAAGCTGTCAGTAATGATTGAGGACTTCTGCGGAGATGACCAAATCACGTACAGCGATAAGACTTATTTTAACGTGAAGAAGGTCAGGTTCCAAAACAGGGCAGCAGCCCTTCAGCAGATAGGGACAGGGCCCTCAGCTCAGCAGACGACGCCTCAGAAGACCACGCCAACTAAGAAGCGGTCTCCTCAAGGCAAAATTCCTAAGGCACCAGCGAAGCACCTGAGGAAATCTATTCCCATCGTGCCTACTGAAGTCCCAGAGGCCACTGCTGAACAGACTCGACAGCCAATGCAGTTGGTTGATGAGTCAGAGTCCTCAGAAAAGACTCAGT
Source organism: Lavandula angustifolia (assembly GCA_028984105.1). Classification (NCBI taxonomy): domain Eukaryota; kingdom Viridiplantae; phylum Streptophyta; class Magnoliopsida; order Lamiales; family Lamiaceae; genus Lavandula; species Lavandula angustifolia. The sequence goes on along the minus strand of CM054809.1, from coordinate 10,995,179 downwards.
CAGTGGAGAGGGCCGTCTCCACTGAACAGGCAGTAGAAGTGGACCAAGGGGTTCCAACTGAAGCAGTCCAGAGTGGTGACCTGGAAACCCTGGACAGCCCCCTTGACGTTCCACCACTCAGCAGTCTGCCTTCTACTGAGAAACAGACGTCTCCGATAGACATTGAAGATTCGGAGACGACGTCTGAATAGGAATCTGTCGGAATGGAAGCTTCAACTATCCTATCTCAAGCATTCCGGGAGATTACTGAGCATATACCGGAGATTTCTGGCCACCCTGATCTGGTGACTATTACCAAACAGGCCAGACTCCATATGCTTCTGAGGTTCCAAGAGTGGCCCAATCAGCTACGCCTCATTCTTCACTACACCTGCGAGCAACTGCATGAAGAGGAGCTGATCATAAGGCAGCAGATAGGCTACTCACAGCCTGCTGACCTTGGCACTCTGGAGGACCTAAGGGCAACAATGCTGACCCTGCTGAATGACCGTCAGCAGGTCGCTGGCTCAGCTCCTTCAGATGGGTCTGACCCTGATGGTCAGGACCCACCCTGTGATTTAGGCCCTGAGAAGCCTGATGAGGGAACTCACCAGGACAAGGATACCTCTACTCAGACTGAGCTTCCTCTCACAATCCTTGCTCCTGAGAAGTCGGCGGCTGGTACTTCTGAACAACTCTTGCTTAAATCTAAGTTCGAAGTAGCGCCCAGCCCCAAAGGCCGACGATCCAAGGCAATGGCGAAGGCTCTTAGAAGCCAAGGGACACAGAAGCGTGCCTTTGCCAAAGCAGTCCACAAAGTGTGGAAAGAGACTGGCCAAGCCACTAGCGCAGAGATTCAGGGGCTGAGGACCTCAGTGACATCATCAGCCGCCCCTGATATTTCCACCATTATATACGAAGCGGCTAAGCGCAGAACCGAACTCGAGGTTCGGCTAAGACGGATTCGAGAAGGCCGGAATCAACTATTTGACAAATTCAAGGCCACCCAAAACTCTCATACTGAATCTGTCACAACCATATCCCAGGCCCATGAGCTCAGACTCAACTCTATCCAGACGACCTTGGAAGATAAGGTTGAGGCCAAGCTGAACGAGTTCAAGGCCGCAGCTAACCATTCTCACAAATTATACAAGGATGAACTGATCACTGAGAAGAATGAGCTGCACGAGGCGCTGACCAAGATCCATTCTAGACTCGATGAGCTGTCAGCCTCGTACAAAAGCCTGAACAATAAAGTATCTGCTCCAACCCCGGCTATATTTGCTGATGGCAAAAAGGGGGAAAAGAGACCCCAGACTACTGCTTCAAAGAAGCCACAGGAGGATAAATCTAAGGGGGAAGAGAAAGCTCAAAAGACCAAGGAGCAGGTACTGAAGCTTTCAAAGAAGACAAGGTCAGTAGAAGGAGCAAGCTCAGTTCAGACAACTGCTCCTATTGAACCGACTGGTGAGGCCCAGGGTGTCTCAGCTGGAATCTCAGCAGGGACTGGCCCAAGTGGCTCAGGATCCAGGGAACAAGCAACTCAGGCAACCCAAACTCCTCTAGACATAATCAAAGAGGTTGCTCAGTTTGCTGAGGAGGAGGATTCTGAAGAGGAAGAGGCACCTCTCCCACTTCCAATTGAAGGAAAAGGTAAGAAGATCTTAAAACTCCCCACCCCTCCCTCTAAGAAGACTAAGAGGTATATCAGTAAGGAGGAGGAGGCTCAGATAGCAACTAATGAAAGGTTGGCTAGGGAGATAGCCGAAGCTGAAGCAACCAACAAGCCTAAAGCGAAAACTGTAAAAGGAAAGACAAAGGCCCCAGCTCGCGGCGGAAAGAAGTCAACAACGACTAGGTTGCCTCCCAGACAGCTGACACTTCAAGATGATGATGATAGGGAGCAGCAACAACAGCAGAAGGACACTGAGAAGCAGGGTACGTCCAAAGAAAAATCAAGTACTCCTGCTGACTCAGAATATCAGTTGCCTCACAAGCCCTCCTACACAACTTCAAAAGAACACGATGCTGAGATAGAAGCCATCTTTGCTCAGATAGATCGGTACCTGTACAGAGGAGAAGAGGCGAGACAGATTGAAGCTGCTAGAGAGAGAATCCATATGGCAGACTTAGAAGCACTTAGAGTCCAAACTGAGCAAGAAGCCAGACTGAGGGTTCCTTCCAAAGCTGACATTCCATACAGATATAGGAAGTTCAGGAAACCAACAGATCTGAAGATACATAGATGGCCAAGGACTGATGAGTGGATGCCAGCTCAGTACACTCAGAGATGGGAGTCACTGAAGATAGAGTTCATCAAGAGGAATTATTTCTGGAGATTCTGGTCAGACAAGGCAAAGGCTGATGCCTATGTTGAATGGATGATGAGGACTGAACCTGACTTGTATGTCTACATGCAGAATGCTGTGTCCGAGTCCCTGAACCCAGAATTCTGCCACCACCGAGAAGACTTGATGATTCTATTCACTATGGTGTGATTGAAAAAGAAGAAAAGGATGCTGCCAGAGCCAGATCTCTCGAAGAAGACGAGCCAGCAGACTTTGCTGAATTTTTGAAGCTAAGGAAGTTTACCTATAGGATGTATGGACTGCCCCTTCCCGAGACTCAATCACAAGATTTCAAGGATAGGATCGAGCAGTACAAGCGCTCCTAGATCTTAAATTCTTCTTTAACTTTCCTAGCTTAGAAAGAGATGTAATGTACTAAACTTTCTCACATTATATATATATATATATATATATATATATATATATATATATATCTCTTTTGGCTTCGATAATATCTTATTGTCTATATAAGCCATGTTTCGTTTTTATACTTAACACTCGGAATCATGAAGTGATTACTCGACTCACACACTCATTTGTGTATATTCTTTGTCGCAGCCGACTTGAGATTACGATAGACTAGTTATTGTGATATAAAGGGAAATTGCTTCCTTGTAATAAGGGAAATTGTTAAGACAGGGATATGCTTAGTCTCTATATTCTGACTCCCTGCTCTGCTCCCTTCAGTAGTCTAGAACTTGAAGAACAACTCTGCTAAACCTACTTGTAAAATTGTAAGGAGCTCTGTTTCTGAGTAGGTTAGTGTTAGTTAGCATAGATGGTGTTAGGTTTTGACATCATCAAATAGAGGGAAATTGTTGGGTGATGATTCTATCTTCAGCACTGTAATACTTAGTGGGAAATGATTCTATCTTCCGTATTGATACGCACTCAGTAGGCTTTTACTCTGAGTGAATCTATGAAGATTTGAAGATCCCAAAACCCTATCTTGATTGGTGAACCATTTCGTTGTAATTGTATGTCTCTGAGGGTTCAGACTCAGTAGACACTCTGCTCTGGTTCAGGCATTCAGTAGATTATCAGCCTCAGCACCAGATGTAGAAGACTCAGTAGATACTAGACTCGGCAGAGAGCAAGATATGCGAATAGAGTCGATAGAACCGAACTCAGCGAGAGTAGTTCACCGTACTCGTGAGCCGATCTTCGATAAAGCCATCTCAGCATATTTGCTACTGAATCAAAGATCAGACTCAGCAACGGCCAGACAGTCTTCTGAACTATCAGATCTTTTGAATGACAATCAGTATAGTCAAATACGAGGAAGAGAGAAGTCAACTTCAGTATGCCTCGAAGTTTGTTCTGTCTCAACTGCTTTGTAAACCTCGACGAATGACAAGCAGACACCTGTCCTATACTTACTAAAGCTGCAAGTCAACAACTTTCCAGAAAAGGAGGGAAATGACACTGTCACTCTACTTCAAAAGTGTCGTTAGCTACCAAAAGAGAGAGAGTAAGGGATGATCGTCTCCAACGGATCTTTCCAAGACTCTTCTCTATAAATAGAGGGATCATTCGAAATTTGAAGCTCACGAGAAAACACAAAAAAAACGAGAACACACAAAAAAAGAGAACACACGAGCATTCAAACGAGTAAAACCGAAAAGCCCTAAGTCTTCCGCAAGAACTCGAAGAACATTTCTCCGGCAAAAGACTACAATCTAGCTCTTAGGGAACCAAGCTGAACCGATATACAAAGCCTCTAGTATCCAAACGACGTTACACGAACTTAAAGCTTAACTTAGTTGTTAGTCGTTCTAGAAGCAACACTCTCGTTCCCTATCCCTCTAACCCTAAGCTCAACCGATTATATCCATAGCTTAGACGAAGGAGTTCATCCTTGAACCTGATCCTTATTGTAAAAGGACTCCTTCATAGTTGGAGAGTTAGTCAAACGCTTCATTTTGATACCTTTGTAAACTGAGATTTGCTTAGTATAAATTTCAAGACGCGGCTTTGTCCTGTGTACAAGCTGACTGAGACTAACTCAGTATAATAAATAGCCTCCTGATCTTTCGGGACAGTGGATGTAGGATCCTATGTATCCGAACCACTTCAAAAATCTCTGTGTCTCTCGCTTGCTCTCTTATTTACTGTTGCATTGATTTTAACTGTTCATATTAAAAATTATCCTTTAAAATCATTCAACTAAGTTTCAGCGATCTTAACTGCTTATTCTTCTGAACTGAAATTGTTTTGATAAAACGTTTTCCACTCAACTGTTTTGGGCCTACACATTTCCGCACCACTGAACTCCAACTGAAGATACTGAATTGGGACTCAGTCAGTTAGCAGGTCTCAGTAGAGTCAGTATCTCTTTGCCTAACACGATTCAGAACAGCTGTCTGGTCTGCTGAATTTATTTAGTACGACACCATCCTGAATAGGACTGTTCGTGTTTCAAGTTGAGAAATCGATTTCAGGTGTATTCACCCCCCCCCTCTACACCTGAACGTGCTCTCGGGACCAACACATGCATAAAAATATAAAGACATATGCACATGTAAGTAGTTGAATATGCATGAATGCATTATCAACAGAGGTTTATCAATATTAGCTCGAAAAAATGAAAACTTGTGCAGACAAAATACAATCGAAAAATCCATTATAAAGCATATGAGATGGGAGATAAATTGAAGAAGAAATTGACATATATACCGCATCAAAAGAACCATTACATGCCCTAGATTTTGAAACTTTGATTTTGAAGAACCAAAAACTATTACATACAGCAAAATACAAACCCTAATTGAGCCAAGATTATCATTCAATTAAAGCCAAAATTGAACAACATTGTCGAGAACAATAAATTCGAAATCAACTTACACTTTGAGAGCGACGGACGAGCTGCGTTGCAGTTGAGAGAGGCTACCGAAAACGGTAGCTATAGAGATAGGTGAATCTCGACCTCCAGTTGAGAGATGATGAAGATCAACAAGAGATGAAGCTGGGAGAGAGGGGCGAAATTGAATGTTCAGCTGGGTGAGAGAAAGATGAGAGAGTTAATCTTGATTTAGGACAAAGTTACTAAATACCCTTAATGAATTTATTTTTCTCTTTCCATTTATTTTCAACCAAAAAATCAAGATTAATGAGAGCCAATGATGAAATAAATTAAGGGCATATCTCATTGGGGAGGAAGGATCTCAAAAGATCCATATATATTTACTTTTCGAAATTTTAAATTTCAACTCTTCTACAAAAGTTCAAATTCCCCTACCCTTATAATTTTAGATCCGCTCATGGTCTTATGTTTGATTTATTTTCGATAACCTTAATTTTAAGGGTAAAATATTTAATATGAAAATCGAGATAGTATGAATCTGTTTTCGGCATATCGATTTTATATACACAGAAAATTAGATGGTTCATTTGACTGAGCAGCGAATGGTTACACTATATTTACATGTCGACAATTATTAAGTGCCTGTCTTAGATAACGACGGTAGGGGTGTAAGTGGTTCCGCTCCGAACCGCGAAACCGATCGGACCGAACCGAACTAAATCGAAAAATGTGGTTCGGTTCGGTTTCGTGGTTTGGTTCGGTTTATTTTTTTAGAAACCGTTCATATTCGGTTTGGTTCGCGGTTTCAAGAATTTTTGAACGGTTCGAACCGAACCGAACCAATATCCTATTTTTTAATTTTTTTATTTAATATTTATCTTTCTTAAATGAGAATATTGTTGGATTTAGATATTAGATTTAAGTTAAGATTAATTCTAATCTATACAAAGGAAGAGAAATGAGTAACAACTCTATACTTATGAGTTCAAAACGAGTAACATCCTATAAACTATTATTCTTGCATTATTTAGGATTTAAAAAATAAATAAATAAATAAAAAGATGAACCGAACCGAACCGAACCATTTATAAATGGTTCGGTTCAGTTCGGTTCCAATATTTAAAAACCCATCGAACCGAACCGAACCAATTCTATGTAATTGGTTCGGTTCCTAAAATACATAAAAAACCGAACCGAACCGAACCGTTACACCCCTAAATGACGGTTGATTTTGCACAAGATCCGTCGAATTCATAATTCACATAGGATGGACACAATCAAGCAAAGCGTACTAACATATGTAGTAACGAATTTTAAAGTTGGATTAAGCTAATAGTTTATGCACCAAGTTTTAACTCATGTAAATTGTACAGTAAAGTTTAATTTATATATACTAAATTTGCAGAGTATTAAATATCAACATAAATCTATTTTAATACAACAACCAATAAAGTGAATTTTGTTATGTCATCCCAATAATATACTCCCTCCGTCCCATTATTTATGTCTCATTGGGATTGTGCACGGTAATTAAGATAGTGGAGGTAAATGTGTAAAGTTGTAGTGTAAAAGTATAAAGGGGTCCATTTGCTTAGATTGATTGTGATCCACTCGTTTATTTTCTTATTTGGTATGAGAAATAAATAATGAGACAACCAAAAAACAAGTGAAACATTAATAATTGGAGAGAGTGAGTACAATTTAAAGAATATATTCTCTAAATTCTTTGTAGCAACAGTGATAGAAGAAAGAAAGCAGCAGCAAGATAAACTAGATGAGCAAAGCAAGTACGTGGGGAAAGAGGAAAAGGATACTATTTTTCTAAGGAGAGAGAGAGAGAGATGAAAAGTGGAGAAGAGGCAGCCGAAAAAGGAGCGAATTTCGGGGAAAAGTTGAGGAGAGTGGGGAAAAGAGGGGGACAAACCACTCCAGTAGCATCATTTGGGAGACTTGAAGAATTAAAACTCTCAGAGCCAGCTACAGAATTGCAAGATTGTGGCGATTGTCAAATTTCTGCGCGAAAACTTGCTGCCACACTCTGGGAACTGAATCATTACAAACCACAGCTTGATCAAATGCACCACGCCGGCGGCGGCCCTCTTCAGCGGCTGCGCCGACTCAATCAGAAGCCTCTTGATCCTTCACACGACATGGTAATTTGCTAAAACAAAGTTTCTTATCTTCTATTGGGAATTTTGTTTATTTTCATTTCTATGCCCGTATTGTTGATCAGGTATATTTTTTTATGGAGATTCCTACTGGGGGATATATAGTCCTAATAACTCTCGATTCTTGTTGCATCTGCTCAAAACTATCCAGTGATTATCTGATTGTTTGGCTAATAGTAGAGCCTTTTTAAGCGGAAATAGGAACAATTTTTTGATGAAAAGTTGAGAAATTGCTGAAATAGATTTAACATTTGCCAGCTGCAGTAGGATGTAATCTGCTTTCACATTTCAAATATTCCTCAGCACATGTTGAGAAATTGAACTGATTCTTTAGAGATTAATATCTTACTTTAACCGTCTTTGTGTCAAACTCATGGACATGAGCTTTCCAAGTTAGAGATATTCTCTTCGTTGACAAAAAAACTGTTATTTTATGGCCAGCCAGAAAGTTCGAGCAGTTTGAGGAAGCATGTAGCGGCATCATTAATGCAGCACTATCGATCAGCTGAGAGGAATAGCCATGCTTTACAACCTGTTTCACCTGCGAGTTATGGCAGCTCCATGGAGGTATCTTAGTCTCCAATTTTCCTTGCTTTCGATTTCATGCACACTTAAGACATCTAGGGTTGCTTTTGCTTTTAACTTTCATTGGTCTAATGATTATAGTTCTGTTATGCTTGATCGGGATCTTTTAGTTACTTGTTTTGAGAAATATGCAAGAAACTAATGGCTTTCACCTCCGTGGCACTTCTTCACATATAGCACATTTAATAAAATTACTTTGCTGCTGAAGAAGTAAAGAGAATCCGCAGTTGCTGATCTTCTTAATTTAATGTTATTCTTAACACTCTAGAGAAAGAAAGCTACTCATAAAGCACATAAGAAAAGCAACGGAAACATGATTTGTAATACTAACTTCAGGACATGCTACCGTTATCCACTGACACCTCATTTCTTTCATCACCACTAATCCCTACACCATCCAACCTGCCACAGCTATATCAGAAAGTGCATGGCACATTCTTATTGTGCATGGTCAATAATTTCAGGATAGTTACTCATAGGTATGGAATGGAGGTATTGCTGGAATCACCTCGTGATTGCTGGATTACCTTCTACTATATGCATATCCTTCATTCTTATAGATAAATTCCGTGGTGATTTCTAACTGTCCTAAATAGACACTAAATATCTTTCATTTATCCCTTGTTTGGGTACATTCTCTTATTATTCGACTAGCTTTTTTTACAGGTAAACACAGTTAGTTTTAACCCATAGCTAACTAATTCGTTTCTGTGTTCTTCTAAATTTAACATTTTTCAGCAAGTCAATCTATAGTTCAGTGTACTTTAGATTTGCACGTGTGTGGTAAGATCCCCTTAAGAATTAAGTAGGTTGAATATTCCTCTCAACCTTGCTGGATGAATAGAAATTAATAGAGGAACAATAAATTGATATTCTGCTACATTGTCTTGGTATTAAGGGTTGTTTTGAAACTAGAGAATCCACGTATATAGATCATGTGAATTTATTCCAATAGGTTGTCATATATAAAACAAGCAGTCTTTTATTTACCTTTTGTGGGTATATGATGCAATCTTATAAAAGTACTAGTAATTATGTGTTATGTATGTTTTGTTTATTGCAGCACAAGCATATTTATATTTTATTGATTATGTGGTCACAATATTCTCCTTATTCTCTACCGACTACCCTTTATAGTGTACCTGGCAAACAATTTTGATAGATGATACATTCATCAAAGTAACAAGATTGAAACTCACATACAATATGACAACTCTTCTCGTTCATTTTCTTCAAGTCTCTTTATTTCTCCTCTATACTTCTGTGAGTGAATTCTAGTTGTTGATGTCTCCTTTTCTGGATGTCCACGAAAAATTTTTCTTTGACAATGGAGATTTCCGTTCCTAAGTATTCTTACATATAAATGGTGTAAGAATACTACTTCCCAGTTCCCACCACTATTTTCTAGTGTAGAATTATGTGCAGTACTGAACAGGGAGCAGTTGACAAGATCATGATTTCTGAATGGTTAGTTGTGTCATAAGTTGCGTAACTGTCTTTTCCTAGTTTTGATTGCTAGAATATAACCTCTTAGCTCCATGAAACAGTTAACTAAAATCTTTATTTGCACTCTACTCTGTTCGTATCCATGTTCATCAATTTCTTCTATGTTGTAGATTGCACCCTATAATCCCGCAGTTACACCTACTAGCTCCATTGAATTGAAAGGAGGGAGAACTGGGGAGGCAGGTTATAGCTTAAGAACATCAACCGAACTACTTAAAGTTTTAAATCGTATATGGAGCCTGGAAGAGCAGCATGTGTCTAGCATGTCTCTTGTCAAAACATTAAAAAAGGAGCTAGATCATGCACGCGCTCAAATCAAAGTGTTGGTGAGGGAGCAAAAAGCCAATAGACGTGAAATGGATGAACTAATGGAGCAGATTGCGGAAGATAAAGTAGTTAGGAAGAATAAGGAGCAGGAAAGAATCAATGCAGCTATTCAGTCCATGAGGGAAGAATTGGAAGATGAGAGGAAGTTGAGGATGCTTTCGGAGAGCCTGCACAGAAAGTTAGCGAGGGAGCTGTATGATGTGAAGGTGACTTCCGTTAAAATCTCTAAAGAGCTAGAGAATGAAAAGAGGTCAAACAATCTCTTGGAAGACGTATGTGATGAGTTTGCTCTTGGAATAAGAGGTTATGAGAAAGAAATGCATGCCCTCAGGCAAAAATCTGATAAAGATTGGACTGAGAGAACTCATCATGATCAATTGATTCTTCACTTGTCCGAAACATGGCTCGATGAGAGGATGCAGATGAAGTTGCAGACTGGAGAAGCAAAGTCTGTTGTAAAAAAACTGAGCTCTGAGATTGAAGCATTTCTACAAGCTAAAAGCATGTGTAGCAGCAACCAAGTGGTGAAGGATCCTACTTTCCGAAGAAGTTCTCTAGAATCAATCCCACTGAACATGGCTGTGAGTGCTCCTCAAGATGAGAATGACTCTGCAGGTAGTGATTCTAACTGTTTTGAACTAGAAAAAATGAATGTGTCCACCTTAAAGTATAAAGGAAACGAGTACCACATAAATCACGAACATGAAATGCAGCCAAAGCAGGCAAGTAAAAGAATTGGATCATCTGAGAGGGCAACAGCAGGCCTTAGTCCATCCAGTTTGCAGGTGAAGTTTGAAGAACAGATGGCTCAAGCTGAAAGTTCGAATCACATTGAAGATGCAGAGGTAATTGTGAAGCCAGGCAAAACTACAAGCATCCATCAGAAGGCTGAGATTTGTGAAGTGGTAAAAGAGAGCAGCAGCTCTGAGAAGAAGTATGAATCTGAAGGAATCAGTGGACTGAATTCAAATCATATGATTGAGAATTTAATTAGAAATCACTATCTGATGTCGGAAAATGGGAGCAAGCAGCATGATGCTGATGCTGCTGCTACTTGGAGGAATCAACCTAGCCCGATACGCCATTGGACTGAAAAGCTACCCTCTCCTGACCAAAACACTTCAGAGTCATCCACCAAAATGCATCCAGATATAAAGGAGAATACCTTAAAGGCAAAGCTATTTGAAGCAAGAACAAGAGGACAGAGGTCACGGTCGCGCCTAAAAGCTTCGATTTTCCCTTCAAGAAAGGAGTGATTTTGTTCCTTTAGTTTGTATGTGAAGTTTTCTTTTTTCTTGTAAGATGGTGGTTTGTGAATATGTAGGCTGGCTGAGATGTATTACTGTATTTGCATAACACATATCAATATCATGTGAATTTGATCGAGCTGGCTAAATCTATTGTTGTACCATCACACACGCACCATAGTAAAATCAAGTATTTAACAGTTAGGGTTGTCTGTTCATAGAAAGCGTAATTATAGGCTTTTTTGGTTCAGTAACTTAAACGACCCGGTTCTATAGACTGACCCGACTTACCCGTAGTTAGAGTTGAGTTGGAATCTAAAAAACATCCGGACTTAATTGGGCCTCCGTCTAATGTGTTCCCTCACTTTTTTACCTTTTCCATTTGCAAGGAAAAAGTAAATACTCCCTCCGTCCCATTCGATTTGTCTAGTTTTTCTTTTTAGGCTGTCCCGTTCGACTTGTCTAGTTTCCAAAAAAGGAAGCCTAATCATTACACAACCTACCACTTTTTCTTTGTGGGGCCTACCTCTTTACACACAATCACACACTCATCTTCACACAACCATCCACTCTTCTTAATCTCCGTGCCCAAAAGAAACAAGACAAGTGAAATGGGACGGAGGGAGTATTTGTTAAATGTAATTAAAGATATTTGAACCAATGATCTCTCGCAAAGATGATGGGGCTAATTCAGTTGTACTGTGACTGTTTATAAGCTTTTAAATTATGAAAATAAGAAGAAAGTATTCCCTCTGTCCTGCCCGACTTGTCTTGTTTCTTTTCGGCATATAGATTAAGATGAGTGAGTGGTTGTGTATAGATGAATGAGTGATTGTGTGTAGAAAGATAGGTCCCACAAATAAAAAGTGAGAGTTTGTGTAGTAATTATTTTCTTTTTCAGAAAACAAGACAAGTCGGATTGAACGATTCGAAAAGGAATACAAGACAAGTCAAGCGAGACAGGGGAGTATATTTTAATTTACGGACTGCTTTGAGCCGATGACTTGTGAAGATGGACCGCTGTTCAGCTTGCCTGGAGGCTTTGCAGATATTCTATCCTATTTTGTGTATCTTATTCTATGTCTTATAAGTGGAGTGATACGTATCTTTTTTTTTAAATAATTCTTTTCTTATAATTAAGTAATTCAAATTAGTATATATAATAATTAAAAATATATTTGTGATCATTCTATTGTTAGGATATGAAATGGGATACAAAAAGTAAAATAGAAGATCCTCACCAAGACTTTGACAGAATTAAACTAGTGATAAATTACAAATTAAGCACGTACTCATTTATTAAATATTGTATGACATGGCCAAGAAAGTCAAAATGCAATCTTTTTTTTTGGTCTGAAAAATTGAATAAATATAGAGAAGATCTTGAATGATACTATCATGATGAAAAAGTTGATAATAAGAAATTGATCCACCTCATTTCACTCCAACATATTCTCACAATCAATTGGAACATCTGGTCCCATAGAATAAAGGAAAATCTCAAGTAACCTTACTGGGATTATCATGTCCGATCAATATTAGTCAAATCGCACAAACTTCACCTTACTTTATTTCTCATTTTTTGATTTATATTTTCTTAGGATTACATGCGGATCAATTTGTCGTTAGGGAAACTCATCAAGAAATAATTACTTTTTTATAAAATAGTTTTTATCGTTTTGACGAATTAAAAATACATTATTGAGGCTCTTGGATAAATTAGAGTAAGAGATCTTATAAAAAACAGTTTATAAATTCCTTACATCTTAATCTTAAAAATATTTTAATGAGAAACATATCAAAAACTACCACGTGTCCCATACTTGTACAGAAATTTTCTTTAATTGCCAATAAATTATTAATCTGACATTTATATCACTAGAATTGAAGCGATGAAAATAAAGGGGCAAAAACAAAGTGCCAAAAACATGAAAGAAGTTATGTTTGTTAAAGATGGTGCATTGACCAATCATGCATGCATGGACAAAGCATATATACATGGAGGATAATATACAAAATGAAAAGGTCTTCTAGTGTCTACTCTTCTCCAGTTCCTTCTCAAGTAAAACAAATTGAGAAGATTATGAAGATTAGAAAGCAAAAACAAGGGCGGGATTGGGTAGATTATTGTAGGAGTTGTATGTTTGTATCAATGGAAAGAAAGATTCTGTATGGAGAAAGGAGAAATCTAGGGCACCTGTCAGTCGCGGGAAGGAGACTTTAATTAATTGCGCCATTCTCCCACTCACTACACCAATTCTTTCCATTTAATCTCTCTCTCTCTCTCTCCAATCTTTTAGGGTTTCGTTCAAAGATTCTAAAAATCTGAGGGAATTGACGTAAGCTTCGTGCATATTAAAATCACTTCACATGTATACAGACCATTAGGTCAGAATGTTGTTTTTCACTGGTTTAAACTGTAAATTAACAATAGTTTATTGATTTGTCTGTGTATACATAAGAACTAAGAAGTGAAGGATTAAGATTTGGAACTAATATTAAGGTTTTCTTGCAGTGTGTGCTCATTGAAAATGCCAGTATATAATGTTTTTTTGTTATAATTTTTTAATTAAAATACAAACATATTATCCTTTTTCGCGGATGTTTAATACAATTGGTGGGAATACACTAATTAACTATTGTATAGGGACTTTGGGAATCCGAATTGGTATAAAAACTTTCCCATAAATTAATTAAAGAACTCATCATTTCACAAATGTTGAATAAATTATATTCAAGTTTGAAGTCCTCCTTCCGTCTCATTTATAATGGTCCTTCGTTTTTTCAGTACGGGAATTAAAAAAGTAGAGTAGGTGATAAAGTAAAAGAGAAAAAATGAATGAAATGTAAAAGAGTAGATAATAAAGTAAATAAAAGAAATAATAAAATATAAAAAAATATAATATTTTATTTTATTTTTTTTGAAAAGGGATCAATATAAATAAAACGGACCAAAATAAAAAAAAGAGTCAATACAAATGGCACCGAGGGAGTACAATTTACGAAATAATGTAATTATCTTTTTTGTAAAGTTATTTTGATTAGATGCTCACCACCAATGTCAAATCACCCTTACATTTTTTTACATAAAATATAGGTAGAAACGTAGCATAAGAAAATATGTACTGAACCTAGACATGCCCATTTCCGATTTCGGTTACAGTTACAATTTGAAACTGATGGTTACGGTTTGTCAAAATTAAAATCGAAATCGAACTTCATGTAGAGATTGACAGTTCCGATTCCAATTTACCGATTTCACGATTTTCATAAAAATTTTTTTTTTAATTTATAAATTAATTTTTTTATTAATTAAAAAAAATCTTTTTAAATTTTAAATCAAGTCAGTAATAAATTATAAATAAAATTATACAATTTCTTAAAAGAATTGAACAATTAAATATATTAATATAATCTCATTATTGATTATTCACTATCATTATCATTTAAAAAAATTTATATCATTATTTTCGATTATTCATCATATAATAATTATTAAATTATATTTAATATTCTATATTTTTTAGTGATAAAATTTAAATTACTTTTATCCCATATATATTTTTTGAAAATAATTTTTATCATTTTGTATACTACTTTAAAATTTCAAAATTTAAATTTTTTTGTATTTTAAATGAATAATTTATTTTAAATATAAATAAAAATAAAAAAATTTAGACTTTCAATAATATTTTTAATTTAAAATTTATTTATTTAATTTATTAAATAATTGATCTTTGACAATTTTAATAAGTGCGATTTTATCCGGATTTGGAACCGATGGTTTACGGTTGAAAAAAAAGTAAATCGAAACCAAACCGCAAACCGACATTTTACGGTTCAAAACGGTTCCGATTTGCACCGATTTCGATTTATGTCGGTTTCGATTCCGATTTAAAATTCAATTTGAATCGATTTCAATTTGAAAATAAGCATGTGTAACTGAAGCTACATATGATACCATAACTCTCCATTAGTCACTTCTCAGATGCAACAAATAAATAAAACAAAAACAAAATAATTTAGATTGAAGAAACAGAAAGAAAATGACATTAATGGACAGAGGCGGCAGAATAGAGATGGATTCGAAGATCAAGAGAGGAGTAGGACATTAAGGTAATTGCAACCACCACCAGACATGCCTGGGAACTTGTTGCTACCACTCACCAACGCCCAAGAAACGCCATATTTTCCTTCATCATATCTTCTTTGGTTGCCTGACCAAACAAACCCTAATTCACATTTCCCCATCAGCACAACAAATACACAGATTTTCCAAGACATAACAACTAAAGAGATGTATAATGTTGCTGAGATAATAAGTAATTAACCTGAGGCAAAGGAAGCAGAGCGAGCCCTCGCTCGAAGAAAAAACTGTCAGTTTAAGCAGAAAAAGTTTAACAGTGGAGATAAACTAAAGATGAAGAAGAGTTAGCAGTGAATCGGACAAGAAAACAATTATGAAAAGGGAGCTCCCTTCAGTCCAAGAATAGGATGTTTAAGATTCAACTTAGCTCCAGCATCATTCACACAGCTGCTGAGTTAAATGTTTATTGCTACACAGCATTTGGACGAATGAGACTGCAGCAAATTGAATCATACTGCCCCTTCGCTTGGACAGAAGAAAGCTCTCTCTCTCTCTCTACAACATTCACTGAAGAAAAGAAATCCTTCAAGCTGCTCCTATCCATTCATGGTAAAGATCTCATCATCTAAGCAAGAAGGAAGAAAGTGGTGGTGTGGGGGAGCGATTGAGTCTATAGCAGGAACTTGTTATATTGTTTAGGTGAAACATTGTCATTATATAGCTAAGGAAAGGTAGGGATCAGATAATATTAAGGTTTAAAATATATATATATTTTTTTTAATTCATGGAACCCGTAGCCGCTACCTTCATTGGGTAAACCCCACTTCTTGTGCAGTAGCCTGCAAACCACACAAGAGAGTTCAACTACCCTAGGCTAACCATAGGTAACAAGCAATACATAACAGTTCCAGTGGGATTTGAACCCAGGACCTATCAATCCCGAGCCACCCATCTTCATCACTACGCCATCCCAAGGGGACAAGGTTTAAAATATTACTCCCTCCGTTCCACACCATTAGTCCACTTTTCCTTTTTGGGTCGTTCCACTCCATTAGTCCACTTTCCCTTTTTAACTTAAAATAATACTTTAATATATTTAAGTGAGCCCCACTACTTTATTTATTTTACACACAACAAACAACTTTCTTAATTTCTGTGCCGAAAAGAAAGTGGATTAACGGAGTGGAACGGAGGGAGTAGTATATACACATCAGAGAGAGAGTGAGAGAGAGGTTCATATTCTTTTTTCCTTTTAACTCCCTTCAATTTAAAAGCCCATCATTTCCTTTACCTTTAAAATTTTAAATACATCACTATATTTTAATTAATATTAATATATTTATTAGGGGAAACGAGAAGGTTCTATTTATTATAGGGTTCGGGTTTTCACATAGCGATTTATGTACCACTTTTATATGTTATTGTATGTATTACACTATAAATGTATTAATATGTAATTTTTTTATTAAAAAAATAGGTCACATTTATCGCATGTCAGTACTCTTGTGGTGTGGTATACACAAATGTATATAAAAATAGTACACACAAACATTTTCTGGGATTTTCATTGATTAATACTTCATCGTTTCATTATAATTGTCTTTTATGTTTTTTGGTGTGTGTTGTATTAAAAATGATTCTACTTAAAATAATATTCGAATGTATTTAGTGGTGGTATAGACTAGTTTCACACACAAAACATTATTTTTTTAAATTCATGATATATTTTCTTTAACCGTTAATATCATAACGGAGATAGTATATATAATTCTAGGATTTTTTTTTATAGAGTTAGATTACAGTTAATGTATTCTTGATGAATGATATATGAATCCTTTAAAGAAATTTAGAGATTTTAAATTAATTTAGAGAGAGAGAACGTAGTGCCCTTTACAAACTATCCTTTAGTAGGAATATCACGAAAATAAATTAATGAGATTGCATCACTTTTCTGAAGCACAACCCATGTACCCCTACTTTAACATACATCATTTGAATTGGAGATTAATTAATATTAATGCTGTCCGCTAAAATTAGTTAAGACAACAAAAAAGGGGAAACAGGAGCCCTATAAATATTAATACTATCATTCCATCCTTCATAAGGTTTCCACCCTTGCTAGCTTAATTAAGAAACACATCTAGTCTCTTTCTTTCTTCCTTTTTTGTTCCATTGGGGAGTATCCTTAGCCTAGCCTTACGGATCGGTTATCGTATGAGAAAATATTTTCAAAAAAATCAAATATTATCAAAATATTAAATATTAAAATATTATCAAAACATTAAACATTAAACTATCAAAACATTAAACTATGCCCTAAGCTTTTCCATTTAATTTATATTGATGATACTTGTTATTATTCTGTAATTTAATGAAACTGCGTGGATGATATATAATAATGACGACATGTGTAGCAGATCACAAAACTTTAAGTAATAAAGAATGAGCGAGGTAAACAACAGTTAAGTAGAGTTGAGCATTATTGTATTAAAACAAGACGCAAGTACATGGTACCCATGCTTAAAAAATGGATACAACGAGAGGGTTCATGTGCTGCAGTTTCCATATTTGGAAAAAAAAAGCTCCTTTAGACATAAGGGCACACCATTTTTTACTAGTGTCAAGTTTTCTGGGAACACCCCAAACATATAAAATTCACATTTCAATTGAATCATTATTCATAATCAAGACTATGCGATATTAAAGCAGTTCCATAATATCTCTCAAATATATTTTTTTTCTTATACAGTGCATTATCCAACATTAATTAAATTCTGGTCATCCTTATTTATACATGGTAGCTTATGTACGTAAAGAATAACGTTTACGGTTTACCCCCTAACTCGAGCACCTTATTGCTAGTATAATCGATAAACTAAAGTCGATTGATATTCAAGCCAAGATAACAGAAACCCTAATTATGATCCACATTGATTACTTAAGTTGCTAACTTTTTAATAACAGTAATGAATCTGAATAATATGAATAAAGCAAAGACATATGTGCGACGAGTATAACCCATAATAGGTAATTACGCAAAGAATATTCATGATTAAAAGTATGAAAAAAGATGAGCAATATTGGAGCTGAAAAGAATGAAGTAATAATAGAGGGAATATGTGTGCATTGTGGAGGAAGATCACATCAGATTCTCCTCTCTTTGCCATTCTCAAGCCGAAAAGGCTGTCTCCTCTCTTTGCCATTCTCAATACATTTTCATTTCAAATCCCATTACTTGTCCAATCAATTTTTCCTTTTTTCCTCGCTCATCTGTCCATCACACAACCACCCACCCACTAATCCTTTAATAATATTCTTGTGTGTTTTTACCTGTGTTCTTAAAATCGGTTCGGTCATTGATCCGAAAAAATAATTTTTATCTATCGAATCGATTCAACTGGTGGGTTCACTCAGTATGACATCATAAATATATGATTAAATTATATAAATACATAAATATTTTAATAATACTAATAAATATTAAAAATGATTTACAAATATATAAAACAAATATAAGCATATTTACAACTTCTCACCGATGTGAGATGAGTGTAAGTAGTTAGATGGAAAAAAAAGTTGATGAAAAAGAAGGAGAAACCATCCCACATCGAATAGAGAAGAAAACCAAACAGAAAAATAACCTATAAATTCATCCCTCTCTGTTTTAATTACTTGCCAACAGTTGGTAATAATTGATCTACCAACATTATCATAAATGTGGTTTAAATTTATTAAGTATTTCTCATTTTTTGAGAAATTTCAGTAATATAGTTTAAAATATTTCTGAAAATAGGGTTTTGCTTTAGGTTACCATACTAATCGAAACCGAACATGAATCGGTTATCGGCCAACCGAAAAATCAATTTACAACCCTATTTTTTTTCTATTTTTTTTACATTCAAACCGAGTTGACCCGGTTCACGGGTACCGGTTCAACCGGTCGAGCCGGCCAGGTCGCACCGAGTCTATAGCCAAAATCGTAACCCGGCCTGAATTTTTGACCGGGTCCGGGCTATACCAATTGACCCGGCCTGGCCGGACCGGGTTTCAAAACACAAGTTTTTACATGTACCTTCTCTTCATCATGTATGTATAAGGTGGATTAAATACCTGTAATTCACTACTCACAATAGTCAATTCTTTATTTACAATTTTATCGTAATTAACAGAAGTAAGTTGTCGGAAGAGTTAATAAATCTGCATATGATAAGTTTTATATTAATTTTTACTCCCTCTATTTCACTAATCAAGTCTCATTTTCTATTTCGGGATTCTCGCTAAACAAGTCATATTCCATAAATGGAAATAAATGAGTGGACCACAACCACTTTAAACAAATGGACCCACAACTTTATACTTTTGCACCATGCATTTTCTTTTACACCAACTTTCTAAATTCCAGTAACCAAAAGCAATGAGACTTGATTAGTGAAACTGAGGGAGTATTATGAAGGAACGAAGAGTATTTCTATTATTTTGTACTGTGGACGAACGAAGAGTATTTCATACAGTATTGAAAAATAATGGTAAATACTGTTTTGCGCCATGCCCTAGCTAAGATAAACAATTGATGTACAACCAACATCTGCATCAAATATACAATATTGGAGTTGTATTATTCTATTTTCCTTTTTTACCATTGTGTAGGGCAAATCAAATTGTAAGGAAATCATTTGAAGGAAATGATTAACTGATAGATATATAATTGTGACTCCCAAACTGAAAATTAATTTTTATATGTTTTATGTATAGAAATTTATAACGTTATATTTTTGTTTCTATATAAAACATATAAGGATTATGGCTAAGGAATATTTTAAAATATATTCAATTTACATCATCCAATCAATAAATGAAGTGTATAGATCGGTTCATAAATCCTATGTAAATGTGTGTTCACATATGGTCCACTCCGTCCCTTCAAAGATATCCGATAAAATTGAAATGATATAGAAAAGATTAACATGACTCATGCACAAGAATGACATGCATAAGTCGAGAGATAATCCTATATGATCCACTCCCTTATGACCCTACATAGTTGTTTAAGTTTTTCTTCGTTTCTAATTTTCTAATCGTAATTTATTTATTTTTTCCGATTACTCTTTTTCAGTTTCCTTTGGAAAAGCAAATTAAAAGCTAAAAAGGAATCCAGCAAATGCAGAGATTCTGGAAATAGCTTTGAGAAGTAGATTTGCATGGTTTATGGAATATAGTATAATAGCAATGATATAAAAAGTGGTCAGTCTGATTATAATATAGACAATTAAGTACAATCAAGAGATATACCTACACATTATTTCTATAGTTATAGGTATCATACGATATATAATGTCATCACTAAATTCCTCATGTCGGAAATTACCAATAAAAAATGTTGGCATTCTGATACATCTTTGCAATTTATTCATTCCAAAGCACATGAGGGGACAACGCGCAAACTTTTGACTGTTTTGGAATCAAGAATATTTAACAACTTTGCTAAACTTCTATAAATGATACACAATTAAAACTAGATTGAGTTAAGGAACAAGTTATTTTGTCTCCATGAGATGACATAACGGTTAAGTTGTTAAGTCTGTTGCTGAAGGTCATGGATTAAAATCCTATCGAGGCCGTCATGCACATCAATAATAATGATGGCGGGTTCCTCAATAAAATAAAATAAAAAACCAAATTATAAAAATAAAAATAAAAAGGAAAAGGAAAAACTCTCTTGTAAAGTGAATAATTTTATAATCAATGTTATTCGTCGACACCTCTATAAATTATGTTGTCACATTAGAGGAGCACGCCCAAAGACGAATTTAAATGGAGGCAAGGGTAGCTTGTTTCTTGCAATCAGTGGCGTAGGGAGGGGGTGGGCACTAGGGAGGGGGTGGACAGTGGGGGCCACTGTCCCCACTAGACTAAGAAATATATTAACTACGTAAATTAGAACATGATATTTTTTTGAGTAAGTGGTTAAAAGTTATAGTATCATGTAAGAGGTTAAAGGTTTAATTTTCATTCTATAAAGCTCAATTCTTTTTTGTTTATCTCTACTTTTTTTATTTTTGCTTCTTTCTTTCCCTTTTTCTTTTTATCTCTTTATTTTTAGCTAAAATGTCTAAAACTTATAAGTTATATGGCGTGCGTTTAATAAACTCTCTCTTTTATTTTTATCTCCTCATTTTTCGTCTCACTTCATTTTCTTTTTATCTCGTTTTTTTAGTTAAAATATATAAAAATTCAAAATATTATAGTATTTATATTTTATAAAATATGCTCATTTTTTTAAATAAGGATGTGATTTGTATTTTTTTCAATATATAATATAGAGTGCTGTTGGCCCCCACTGACTGCTTGCAATATTATGAATTACCTACTATGTTCACGATAACCGTAATAAGTTACTATATAATATCTAATGTACCCAAGTGTATACAGTGTATATAGAATATCTAATGTACCCAAGTGTATACAGTGTATATAGATGATTAAATATTGGGCCAGATAATGTTCATGATAAACCTAATAAGTATGGAAAGCTATAACCATGTTTGGAAAGCTAGGAATGTGGGAGTATTTTGATGGCGAGCCCTTCATTGCTTCGAAAATTGTATGGAAGATCAAACAGGATGTTTTTACAGTGTTATATTCACTATTTAATTTCCAACTGATGTGGAGACACGGGATCTTCCTCCCAGGGTACTCTTTTTCCATCCTTATGTTTTTGGATCTTCGCTTTTGTATTATTTGAGATGTAAACTTAGGGATAGACGTTAGACTTCTCCCCAAGCTCTGTTTGGTGTGCTTGGCGTGTGTTTTACCATGGGTATGTCCATGTGTGTATATATATATATATATATTCATTGCTTTGATAATACAACACCTAATTATATTAAAAAAAAAAAAAAGATAAACCTAATAAATTACTCTTTCCGTTCCAAAATTTTCATCCACGTTTCTTTTTTAACAAATTACTATACACAACTTTTTTTGTAGAACTCATAACTTTACACACAACTAACTACTCTTCTTACAAACCGTGCTACCACTAAAGTGGACAAAAAATTTAAGACAGAGAGTATATAATATCTACTAAATTTTAGTAAATTAAATGAATTGACAGTTTGACACTAAAAAGTTTCGATATTCACATCTCAACTCAAATAGACAATAGACCATATTTCATCTACCTTGAATGTAACTATGTCTGCGCCATTATACTTCAGTCGCAAATTATTTTTATTACAATTTTTTTTATGACGAGGATAACTTGCAGTCCTTTGAAATGTGTACTGGAAAACTCCACTTCTGTATTCTAGCTTGCAAATAATATAAAACGGACTAAATACTCTAGATTAATCATAGGTGACATGCTCACACATAACTTGGTGAGTTTTTACTACTTTTGGTATATTGTATGGTTGTTAATTTGTTATTTATCTACAAATTTACGTAAATTTTTTAGATTTCTTGTTTTGATGCAAAAAAAATACTCTCTCCGTCCCAGCCGACTTGTCTGGTTTCATTTCAGCGCGATTATTTGTGCGGTTTGATTTTATATACTCCCTTCGTCCCAGCGAACTTGTCCAGTATTCATTTTCAGGCTGTCCCACCAAACTCGTCTAGTTTTTGAAAAAGAAAGTAGGTTCTACACTTATATTAACTCAAATCAATTCAAAAATATTAATTAATTAAATGTGTCTCACACCTTTATCAACCTATACCAACTTTCCTAAATTACCGCGTCGAAAAGAAAGTGGAAGAGTTCGGTGGGACGGAGGGTGAAATAAAAGTATTGGACCCATAAAAATAAATTATTGTTTAGAATTGATTTGTGTGTTAAAGGTGTGTGACTCATTTAGATATTTAATTGTTTAAAGTTTATTTGAGTTGGTAAAAGTGTGTAACTCATTTTCTTATTTAAAAAGTAGACAAGTAAAACAAAATAACCCAAAATAAAAATATGGACAAATCGGGCGAAACAAAGGAAATATCAAATTTATAGATAGACTGTGGACTTGAATTTATTCCCCTTTACTGAAAATCCTGCACCCGTTCTTATGAACACCTCAAATAATACTTTTACACATTTATTTTTATAAGACAGCTGTAAGTCTTTTCAGGGAGCAATAACCATTAACCAATTCATATTCTACTTTTCTACTCCTTTATATATTCTCTCTTTGCTTGAGTTGGTAAAATGGAATCAACGATGAGAGTTTAAATACTGGATTGATTATACGATTATTCCAATAAAATTGCACTTTAATTAAGTGGTGTAATTTTCAAGAGAATTTGTGTTTATCCTAAATAAAAGACCTTATTAATCTTGATCTATATTCCTTTCTTTTGTTGGAATAATCTTTCTTTTTTCTGAACACATGTATTTTTTTAAATTGGAACCTTTACACATTATTTATTCTAGATAGATTAGCACTTCAAGGAAATTATCAAATTTCCACAGAGAAAATCCTTCAACCAAATCGGGAAAACAGAATGAAAAATATTTTTAATCCTAATACAGTTAAACCTCGATGTAGTAATGTTCGATGAAGTAATAACTTCGCTAAGATAATGATTTCTTTCGGTCCCGACTTGGGCCAGTGTACTAAAATAATAATTTCGCTAAATACATTAACAATATTTTTTTTATATATCCTTAAGGTCCCAATGAAAATATAAAGTAATAATTACTGATTTCAGAAAATATATATTGACAATTATAATACTACAGTAGTACAATAATCATTTCTCATGAATATACGCTTCCATAGTTGTTTTTCTTCCCACTAAACAAAAATTATCATCCTTAACTTTCTGCAAGAGACTTTCTGCAAGAGACTTGCCAAGAGACTGAAAGAGGAGAATGACTCTCTGATGACTCAGTCTCAGCAGCAAGAAGGACTGATCTCAGTACTGACCAAAGACTTGGCGAAGAAAGTCAGTGAACTGGGTCTACTGAAGAAGGAACACTCAGAACTACAGACATAGTACGAAACTCTCAGGAAGAGTGATGAGGTCTGGAAAGTTCTGATGACCGACAGGTTCCTTGGAGTCGACAAGAAGCTCGAAGCCATGCTCAGAAGTCAAAGACCTGTAACCAATAAGGAAGGGTTAGGTTACACTTTTGAAGCTTCGACGTTAATTTCACAGGATTCTGCAACAAAGCTTGCTGATAGGTTTGTCAAAGGGTGTACTAAACGCTCAGAACCCTAGAAACCTTAGACAAAAGGAAAGCAAAAGGTGAATGTACCTCATCCCACCTATCAGAAGTCTGGCAGATCTCGCTCACAGCCTCCCAGTCAGAAGCAAGGGGGAAATTCAGTGAGATGGGCAGATCAACATGGGCCTCAGACCTTAACTCACCCTGCTCAGTACGGAAGCTACTATTATGAGCCAGTGGTCAAGAAGGCACCTAAGGTCCAGAAGAAAGCTACTGAATCAGCTCAGAAGGTTAAGAGTCCAACTAAGCAGAAGATCAGGACTACTGAACCTTTGAAGCAGAAAGAGTCAACACCACCGAGTCCAACAGTGAAGTATGTTGACGGGTCAGGACGAAAGCTGTCTGAGACTACCAAAGAAGTCAGGCAGATTTGGATTACTAAACCACTAACTCCTTAGGACCCAAAAGAAACATAAAGGGTACCTAAGTGTGATTTTCTATTTTGTAGGTACAAAAAGATCTATGGTACGTGGACAACGGATGTTCCAAACATATGACGTACTAGACGACATGCTAAAAGACTACACCACTGAATAAGGACCCCTGATAGAATTTGGAGACAATGTCAAAGGCTACAAGAGAGGATACGGAACATTGAATATGGAAACCACCATAGTTCCAAAAGTATCTTATGTTGAAGGGCTCCAATATAACCTCCTCTCTGTTAGTCAATTTCGTGATAACAATAAAAGAGTGATATTTAACACTGGTTTTTGTGATATATTGGATAAATCTACAAGTAAAACAGTGTTATCAGGAACACGGAAGAAGAATATCTACGTGGCCAATTGGAAATTCGTGGAGCCTGAAGCTTGTTTGATAGCACGAAACGAAGACAAGACTGAGTGGCTGTGGCACAGAAGGCTCAATCATCTCAATTTTAAGGTGCTGAGCAAACTTGTGAGTGGATCTCTTGTCAGGGGAATGCCCAAACGAGCATGCAAAAAGGAAGAAGAATGTGAAGCATGTTTGAAAGGAAAATAGACTAAGAAGAGCCATTATTCAATTCTGTCACCATCCACTGACGGAATCCTTCAGCTTCTTCACATGGACCTTTTTGGGCCAGTTTCTCCTGTGACGATCATAGGCAAGAAGTATACACTGGTGGTGATCGATGACTATTCAAGATACACGTGGGTACTTTTTATCGCCAACAAGTCTGACGTCAAGACAGCTTTGCCGAAGCTACTAAAGAGACTCAGTGTCGAGAAGGACACCAAGATTAAGAAGATTCGTTCTGATCGCGGTACTGAGTTTCTAAAGTCAATGGTGAAAGAGTTCTGCGATACTGAAGGAATAGAACATGAGACGTCTGTTGCACGCACGCCTCAACAGAATGGACTTGCTGAGCGGAAGAACAGAACACTGAAAGAAGCAGCAAGGACCTTAGTCGCAGACTCTGGTTTGCCACTGAAGTTATGGGCAGAAGCCACGAGCACAGCATGCCACACTCAGAATCACTCTTCACTGAGAAAGAAGCACATGAAGACACCTTATGAATTATGGAACGGGAGAATTCCTTCTATATCTTATTTCCATATATTCGATTGTTCTTGTTTCATTCACAATAATGAAAATGATCAGTTGAAGACTTTTTAAAGCAAATCAGACCAAGGAGTGTTCTTAGGATACTCCACGGTCAGTAAAGCCTTCAGAGTTTTCAACCTCCGGACCCTTTGCGTGGAGGAAAGTCCTCATGTTGTTTTTAACGAGTTTGCTACTGAGAACAGGAACAGAAGCAACTCAGATTCTGAAGATATAAACCAGAAGATACAGAATCTGAACCTAAACGAAGACTCAGAAAAGATTCACCAGTGTTGGGATGAAGATTCAGCAGAAGAAAATATTCAGAATTAGCCCACACTGAATGTAGCTAAGGAGATTGATTCTACTGAACATAATCAATCCCAGGTAATGGTCAATGAAGATACCGAAATTGGTACTGAGACCACATCTGAATGCACCAACTCAGGGGGAACAAATGATGTTCTTGAACCTAACACCCCTGTAGTGGACTGGTTATCAGAACCTCAACTTGTCACTGAAATTCTTCAGTTTCAAAACAGTACTACTGAAATGCCTAATACTCTTACTGTTTGCACTGAATCCGTTTCAGAAGAAGAGACAAGGAAAGGACGTTCTTGGTTAGATACTCACTCTGCTGAGCTGATTATTGGTGACCCTTCAGCATGCATTCAAACCAGAGCTAATCTAAGACAAGGCGAGAGTGCTCCGTGCTCCTGTTTCTTGTCTACTAAAGAACCTTATAATTTTAAGGAGGCACTGAACGACGCTGACTGGATTATAGCCATGCAAGAGGAGCTGAACTAGTTCGTTCGCAATGAGATTTGGGAGCTTGTTGACAGAACCCAACACCAACATGTCATAGGAACCAAATGGGTCTTCAAGAACAAGCGAGATGAAAACAACGTTATAGTTAGAAACAAGGCTCAATTAGTCGCGAAAGGCTACTATCAAGCTGAGGGAATGGACTTTGATGAAACATTTTCCCCAGTTGCAAGACTGGAAGCTATTTGTCTTTTCCTTGCATACGCCTCACATCAGAGATTCAAAGTTTATTAGATGGATGTGAAGTGTGCGTTTCTGAACAGCGTACTGAAGGAAGAACTATACGTGGAGCAGCCTCCCTGCTTTCAACAAGTACATCAAGTATACCGACTCAAGAAAGCATTATACGGGTTAAAACAAGAACCCAGGGCTTGGTAAGATACCCTGTTAGATTTCCTCCTTCAGAAAGGTTTTCACAAAGGCACAGTAGACCGCACGTTATTCAGCATTCGACTGAACGAAGACATACTCTTAGTGCAAGTCTACGTGGATGAGATCATCTTCAGTTCGCAGAATGTGAGCATGTGTCAAAGATTTTAGAAGATGATGAAGGATAAGTTTGAGATGTAATGATGGGGGAGATGAATTTCTTTCTTGGACTTCAAGTCAAACAAACCGAGAGAGGGATCTTCATCAATCAAGCCAAATATACGAAGGAACTTATCAAGAAATTTAGATGCGAGTTCAGCAAACCAGACAGAATCCCTATAAACACAAACTTCCAGATTGATCTAGACAAAGAGGGAGTATTAGTAGCCTCTACTGATTACCGTGCTTTAATTGGTTCATTATTGTATCTAACTGCTAGTCGACCTGACATAACTTATGCTGTAGGTGTTTGTGCTCGATTTCAGGCGAATCCTAAACTGAGCCATATGAAGTCAGCAAAGAAGATTCTCCGCAATTCAAAGGCACACCTGACAGAGGGTTATGGTATCCATCATATGATAATTTTGAATTAACTGGCTATACTATGCAGGTTGCAAGCTAGACCGAAAATCAACTTCAGGAACGTGTCAGTTCCTCGGTAGCAAGCTGATTTCATGGTATTCCAAGAAGCAGCATTCAGTAGCCACATCCACTACTGAAGCTGAATACATGGCTGCTGGAAGTTGTTGCGTACAGATCCTTTGGCTTCGACAGCAATTGCGCGACTACGACGTATTTCAGAATGAAGTGTCGATTTATTGTGATAGTACCGGTGCTATAGCCATCTCGCAGAATCCTGTTCTATATACAAGATGCAAGAATGTGGACATTCGACACCACTTCATTCATGATCATGTCGAGAAGAAGGATGTCAGATTGGAGAAAATTCCACACTGATATTCAGAGGGCTGACATGCTGACCAAGCCTCTAGCTGAAGCTAGATCTTTCAGTAGAGCTCGGTCTCCTGGAACCTACTGACTTTACTCAATAAGAGTTTCAGAGGGAGTACCCTTAGTAAGGGGGAATACTCATCCTACACTGAATTCGTTCAGTTTCAAGATTCAGCAACCAACTAAACGAGGTATCGGCTAACTACAATGTTGAGCTGCCAGGTATGCGTATCTCTTTCAGTAGTCAACTCAGCATATTTTTAAAAGGTGTTTTATCATAATTAAGTTCAGCATCGCACTTAATGCTTTAAGGAATGTCATTAATTAAAATCGTTTCCATTTATTACACGACATTCTATGCTCAAATTGCTGAACTCTGCTTCGCATTTAATGCGAGTCGTATGACCTTACTCATAAACATCTATATACGTCTGAGATTTTATCGGGCGGCATGGTTATCATTACTCTTTTTACTTCATAAAATCGTGATTGTCCACTGAAAATTAGGATTTAATCCCAACCGTCGATTAAAAAAAACGTTTCACATTCAAATATAACTATATATCGACGTAATTTTCTTCAACCCGCCATTTTCGCCATTACCGTTTCTGCAAATCCCTTAAGAGTTTTCTGCAATCATTCAACATCTCTACTTGCTTTCACATATTTCAGAGTTTGTCTTACTGTAACACTTATTCTCTAAAGCACTTACTGACTAACTCTAGTTTCAAGTGCTAACCATCTTTTTTGCAGATAGTCATGACGAATCTTGAAGTTATTTCTCTGGTTGATATAGTCGAGATCCTGGAGAAGGGTAGGGTTTGGTTTGAGCCCGTTGTGGAATTTGACTCCAGTGGCTTAGACTTTCTTGAGGAGATATATGAAGTGTTGGTCATGAGACGTGGTTCAGGTGTAGGGGGGGGGTGAATACACCTGAATACAAATTCGTTTCTCAAACGCAAAAGTCAGCTCTAGCTGAGTTTGCTACTGAACTGAGTCAGATAGCCAAATATACTTTCAGATCAAGTGGGCAAGAAATTTCTTCTACTGAGTTCAGCTCTACTGACTTGAGTCAGTCGAATAGTCGTTCAATATCAGATTTATGTGTGGAAGTGTAGGCCCTATTAAACGTCTCAGTTGGAAAACTAGTTTTATGCTAAGTTTGATGAAATGCAGTTTTAATGCAATATGATCAGTAAAAGAAAACATAAATCAACACAACAAATTTTTTAAGTGGTTCGGACACACTGGGTCCTGCGTCCACTGTCCTGACCAAAGCAGGATATTTGTTATATTTGTACTGAGCAAGTCTCAGTGATCAGTTCTCAAGACAGATACAACTTGAAGCTTATACTGAGCAAGTTCTCTGTAATCTGTTCGCAGGACAGATTCTCTACTTATAGTCGTAGTGACTTTTACATGGGTTTCAAACTTAAAGAGTTTGAGTCTTCTCCAACTAAGAGGAAGTTCTTACAATAAGAACAGTTTCACAAAGATGTGAACTTCCTCGAGGTTTCTAAGCTATAGATATTACAATAAGGCTTGCTTAGATAAGAGAAGGGGAACAAGGATAACTTTAAGTGATGAACTAAAAGGTTCTTCTAAGAAAGCTAGTTCTTCATTGTATTCTTCGATTCAGAGCGTTTAAGAGTTTTGTGCGTAGATAGCTTGGATTCCCGATAGTGTCTCTGTATGAAGACTTCTCTTATATAGTCGTCGATTGTGAATAGATCCATTGGAGGGAGGTCTAGCCACGTGTCAAAACGACAAGGAAAACGGCTCCTTAAATTTGAACGTTGATAAGTAGGTGCACTATAGAGATACGAGCAACTTTTGTCAGAAAAGATAAGTTATTGTTGGCTCCTTACTGGTCATGGTAGATTGGTAGGTCAGATATGTCAAACATCACGGTTGACTTCCTCAGAATCCTCGGACCTTCACCTGAAGTGACTTCCTACTAACGTTCTTCTGAGTATCAGTGCATGTGCACAAATTCCTATGTAGATTCAGTTCGATCCTGAGTCTATCAGTTGAGTGCAAGGTCTTCTACTGAACTCTAGCCTACTGAGTTCCTAACAACTGAACTCAAACTAAGCTATTACAGAAACGAGGGTATATCATTCAGCTAGGGGTTTTGGGATATTCAAATCTATAAATGTGTCATACTGAATCCTTATCCCAACATGATGCCCTGCGGGCATTTGGCTTGGAGTTGTTTCTATTAAAGAAACCCTCCTTCCTCCTGCCTCATCAGATTGCCGAGCTTTATCTCAACATGGAGGAGGAAGATGGGGACGTGGTTGGAACATTCAAGGTTCACGACATTCAGAATCCAACCAAGGCCGTTCCTTTTCTGATGAAGATCTCTCTGAAGTAATCTCTTATCAGCAACTTCAGACTTCCTTCAGACGACATCACTCATGCCGTTTACAAGGATGACGTTTTAGATGATTACCTGATGATGTTTTATGGGAAGCCTACTACGTTCAGAGCTGCATTCCCCAAGAGCAGCATGCTTCCGCAATTCAGAGCCTTGGCCTATATCGTAACACAGATCTTGACAAGCCAGGCTGGCTCCTTTGATCAGGTTTCTTTGCTTAAGCTTCAGATGATGATGGCCATATATGATAGAGCACAAATCAACTGGGCCGATGTGTCCATCAAGGAGTTTCAGGTGCTAGCAGCGAAGTTCGATCGGTCAGCTCGCCGACTGAGTGCCAAAGGGAAATTATTATATGTCATGAAGCTGTCCATAATGATCTAAGACGTCTGTGGATCTAATCATGTCACTTAATGTGACAAGGAGTATTTCAACACTAAGAAGATCAGATTCCACGACCAAGCCAGCTCATTGTAGCAGATTGGCATTAGTGCTGGAGAGGGTAAGGGCAAGAGGAAAGCCCCGACCCCAGGGGAGCTACCCCTCTTAAGAAGAAGAAGGCTTTAGTAGAGAAAGCCTTGGTAGTAACCCCTACTGTCCCTCAGCTGCATGATGAGGATATTGAGTGAGCGGACAAGGCTGATTCAGAAGCGAAGGTGAATTTTGCTGAGCAGGAGGCCTCAGCAGAGAAGGTTCCTTCAGCAGAATGCGAAGGTTCAGTGGAATAGGGGACCTCACCTCACGTCACTACTCCCACTTCCACCTCTCCACTGAACGTATAGCCACTCAGCAGTCTGCCTTCTGCTGAGAAGGGTCAATCTCCCATCGACGTGGATGAGTTGGAGAATGATACTTAAGCCGAGACACTTGTGTTTGAGCTTTCCTTGCTTGAATCCAGAGCTGCCCAAGATATCTTTGAGAACATTCTTGAGATCGCCAGTCATTTCGACTTGGTCGACATTGCCGTCAGGGCAAAGCTTCAGATGCTCATCAGAATCACCCTTGAACAAATGATCAGATTCAGGTCCGCAAAAATTTTGAATACCGACGAGCTATAGCTTCATCAGCAGATAGGCTACGAAGAGCCTGCTGACGTCAGCTCCATCGATGACCTTAGGGTGGCCATGCTGGCCATTCTTGAAGATAGATATCCTACTTCAAAGGCCGTCCCTATGGAAGGTTCAGCAGGTCACGATGACCCAGAACCACCCAGTGATGCAGGAACTGAGAAACCTGCTGAGGGTATTCAACAGGAACAGGAGGGGGCTCAACCTTCTGATAATCTCTCTCACTCCCCTCCTCCTCTTGGTTTGGCCGCAGCAGGCACCTCTAGCCCTGCTGACCCAGAATAGCTGCTGCTGAGGTCAGCATACGCGGTTGGCTTCTTTGCAAAATGCCAAAAGTCAAAGGCGGTAGCCAAGTCACTTTTGAAGTAGGGCACTCAGAATCATCTCCTTGCAAGGAACGTTCACAAAATATGGCGCAAGGCTACTCCAGCTCAGTGCGAGGAAGTCAGGGGATTGAAGACATCCATTTAGAACTTACCTCATGTCCCTGACTTCAGCTCTATCCTCACCAATGTACTCACCGCACAGAGAGCTGAATTCGACAATCAGCATGCGTCAGTTCAGAAGCTACTGAAGGATGCCCAAGCTTCCATTCTTGATTCCTTCAAGGCAGCTCAGACTGAGCTTCAGAACCAGATCTCTCAAGATCAATGCTGAAGATCAAGGCAAAGCTGACGAAGATTGATGCAAAGCTGACGAAGATTGAGGAACTGGTAGATCTCACTCAGCGGAAATACGCTGAAGAACTTATTACTGGGAGGAACGATCTACATTAGAAGTTTGAAAATCTTCAGAAGTCCTTAGACGAGCTATCCCGTTCTTATCTCACGCTCAACTCCAAGGCAACTACACTTCCCACCCCACCCCCATTGGATGATGTCAAAAAGGGGGAAAGAGAAAAGACTGAAAAGCCTATTATTAAAGGGGAAAGATCGAAGGGGAAGAAAGTAGCCAGGGTTATGGCCCAGGGTGTCTTAGCAGGAGATGTAGCAGCTGAGACAGGCCTAAGCGGCTCAGAACCCGAGGAGGCTGAAACCGGTTCTTCTGAACCTCCTCAGAAGTATATTGAAGAAGTTACCACGTTTCTAGAGGAGTCTGATGCTGAAGACACCCCTCTGTCTCCTCCTCCTGTATTTGGGAAAGGGAAATCAATTATGAGAATTCCACCCCGTCCCCCAAGATATATTAGCCCAGCTGAGCAAGCACAAATAGATGCTGATGAAAATTTGCTCGAGAAATAGCTGAAGCTGCGAACAAGCCTAAAAAGGCCCTTGCTAAGGCAAAGACGAAGGTGCCTGCCAGAAAGCCAATCCAAAGGCAGGTGGTCAAGAAGCTCTCTCTCCAAGATGATGCTGATAAAGAACAAGAAAAGGAGAGGGAAGCTGAAAAGAAAAAAAGCTGAGGAACCCAATCAAACAAAGAAAAAACCAGTTGAGCCTACAATCGATGAAATGATCAACTTCAGCATTCGAGCTCTCGACAGAAGACTGAATGACATCAATTGGAAGAGATCAGAAGGCAAGAGGCTCTAGCTAAGGAGAAGGCGGCTGGAGAGGCTAGAGAAGCTGAGAGATTAAAGCCTATGCCACCTCCACCGAAGGATAGGGACATTCCAACATCGTTTAAATTCTTCAGACGGGGCCGCAGACCTAATCATCAGAAGATACACCGATGGCCTCGTGTTGATGACTGGATGCCCTGGGAAAGGACTCAGGCTTGGGAGACGATCAAAGCTGAGTTCATTAAAAGAAATTATGTATGGCAGCTTTGGCCCGACTCCGGTAAAGCTGAGGCATTTGCTGACTGGATTTAGAGGAATGATCCTGAGATTTATCAGATAGTTGAGAAAGCCTTTGATGCTAATATTGGTGTAAGGACTCCGGCTTTCAGAACTCTACCTCCACCGCAAAAGATTGATAGATCCCTCTACACAACCGTGATTGAGAAGGAGGACAACAGCCAGAGCTCTTAATCTTGAACCTACTAATCCAGAAGACTTTCCACAGATTCAGAAGCTGAGGCGCGACACATTCAAGATGTATGGACTTCCACTGCCCGAAGATAAATCTAATGATTTCAAGGCAATGATTCACCGTTTCAAATCTATTAGGAAGTAGTCTTGTATTGTCTGTGTCTGCTGTATTTCCTAGTGTAGCATTTGATATAACTCTACTGAACTTCTTATCATCAATATACATCAATTGTGACTTGGCCTGACAATTCCTTATTGTCTCCATGGCCTGCTTTGTTGTTACTTTAACACTCAGAATCACCTAAGTGATTGCTGACTCACACACTCACTGATTATCTGTGTGTTTGGTTATTGCTAAGTTCAGAAGACTTGAAGATACTCTCCATAGTTTCTCATTGTAACACTTGTAAGGAGTTTTTATATAATAGTTCTTTAGATTCTTAGATAGTGTTAGTGATAGGTTTTGACATCATCAAATAGGGGGAACTTGTTGTGAGATGATTCAGTTGTTGTTTTGTTGTTAATGATTTGGCTTATCCCAACACCCTATGTTGATTGGTCAACCATTCTTTTGTAATTGTAACGCCTTGTCTTTGAGTTTTTCAAACTCAGCAGACTTGTCTTCAGCATTGTCCGGCTCAGAAGTTCTGTTTGCTGTCCCTCAGTAGACTATCCGCCGCAGTGCTATAGAGTGAAGATTCAGTAGTGCTGGACAGCAGGAGCATCATGTTGAAAGGTGTTCAGGAGTCAGTAGAACTGTACTCAGTAGGAGTAGTTTACTGAACTCAGAGTCTTGACTTTCAGTCGAGTTGAACTCAGCAGGAGTATACTACTGAACCTATGGGTTAGACTCCGCAACAGCCTGTCAGTTTCTTTGACTGGCAGTGGACTTGAATGTCATTCCAGTAAAGTTGTCCAAGGTCGTGGAACTGAGAAAAGTCAGCTTCAGTATCAACCTTGAAGTCTGTAAGTGTCTCAACCACTTTCTGTACCTCGACCAATGACAAGCAGCCAGCTGGCAAGTTTCCGACATAAAGCTGCAAGTCAACCCACTTTCCAGAAAAGTATGGGGACTCTACAGAATTTGAATTGAAGCCGTTTGCTACCCTGTTATAGAGTGACGCGTGAACAGTTCATCTCCAACGGATCTATTCAAGCTCATGCCTATAATTAGAGGGAAGGTCGTGATCTTCAAAGTCGCACTACAAGATCACATACGCGACCATACGAGAACTCAAGCTTTCAAGCAATAAGCTCTAGAATACTTATCGTTTATTCAAGTGAAGTTCACAATCCCAGAGTTGATATATCCTCTTGTTCTTTACTCTAGAAGTCTTCCTAGTTCTCTCCCTCTAACACTTAAGCTCATTGTAATATTCTTAGCCTAAACCGAAGGAGTTCATTTATTGAACTGTTCTTAGTGTTAAGAACTCCTTCATAGTTGGAGATACATTCAAACATTTATGTTTAACCCTATAAACTAAGACTTGCTCAGTATAATCACAAGTTAAAGTTTGTCCTGCGTACAAAGTAACTGAGACTAACTCAGTATAAGAAAATAGTGTCCTGTGTTGATAAGGACAAGTGGACGTAGGGTCTTGTGTATCCGAACCACTTTAAAACTGTGTTGTTTATTTGTTGCATTGATTAACTGCTCATACTGAAAATATTCTTGCAAAAATCATACAACTGAATTTCTGTTAAAAACTAAGACATCGCACTAATCTACTAAATGGATTTGATAAACAAACATTTTTGAAAACAAACTGAATCAGGCCTACACTATTCCGCACGCTACTGAACCTCTATTGAACGGTTCTGAATTCTGACATCAGTCAGCAAGCAGACATCAGTACTGTCAGTCACTCTGTCCGCGTGATCAAGATCATCTTGTTTGTTCTACTGAATTAGTTTAGCAAACAACCTCTGTGAAACGGACTGACCGCGTTTGAGTTTGAGAAAAAGGTTTTCAGGTGTATTCAACCCCCCCTACACCTGAACGTTTGACTCGGGACCAACAATAAGGCATCTGCTACTATGGTCTCCTTTGCCTTTTTGTAGTGGATAGAGTAGTCATATCCCAATAGCTTGGAAATCCACTTTTGTTGGGTGATGATTCTATCCTCAGCAGTGCTGATAAATAGTGGGAAATGACTCAGTCTTCTGTGGTAACATATGACTCAGTAGCCCTGTGCTCTGAATAAGTCTGTGAAGATTTGAAGATCCCAAATCCCTATTCTGATTGGTGAACCATTACGTTGTAAGTTGTTTTATCTCTGAGATTTCAGACTCAGCAGGCCCTCTGCTCTGGTTCAGGCACTCAGTAGATTATCCGCCTCAGCACCAGAAGTAGAAGACTCAGTAATATTGGACTCGGCGGGAGCAAGATATGCGAAAGAAGTCGGTGGGACCGAACTCGGCGAGAGTAGATCACTATACTCAGAGCTGATCTTCAGTAGAGCCGACTCAGCAGGAGCATGCTACTGAATCTGAGATCAAACTCAACAACGGCCAGACAGTCATCTGACTGTCAGAATCTTTGAAGTCACTTTTCAGCATAGTCAAATACGAGGAAGAGAGAAGTCAGCTTCAGATCTCCTTGAAGTCTGTTCTGTCTCAACCACTTTCTGAACCTCGGCCAATGACAAGCAGCCACGTATCCTATATCTACTAAAGCTGCAAGTCAACAACTTTCCAGAAAAGGAGGGAAAGGACACTGCCACCAAACTTTAAAAGAGTCGTCAGCTACCCAAAAGAGAGAGACAAAGGATCGTCATCTCCAATGGATCTATCCTAATCTCTTCTCTATAAATAGAGGGATAAATCAAAATTTGAAACTCACGGGAAGAACACGAGAGAACATACAGAGCATTCAAACGAGCAAAATTCAAAAAGCCTAAGTCTTCCGCAAGAAGTTCAAGGAATCTATCTCCGGCGAAAGACTTCATTCCAGCTCTTAGGGAACCAAGCAGAACTAATTAATACAGCCTCTAGTATCCAAACGACGATACACGAAATCAAAGCTATATTCAGCTGCTCGTCGTTCTAGAAGCCACTTCCTTGTTCCCTATCCCTCTAACCTAAGCTCAATAGAATATATCCATAGCTTAGATGAAGGAGTTCACCTTTGAACTAATCCTTATTGTAAAGGACTCCTTCACAGTTGGAGAGTTTTTCAAACACTCAGTTTGATAACCGTGTAAACTGAGACTTGCTCAGTATAAATCTCAAGACCAGTGTTTGTCCAGCGTACAAACTGACTGAGACTATCTCAGTATAATAAATAGCTTCCTGATCTTTCGGGACAGTGGACGTAGGATTTTTGTGTCCGAGCCACTTTAAAAATCTCTGTGTCTTGTGTTATGTTTTTAACTGTTGCATTGATTCACTGTTCATACTGAAAACCTTCTTTAAATCATTCAACTGAGTTTCAGCAAACTTAACAGAACGCACTAATCAACTGAAACTGTTTTAATAAAAACATTTTCCTAACTCAGCTGAATTGGGCCTACACTATTCCGCACCACCGAACTCTATCTGCAAGATACTGAATTCTGACTCTGAGTCAGCTAGCAAGTCTCAGTAGAGTCAGTCACTCTGCCAACACGATTCAAAACAGCTTATCCGGTCTGCTGAACCTGTTCAGTATGACATCATCCTGAAAAAGGACTGTTCGTGTTTAAGTTGAGAAAATCGGTTTTCGGTGTATTCACCCCCCCCCCTCTACACCTGAACGTGCTCTCGGGACCAACAATTGGTATCAGAGTAGGAGTTCTATTAAAACTCTTGTTATTCTGAAACTGGTCTACTTGAACGGATCCGGAAAACGTTTTCACTGCATATCATTCTTCATTTATATCATTATTCATCATGTCTGATATATCAGGGATAAGGATGGTTCCCATGTTCTCAGTAGAGAACTATGGTGTATGGCGAGTCAGAATGGAAGCTCATTTGACCTCTCTCCACGAGAGCATGACAGAGGTTCTAGAGGACGGTCCTATCGTCCCCATGATCGATAGCGTCGTAGCTCAGGATCCAGCCGATGGAGGTGGAATGGTGACCGGGAAGAATATTCCCAAGGATAGTAGTCTCTTCACCCCAGAGGAGAAGAAGCTTCACAACTTAGACCGCGTTGCCAGAAACACCATACTGACCACCCTGAATGATTCCTATCTCGGGAGAGTTCAGGACTGCAAGTCCGCGAAGGAACTCTGGGATGCTCTAGCGCTACTGAGTCGGGGGACTCAGAAGATCAAAGCAAATAAACTTGCGCTGGAACTCCCAAAGCTGGAGAGATTGTCCCTCATGCCTGGTGACTCCATTGAAGATCTCAACGTCAGATTTACGGATCTGATGAACTCTATCAACGGGCTGGGAAAGACATTCTCCAACCGAGAGACGAATCTCAAAATTTTGAGGGCACTACCAGACGGTCATTAGACTCCCTTTGCTACTTTATTGCGTCATTCTGATTTAGATATCGTTACTCTTGACCATATCTTTGCAGAACTTAAAGCAGAGGAATTCGAGTTTGGCTTACCTCAAAGGAAGCAGCGAGCTGAAGTTGACATTAAAATCGACCATGCCTTCAAAGCATCAGTCAGCACAGCAGCTCCAGCGTCTAGCAAGGCTGAACCTTCACTCACTGACATATAAGAAGGAAATCTAGTCAAGAAATACGCTCTACTTGCCGTAAAGTATCAGAAGGAGAAGGAGAGGTGCAGAAAAGTGACTAAAGCCCTCAGAGAATCCAAGGGTAAGTCTGAATACACGCCTAAGCGCACTCCTGACTCGCATACTTCTGAATGCAGGAAAAAGGATGACTCAGCACAGTCGAAAGACAGTGAAAGCAAGGAAGAAAGAGTAACCACCTGCTATAATTGCAAGAAGCCAGGACACTATCAGTATGAGTGTCCAGAGCTCAGTAC
Organism: Lavandula angustifolia; assembly: GCA_028984105.1. Lineage (NCBI taxonomy): Eukaryota > Viridiplantae > Streptophyta > Magnoliopsida > Lamiales > Lamiaceae > Lavandula > Lavandula angustifolia. The sequence continues at coordinate 10,956,896 of CM054809.1, read as the reverse complement.
TGCTGAACAAGCAGCACGTAAAGCAAGAAGGGAGAAGTTCATCAAGAAGAGACAAGCATAAATTGCTGGTGAACTCTCAGACGACTCAGATGAAGTCGATTCCTTCATGGATTCATCTGATGATGAAGCATCTTTCATGGCCTAGAGCTTGAAGCTGAAGAAGACGCTGAAAAGTGTCTCATGGCAGGAGAAGAGGATGAGGTAAACTCACATAATCCATTTAATTCCTCTTCACACTGCACACACAACACTCTTTCAGGTGCAGACGAGAATCTGGACGTTGCGATCGCATATGAAGAACTACTCAACGAGCAGATTCAGATGAGTTTGCAGCTTAGTAAGACTCTTCAGGAATTGGATACCCTGAAAGTGGAGAATCAGAGACTTTCTAAGGAAAGTCAAGTCGTTACTGAGTCAGAAGGACTTGTGTTGAGACTCAGGGAGGAGATAAACTCTCTGATGGCCAAGTCTCAGCATTAAGAAGATCAGATTTTAGTTTTGACGAAAGACTTAACTCAGAAAGATACTGAACTGAGTCTACTGAAGCAAGAGTTGTTAGGACTTCAGACCGAGCATGAAATGCTGAAGAAAAGTGATGATGTCTGGAGGAACCCGATGACGAGAGCGATACGTGGGCGCCGAAAAGAAGCCGGAGGCTATGCTAGCAAGCAACAAGCCCAAGCATTGCAAGGAGGGACTTGGATTCAGCTAGGGAGCCTCCTCATCTGCTCCCGTATGCTCAGAAAACCGGCTAGCTGATGGATTTGTTCGAGGGGAGACCATCAATGCAGACATACTGAACCCGTTAGCCAAGAACAAACAGAAGATGAAGGCACCTCATCCTGCAATCTGACAAGAAGATTAGCACCAGATCACCCCAGTTCAGCTAAGGGGGAACCAGCAAAGCAAAGTGGGCTGATCAGTATGGACCTCCTCAGCTGACACATCCAGCTCAGTATGAGTCATATTACTATGATCCAATAGTCAGGATAGGGTCCAAAAGTCAGAAAAGGAAGAAGAAAGCCGTACAAAAGGCAAAGGTCAGCAGTCCACCCACTAAGAAGATCCGAACTCCTGAACCTGAAAAGCCTCAGAAGTCAGCAGTGACCAGTCCAGTGGTTAAATATGTTGACACAAGTGGAAAGAAACTGTCTGAGACCACTAGGGTCGTAAGACAGATATGGGTTACCAAAACTAACATCTAAGGACCTAAAATCAAAAATAAAGGGTACCTAAATATAATTCTGTTTTGCAGGTGCACAAGGACCCTTGGTATGTGGACAGCGGATGCTCAAGACACATGACGTACCAAAAGGACTTGCTGAAGAATTATACTACTGAAGAAGGACCCCGAATCGAGTTTGGACACAATGTTAAAGGCTACCCCAGAGGCTATGGAACACTCAGCATTGGAACTGCAACAGTTCCAAGAGTATCATATGTTGAAGGACTTCAGCATAACCTTGTCTCCGTTAGTCAATTTTGTGATAACTCGAATAGAGTGATTTTTTACGCTGGTTTCTGTGATGTTATTGATAAATCTACAGGGAAAACAGTGTTATCAGGTTCGCGCAAGAAGAATATCTATGTTGCTGACTGGAACTCAGCTGAACCTGAAGCTTGTTTCTTGGCGAAAAATGACAACAGAACAGGGTGGCTTTGGCACAGAACACTCAGCCATCTCAACTTCAAAACGCTCAACAAATTGGCTAGAAACACTCTAGCAAGAGGACTGCCGAATGAAGTATTCAGCAAAGACACTCAGTGTGAAGCATGCATGAAGGGAAAGCAAAGAAGGAATCAAAATCCGCCAGTTTCATATCCTTCCACTGATGGAATCCTTCAGCTGCTACATATGGATTTGTTCGGTCCAGTCTCTCCGGTGACGATCAGAGGCAAAAAGTATGCATTAGTGGTCATTGATGACTACTCACGCTACACATGGGTCATATTTATTGCCAACAAGTCTGACGTCAAAACAGAGTTACCAACATTTCTGAAAAGGCTCAGTGTCGAGAAGAACACCAAGATTATCAAAATACGTTCTGACAGAGGAACTGAGTTCCTTAATTTCATGGTGGAGGAGTTCTGCAAAGCAGAAGGAATAGAGCATGAGACGTCTTCCGCGCGCATGCCTCAACAAAATGGGGTTGCTGAGAGGAAGAATCGTACACTCAAAGAAGCAGCAAGAACCCTGCTCGCAGACTCAGGACTCCCAACCAAATTATGGGCAGAAGCTACTGACACTGCATGTTACACTCAGAATCGATCTCTACTGACAAAGCAGCATAAGAAGACACCATATGAACTATGGAACGGCAGGAAGCCTTCTCTATCTTATTTCCATATTTTTGGGTGTTCGTTCTTTATTCACAATAATGGGAAAGATCAGCTGAAGACTTTTGATAGCTAGTCAGATCAGGGAGTGTTCTTAGGATACTCCCGGGTCAGCAAAGCCTTCAGAGTCTTTAACTATCGGACCCTTTGCGTGGAGGAAAGCCCTCATGTTGTTTTTAATGAGTTTGCTACTGAAGGCAAGAGCAGAAACTCTGAACCTGATTCTGAGGACATCAGTAAGCAGCTATAGGATCTGAGCTTAAAAGATAAAGTCGAAAAGATCCAGCTGTGTTGGGATGATGATTCAGATGAGGAAACCGAAGACAAGTCTACTGAATCTCAACCAGCAACAGAAGTAGCTGAACAGATTGACTCTCCAGAACAGAGTCAATCCCAGGTAACTCAGGTCGATGAAGAAACCCCAGTGGTAACTAAGACCTCTACTGAGAATAATAATTCAGGGGGAACTAATGATGTTCCTGAGCTAAATGCCCCTGAACCTGGTGACTCAGTAGATCACACTCTTGTAACTGAACTGCTTCAACCTCAGAATAGTACAAATGAAATACCTAACTCACCTACTATCTATGTTGAACAAATTTCAGATGAAGAGTTGAAACATCGTAGATCATGGCTGGATGCTCACACTTCTGACTTAATTATAGGAGATCCTTCAGCAAGCGTAAAGACAAGATCCAGATTCTGTCAGGGAGAAAGCGCCTTATATTCCTGCTTCATGTCTACTGAAGAACCTCAGTCAGTTGAGGACGCACTGAAAGATGCTGACTAGATCATAGTCATGCAGGAGGAGCTGAATCAGTTCACGAGAAACGAAGTTTGGGAGCTTGTTGACAGACCCCGACATCAACATGTGATCAAAACTAAATGGGTCTTCAAGAACAAGCGTGATGAAAACAACGTCATAGTAAGGAACAAAGCAAGACTCGTGGCGATAGGCTACTGTCAAGCCGAAGGGATAGATTTCAATGAAACTTTCGCTCCAGTTGCAAGATTGGAGACAATCAGACCATTCCTAGCCTACGCAACACATCAATGATTTAGAGTATATAAAATGGATGTGAAGTCTGCTTTCCTGAACAGCGTGCTGAAAGAAGAAGTCTATGTGGAACAGCCTCCCGACTTTCAGCAGGGACATCAAGTTTATAGACTCAGAAAGGCTCTGTATGGGTTAAAACAAGCACCCAGGGCTTGGTACGATACCCTATCTGAGTTTCTTCTTCAGAAAGGTTTTCAGAAGGGCACAGTAGACCGCACATTATTCAACATTCGACTGGAAGACGACATATTACTTGTGCAGATCTACATAGATGACATCATCTTCGGCTCGAAGAATGTCATCATGTGTCAGCAGTTCGAAAGAATGATGAAGGATAAGTTCAAGATGTCAATGATGGGAGAGATGAACTATTTCCTCGGATTTCAAGTCAAACAATCTGAGAAGGGGACGTTCATCAATCAAGGTAAATACACTCGAGACCTCATCAAGTGATTCGGTTGCACATCGGGCAAACCAATCAAGATCCCGATGAACACGAATATGAAGATCGATCTTGATAAAGAGGGAGTATCAGTAGACCAAACTGAATTTTGTGCTATAAATGGTTCTCTATTATACTTAACAGCTACTCGTGCTGACATAACTTATGCTGTAGGTGTCTGCGCTCGATTTCAGGCGAATCCGAAGCAGAGTCACATGGACTCAACAAAGAAGATTCTCCGCTATCTCAGAGGAACACCTGACATGGGTTTATGGTATCCAGCTGATGATAATATAGAACTAACAGGTTATTCTAATGCTGACTATGCAGGATGTAGAATCGATCGAAAGTCAACTTCTGGAACGTGTCAGTTCCTCGGCAGTAAGCTGATCTCATGGTTCTCAAAGAAACGGCATTCAGTAGCGACGTCAACTACTGAAGCTGAATACATGGCTGCCGAAAGTTGCTGCGCCAAAATCCTTTTACTGAGACAGCAGCTACGCGACTATGACGTCATTCAGAATGAAGTACCGATCTTCTGCGACAGTACCAGTGCCATTGCAATCACTCAGAATCCTATACTACATACGAGATGCAAGCACGTGGACATCAGACACCACTTCATTCGTGACCATATCGAAAGAAGGATATCAGGATGGAAAAGATCCATACTGATCATCAAAGGGCTGATATACTGACCAAGCCTCTAGCTGAAGCCAGATTCAGAGTACTTTCTGTAGAGCTAGGCTGCTGGACCCTACTGACTCAAGTCAGTAAGAGGATTCAGGAGAGGAGCATTCAGTAAGGGGGAATGTTCACTCTCAATACTGAGTAAAATCAGTACGTAGAGACTCAGCAACCATCTACACGAGGTATCAGCTGACTACGATGTTCAGCTGACAGGTTTGCGTATCTCTATTCAGTAGCCTATAGAACATTCTGTGCATTTATGATCAGATTCAGCATCGTATTCAATGCATTAGGAAATGTCATTTAATTTTAACGGATCATATTTAATACACGACATTGTATGTACAAGCATGCTGAACTCTGCCACGCAGTAAATGCATGTCGTATCAAGTTACTACTTAGGCTATTTTCAATTGGCTTTTGACTTAGGCGGCTAATTTGATCATTGCCGATTTTATAAAACTTAATCCTAGCCGTCCATCTAAAAAGCGCGTTCAAACTGAACCATTGATCTTTAATTGTTTATCTTCTCTAATATATATATATATATATATATATATATATATATATATATATATATATATATATATTTAAGTTCAAATCTTTAACACCGCCATTTCATCTCTGCAAATATCTTAAATACCCGAGATTTTCTGAGATACTTATTACCTTCTATCCAAATTCTCCTCAAAATATTCAGAAAATCTTTTGGTAATTCTTCAATGATTATTAAGTATCATATGGTTTTTATTTCTCTTATATGTTAATCGATACTGACCTATGCTGTGTATGCAGATTACAAAAATGATAGGAACTCAAGTAGGTGCTCCGGCAGATATGCAAGAGATCCTCGAAAAGGATCGAGTCTGGTGCGAGCCTGTCATGGAATTTGATGAGTGCGACCTGGACTTTATGGAGGAGATATTCTATGCTCTCAGAGAAACTGGTCTGGAAGGATTTCTAATGAGAAGGCCGACTTTCTTCCTCCTGCGCCAAGTTGCAGAGATCTACTCTAACTCTGATTCAGTAGATGGAGACATCAGAGGGAGATTCGTCATCCATACAGTAGGCGATCCCTCCTGCTCCATGATTGAAGTGAAGCAGATGTCCGTCCGCGAAGCTCTTCAGAAAAGCTTCAATCTTCCCAACTCAGGATTCAGCACCGTCGCTTATAAAGATGATTTGATGGATGAGTACCTCACCGAGTTCTGCGGGAAGCCATTAGTGTTCAGAGCAGCTTTTCCCAAGAACGCTATGCTCCCTCAGTACAGAGCACTAGCATATATTGTGACTCAGTTGCTGACGAGTCAAGCAGGCTCGTTTGACCAAGTGTCCAGACCCAAACTGGAACTGATGATGGCCATATATGATCGGGCCAAGATCAACTGGACAGAATTTTTCCTCAGAGAGTTCATGATGCAGTCAGCCAAATTTGATAAGGCGTCCAATAGGCTCAGCGTTAAAGGAAAGCTCCTATACGGACTTAAACTCTCAGTGATGATAGAGGATTTCTGCGCATCTGACAAGGTCACCTTTGCTGACAAACAATACTTCAACGTGAAGAAAGTAAGATTCCAAAATAGGTCAGCAGCCCTTCAACAGATTGGCTCAGGGCCAGCTGCACCTACGAGTGGGACTCAGCAGACCTCAATGCCGAAGAAGAAGAGGTCCCCACCAAAATCCACACCAAAGACGCCAACTAAAAAGCTAAAGAAGGTCAGCGAGGTTGCGCCCACTGAAACTGCGGTGGAAACAGAGGCCGTCATTACTCAGCCACCACTACAGCTGAGAGATGAGCCTGAGTCTTCTGAGAAGACTCAATCAGTGGAGAAAATCGTTTCCACTGAACATGGAGAGACGATAGACCAAGTGGTCCAAGCTGAAGAGATCCAATCAGAAGTCCAGACTGAAGAAGTCCAGACACTGGAGAGCCCCATGGACGTACCTCCACTCAGCAGCATCCCATCTGCTTAGAAACAGGCATCTCCTATCGAAGTTGAGAGCTCGGAGATAGCCTCGGAGTCAGAATCTGTCGGGATGGAGGCCTCAGCGCTCAAATCCAGAGCCTCCCGGGAGATTCCTGAAGTAATACCGGAGATCGCCAGCCACTCAGATCTTGTCATATTGGCTAGGCAGGCGAGACTCCATATGTTGATCAAGTTCCAGGAATGGCACAATCTGAAGCGACTGATCATACACCATTCCTGTGAACAGCTCCATGAAGAAGAGCTGCTGATAAGAGGGAAGATTGGCTACTCAGAGCCATCTGACCTCGGCACGCTCGAGGATCTGAGGGCGGCCATGCTCACCTTGCTGAATGAGAGACAGCCAGTCTCAGCACCCGCGCCCTCAGATGGGTCTAACCCTGATGGTCAGGACCCACCCCATGATTCAGGCCCTGAGAAGCCTGATGAGGGAACTCAACAAGACAAGGATGTCACTGCATCTACTGCTGACCCTCCACTCAGCATCCTTGGTCCTGGGCAGACGGTGGCTGGTACTTCGAAGGCAGTTGATCCTGCTCAGCTTCTTCTCCAATCTGCTTTCGAAGTAGTGCCCAGCCCAAAGAGTCGTCGTTCGAAAACAGTGGCCAGGGCACTGAAGGATCAAGGCACCCAGAATCGCCTTCTTGCCCGTACCGCCCACAAAACTTGGCGGCAAACCACTGAGGCATAGAGTGCAGAGCTGCAGGGACTCAGAACCGCCATTTCTACATCCCAAGTCCCTGACTTCTCCAGCATTCTGACGAATGCCTTAGTTGCACAGAGAGCTGATTTTGAGGCTCAGCTCAAGACGATTCAAGAAGGCCAGGATAAACTGATGAATCAATACAAGGCCGCTCAAACCGCTCACACTAAATCAGTCACAACCATCTCTCAAACCAACAAACTCAGAATCCAAACTATTCAGAAGGATCTTGAAGAGAAGGTTGAGCAGCAGCTGAAAGAGTTCAAGGCTGCAGCAGATCTCTCACACAAAGAATACAGCGATCAGCTGACCAACTAGAGAAATGAGCTGAATGAGGCACTGACCAAGATTCATACAAGATTAGACGATCTATCAGCCTCCTACAAAAGCCTGAACAGAAAGGTATATGCTCCGCCCCCAACCCTACTTGCTGATGCTAAAAAGGGGGAAAGTTTGGCAAAGAAAAGGGAAAGTGTAATAGAGAAATCAACTAAGGGGGAAGCTGCCAATGAGCTGATATTGAAGGCTCCGAAGAGAGCAAGGTCAGTAGCAGGGGCAACCTCAACTCAGTCATCTGCCCCTACTGTACCTCTTGAACCGGCGAGGCCCCGGGGTGTCTCGGCTACATACTGCAAGCATCAACCGAGACCCGGCCCAAGTGGCTCAGGAGCCAGAAAAGTCGCTACTCAGGCAACACATACTCCCCTTGACATTATTAAGGAAGTTTCCGAGTATGCTGACGAGGAGGACTCAGAAGAGGAAGAAGCTCCTCTTCCTCCTCCTGTTGCCGGCAAAGGCAAGAAAGTTCTGAAACTCCCAACCCTTCCCTCCAAGAAGAAAGGACCCAGGAAGTTCATTACCCCAGAGGAGGAGATTCAAATAGCCGCTGGCGAGAAGCTGGCTAGGGAGATAGCCGAAGCTGATGTAGCCAACAAACCCAAACCGAAGCCTGTCAAAGGCAAATCTAAGGCTCCAGCTGGAGGCAAGAGAACAAGTGCAAGGCTACCTCCCAAAACGCTTAAACTCAGTGACGAAGCTGACAAGGAAAAGGAGCAGCAGCAGCAGCAATCTACTGAGCAGCAGGGCACCTCCAAAGAAAAATCATCAACTCCCGCTGACTCAGAAGAAGAGCCACCTGACAAGCCTTCCTACACTGCCTCTAAGGCACAAGAACAAGAAATGGAAGAGATCTGGGCTCAGTTAGACAGATACCTATACAGAGGTGAAGAGGCCAGGTAAATAGAAGCAGCCAGAGAGAGGATCAGGATGGCAGATCTTGAGGCTCTCAGGCTGAGAACGGAAAAGGAAGCTAATCAGAGGATCCTCTCAAAGGCTGACATCCCCTACAGATACAGGAGATTCAGAAAGCCTACGCATCTGAAGACTCACAGATGGCCTAGAACAGATGAATGGATGCCAGTGGAATTCACGCAGAGGTGGGAAGCGCTGAAAATCGAGTTCATTAAAAGGAACTATTTCTGGAGATTCTGGTCTGAGAAGCACAAAGTTGTGGCTTATACTGAATGGATAATGAGAGCCGACTTAGACATGTATGCCAAATTGCAGAAAGCTGTCAAAGAAAATGTCGAAGTCAGAGTTCCAGACCCTAGAATCCTTCCACCCCTACAGAGACTTGACAGATCCATTCACTATGGAGTAATAGAGAAAAAAGTGAAGGACACTCCTGAAGCCAAATTTCTTGATGAAGAAGATCCAGCGGACTTTGCTGAGATACTGAAGCTAAGAAAATTCACTTATCGCCTGTATGGTGTGCCTCTTCCTGAATCTCAATCCCAAGATTTCAATGACAGGATTAGGCAGTTCAAATGACTTCTGGCTTCTGTGTTCTCTTTGTATCTTTTTCTTCTTCTAGTCTAGCAGAGATGTAACTATACTGAACCTCTTTACATATATAATATCTCTGTTTGGCTTTGACAATATCTTATTGTCTGAATAGCCGTGTTTATTTTTGCTTAACACTCAGAATCACTGAAGTGATTATTGACTCACACACTCACAGTCTGTTATTTATTGTCGGTTGTTGCTTAGCTAGATTATGATAGACTTGATAGCATAGAGGGAAAATGTTGTTAAGACAGGGGGAAGTGTTGTTCAGACTATATATTTATTCTGACTTTCTGCCCTGATCCCCTCAGTACTCTAGGACTTAAAGAACAACTCCACTGATTCTACTTGTAATTTTGTAAGGAGCTCTGTTTCGGATAAGTCATAGTGTTAGGTTGATAGCTATGAGGTTTTGGCATCATCAAATAGGGGGAAAATGTTAGGTGATGATTCTATCCTCAGCAGTGTTGATAAATAGTGGGCAATGACTCAGTCTTCTGTGGTAACATACGACTCAGTAGCCCTGTGCTCTGAATAAGTCTGTGAAGATTTGAAGATCCCAAAATCCTATTCTGATTGGTGAACCATTACGTTGTAAGTTGTTTTGTCTCTGAGATTTCAGACTCAACAGACCCTCTGCTCTGGTTCAGGCACTCAGTAGATTATCCGCCTCAGCACCAGAAGTAGAAGACTCAGTAATATTGGACTCAGCCGGAGCAGTATACTGAAAGAAGTCAGTGGAACTGAACTCAACAGGAGTAGTTCACTATACTCAAAGCTGATCTTCAGTAGAGCCGACTCAGCAGGAGCATGCTACTAAATCAGAGATCAGACTCAGCAACGGCCAGACAGTCCTCTGACTGTTAGAATCTTTGAAGTCACTTTCAGCAGAGTCAAATACGAGGAAGATAGAAGTCAGCTTCAGATCTCCTTGAAGTCTGTTCTGTCTCAACCACTTTCTGAACCTCGGCCAATGACAAGCAGCCACGTATCCTATATCTACTAAAGCTACAAGTCAACAACTTTCCAGAAAAGGAGGGAAAGGACACTGCCACCAAACTTCAAAAGAGCTGTTAGCTATCCAAAAGAGAGAGACAAAGGATCTTCATCTCAAACGGATCTATCCTAATCTCTTCTCTATAAATAGAGGGATAAATTGAAATTTGAAGCTCACGGGAAGAACACGAGAGAACATACAGAGCATTCAAACGAGAAAATTCAAAAAGCCTAAGTCTTCCGCAAGAAGTTCAAGGAATCTATCTCCGGCGAAAGACTTCATTCCAGCTCTTAGGGAACCAAGCAGAACTAATTAATACAGCCTCTAGTATCCAAACGACGATACACGAAATCAAAGCTATATTCAGCTGCTCGTCGTTCTAGAAGCCACTTCCTTGTTCCCTATCCCTCTAACCTAAGCTCAATAGAATATATCCATAGCTTAGACGAAGGAGTTCACCTTTGAACTAATCCTTATTGTAAAGGACTCCTTCACAGTTGGAGAGTTTTTCAAACACTCAGTTTGATAACCGTGTAACCGAGACTTGCTCGATATAAATCTCAAGACCAGTGTTTGTCCAACAGTAAACCGGCGCGAGACTATCTCGAGTATAATAAATAGCTTCCCGATCTTTCGGGACAGTGGACGTAGGATTTTTGTGTCCGAGCCACTTTAAAAATCTCGTGTCTTGTGTTATGTTTTTAACTGTTGCATTGATTCACTGTTCATACTGAAAACCTTCTTTAAATCATTCAACTGAGTTTCAGCAAACTTAACAGAACGCACTAATCAACTGAAACTATTTTAATAAAAACATTTTCCTAACTCAGCTGAATTGGGCCTACACTATTCCGCACCACCGAACTCTATCTGCAAGATACTGAATTCGACTACGAGTCGCCTAGCAAGTCTCGGTAGAGTCGGTCACTCGCCAACACGATTCAAAACAGCTTATCCCGTCTCTGGAACCTCGTTCGGTATGACATCATCCTGAAAAAGGACTGTTCGTGTTTAAGTTGAGAAAATCGGTTTTTAGGTGTATTCACCCCCCCCCTCTACACCTGAACGTGCTCTCGGGACCAACAATTGGTATCAGAGTAGGAGTTCTATTAAAACTCTTGTTATTCTGAAACTGGTCTACTTGAACGGATCCGGAAAACGTTTTCACTGCATATCATTCTTCATTTATATCATTATTCATCATGTCTGATATATCAGGGATAAGGATGGTTCCCATGTTCTCAGTAGAGAACTATGGTGTATGGCGAGTCAGAATGGAAGCTCATTTGACCTCTCTCCACGAGAGCATGACGAGAGGTTCTAGAGGACGGTCCTATCGTCCCCATGATCGATAGCGTCGTAGCTCGGGATCCGGCCGATGGAGGTGGAATGGTGGCCCGGGAAGAATATTCCCAAGGATAGTAGTCTCTTCACCCCGAGAGGAGAAGAAGCTTCACAACTTAGACCGCGTTGCCAGAAACACCATACTGACCACCCTGAATGATTCCTATCTCGGGAGAGTTCAGGACTGCAAGTCCGCGAAGGAACTCTGGGATGCTCTAGCGCTACTGAGTCGGGGGACTCAGAAGATCAAAGCAAATAAACTTGCTTTGGAACTCCAAAAAGCTGGAGAGATTGTCCCTCATGCCTGGTGACTCCATTGAAGATCTCAACGTCAGATTTACGGATCTGATGAACTCTATCAACGGGCTGGGAAAGACATTCTCCAACCGAGAGACGAATCTCAAAATTTTGAGGGCACTACCAGACGGTCATTAGACTCCCTTTGCTACTTTATTGCGTCATTCTGATTTAGATATCGTTACTCTTGACCATATCTTTGCAGAACTTAAAGCAGAGGAATTCGAGTTTGGCTTACCTCAAAGGAAGCAGCGAGCTGAAGTTGACATTAAAATCGACCATGCCTTCAAAGCATCAGTCAGCACAGCAGCTCCAGCGTCTAGCAAGGCTGAACCTTCACTCACTGACATACAAGAAGGAAATCTAGTCAAGAAATACGCTCTACTTGCCGTAAAGTATCAGAAGGAGAAGGAGAGGTGCAGAAAAGTGACTAAAGCCCTCAGAGAATCCAAGGGTAAGTCTGAATACACGCCTAAGCGCACTCCTGACTCGCATACTTCTGAATGCAGGAAAAAGGATGACTCAGCACAGTCGAAAGACAGTGAAAGCAAGGAAGAAAGAGTAACCACCTGCTATAATTGCAAGAAGCCAGGACACTATCAGTATGAGTGTCCAGAGCTCAGTACTGCTGAACAAGCAGCACGTAAAGCAAGAAGGGAGAAGTTCATCAAGAAGAGACAAGCATAAATTGCTGGTGAACTCTCAGACGACTCAGATGAAGTCGATTCCTTCATGGATTCATCTGATGATGAAGCATCTTTCATGGCCTAGAGCTTGAAGCTGAAGAAGACGCTGAAAAGTGTCTCATGGCAGGAGAAGAGGATGAGGTAAACTCACATAATCCATTTAATTCCTCTTCACACTGCACACACAACACTCTTTCAGGTGCAGACGAGAATCTGGACGTTGCGATCGCATATGAAGAACTACTCAACGAGCAGATTCAGATGAGTTTGCAGCTTAGTAAGACTCTTCAGGAATTGGATACCCTGAAAGTGGAGAATCAGAGACTTTCTAAGGAAAGTCAAGTCGTTACTGAGTCAGAAGGACTTGTGTTGAGACTCAGGGAGGAGATAAACTCTCTGATGGCCAAGTCTCAGCATTAAGAAGATCAGATTTTAGTTTTGACGAAAGACTTAACTCAGAAAGATACTGAACTGAGTCTACTGAAGCAAGAGTTGTTAGGACTTCAGACCGAGCATGAAATGCTGAAGAAAAGTGATGATGTCTGGAGGAACCTGATGACAGAGCGATACGTGGGCGCTGAAAAGAAGCTGGAGGCTATGCTAGCAAGCAACAAGCCCAAGCATTGCAAGGAGGGACTTGGATTCAGCTAGGGAGCCTCCTCATCTGCTCCCGTATGCTCAGAAAACCGGCTAGCTGATGGATTTGTTCGAGGGGAGACCATCAATGCAGACATACTGAACCCGTTAGCCAAGAACAAACAGAAGATGAAGGCACCTCATCCTGCAATCTGACAAGAAGATTAGCACCAGATCACCCCAGTTCAGCTAAGGGGGAACCAGCAAAGCAAAGTGGGCTGATCAGTATGGACCTCCTCAGCTGACACATCCAGCTCAGTATGAGTCATATTACTATGATCCAATAGTCAGGATAGGGTCCAAAAGTCAGAAAAGGAAGAAGAAAGCCGTACAAAAGGCAAAGGTCAGCAGTCCACCCACTAAGAAGATCCGAACTCCTGAACCTGAAAAGCCTCGAAGTCAGCAGTGACCAATCCAGTGGTTAAATATGTTGACACAAGTGGAAAGAAAACTTTCGAGACCACTAGGGTCGTAAGACAGATATGGGTTACCAAAACTAACATCTAAGGACCTAAAATCAAAAATAAAGGGTACCTAAATATAATTCTGTTTTGCAGGTGCACAAGGACCCTTGGTATGTGGACAGCGGATGCTCAAGACACATGACGTACCAAAAGGACTTGCTGAAGAATTATACTACTGAAGAAGGACCCCGAATCGAGTTTGGACACAATGTTAAAGGCTACCCCAGAGGCTATGGAACACTCAGCATTGGAACTGCAACAGTTCCAAGAGTATCATATGTTGAAGGACTTCAGCATAACCTTGTCTCCGTTAGTCAATTTTGTGATAACTCGAATAGAATGATTTTTTACGCTGGTTTTACGTGATGTTATTGATAAATCTACGAGGAAAACGGTGTTATCGAGTTCGCGCAAGAAGAATATCTATGTTCTTGGCGATCGGAACTCAGTGAACTCGAAGCTTGTTTCTTGGCGAAAAATGACAACAGAACAGGGTGGCTTTGGCACAGAACACTCAGCCATCTCAACTTCAAAACGCTCAACAAATTGGCTAGAAACACTCTAGCAAGAGGACTGCCGAATGAAGTATTCAGCAAAGACACTCAGTGTGAAGCATGCATGAAGGGAAAGCAAAGAAGGAATCAAAATCCGCCAGTTTCATATCCTTCCACTGATGGAATCCTTCAGCTGCTACATATGGATTTGTTCGGTCCAGTCTCTCCGGTGACGATCAGAGGCAAAAAGTATGCATTAGTGGTCATTGATGACTACTCACGCTACACATGGGTCATATTTATTGCCAACAAGTCTGACGTCAAAACAGAGTTACCAACATTATTGAACTCTATCTGCAAGATACTGAATTCTGACTCTCAGTCAGCTAGCAGGTCTCAATAGAGTCAGTCACTCTGCCAACACGATTCAGAACAGCTTATCTGGTCTGCTGAACCTGTTCAGTACGACATCATCCTGAAAAAGGACTGTTCGTGTTTAAGTTGAGAAAATCGGTTTTCAAGTGTATTCACCCCCCCCTACACCTGAACGTGCTCTTGGGACCAACAACTTTTGTTCTAGGGGTATAGTTTGTTGGAATTTTATATACTAGAAGCAACTTTGATGCTTGTATACAATGTTATTCCTATCCATTGTGTGTTTTTTTATCTGATTATTTATATTTGTACATGTTAAGTCATTTTATCTTGTATAATAGTTAGATTGTGTAGTGTGTTGTAGATCACAGAAAGCAGTTAGAATTTTGTATACTGGAAATAACTTTTTTGTTTGTATACAATGTGTTTTTCCTTTCCATTATTTCTATTCTCCTATTTGATTAATTATATTCGCACATGTTGGTCCTTTATCTTGTATAGGAGTTAGGTTGTGTAGTGTGTTGTAGATCACAGAATACTGCACAATTAGCTGAACTAACAAGATATAAACAATTATCACTACTGAGACAATTTAAGGACAAGTTGTTGGTTTAAACTGCAGTTTAAATAAGAAGCGGCTTGTCTTGGCTGCTTGTCTATACTGGTACACTGAATGTGGTGTATTGGTGGATCAAAGTGAGATGTGTTCTCCTAGATGACCTTAGTGGAGAACCAAAGATCTCAGACACTTAATTTGGTCTTAAGTTTGATAAGATTTCAACTGAGTGCATTTAACTATCTATCACTTTGACTTACTATGGTGAATGTCATCGCGACTAGATCTACGTATCTTAGATGATAGTAATTATTTGTAGCTCAGCCTGATTATCTATTTCTTGCATCCGTATCCATATTTATTGGGTTGATAATATCCCCTGAGGAACTCGTAAGGATTAACACACTAAACCAGACATTTTGATTAAGTTCAGGTGTGTTAATAAGGTCGAGTGGTACTACTTAGGAATAAGATAAGATGTTAATTAATTATGCTGTCAGTGAGCTTAATTAATTAACGGATATTTGTTTCTTAAATACGAAGATCAATTAAGTCCTAAATACAAGCCCATGCTCAAGGTGGGATAAATGGGTAAGTCAGCACGGATTCTCTAGCAGAAAGAATCTGTATTTATCAATTAATTTTACTCTGGGCCGAACATAGACAATTAATTAATTTGAGTCCGACTTTATTCCTTGTATTGAATCCCTGGTCTGGTCCAATAAGATGCCCAGTGTTTATTCTGCTATCTCGGGAATTATCATTATTATTAGATTAATGTATTTATACATTATTAATAATGTGGGAAATATTTATCTGGATTTAATTGGCTGGGCCAATTAATTGATAAATATGTGGCCCAGTTATTAATAATTATATTATGGTCTGAATATTAATTTATTAGAAGTCCATTAGCAATATAATTACTAATGGGCCATAATTATAATATAATATAATGTTCATACATTATATTATATAATCCATGTTCTGAAATTTTTTTACGCTACTACTTTCATTCTCATACAACCGTGAATAAACGTGTGAACGTGGGTGAGAGCAAATTTTTTTTCCTATAGATCTATGTCGACGCAGAGGAAGGAAAAGGCCGGGACACAGTCTAGAAGCTCCAAACACGAGCAAAAATCAGAGGCTTTCCAATGACGCAGATATGATTCGTCCTCCCAATCCTTCAAAATTTGCACAATTGGTTGAACTAACAAGATATAAATAGATATCAGAGCTAAGGTAACTTTAGGAAGAGTTGTCGGTTTAAGCTGGAGTTTAGATAAGAAGTAGTTTGTCTTGGCTGCTTGTTTATTCTAGTACACTTAAGGTGGTGTATTGAAGGATCACAGTGAGATGTGTTCTCCTAACTGGCCTGAGTTGAGAACTAAAGATCTCGGTGACTTAGCTGGTCTTAAACTTGATAAGATTTCAGCTGAGTGCATATAGCTATCTATCACTTCGACCTACTATGGTGAACGTCATCGCGACTGGATCTACGTATCCTAGGTGATAGTAGTTACTTGTAGCTCAAGCTGGTTATCTATATCTTGCATCCGTATCCATGATGATTGAGTTGATCATATCCCTTTAGGACCTCGAAGGGATTAGCACACTACACCTTGCAGGGTGATTAAGTTAATGTGTGTTAATAAAGTCGAGTTTTACTATTCAGGATAATATATTAATTAATTTAAGTTGTTAGTATGCTAGATTAATTAATGGATATTTGTTTTTTAAATACGAAAAATCAATTAAGTCTAAAATACAAGTTCATGCTCAAATCGGGATAAAGGGGTAAGTCTACACGAATTCTTTAGTGGAATGAATTCATGTTTATTAATTAATTTTGGTAGGACTAATTATAAATAATTAATTAATTTGAGGCTCGGCTTTAATTCTTGTATTAAATTTCTGGTCTAGCCCAAATACCTACCCAGTAATTATACAGTACTTTCGGGAAATTATTATTAAGAGAATAATGTATTTATACATTAATTAATAATAATGGAATTTTCTTATCTAGAATTAACTGGCTGTGCCAATTAATTAGTAAATAAAAGTAACCCAACTAATTAATTTATCATAATATGGGCTTGTTGGTACTAAAACTCATTAAAAATATAATTAAATTAATGGGCTATAATTATGATTATATTAACGTGGTATAACGTTAATTATTTCATTGATTTCCATCACAATTCGCATTCAAGAGAGAGGAAATGTGTGAGAGAGTCAGTTTTCTATCAACGTTCTTCAGAGCTTCATCCATCCGGAGGAAGAACGGGGCATCGGGACCCAAATCAGAAGATCCTATACGCGAGAAATAATCAAAGCTCAGCTCAAGAACGCGTGTATTGATTCCTAACTCCTTCATAGTTATCTTTTGTTCAAGCAAATGTTTCAATGCTTGTTGATCTGTCTTGATGATGAAATATTCCCCTATAATAGCTATTTCGTTTATGAACTACTAGGTGAATAGCCAGGAATTCCTTCTCATATACAGATAGTGATTGATTTTTCTGACTCAACACCTTACTTAGATAAGCAATGGGTCTCCCTTCCTGCATCAAGACAGCACCTATTCATGTTCCACTTGCATCAGTTTCTAGAACAAAATCCTTCTCAAAATTAGGCAGAGCCAACACAGGGGCAGTAGGCATTGCCTCCCTCAACTTGTTGAAAGCTCCTTCAGCCTCTAGCCCCTATTCAAAGGCCCCCCTTCTTCAGTAAATTGGTTAGATGCTTGCTGATTAATCTACACCCCTTAATAAATTTTCTGCAGTACCTTATTAATCCAAGGAACCTCCTCAGTCCCTTCAAATTGGTAAGGTTTTTCCAATTCTATATGGATGCGACTTTTTTTGAGTCAGTTGCAACACCATGATGTGAGATTATGTGCCCTGGATAGGATACTAGTCCTTTTACAAATTCACATTTACTCATTTTAGCATAGAGTTTTTGCTGCCTTAGAATTTCCAACACCTCTCACATGTTGTAGATACATCTCCCAAATCTGACTATAAACCAATATATCATCAAAGAACACTACCACATTTTTCCTCAGCTACCCCTTTAATACCTGATTCATTAGGGACTGAAATGTAGCAGAAGCATTGCATAGCCCAAATGGCATAACTAGTACTTATAATACCCATTATGAGTCGTGAAATCAGTCAAGTATCTAGACTCTGGATCCATGAGGATCTGGAAGTGTCCAGATCTCAGATCTATTTTGCAAAAAAATTTAGCACCATGTAATTCATCAGACAACTCATCAATAATTGGAATAGGATATTCATGCTTTACTATTAAACTATTATAGTACCTGTAATCCACACACATCATTCAAGTACCATCTTTTTTATTTCACAAATAATACTGATGAAGAGAAAGGACTCTTGTTGAGTTGTATCTCTCCAGACTCCAATAAAATTGTTACAATTTTCTCTAATTCTGCCTTCTGTGCATGAGAAACCCTATAGGGATATTGTTGCTTAGGGATACTGCCTGGCTGTAGTATTATTTTGTGCTCCACCCCTCTACTAGGTGACAATCCCTTAAGAGTTTCAAGAACTTCTTGATAGGAATTCAGTAGAGGGGCCATGAGAGGATTATTTCGGTCCTCTCCTACTTCCATAGCCATTAGGAGGAATTTCCCTAGGGTATGGGCATTCTGCTGTAATAGCTGATAGATAGCTGCTATAGAGATGGGAGATGGTTTACCCATTCCCCTTGTTGTATTTACATAAATCCTCTGCCCTTCATGCATTATAGAAAAAACTTTTCATCATAGTCCAATACAATACGAGATCCCTTTTTCAACCAGTCACTACTTAGGATTTAATCACATCCAGCAGTAGGCAAGAGCCTAATGTCATAAACAAAGTCAAATTTTTACATCTTCCATTTCTATTGATCACCATGATATTCCCATTAACCACCAACACATTGATATGTCTGACTGGCTTAAAGCCCCTTCCAATCTCCTTCACCAGTTCAGTATTCAGGAAGCTAAGGGAGCTTCCAGTGTCTACCAGAATCCTTCATTTTCTGCCTACAGAACTCACCATTAGCCTCAAAATGCTTTTTCCAGATTCCTCCTCCAGGGAACCTAATGTAACAATTGTCATGCCCAGCTCTTCATTAGCATCCCCATAATCCTCATCATTAGTAATAGTTTCCAAACCGTTATGAAGCTCTTCCAAACTCATCAACATAAAGTTGATCTTATTGGTGCATTTATGGCTTGGAGAGAATTGTTCATCAAAGTTGTATCATAGGCTCTTAGACGTTCTCTGATCCATCTCCAAATGGGTCAGTAGTTTGAAACCAGGCTTTGGGCCTGGAGCGGCCCTTAGGGCTTGTTCCTAGTAGCTATTCCCTTCATTTTCTTAGCTTGGGAAGTTATGGTCATCCCTTTAGCAAACTCCCCAAGCTTCCTTATTAATTATTTATTTAAGTACACATATTGTCTAGCCAAGTGGATAGCTGACTCCAGGAGGTAGGGTGCATCATATCCAAACCTGCTTGTATGTCTTTGTCTAGCCCACTAAGGAAGGCAGTTACCCAGTTTTCCTCGTCAAACTCATCATATCTACTGTGTATGATAAAGGCCTTAAGCTCCTAAAATCTAGACACATACTCATCATAAGTACCTATATGTCTCTGTTTATACAACTCCTTCGCTTGTAGATCATGAAAACGGTTAGAGATAATGCGTACAAATTGAGCCCATGCTAATTATTATACTTCAAAGGCAAATTAACATACCACTCCAACGCCTTCCCCTAAAAATGCGTAGATGCAAAAACTACCTTCTGTTCTTCCGAAAGAGAAACCATAGAGAAATAAGTATTACAGCGCATCAACCATGACCTAGATCCGTTTCCATCAAACTTTGGAAAGCTAATTTAGCTATTATGGGTAACATTCCAACGGAGGAATTTCTAGAATCAATTGAGTGGCCTGGTTACACTTCTCCTATCATTTCCCCCTCCCCCCACCCCGAAGTTCCAGAGTATTGGTTATTTTAATTATTCCATTGTTTATTACCACTACCCAGAATATACTATTTATCATCATCAACATTATTAGGTAATTCCATGTACACGGTTCCCGCAGCCTTGGGAACCTCCATCCACACAGATCCACTTCCATCCTCAACTCCCTTCCCATAATTTTTAAACCCGGGGGAGTGTGCAGTGCGGTGCGAGGTAGTAGATTAGCATAGTGGGGGTAGGGGGCCTGGACATTATAGATCCTTATTTAGACCCATGACTCAACTGTGATTCTACTAGATATAAATGATCAGAAAGAGCACCGATCATACCGGAGAATTTATTAGTAGGAGTGTGTGTAGTTACCGCTAAATATTGCAATCATGTTGTGACTAATGCAGGTTGTAAGACCGGTTCTTCATCCTCAATGAGTCCCTCCTCCGGTATGGAAGACAACCCGAAAGCAGTCGTAGGAGATCGAGTCTGAATACCACCGTAACACCCAACTATGGGTATTAGATAGTAGCTAATGATTTGTAACAATAATTAGGGAATTCTTACGCAATTGTTGAATCTAGATCTCAAATCCAAATGGAGAGAGAAGAGCGAATTCGAGAGAGATTGGAGATGAGATAGAGAGAGAGAGAATTCAGAGGGAGAAAGGATTGGGTAATTTCTTGTTATCCATTAGCTCACAAACATAGCCTTATATAGGCGGATACAATCGCGTGACATTCATAATCACGTTTAGTCTTAACAACTTATAAAACAGAGCGAAATAAGTAACTAATACTTAAATAGATAACTATTAGGATAACACGTGGATGGCATCGCAGACGTCTACGCTCACTATTAACTTTCATCCCAATCGTTTAGCTACTAATATCATCACAACCACGATCTCTTCTTGAAATCATAGAAGACTTCCTCTCTCTCATCCGAGTCAACATACTTGAATCCTTCCTTATCGCTCCTAACAGTAAACCCTCCTTCTCCGATGTATCTTCTCTTCCATCGTCGGAGTTTTCACCCCCTTCACCAGTCTGGGGTTAATCGGGTATTGTCGTTACCATCAATTAATAGTAACTGATTAACCGAAAAGCGGTTAACGGTAACAGTAATAGTTATTAGATATCGTATACTAGCGGTTAACGGTTTAACCGTTCGGTTAACGATCAATACTGAATTAACCGCTTAATCAATTAAATAAAAATTAATTTATTGATTTATAGTATAATTTCATAATTTCATTAGTTTTTAATTTTGAAAAGAGTCAACTAGAGAACTACTAGACAACTCAGACTCATACTCTCTCATCATCTCTCCTATGACTCTCTCACTCGTGTCTGGATTCTGAGCGACTAAGCCTCTCGGAGTTGCGCTTTCTCTCATCTTCAAATCGAATAATCAATCAACCGAGTATCTGAGTTTCCGCCTCTCCGGTATATACTGGATATTGCATGCATCAAGTTAGCATGTGTTGGGTTATGAGTCAGTAGATGGTACTCAGCTGTCTAGTGGTTAAAAGAATATTGGGGGAAATCATAGTAGTACTATAGAATTGAAGATCCCAAAACCCAGCTAATATCAGTCGTGCAGTGTGTCTATAGGATTAGATGATGTATAGGTTAGACTTGTTTATTTTGATTATCTTTTGTCTAAGTCCTGTACGGGGTAAACTATTGGACTGATCTTCTGACGAAGTTACTTTCCAGAACCCCACGTCATCTTTGTAAGAGCTTGCGTTCTTCAGCCAGCAGCAGATCTTCACCTCAGTAGGAGACAGCCCATCAGCTGATAAGCCATCAGCAGGAGAACATATGCAAAGCTCAGTACCTTCGCAGTCGCCAGCTGAACTACTCAGTAAATGTATTCCTTGTCAGCCGACTCAGTCGAAGAAGACAGAGACTTATCTAGTCTACTGTGTCCGACAGAAAATGACCCAGTAGCACAAGTCTTTTCGAAGTTCAGCAGAAGATCTTACGAGGTTGTTTGAATAGTCAACTTTGACTCTGACACATTCTCACCAACCACAAATCTCGACCAATGAGAAGCCGACAGCGCCATATCTGCTCTCTACGCAAAAAGTCTGCTCTCATGTACGGTAATTAACTGCCCTGCTGCAACAAATTCGAAATTATGGCCGTTTTCTTTGGAAGCTTGTGACACGTGGCATCGTCGTCTCCAACGGACATATGCCATAGCTCACAACTATAAATAGAGAAGAAATTCGAAGCTCCACGTACGGAATAAAAAAAAGGGAAAAACGCTCAAGCTTTGAACACTCTAGCGAACTCAAAGATTATCCAGAGAAGAACTTGCTTTCTTAGAATATTCTTATTTCTTCACTCTAGAGTATTTAGATCCCTCTCTTCTCTAGACTAAGCTCATTGCCATATTTATAGCTTAGATTCGAAGGAGTTCACTTTCTGTGAATTGTTCTTATTGTAAGAACTCCTTCTTAGTTGGAGATTATTCCATCCCTTTCGAACTTCGGTTTGAATTGTAAAGTCGCTAAGGACTATAACTTAGAAGGATCTGTCCAGTGCATAGATACCTGCTGAGGCTTGCTTAGTATAATCAACAAGTTATCTGCTGAGTCAGAACCGTGGACGTAGGAACTTACATATCCGAACTACGTTAAATCGCTTATGTTCTTTACTGTTTTATTGCATATCATAACTGTCAAAATCATATGTTTGCATAAAACGTGTTTCAAAAGCGCACAACCAAAAGAACTTGATTTGTGAAAAGCGTTTTTCAAAATTGAGACGAATCTCCGGGCCCCACACTTATCCGCACAACGTCTCCAACTGAGTTTCGAACGACTGACAAAAGTCAGTAGGAGAGCTCAGTAGCTGACCCACTCTGACCCAGTGATCGAAGGTTACTATTTAGCACTGTTCATCAGTTGCACTAAAATGGCTCATTTGTCCTCCGATTTGAGAAGAAGAAACTGTGATCAGGTGTATTCACCCCCCCCCGCTCTACACCTGACTATCGTCTCCGGACCAACAATTGGTATCAGGGCATCGGTGTTCTTCTGATCGCCGGTTATGTACTACTGGTTCTCTCGAACAGATCCTTGAAAACGTTTTCACTGCACAAGCATCTCTTCTTTCATCCTTATACCCGTTCGCATAATGTCTGACATGTCAGGTATCAGGATGGTGCCGATGTTCTCAATAGAGAACTTCACGGTATGGCGCGTGAGAATGGAGGCACACCTCACATCGCTGCACGACAGCATGACGGACGTCCTGGAGACTGGACCCATCATTCCCATGATTGACAGCGTTCAGTTCGCTACTGCGGGAGGTGTAGGAGCACAAATCGGTGCTAAGGTGCCCAAAGACAAATTAGCCTTCACGCCTGAAGAGAAAAAGCTGCACAACCTCGACCGAGTTGCGTGAAACGTAATACTGACAACGCTCAGTGACTCTCATCTCGGGAGGGTGCAGGAATGTAAAACGGCAAAAGAGCTATGGGATGCTTTGGCTGTACTGAGCCAAGGAACCCCGTAGATCAAAGAAAACAAGCTCGAATTAGAACTTCAGAAGTTCGAAGCCTTTGCAATGGAGCCCAGTGAGACCATTGACGAGCTCAGTGTCAGATTTACAAACCAAGTCAATGTCATCAACGGGCTGGGGAAGGTGTTCACCAACAAAGACATGAACACAAAGATCTTGAGAGCGCTACCTCGATAGAAGTGGCTTCCATTTGCTACTTATTTAAGTCGCTCTGATCTAAATGCTCTAACTCCTGATGTTATATTTTCAGAACTAAAGACGGAGGAATTTGAGCATAGTCTACCCCAAAGGTGTTCCAGTGCTGCAGCTGACACACAGATCGATCATGCTTTTAAAGCAACTGCAGCAAAACTGGATCCAAACCGATTTCCTCAAGCAAGGCAGTAGCCACTATCGAAGCAAAATCTTGTGAGACTTCAGGCACTGACCAGCTGGCTGTGATGGCTCTCAAGTATCAGAGAGAAAAGGAGAGAGTCAGAAACCTGAGGAGATACAAAAGAGTTTCTCCCTCAGGTAAGAAAGATTATCAGAAAAGGGAAGAATCTAATCCTTCTACTGAATGCAGGAACACAGAGCCTGCTGCGAGTCCATCCAAAGCTTCAGTGGAAAAAGCGATGAGAACATCCACTGTTATAACCGTAAGAAGGAGGGACACTATCGAGACTGATCGTCCCGAACTCTCAGCTGCTCAATGAGCAGAACGGCAGGCCAGAAGAGAAAAATTTGCCCAAAGAAGGCAGACATACATCGCCGGAGAGATATCCGACAACTCACTTGAGGAGGTTACATTTGTGTATTCCTCTGAGGACGAAGCTGCATTTGTAGCAGTTGAGGTCGGAGAAACGGTTCCTGAAGGAACAGCTGAATACTGTCTGATGGCCGGAGAAGAGACTGAGGTAAACTCCAAACTTAGTATAACCTCTTCTTCACACAGCACAGACGACACGTGCTCGGTCACAGATGATCCTCTGGATGTGGTACAAGCATACGACGATCTGCTTGAGGAACAAATTCAGCTGAGCAGAGAGTTCAGTAGAACGATCCAGGAACTGGAGATGGTAAAGGCTGAAAATCAGAGACTTTCTTCCGATTGTCAGGTCTCTACTGAGTCAGAGAATCTAGTTGCGAGACTCAAGGAAGAGATCAAATCTCTTATGACTAAGTCTCAGCTTCAAGAGACTCAGATCTCAGTTCTGACTAAGGACAATTCTGAGAAAGAGACTGAAATAGCCCAGCTCAGTCAGAAGCTCTCAGACGTACAGAAAGATTATGACTCACTCAGGAGGAGTGACGAGGTCTGGCGAGGACTGATGACTGAACAGTACCTTGGAGCTAAGGAGAAGCTAGAAAGTATGCTCAGAGCACAACGGCCAACTGTCACGAAAGAAGGACTTGGCTATACCCACGAAGCTTCTACCACGAAAAGCTTAGAAGCACTGGCTGATAGGTTTGTCAGAGGAAAGGTGTGCAAGCTGCTGACACCACACCTTAGGCGAAGAACAAACAGAAAATGATTGCACCTCAGCCGAGCAACAACAAGCAGCTGACCAAAGGTTCAGCCCCAGGACACCGCGATCAAATTCAGGGGGAACCAAGAAGGTCAGATGGGCAGAACAATACCATGAGCCATTGTACGAGCACCCGGCTCAGTACGGCTCGTACTATTATGAGCCCAGGGTCAGGAGAAACGCAAAGACTCAGAAGAAGAAAGCTCCTGAACCCAAAATCATCAGCAGAAAGTCAGTATCTCCGAGTCTTGTGGAGAAGAAAACTGACAAGGTTCAGAAGAAGAAGTCTCAGACTTCTAAGGTTCCGAGGCAGATTTGGGTTCCGAAATCACCCACTAACATGTAAGGACCCAACTGAACCAAAGGGTACCTAAAAATGCTTCTGTTTTGCAGGTGCATAAGGACCCATGGATAGTGGACAGCGGCTGCTCAAGACACATGACGTACCAGAAGAGCCTGCTGACCAACTATATACAAGAACATGGTCCCAGAATTGAGTTTGGTGACAACTCTAAAGGCTACACAAGGGGATATGGGATGCTGAATATTGGGACTGCTTCAGTTCCAAGAGTAACATATGTTGAAGACTTCAACATAATCTCATTTCTGTCAATCAATTCTGTGATAATCTTAACAGAGTAATCTTTGACGCTGGTTTCTGTGATATTATTGATAAATCTACAGGGAAAACAGTGTTATCAGGTTCGCGGAAGAAAAACATATACGTTGCTAACTGGAATACCGCAGAACCTGAGGCTTGCTTGCTCGCACAGACGAAATCCAGTGACAAGTCAGGATGGCTTTGGCATAAGAGACTCAGCCACCTGAACTTCAAGACTATGAACAAGCTCGCCAAGAACTCTAAAGTCAGGGGACTACCCAACGAATCGTTCATCAAAGAAAGAAATTGTGAAGCATGCTTGAAGGGAAAGCAGACAAAGAAAAGCAATCCACCTATTCCTTCACCTTCCACTGATGGAATCCTTCACTTCTTGCACATGGATTTATTCGGGCCGTTTCTCCAGTGACTATACGAGGCAAGAAGTATGCCCTTGTCGTTATAGACGACTACTCGAGATATACATGGGTAATCTTCATCGCCAACAAATCTGATGTCATGACTGAGTTGCCTAAACTGTTGAAAAAGCTCAGTGTGGAAAAGGACATCAAGATACAAAGAATTCGCTCAGACAGAGGAACAAAATTTCTCAACTCAGTAGTTAAAGAGTACTGAGAGAAAGAGGGAATTCAGCACTAGACATCAGCTGCTCGTACTCCTCAACAGAACGGACTTGATGAACGCAAAAACAGAACACTCAAAGAACCAGCAAGGACGCTCGTAGCAGACTCTGGGCTACCCTCTAAGTTCTGGGTAGATGCTACTGACACAGCTTGCTACACTCAGAATCGCTCACTGCTTATACAACAACACATGAAGACACCATACGAATTGTGGAAAGGCAGAATTCCTTCTATTTCTCATTTTCATATTTTTGGTTGTCTGTGCTTTATCCACAATAATGGGAAAGATCGGTTGAAGGTCTTTGATAGTAAATTTGATCAAGGGATATTCTTAGGATATTCCCGAGTCAGTAAAGCCTTCAGAGTCTTTAACTATCGGACTCTTTGCGTGGAGGAAAGCCCTCATGTTGTTTTTGATGAGTTTGTTACTGAGGACAGGAAACTACAGAGACAAATATTGATGATGTCAGCAGCAAGCTATAGGATCTCGGACTGACTGATAAAACTGAAAAGATTCAGCATTGTTGGTGTTGGTCCGGAGACGATAAGTCAGGTGTAGAGGGGGGGGGGTGAATACACCTGAGCTCAGTTTCTTTTTCTCAATGAAGGTCAGCTGAGCTGTTGATTGGAACTGATGAACAGTGCCAAATATACCTTCGATCACGGGATAGAGTGAGTCAGCTACTGAGCTCTCCTACTGACTTTTGTCAGTACTTCGAAACTCAGTCGGAGACTGTTGTGCGGAAAGTATGGGGCCCGGAATTCGTCTCTTTTGAAAACACGTTTTAGCAAATTAAATCTTTTGGCTGTGCGCTTTATAAAATACGTTTTATGCAAGCTTATGATTTTCAAGTCAGTTGAATGCTATGCAATAAAACAGTAAAAGAACACAAGCGATTTAACGTGGTTTGGATACGCAAGATCCTACGTCCACGGTCCTGAACAAAGCGAGGAGAACTTGTTGATTATTCTGAGCAAGCCTCAGCAGGGATACTGTGCACTGGACAGTTCCCTCTAAGTTATAGTCCTTAGCGACTTTACAATCCAAACCTAAGTCTGAAAGGGAAGGGAATATTCTCCAACTGAGAAGGAGTTCTTACAATAAGAACAATTCACTAAATGTGAACTCCTTCGAATCTAAGCTATAAATATGACAATGAGCTTAGTCTAGAGAAGAAAGGGATCTAAGAACTCTAGAGAGAAAAACTGAGAAATCTTCTAAGTACGCAAGTTTTCCTCTGGATGATCTTTGAGTGTTCTAGAGCGTTTGTGAACTTGAGCTTGTCCCTTTGAAAATTCCATCATTCGGAGCTTCAGAAACTTCTCTATTTATAGTTGTGAGTTATGGCATATGTCCGTTGGAGACGACGATACCACGTGTTACAAGCTTCCAAAGAAAACGGCCATAATTCGAACTTGTTGCAGCAGGGCAGTTAATGCACTGTTCATGAGAGCAGCTTTACTGTGTAGAGTAGGTAAGCGTTGTCGGCTTCTCATTGGTTGAGGTTTGTAGTTGGTGAGAATGTCAGAGTTGACCGTTCAACAACCTCGTATGTCTTCTGCTGAACTTCTCGAAAAGACTTGAATAGCTGGGTCACTTTCCGTAGGATACAGTAGACTGAAAAGTCTCTGTCTTCTTTAGCTGAGTCGGTGACAGGGCATCTACTGAGTAGGTCAGCTGGCAACTGCGAAGGTACTGGGCTTGCATGAGTTCTTCTGCTGATGGCTTATCAGCTGCTGGGTTGGCTTCTACTGAGGTTTACTCAGCTGATGACTGAAGAACGCAAGCGATTACACTGATGACGTGGGGTTCTGAAAAGTATCTTCGACAGAAGATCAGTTCAACAGTTACCCCGTACAGGACTTAGACAAGAATATAAAAATGATTACAACAAGTCTAACCTATACATCAGCTAATCCTAACGACACACTAATCTACTGATATCAGCTAGGTTTTGGGATCTTCAATTCCATAGTACTGCTATGATTTCCCCCAATTTTCTTTTAACCGAACAACAGCTGAGTATCATCTACTGACTCATATCCAACAATTTCCCCCTAATTGATGATGCCAAAACTTCTACCTCTACCTCTTAAACTTCTTAAGTCTATAAATGATGCTATCCTACTGACAACAATTTCCCCCTTTCAACATTCTGAGGGAAAGAAAAAAATAAAGGAATTACAATACTCCAGTAGGTGGGAGAAAGGCAAAATCAGAGAAACTGACTGTGAGTGTGTGTCAGATCACTTAGTGATCAGTCGTGAAAACACAATGCAAAGAGCTGAAAGACAATGAGTAATTGTCTGACAAGCAATAGGAACTGATATATATAATCAATGAAGTACAGGTTCCTATCACTATTACAAAAGATAGAAAAGAGAAAGACTACAGACGCCTGAAGGCTTGAGTGCGTTCCCTGAATCCTGCAGATCTGTCCATGGGAGGTTCCAGACGATAGTATAAATAGATTCTCTTCCTCAGAGTCTGGATATCCTCGTCGTCTTCAGCAAGGTGGACACTCAGGTTGAAGCGGAATGCTGCAGCACTAACCTTATCTTCTATGTCCTTCGTACATAGAACTCCGCGCGCAGTTCTAGGAGGTGGGATGCGCCTGAAAGCTGGAGCTCTAAACGGAATATTCTGTCTCTCCATGATCTCCTTGAGCTGTTCCCTCCGCTCTGGATTGTACAGAAACATGAACTCATCAAAGGCTTGATCGATAGGTTGCTCTCGAGGATAGAATCCCCAAACATAGTAGCCTTTGATAAATTGCTCTTTAAGTTCTTCCCATTGATCATTAACATCAGCCGGAACCCATCGATCGACATGAACAATTGAGTCCTTCTTGGCGAGAGGTGTTCTCTTCCTTGATCCTCTTGGGATTTGTCTTTTGGGATCAGCTGCTGGCTTCTTGGATAGGCTTATCATCTTAGCCATATCAGCCATTCTTTTCTTTTCTCAGAGAGCCGCTGCCCTACAGTCTCCTTGTCTGATATTTAGGCCTTGCAGCGTCGCCTCCCAGGTCGCTTGATCTTCCGCTATCTGCTCAGGTGTTAGAGTAGGAGTGGAAATGCTCTGAGTAGTAGCTGGGATCTCAGTCGGAAGAGCCTTAGCAAAATCTGCTTGGGTCTCCTGCTCTTCGACTGATTCGACCTTTTTCTTGCCTTTGCCCCTAACAGCTTTTCCCTTGGGCTTCTTTGCTGCTTCTGCTGCTTCTTCAAGCTGACGCTCTCGGTCCAGCTTATCTTGCAGCTGTTGGGAAATATTGAGGTCATAAGCCTCTTGCTCCGCTTTAGATTTGAATTTTCGGACCGGGGAGGAAGGAGGAGCAATAGCAGTAGCAATCTCCTTCCCCGGCCTCTGCGGAGGAGTCTGTTCTCCTTCAGACTCTTGCTCAACGAAGTGAGCAACATCTTCTATGTGAGCGGCAGAAGATGAGATGGGTGTAGTTTCTAGAGGAGATTCGAGCAGCAGAACCCCTGAAGTATCTTCAGCCTGAGCGGCTGAGGATTGAGCACGAGCAGTTGAGGGTTGTTCCGCCTGAATACCTTCCCCCTGAGTTTTAGCATTAGAGGGTCCTTCCTCCTTACCACCCTCTACTATTTGGACATCAGCCATATCCGTATCAGGTTCATCCTTCATAATACCTTCCCCCTTTTTGGCATTATCAGCCTTGGAGAGTTGGGTGCGGATGGCTTGAATGTCTCTTTCCACATTGTGGACTGAATCCTTAATCTGAGTTGCTGTGGATTCGAAGTCCTTGACGAGATCGCAATATAATTCCCAGTCTTTTTCGTGATCAGCTCTAGATGAATTAAGTTGTGCAGCTGACTCCAGACGGAGTTTCAGCAGAGCCTGATCCTGCGATTCTGTCATTTCTTTCTGAATAAGTTTCAGAGCCTCTGCCTGTTGGGTAATAGATTTCTGAAGGCTAGAGGTGGCAATCTTATTCCGTTCATCGATTTCGAGCTTAACAGTTGTGAGAGCTTGAGTCAGCTGCTCTGAAAATATCTTCTGCTGATTCTGGAGCAACTGCTGACTTTGATCTTCTAGATCGACTTTCTGAGCTGCTAAGGGTGCCTCAACAATCTCCTGAAACTTGGGTTGAGGAGTAGGTACTGGAGTCTTTGAGAGGTCAGCAGCTATTCTGTCTAAGCTCTGTGTCTGAGCCTTGGTATACTTTGTTCACTTCAGATGGACGTCCTTAGCCAAAAGTCTGTTTTCTCTCCTTGGCGTCGAATGGCTTTATTTACGGACTTTGAGGACACGGAACCGATAGGTTGTATCTGGTACGAGCTGGTTCCGAGCCTCTGCTCAGAAAATGTGAGGAGCTACTCCCTACTGTACTTCGGAGCACCTCGAGCATGACCTGATGTATCAGGATGTGGTGAATTGCTCTTCTCACGGGGAGTTGAACCCTCAGCAGAGCCTCCCAACTCTGTATCCTTGGGTGTCTGATCCTTCCTCTGATTGTTATCATCATCTTCTTCCTTATCATCAGCAGGAGGAGATGGGGGTGGAGGAGTGTTACCAGGGACTGACTCTCGCAAGCTTAGAAGGTAAAGCATTGCGGCTCTGAGATCTTCAAGAGTAGCTAAGTCAGCTGGTTCTCCGTACCCTATTACTTCTTGTAGCTTTTGCTCCTCATCGTGCAGGTAGAGAACTAAGTGGGTTTTGATTATGTCTTCTAGAATATCCCAACTCAGAAATCTTAGAAGCATTTGAACCCTAGCCCTGATGGCTATGTCGACTAAGTCTGAGTGCCCAGCGATATCAGGAATATGATCGTGTACTTCAGCTGCGGCACGGAGACGAGTGGTGTAAATAGCTGTCCACTCAGTCGTATTCTCCTCAGTCGGTTCCCTAACGTCCGACTGTGTGTCATCGGAGCTGATGACTTGAGCTTTCTCCTTGAGGGTTGCTCCTTCAATCCCTGTGTCGGAGTCTAAGATATGCTCATCTTGTTGTGGAGGAGCCTGTACTAAGATGGTTATCGGCTGAGCCATAGTGACCTCAGCTGGTCGTGGCCTATTAAGCCTCCTCCTCTTGGGCACGTCAGCGGGAGATGGCAAGACAGAAGCAGCTCTCTTCTGCTCAGGTGGCCCTTTTGCCAATCGACTTCTCCGTCGCTTCTTTAGTCTGAAACTTTATCAGCTTAGTGTTGTACAGCTTTGAGTCTTCAAAAGCTGAGTTCCTGTGTACAACACTCTCTATTAGGACTGACATCTTGGTCCCAAATAGAAGCTTACCCACACTGGACAACCTCCTCTCGCCAGTGGGTAGCGTAGTGAACTTCTGGGCTTGGGCTTTCATCTGAGTTGTATAATAGTCAACCCAGTTCACTTCTACTCCATCATCTATAGCCATCATCAGCTGAATTCTTGGCTTGGACAGTTGATCGTACGATCCAGCTGAGCTTGTTAGTATGTGCGAGACCACATACGCTAAACCTCTGTACTGAGGTAGCAAGAGATTCCTCGGGAGAGCTGTCTTGAACGTCAGATCACTGCGTCCACAGAACTTTTGCACATAAGCGTTGATATCCCTCTCCTTATATCCGATAGGGGAGATTCCAGAATTAGGAAACTGAAACGCGAGGACCAGAGCCTCTCGGATGTTGAAGGTCTTCTAAGACGCCTTCCACTTGTTCGAATTAGTCTCCTCCATGTAAGAAAACGAGGCTTCTTCTCCTTCGGCAGCCACTGAATTCTAGTTGAAATATGCCTCCGCCACTTACCTCGGCAGACTGGCACGGGGATGCTTGGTCACGAGGGTCTCCAACCCAGACCTCTCCAGAGCATCGAACATCGGTTCCAGATATGGGATATCCACCTGGCAGAAAGCCATTGTGGGTTCGAACTGAATCCGGATGGTCATGATCTCCACTATAGGTTCAGGAGTCTGTACGATCGCCATAGAAATCTGCAAAACAACTTGTTAGCACTTGAAAATAGAGTAAGTTAGTAGTTATCAGCAGATTTTAATACAATACCGAGTATTAGATCTTGAAAGATGCACAGGCAAGGCAGTTATAAGAAGTAGAAACTGATTGCGAGTAAAGCTCGTAAGGTATGAAAATGGCGAAAAGTAAGGAGTGATAGAAGATGAAAGATTTTATATATATTGGCTTGATTGCACGTTTTAATCTAACGGCTGAGTTTTAATCTTTCATAACTATGGACGGCTAAGATTTAATGTTAAAAAAGAATGAATACCAAAAGCCGCCTAAAACATAGATCTACGTAATAAAGGAAGTGAGAAGACATGCATTAAATGCGCGACAGACAGCATTAATTACTCAGGTTAAGGTTTCCTACTGACCTTTCCTTAGATTATTAATGGCGGGAAATGAATGCACATTAACTACTGAGTGTGAGCGACTGATGCAATAAATGCGAGCATGCTTCAAAAAAAATAAGTACACAAAATTACGCAAACCTCTTCAGCTGAACTTATCAGCTGGTTACCGTTATGTATAAGGAGAATGGTTGTCATGCTGATGACTATGTTCCCCCTTGCTGTGTACAGTGTGACTTTCCCAACTGAGTCACTGTACTTAGTTATCTGACCTGTCGTACTGATTCCTTATGCTGATACCAATTGTTACCAATTGTTGGGCAATGATGTTCTCAGTAGTCGGCATCTACTGACGCATCTCAGTAAAATCTAGTAGACCTAGCTCAGCTGATAGTTCTCTGAACCTGTTCTCAGCTAGTGGTTTGGTCAGTATATCTGCCCTTTGCTTGTCAGTATGGATCTTCTCCATCCTGATATCCTTCTTCTCGACATGGTCTCTGATGAAGTGGTGTCGGATATCCACGTGCTTGCATCTGGTATGTAGAACTGGGTTCTGAGTTATGGCAATTGCACTTGTGGAGTCGCAGTAGATGGGCACTTCATCCTGAGTTATACCATAATCTCTAAGTTGTTGTCGAAGCCAAAGGATTTGGGCACAGCAACTTCCTGCAGCCATGTACTCAGCTTCAGTAGTGGACGGTGCTACTGAATGCTGCTTCTTTGAAAACCAAGAAATCGACTTGCCGCCTAGGAACCGACAAGTTCCGGAAGTTGACTTTCGATCTATCCCGCATCCTGCATAATCGGCATCGAGAATAACCTGTCGGTATTAAGTTATCATCAGCAGGATACCATAACCCAAAGATCGGGTGTTCCTCTTAAATAGCGCGAGAATCTTCTTCGCCGAGTCTAAATGACTTCGCTTGGGATCTCGCTTGAAATCTGCCGATTCCCCCTACAACATAAGTTATGTCGGGACGGCTAGTTGTTAAATAAAGTAAAGAGCCCGTAATAGCTCTATAGTCGGTAGAGTTAACGAAGCTCCCTCTTTGTCTAGATCGATTTTAAAGTTCGTGTTCATGGGGATTTTGACCGGCTTGCTTTGGAGTCGCGGCCGAATCTTTTGAGAAGGTCTCGAGTGTATTTGGCTTGATTGATGAAGATTCCTTCGTGTGATTGCTTCACTTGAAATCCAATGAAATAATTCATCTCTCCCATCATGGACATCTCGAATTTCTCTTTCATCATCTTCTCGAAGCTGGCGGCATATGGTCTCATTTCTGCAGCCGAAAATGATGTCGTCCACGTAGATTTGCACCAGTAGGATGTCATCTCCTGACTTTATGTTGAATAGGGTGCGATCTACTGTCCCCTTCTGAAAACCTTTATGAAGTAGAAAGTCTGATAGGGTATCATACCAAGCCCCGGGTGCTTGTTTTAACCCATACTGAGCTTTCCTAAGTCTCGTACACCCGATGTCCCTGGCGAAAGCCGGACGGTTGTCCACGTAGACTTCTTCCTTCGACGCCGTTCGAAAAGCCGACTTTACATCCATCTCGATAGACTTTGAAGCCTTGATGTGTTGCATAAGCTAGGAATAGACGAATGGCTTCCAATCTAGCGGACCGGAGCGAACGTTTCATCAATGTCAATTCCTTACGCCCGATTGTATCCCTTTGCAACTAGTCTTGCTTTATTTCGACAATGACGTTGTTTTCATCTCGCTTGTTTTTGAAGACCCACTTAGTACCAATCACGTGCCGATGTCTAGGTCTATCAACAAGCTCCCATACTTCATTTCGACGAACCGGTTCGAGCTCTTCTTGCATAGCAATGACCCGATCAAGCATCTTTAAGTGCGTCCTTTATCGACCGAGGTTCTTCGTTGACGAGAAAACAAGAGTAAAGTGAGCTTTCTCCTTGACTTAATCTTGATCTCGTCCTTATAGTTGCTTGATGGATCTCCAATGATAAGATCGAAGAATGAGCATCGAGCCACGAACGCCCGAGTCGGGCTTCTTCTTCGATACTACTTGCGCACGATCGGTAGGAGTGTTAGGCATTTCAAGTAGAACCGTTCCGCGTCCGTAGCAATTCAAGTAAGAAGGTTAGGATCTACCGAGTTTCCGGTGTTCGGGGGCATTTAGCTTAGGAACATTAATCGTTCCCCCCCGAGTTTATATTCTCGTAGAGGTCTCGATTACCATGGGGCTTCCTCATCGATCGATCTTACCCGTTGTTGATTCCGTTCGATAGAATCAACTAGGTCGCCTACATCGACCGTTGGGCCGAGTCCGAGTTTGTTCATCGTCCGACTCATCATCCCAACAATGCTTGGATCTTTTCGGCTTTATCGCAAGTCCGAGATCCTGTAGCTTGCTGCTGACATCATCAATATTTGACTCTGTTTCTTTCCTGTTCTCAGTAACAAATTCATCAAAAACAACATGAGGGCTTTCCTCCACACAAAGAGTCCGATAGTTAAAGACTCTGAAGGCTTTACTGACTCGAGAGTAACCTAAGAAAACTCCTTGATCAGATTTGCTATCAAAGACCTTCAGCTGATCTTCCCCATTATTGTGGATAAAGCAAGGACAGCCGAAAATATGAAAATGAGAAATAGAAGGAATTCTCCCTTTCCATAATTCATATGGTGTCTTCATGTGTTGCTGAGTGAGTAGTGAGTGATTCTGAGTATAGCAGGCGGTGTCAGTAGCATCATCCCAGAACTTCGAGGGTAGTCCAGAATCTGCGAGGACCATTCTTGCTGCTTCTTTGAGTGTTCTGTTCTTTCGTTCAGCAAGTCCGTTCTGCTAAAGGGTGCGTGCAGCTGATGTCTCGTGCTTAATTCCCTCTTTATCGCAGTATGTCTTAACTACTGAGTTTAGAAACTTTGTTCCTCTGTCCGAGCGAATTCTTTGAATCTTGATGTCCTTTTCCACACTGAGTTTCTTCAGCAGATTGGGCAACTCAGTTTGAACATCAGATTTATTGGCGATGAAGATGACCCAAGTATATCTCGAGTAGTCGTCAATAACGACGAGGGCATACTTCTTGCCTCTTATAGTCACTGGAGAGACTGGCCCGAATAGGTCCATGTGCAGCATCTGAAGGATTCCATCAGTGGAAGGTGACGGAATAGGTAGATTGCTACTCTTTGTTTGCTTTCCCTTCAGACATGCTTCACAATTTTTATCTTTAACGAACGATTCGTTGGGCAGTCCTCTGACTTTGGAGTTCTTGGTTAGCTTGTTCATGGTCTTGAAGTTCAGGTGGCTGAGTCTCTTGTGCCATAGCCATCCTGACTTGTCACCAGATTTTGTCAGTGCTAGTAAGTAAGCCTCAGGTTCTGCGGTTTTCCAGTCTGCAACATAGATGTTTTTCCTCCGCGAACCTGATAACACCGTTTTCCCTGTAGATTTGTCAACAATATCACAGAAACCAGCGTCAAAGATTACTCTATTAAGATTATCACATAATTGACTGACTGAAAGGAGATTATGTTGAAGTCCTTCAACATATGTTACTCTTGGAACTGTGGCAGTCCCAATTGTCAGCGTTCCGTATCCCCTTGTATAGCCTTTGGAGTTGTCACCGAATTCAATTTTGGGACCATCTTCTTGTACGTAGTTGGTCAGCAGGCTCTTCTGGTAAGTCATGTGTCTCGAGCAGCCGCTGTCCACTATCCAAGGGTTCTTATGCACCTCAGCCTCTTCTCCGGCCATCAGACACTGTTCAGTTGATTCCTCAGGAACCTTCTCTCCGACTTCAACAGCTACGAATGCAGCTTCATCTTCAGAAGAATACATGAATGTATCCTCTTCAATTGAGTTGTCGGATATCTCTCCGGCTATGTAGGCCTGCCTTCGCTTGGCAAATTTTTCTCTTCGGCTCGCCGTTCGCTCTTTGAGTACCGAGAGTTCGGGACAATCATACTGATAGTGTCCCTCCTTCTTGCAGTTGTAGCAGGTGGATGTTCTGCTGCTCTTACCAGCTGAGTCTTTAGACGGACTGGCAGCAGACTCCGATTTCCTGATTCAGTAGAAGGATTAGATTCTTCTTTCTTATGATAGTCTTTCTTACCTGAAGAAGAATCTCGGTTGTATTTCCTCAGCTTTCTGACTTTCTCCTTTTCCTTCTAATATTTGAGAGCCATCAGTGCTAGCTAATCAGGGCCGGGAGTCTCGGAAGACTTTGCTACTGGTGTGGCCACAACTTTGCTTGAGGAAATAGGCTTGGCTTCTGTGTTGCTGACTGTTGCCTTGAAGGCATGGTCGAACTGTGTGTCAGCTGGAGCGCTTAAGCACCTTTGGGGTAGGCTATGCTCAAATTCCTCCGATTTTAATTCTGAAAATATAACATCAGGAGTTAGAGCATTTAAATCAGAGCGCCGTAAATAAGTAGC
Organism: Lavandula angustifolia; assembly: GCA_028984105.1. NCBI lineage: Eukaryota > Viridiplantae > Streptophyta > Magnoliopsida > Lamiales > Lamiaceae > Lavandula > Lavandula angustifolia. Next base: position 10,919,999 of record CM054809.1, on the reverse strand, counting down.
AAAAGGAAGCCACTTCTGTCGGGGCAACGCTCTCAAGATCTTGGTGTTCATCTCCTTGTTGGTGAACGACCTCCCCAGCCCATTGATGACATTGACTTGATTGGTGAATCTGACACTCAGCTCGTCAATGGTTTCAGTAGGCTCCATTGCAAAGGCGTCAAACTTCTGAAGCTCCAGCTCGAGCTTGATTTCTTTGATCTGAGGGGTTCCATGGCTCAGTACAGCCAAGGCGTCCCATAGCTCTTTCGCCGTTTTGCAATCCTGTACCCTTCTGAGGTGTGAGTCACTGAGCGTAGTCAGTATGGCATTACGTGTAACTCGGTCAAGGTTGTGCAACTTCTTTTCTTCAAGCGTGAAGGCAGATTTATCTTTGGGAACCTTAGCACCAGTTTGGGCTCCCGCGCCTCCTCCAGCAGCAAATACTACGCTGTCGATCATGGGAATGATCGGTCCTGACTCTAGGACATCTGACTTGCTGTCGTGGAGTGACGTTAGGTGTGCCTCCATACGTACGCTCCATACCGTGTAGTTCTCTATTGAGAACATCGGTACCATCCTAATACCTGACATATCAGACATCGTAAGAGTAAGAGTATAAGGATGCTGAAAAGATGCTTATGCAGTGAAAACGGTTTTCAGGATCAGTTCGAGAGGACCAGTATTTCAGAACCGGCGATCAGTTGAACACCGTGTGCTCTGATACCAATTGTTGGTCCGGAGATGATAAGTCAGGTGTAGAGGGGGGGGGGTGAATACACCTGAGCTCAGTTTCTTTTTCTCAATGAAGGTCAGCTGAGCTGTTGATTGCAACTGATGAATAGTGCCAAATATACCTTCGATCACGGGATAGAGTGAGTCGGCCTCGAGCTCTCCTACCGACTTTTGTCGGTATTTTGCAAACTCCGGTCGAGATCAGTTGTGCGGAAAGTGTGGGGCCCGGAATTCGTCTCTTTTGAAAACACGTTTTAGCAAATTAAATCTTTTGGCTGTGCGCTTTATAAAATACGTTTTATGCAAGCTTATGATTTTCAAGTCAGTTGAATGCTATGCAATAAAACAGTAAAAGAACACAAGCGATTTAACGTGGTTCGGATACGCAAGATCCTACGTCCACGGTCCTGAACAAAGCAGGAGAACTTGTTGATTATTCGAGCAAGCCTCAGCCGGGATACCTGTGCACTGGACAGTTCCCTCTAAGTTATAGTCCTTAGCGACTTTACAATCCAAACCTAAGTCTGAAAGGGAAGGGAATATTCTCCAACTGAGAAGGAGTTCTTACAATAAAAACAATTCACTAAATGTGAACTCCTTCGAATCTAAGCTATAAATATGACAATGAGCTTAGTCTAGAGAAGAAAGGGATCTAAGAACTCTAGAGAGAAAAACTAAGAAATCTTCTAAGTACGCAAGTTTTCCTCTGGATGATCTTTGAGTGTTCTAGAGCGTTTGTGAACTTGAGCTTGTCCCTTTGAAAATTTCGTCATTCGGAGCTTCAGAAACTTCTCTATTTATAGTTATGAGTTATGGCATATGTCCGTTGGAGACGACGATGCCACGTGTCACAAGCTTCCAAAGAAAACGGCCATAATTCGAACTTGTTGCAGCAGGGCAGTTAATGCACCTGTTCATGAGAGCACTTTACTTGTGTAGAGTAGGTAAGCGTTGTCGGCTTCTCATTGGTTGAGGTTTGTAGTTGGTGAGAATGTCAGAGTTGACCGTTCAACAACCTCGTATGTCTTCTGCTGAACTTCTCGAAAAGACTTGAATAGCTGGGTCGCTTTCCGTAGGATACGATGGGCGAAAAGTCTCTGTCTTCTTTAGCCGAGTCGGGCGACGGGGCATCTACCGAGTAGGTCACCGGCGGCGCGAAGGTACCGGGCTTGCATGAGTTCTTCTCGCGATGGCTTGTCATTCTTTGGGTTGGCTTCTACCGAGGTTTACTCGGTGATGATCGAAGAACGCAAGCGATTACACCGATGACGTGGGGTTCGAAAAGTATCTTCGACAGAAGATCACTTCAACAGTTACCCCGTACAGGACTTAGACAAGAATATAAAAACGATTACAACAAGTCTAACCTATACATCAGCTAATCCTAACGACACACTAATCTACTGATATCAGCTAGGTTTTGGGATCTTCAATTCCATAGTACTACTATGATTTCCCCCAATTTTCTTTTAACCGAACAACAGCTGAGTATCATCTACTGACTCATATCCAACAGTTGGGATGATGAGTCAGATGATGAAGAAACTCAGACTCAACCAACAGGGGATGTAGCTGACCTAAGCAGGAGTTCTTGTATTAATTATACTAAGCAGGAGTTCTTGTATTAATTATACTAAGCAAGACTTAATTTATCTGCTCGCATGACAGATTCTAACTTGTTTGCTAATACTAAGCAAGACTTAGTTGATCTGCTCACATGACAGATTCTAACTTGTTTCCTAATACTGAGCAAGTCACATGAACTCCTTCGAGGTTCTAAGCTATTGAATATTACAATAAGCACGCTTAGATAGAGAAAGGGGAACTAAAGAACTAAAGAATGATCTTCAAATGAGCAAGTTCTTCGTTGCATTTGGCTTTGAGTTCTCTAGAGTATGTTCACTTGAAAGCTTGTGTTCCCGGTGATCTTTCTGCATGAAGATCTTCTCTATTTATAGTCTTCGATTTGTGAATAGATCCGTTGGGGGAAGTCTAGACACGTGTCGAATAAGACAAGGAAAACGGCTATATGAACTCGAACATTGAAGTAGCGATACTGTAGAGATTTCCTCTTTTTCTGTCTAGGAGCAGTTTATGGCAGAGCAGGTAAAGTGTTATCGGCTCCTTATTGGTCGAGTTATGAGAGTAGGTGAGGCTTCTTCAAACTCCAAGGTACGATGAGTTGACTTCCTCTGAATCATTGGATCTTCAACTGATGTATCTTCTACAGACATTCGTCTGATCAATTCAGTTCGCAGGCTCAAATTCCTTTGCAGATTCAGCTGGTTGATAGTTGTCCAACTGACTTCCTCGATACTGAGTTCTCCGGCTGAGAGCAGAATCTTCTACTGAACGCACATCTACTGAACTCTAGCCTACTGAGTTCCTAATAAGCTGAACTCAACTAAGCTATTACAATATCGAAGGTTCATCATTCAGCTATGGGTTTTGGCATCTTCAAATCTTATCATACTGAATCTCATCCCAACAATTTCCCCCTATTTGATGATCCCAACAATTTCCCCCTATTTGTTTCTAAAGCACTGACTCACCAACATGAATCCTACCAGGAGATCAAGAAAAGTGCTTCAGACGCTGTTGAAGACTACCTTACCCGGTTCGACAAATCCAAGGAAGCTCTACTCAAAGCTATCAATAAAGAGCATGAGCAAAGGTGGGAGTATTATACTGACGCAGCAACTGACATAGCCTCAAGCATGACTACGGTTAAGGCCTCAGTTGATGCATTGACAAAGAAGGTTACCGCCCTGGCAACGCTAATTGATGATGCCAAAAAGGGGGAAAAGTCCAGATTGGTTAATCTCCGATCCCTCCTTAAGGCAGAAGATCAGCAGGGGGAACCTAGTTCAGCAGCACAAGGGGAAGTGCCTACTAAAGAAACTACTGACTCAGCTGTAGCTGAGGTGGCCACTTACTCGGAGAATCTACCTATTGAGGACTCGCCACCTCCAGCTCCCAAGAAAGCTGACAAGGGTAAAGGGTAAGGCTCCACCTGACCCTAGCCCACCCAAAGAAAAGAAGCTTAAATTCAAATCTCACGAAGAGAAGATTGCTTATGATGAGAAGCTCGCGAGATAACTGGCTGAACAGGTCTGCTGCAAAGAAAGGGGTACAGATTCGTTCTCCAGCGCCTTCATGCACTTCAACGAGTATCCCCATGAAATCCAAATCCTCAGCAGCAGCAGTCAGAGCCCAACAGTCCAAGCCCGGACTGTCCAAGTTTGAGAAGCATGGCGCGTCCGGATCTAAGTCAAAATCTACATCGACTGCTGACTCAGAAAAACAGCATGTGCCCTCCACGGTCCCCACTAAAGAACAAGAGCGTGAGATGAAGGAAATTTGGGACGCATGTGAGCGGGTACTTGATTGAACAACTGATGCAAGGCAAATAAGAGAGGCGAGAGAGAGAATTCGCCTAGCTGGCCTCGAAGCCCTCAGGCTGAGAACAGAGAAATAAGCAAGGGAGAGGGTGCCTGAGAAAGATAGAAGCATTCATACCTCTTCCCGATACTTCAGAAGCAGGGAACCAATCAGTGAGCTGAAGAGGATTGTATTCAAAAGAACTGACGACTGGGTACCTCTCAAACTCAATCAGCAGTGGGAGAAGCTGAAGATGGACTTCATTAAGAGATTCTACATATGGAAAGTCGGAAGTGAAGACTCTACTGATGCTGACGCATACTTCAAAGACTTCCTGACAGTTGTGAATCCATCTTTCCTAGCTGAAATTCAGACTCTGCTAGATCAAACTGGTCAAGCGCTGAAGGCTCCTCCGTTCAGAATTCTTCCTCCTCCGATGACTCATCGAGACAATCTATGCAAGAAGGAGATCAAAGAAGAAATCAAGGAAGCTATTATCAGCAGAGCTCTGAGGAAAGACGTTGAAGAAGACTTGGCAGAGATCGAGGCCCTGAAAAGCAGAGTATACGCAGGATATGGCCTTGAGCTTCCGGAGAAGAAGTCTGCTGACTTCCGTGCCCGCATGCAGCAGTTTAAGAAGAAGCCCAGCTGACTCCTTTCTCTCCTTAGTCTAGCTTCTATAGTGATAGCAAGTCTTGTAATGTACTACCTCCGTCTCGCTATTTACGGCACACTTCATTTGTGCGCGGAAATTAAGAAAGTAAATGATTAAGATTGAGATATAGGTAGATGATAAAGTAGGAGAGAGAAGATGAGTGAGAGTAGATGATAAAGTAAGAGAGAGAAGATAGTAAAGTAAGAGAGAGAATATGATAAAGTAAGAAAAAGTATGAGAGATAAGATGGTAAAGTATGAGAGAGATGATAGTTATTTCCAAATTAGGAAGTGTGCAAGAAATAGCGGGACATCCATTTCGGGAAAGTGTGCCTGAAATAGCGGGACGGAGGTATTAATTCTCATTCTTCTATGACTATTATCACTTTTTGGCCTCGACAATTACTCATTGTCTTTACGGCTTTATTTACTTTTCAGAACAACTGATCACCTAAGTGATCAGATATTTCTCTTGACCCTATATGACTTATATGATTATCTGCTTTAGAATTATTTCCTACTGATTACTTGTGTTTGCTCTAATCTTCTCTGATACCTTGCTAGTACTTAGGGGGAAGGGCTCTTATACATGCAGATAGAGGGAAATTATTTCTTAGGGGGAACCTGCTTTATAGGGACATTATTGATAACTGTTGAATTTACTTTTGATGATTAGCTACTATGAAATATGATCTATTATGAGCTTTGAGTATTTTTGTTTGTATCGGCCTTGATATCTTGTGAATGTGCTAAACTTGCCTTCTAGCTCTGATACCTGTCAGTAGAATCCCTGATAACTTTAGCATGCTATAACTATGTTAATTGTAATAATTTCTGCAAGTTCTGATACATTCAGCATTCCATAACTGTTTTGGTTTTGCTCTGATATATTACTTGATATCATAAGACAGCTCTGATATTCTTTTACTTGTAATTGCTCTGATTCTTTCTTTTCATTATCTTAGTCAGCTTTGATATGTTGACTAGAGCATTCCTTTGTAATAGATCCTCTCTCAGTAGCTATAGCTCTTAACCTTAGCATATTTCTTGATAGAAGGTGTAATAGGTTTTGGCATCATCAAATAGGGGGAAAGTGTTGGGATAAGGATTCAGTAGATGAATTGATAGATTTGAAGATCCCAAAACCCCTTGCTGATTGTTGTACCTTCATTCTATAATAGCTTAGTTCGAGTTCAGTTGTTAGGAACTCAGTAGGCTAGAGTTCAGTAGCTGCATGGTTCAGTAGAAGATCTTGCACTCAGCTGATGAACTCAGGATCGAAGAAGTCAGTTGGTCAGCCGACCACCAAATGAATCTGCAAAGGAATTCGTGCCCTTGCACTTATACTCAAAAGAACGTCAGTAGGAAGACACTTCAGTTAAAGGTCCGAGGATTCAAAGGAAGTCAACCTTGATGTTTAACAAGTCTCACCTACCAATCTACCTTATCTTTTCTGACAAAAGCTGCTCCCAAACTGAAAAAGAGGAGAATCTCTACAGTGCACCTACTCACCAACGTTCAAACTTAAGGAGCCTTTTTCCTTGTCGTTTTGAAAAGTGGCTAGACCTCCCTCCAACGGATCTATTCACCATCGACGACTATATAAGAGAAGTCTTCATGCAGAGACACTACCGGGAACCCAAGCTATCTACGCACAAAACTCTTAATATTCTCAATCGAAGATTCCAGTGAAGAACTAGCATTCATAGAAGAACCCTTTAGTTCATCACTTAGAGTTATATTTGTTCCCCTTCTCTTATCTAAGCAAGCCTCTTTGTAATATCTTTTGCTTAGAAACCTCGAGGAAGTTCACATCCTTGTGAAACTGTTCTTATTGTAAGAACTTCCTCTTAGTTGGAGAAGACTCAAACTCTTCAAGTTTGAAACCCTTGTAAAAGTCAATATGACTATAAGTAGAGAATTTGTCCAGTGCACAGATCACTGAGAACTTGCTCAGTATAAGCTTCAAGTTGTATCTGTCATGGGAACAGATCATTGAGACTTGCTCAGTATAAATATAACAAGTATCATGCTTTGGTCAGGACAGTGGACGTAGGACCCAGTGTGTCCGAACCACTTTAAAAATCTGTTGTGTTGATTTACTATTTTCTCAAACTATTCATACTGCATTAAAACTGTATTTCATCAAATTCAGCATAAAACCGATTTTCTAACCGAGACGTTTAATACGGCCTACACTTCCGCACAGAACTCTAATACTGAACGACTGTTCGACTGACTCAAGTCAGTAAAGCTGAACTCAGTAGAAGAATCTCTTGCCCCACGCGATCTAAAGTATATTTGGCTGTCTGACTCAGTTCAGTAGCAAACTTAGCTAGAGTTGACTTCGCGTTTGAGAACGAATTTGTATTCAGGTGTATATAAGTATCATTTCTCATATACCCCTTCTTCAACCTCTTCTCATTCACTTCACTTTCCTCATAAAATGTATCTAACCCTCTTTTTCCCCTTACTACCATCTCCCAAACCTCCCGGTCCTCCCCCATAGTTCTTCTTAGCACACAACTTTTTAATTATCAAACACCTCCACATACGTCTACTACATAAGAAGCCCCTTGAATTCCAATCAAATTGCGCTAAATTAAATACGAATTCGCCCTCAAATTTCCCAAGAAATGATTATTCTCAACAGAGTTCTCAATTCTGCTCTCAAACTAGTATATATCTGAGGCAAAAGTATGAATGCAATTTTCCCTACAAAAATTGGTAATTAACCAAATATCAAATTTTCTATACCTCGTCGGGAAGCCGAGACTCTGTCGCCGACAATATCAATTTCATCTAGTTGTTAATTTTTTGGCAAAGCAGTACAAGACTGAGAGGAAACAAAATTATAGAACAATATCGGAGGGAGAGTTGCAATTGGTAAGGGAGAGAAAGAAAGCGAGAGGTAAAAAGGAACGATGAATTGATGTCCTATGTAGTGGATAGATTTGCAGAGCGTATAGGATATAACTCAACGAAGAGGGTTAAAAAAGGGTGTTTGAGAAGGATTAAAATTAGAGGCGACGAAGAAGGTAACTTAATATCGATAAAGAGTTACTCGTAAAATTGCGGCTGAGATTACAGAAATCACGAAAATGGGCTTCACAAAGAAAATGTTACTGATACAAGATGGGGGAAGTTTTGGGAATTCACAATTGCATGTTACTGTAAATTGGAACAGTACATCAGCTCTAACCACATATATATATATATATATATATATATATATATGGTTAGTACAATAATATGTGTAGAACAATCATCTAACGGTAACATAAAAATTTGTTATTATTAGTTTTGAAAGTAGATGATATTTTTTGTGATGAAGAAAATCTACCATCACTATCTAAAATGTATATTGAGTAAACTTTATTCTTTTGCAATAGTTTGTAAATTACACTGAAGATGCAAATCATCTTAAATTAGCCATAATTAAATGACTCGTGAATAATGGTGTTAGTACAATTCGAACCCGACAAACATCTATCATCATAATATTAAATAGTTTGAGTTTTCATATTTTCAAATTTGTCACTTTGCCATCTAAATTTAAAGTTTTCATTTTTCTAATTCATTTATTTCCGGCAAATTTAGAAGCCAAAATAAATCAACACCATGAAGTTTAATCATTATCGCTAAAATTGTAGTAATACAAGAGATTTTCTTGAAATTTGAAACTCTCAACACAAGAATTATTAATAAAAAAAACATAAACGGGTTCAGCCCATTTATGACAGTATGTGAATGGTCTTTCCTATTAAAACTGTAAAGAAAGACCGTTGAATGGCGCATTGCTAGCGAACTAGTATCAGATTGTTCCCTTGCAGCATCTTAATTTTTTCGAGCATCTTTAGGCTAAATGAGGAGAAAAAAATAGGCAAATTGGCAAAAATAGTCCTCAAACTTCGCGTTATTGCAAATTTTGTCCTCAAACTTCTTTTTTTTTTTTTGACCCTCAATTCCTTGTTTTTGCGATTTTAGTCCTACCGTTAGATTTTCCGTCAATTGAACCGTTAATTATAAAAAAAATAAAAACAATATTTAATTCGGAATTTTTATTTGCATGGACCAAAATTGCAAATAAAAAATGATTTGGGACCTATTTAGCAAAATAAAACAGTTTAAGCACTGATTTCACAAATTTTAGACAAATAAGTTAATTGCTTCGTATCGACGAGATTTTGCATTAAATTTTTGATTTTTCATATAACTTTTTTGCTTTGTATGAAATATAAGCTAATGAAGATTTCGTACCAATATAAACAATATTTAATTCGAAATGCAAAATATATATTGTGAATTAATTATTAAAAAACAATGTTATTATCACCTAAAAATTTTACTTCAAAATAACCATTTAGCGCATAATATTTACTTCAAAATAACTAGAATACGAGGAGAATTGTGAATCCACAATTGATGAGCTCGCTGACGAATTGCGAAGGAGGCCGACGGCGGAGAACATTCCCTGGAGCTCGCAGCGGAAGAGGAAGTGGGAGATGAATCCGCCGAAGCTGATGAACATGGGGACGAGGTAGATCCAGGCGAGGAAATGGCCGAGCAGATCATCGCGCAGGTAGCGGACGTGAGTTATGGTTAAGGCCTTCAATAGCGGGTGGTGGTGTTGGGGATTCGTCATGGCAGTTCTATGCAGAGAATGTGAATACGAGACTAACCTTATTTGCAGAAATTTTTTTGGCTTATTATAGTATTTGCAAATAAAACTAATATTTTCTGTTATTTACGAACTGATACATATTTTCCTCGTATTCTATTAATCATGAAAAATTATGAATTAAATGTTTTTTATAACATATTATTCATCGTAAATTACGAACTGGCACATATTTTCCTCGTATTCATGTTATTTTGAAGTAAATATTATGCTCTAAATTGTTATTTTGAAGTAAAAAAATTTGGGTGATATTAGCTTTATTTTTTAATGGTTAATTCACAGTAATATTTTGCATTTCGAATTAAATGTTGTTTAGATTGGTACGAAGTCTTCGTTAGTTTATATTTGATACGAAGCAATAAAGTTATATGAAAAATCAAAAATTTAATGCAAAATCTCGTCGATAAGAAGCAATTACCTTATTTATCTAAAAGTTGTGAAATCAGTCCTTGTTGGTCCGGAGACGATAGTCAGGTGTAGAGGGGGGGGGTGAATACACCTGATCACAGTTTCTTTTCTCAGAACGTGAAGGACAGCTGAGCTGTAGGTTGCAACTGATGAACAGTGCCAGATAGTAACCTTCGAACACGGGTCAGAGTATGTCAGCTACTGAGCTCTCCTACTGACTTTTGTCAGTACTTGAAACTCAGTCGAAGACGTTGTGCGGATAAGTGTGTAGGGCTCGGAGATTCGTCTCAGTTTGAAAACGTGTTTTCGCAAGTTAAAGTCTTTTGGCTGGTGCGCTTTTTAAAATACGTTATATGCAAAGATATGATTTTTAATCAGTTGTATGCAGTGCAATAAAACAGTAAATAACACAAACAATTTAACGTGGTTCGGATACGCAAGATCCTACGTCCACGGTCCTGACAAGGCAGGAGAACTTGTTGATTTATCTGAGCAAGTCTCAGCAAGGAATCTGTGCACTGGATAGACCCTTCTAAGTTATAGTCCTTAGCGACTTTACAATTCAAACCTAAGCTCGAAAGGGAGGGGATGATCTCCAACTAAGAAGGAGTTCTTACAATAAGAACAATTCACATAAAGTGAACTCCTTCGAAATTTCTAAGCTATAGATATGGCAATGAGCTTAGCTAGAGAAGAAAGGGATCTAAATAACTCTAGAGAGAAGAACTAGAAATATTCTATGAAGGCAAGTTCTTCACTGGATGATCTTTCAAGTTTTCTAGAGTGTTTGAATGCTTGAGCATTTTCCCTTTTTTTTTAATCCCGTGCTTGGAGCTCGGTTTTCTTCTCTATTTATAGTTGTGCGCAGGCATATGTCCGTTGGAGAAGACGATGCCACGTGTCACAAGCTTCCAAAGAAAACGGCCATATTTTTCGAATTATTGCAGCAGGGCAGTTGACACTGTACATGAGAGCAGCTTTAGTTGGTCAGAGCAGGTAAAGCGTTGTTGGCTTCTCATTGGTCGAGGTTTGTGGTAGGTGAGAATGTATCAGTGTTCAGAGTTGACTATTCTTCAACCTTGTATGATCTTCTGCTGAACTTCGAAATAACTTGAGCGACTGGGTCGTTTTCTGTCGGACACAGTAGACTTAGGACAGTCTCTGTCTTCTTCGACTGAGTCGGCTGACAAGCTGATAAGGCTTTGGTAGGTCAGCTGATGACTTCGAAGGTACTGAGCTTTGCATTAAGTTCTTCTGCTAATGTCTACCAGCTGATGAAGAATCTTCTACTGAGGACAGATTCAGCTGAAGACAGAAGAATGCAAGCGATTACACTGAAGACGTGGGGTTCTGGAAAGTAACTTCGTCAGAAGATCAGTCCAACATTTTACCCCGTACAGGACTTAGACAAAAAGATAAACTATCACGAAAAGTCTAACCCATACATCATCTAATCCTATCGAGACACTACACTACTGATATCATCTGGGTTTTGGGATCTTCAATTCCATAGTACTACTATGATTTTCCCCAATATTATTTTAACCGCTAATCAACTGAATACCATCTACTGACTCACAACCCAACAATTTCCCCCTAATTGATGATGCCAAAACCTCTACTTCTATAAAAACAAAGACAGGAATGTTAGACTACTGACTTAGAAAGACTTCAGTAAAACTGAAACAGATAACTTCAGTAAGTTCAGCAGGTGAGAGATAGGCAAAATCAGAGAAACGGTTATGTGTGAATGTGTGTCAGATCACTTCAGTGATCAGTTGTGTAAGAAATAGAACACAACAAAAAGCCGTGAGACAATGAGTAATTGTCTGGCAAGCAATAGAAACTCATATATGATCAGAGGATTACAAGGTTTCTATTACTATTACAACAAACTGAGATAAGAAGATCAAGGCTGAAGTCTGAATCTCAGCGTTCGGCTCTTGAAGTCTGCAGACCTGTCAGTTGGAGGATCCAGACAATAAAACTTGTAGATTATCTTCCGCAGAGTCTGGATTTCCTTGAGATCCTCAGGTCGATCAGAGCTGAGATTGTAATAATAAGCAGCTGCCTCAATCTCATCTTCTATCTCTTTTGTGCAAAGCACGCCGCGAGTCGTCATGGGCGGAGGGATTCTTCTGAAGGCTGGAGCTCTGATGGGTATCTTCTCTTTCTCCATGATTGGCAGAAGTTGTTCTTCGAGCTGGGGAAAGTTATGATGAAGACATTCTTCGAATAGTTGATCAGCAGGTATCCCAGACGAATAGAAGTCCCATACATGATATCCCTTGATGAAGGATTCTTTGAGTTCCTCCCATAGCTCGTTCAGTTCGGCTGGTACTCATTTGTCTATGTGAGGAGTAGGCGCCTTCTTAACATAAGATGCTCTAGGCGCTCTCCTGTAATATTTTGAAGCTCTGGGTATATGCCTTTTCAAGTCAGCTGCTGGCTTGTCAGATAGACTAATCATTTTAGCCATGTCAGCCAATCTTTTCTTCTCTCTGAGAGCCGCTGATCTAGCATCTCCTCTCCGGAGACTGAGTCCTTTCAGCGTGGCCTCCCAGGTAGCTCTGTCCTCGGCCTCCTGCTCAGGTGTAAGAGTTGAAGTGTAGTAACTCTGAGCTGTTGGATGGACTTCAGTAATTAGAGCTTTGGCTAGCTCCTCTTGAGCTTTCTTCTTCAGTTCCTCCTCGATTTTTTTAGCCTTGCCTTTGGCAGCCTTCCCAATCACTTTCTTAGGCTTCTTGGCCTCTTCTAGCTGATGCTCATGATCCAGCTTGTCTTGTAGCTGTTGAGCAATTTGTAGATCATAGGCTTCCTGCTCCGCATTAGTTTTGAATTTGGGCGTCGGGGAAGATGGAGGAGTGGTTTCAGTTGTAGTCTCCTTCCTTGGCCTTTGCGGTGGCAGTTGCTGAGGCTCTTCTTCATCCTCCTGATCGAGGAAACGAGCTATGTCCTCGATGTGCTGAGCAAATGAGATAGTTGCTGGCTCAGTTACAGTGGGTTGCAGTGGGACATACTCTAGGAGGAGTATAGCTGAACTGGTTCCAGCCTGAGCGGCTGAACCTTCTCCTTGAGGTACTGAGCTGGTCCCTTCCCCCTAATTTCCTCCCTCAATAACTTCAACATCAACCTGTTCCGCCTCAGTTGCTTCTTTCACTGCTCCTTCCCTCTTTTTGGCATCATCAGCCTGGGAGAGGTGAGTGCGGATGGCTTTCACGTCCTTTTCCAAGTTATGGACAGAATCTTTGATTTGAGTAGCAGTTGCTTGAAAATCCTTGACTAGGTCGCAATACTGCTCCCAGTCCTTCTCCTGATCAGCTCTGAATGTTTTTAGTTGAGCAGCTGACTCCTGTCGGAGTTTCAGCAAAGACTGATCGTGAGATTCTATCATCTCCTTCTGTATGGCTTTCAGTACCTCAGCCTATTGCGTAATAGCTGATTGAAGGCTAGTGGTGACCAATTTATTTCTCTCGTGCATGGTGGCCTGGACTGTCGCGAGAGTCTGAGTCAGCTGCTTAGAGAAAGATTTCTGCTGAGATAGTAGGAGCTGCTGACTCTGAGCGGCTAAGTCCGCCTTCTGAGCTGAAAGGGCTGCCTCAACAATCTCTTGAATGTTTATCTAAGGAGTAGGAGCTTCTGAGACTTTCTTAACCCCTTCTGCTAGTCGGTCGACACTTTCAGTCTGGGCCTTTGTGTATTGAGCCCGTTTGATATGTACGTCTTTGGCGAGGAGACGATTCTTGTCCCCTTGGCGCCTGATAGCTTTATTCACCGACTTGGAGGTCACGAAACTGATAGGTTTTATCTGATAAGAACTGGTCCCGAACCTCTGCTCAGATATCGTGAGTTGTTGCGCTCGACTCGGCTTCAAGGCAACTTGAGCTTCACCAGATTTGGAGGGTGGTGGTGATTGGCCCTTTTCGTAGGGAGTGGAACCCTCTGCAGAACCTCCCAATTCTGCATCCTTGGGTGGTGCATGTTTAATCTCTTCATCATCCTTGTCATCACCATGATGAGATGGAGGCGAAAGGCTGTCGCCGGGGACTGAGGAGCGCAGGCTTAGAAGATATAGCATCGCCGCCCTCAAGTCCTCAAAAGAAGCGAGGTCAGCTAGTTCCCCGAACCCAATGGCTGAATGTAAATCCTGCTCCTCGGTAAGTAAGGACAAAGCTGACTGGGTCCTTATGAGATCCTCGAGAATATCTCAGCTGAGGAACCTCAGCAGCATTTGTGTCCTTGCCCTTATGGCTATCTCCACTAAGTCTGGGTGCTCAGAGATCTCAGGGATCTGAGCATGTACTTCTCCTGTAGCTCGGAGACGAGTGGAGTGTAGGGTGGTCCACTCAGAGGATGTTCCCTCAGTCGGTACTCTGATGTCCGACTGAGTTTCCTCAGAACTGATGCACTGAACTTTGTCCTTTATCGTGGCACCCTCAATGCAAGTGTCAGAATCTAGGATCTGTTCTTCTTGAGTGGGTGGAGGAGAGGCTTGTTGAGCTTGTACTACTTGGACCTCAGACGGTCCAGTCTTAGTAAGCCTCTTCTTCTTGGGTGGGTCGGCACGAGGGGGCAAATCTGAGACTGCTCTCTTCGGCTCAGGCGGCCCACGCCCGATTGATTTCTCAGCAGTGGCTCTCGTCTTAAATTTGATGAGCTTGCTATCGAAATACCTGGAGTCAGCAAAAGCTGAACTCCTCGAGATTGATTGCTCGATAAGTATGGATATCTTCGGCCCATAAAGCAGCTTCCCCACACTTATAAGTCTTCTAACTCCAGTGGGCAAGGCTGTGAACTTCTGAGCCTGAGCCTTCAGCTCGGCTACATAATAGTCGGTCCAATTAACTTGGACTCCATCATCTATAGCCATCATCAGCTGGATGCGTGGCTTAGACAGCTGATCATATCAACCCGCAGAACTCGTGAGTATATAAGAGACAACGTATGCGAGTCATCGGTATTGCGGTAGCAGAAGGTTCTTCGGCAACGCTGTCTTGAAGGTGATATCCTTCCTTCCATAGAACTTCTGAACATATGAGTTCATCTCCTTCTCCTTATAGCCTATAGGAGAGATTCCAGTCGCCGGAAGATCAAAGATTAACTCCAGAGCGTCTCGGATGTTGATGATATGCTGACTCGCATCCCACGAATTGGGTACAACCTCCTTCATGAATGCTAAGGATGCTTCCTCTACCCCTGAATCTAGGGTTCTCCAGTTGAAGTAGACTTCCGCCACTTGTCTGGGCAGAAATGCTCGGGGTTGCTGGAGACGAGCAGTTCTAGTCCAGAACTTTCAATAGCTGTGAATACGGGCTCCAGATATGGAAGATCAACTTGACGAAGCGCCATAGTGGGTTTGAACTGGATGCGAGTTTTGATGATCTCGTCAATATCGGTGGGTGACTGTACTGTCGCCATGAGAATCTGCAAAATAACTCGTTAGCACTTGAAAATAGAGTAAGTTAGTATGAGTTTTAAGCAAGATTTAATACATTACCGAGTGATTTAGAGCTTGGAGATACTAAAAATGCAAAGCAGTCTTAAGATTTTGGAAGAAAACTGAATCGCGGAGAGAAAGCTCTAAAATTTCGGAAATGGCGATAAGTGAGGAGAAGGTAGAAGATGAAAGATTTTGTAAGATCATGCGTGAAAAACCGTTTAGATCGAGCGGTTGGGATTTAATCTCTCATTGTTATTTGCGGCTGAGATTAGATGTTATAAAAGGAATGATTACTAAGCCGCCTCTACCATAGACCCACGTAGGATGATGCGCAATTAAAGTAAGTGAAAAGACATGCATTAAATGCGCTGCAGGCAGCATTAAAGACTAAGTCATTTTAAGTAAGAACGGTTTCCTACTGACCTATCCTTAAAATATTAATGGCGGGAAATAAATGCTCATTAACTACTGAGTGCAAGCGACTGAGATAATAAATGCGAGCATGCTTCTGATAAACTTTAAGTAAATAATACTATGCAAACCTCTTCAGCTGAATTTTTACAATCAGCTGGTTACCGTTTAGGCTAAGGAGGATGGTTGACGTGCTGATGACCACTTTCCCCCTTACTGTGTACAGTGTGATTCTCCCGACTGAATCAATGTACTGAGTCTTCTGACTGTCATACTGGTTCCTTACACTTGATACCAATTGTTGGTATATCAGTGGTTGGCTTCTACTGATACCAATTGATACCAACCAATTGTTGTGTTCTACTGACACGATTCAGTAGGATCCAGTAGACCTAGCTCAACTGATAATTCTCTGAATCTGTTCTCAGCTAGTGGTTTGGTCAGTATGTCTGCCCTTTGCTTGTCAGTATGGATTTTCTCCATTCTGATATTCTTCTTCTCGACATGGTCTCTGATGAAGTGGTGTCGAATATCCACGTGCTTGCATCTCGTGTGGAGAACTGGATTATGAGTTATTGCAATAGCACTTGTGGAGTCACAGTAGATGGGCACTTCATCCTGAATTATACCATAGTCTCTCAGTTGTTGTCAAAGCCAAAGGATCTGGGCACAGCAACTTCCAGCAGCCATGTATTCAGCTTCAGTAGTGGACGTTGCTACTGAATGCTGCTTCTTTGAAAACCAATATATTAGCTTGCTGCCTAGGAACTGACACGTTCCAGAAGTTGACTTTCGATCTATCCTGCATCCTGCATAATCAACATCAGACTGTCAGTATTAGATTATCATCAGCAGGATACCATAACCCTGCGTCAGGTGTTCCTCTTAGATATCGCAGAATCTTATTTACTGAGTCTAGATGACTTCGCTTAGGATCAGCTTGAAATCTTGCATATACAGCTACAGCATAAGTTATATCAGGTCGGCTAGCTGTTAAGTATAATAAAGAATCAATAATAGCTCTATAATCAGTAGAGTTAACAGAAGCTCCCTCTTTGTCTAGATCGATTTTGAAATTTGTGTTCATGGGGATCTTGACTGGTTTGCTTGAATCGCAGCCAAATCTTTTGAGAAGATCTCGAGTGTACTTGGCTTGATTGATGAAAATTCCTTCAGGTGATTGCTTCACTTGAAATCCAAGGAAATAGTTCATCTCTCCCATCATAGACATCTCGAATTTCTCCTTCATCATTTTCTCGAATTGTTGACATATAGTCACATTTCTGCAACCGAAAATGATGTCGTCCACGTAGATTTGCACCAGTAGAATATCATCTCCTGACTTTATGTTGAATAGGGTGCGATCTACTGTCCCCTTCTTAAAACCTTTCTGGAGTAGAAAGTCAGATAGGGTATCGTACCAAGCCCTAGGTGCTTGTTTTAACCCGTACAGAGCTTTCCGAAGTCTGTACACCTGATGTCCCTGCTGAAAGCCGGGCGGTTGTTCCACGTAGACTTCTTCCTTCAGTACGCCGTTCAGAAAAGCTGACTTTACATCCATCTGATATACTTTGAAACCTTGATGTGTTGCGTAAGCTAGGAATAGACGAATGGCTTCCAATCTTGCGACTGGAGCGAATGTTTCATCAAAGTCGATTCCCCTCGCGCAACGGTAACCCTTGGCAACTAGTCGAGCTTTATTTACGACGATGACGTTGTTTTCATCATGCTTGTTTTTGAAGACCCACTTAGTGCCAATAACGTGCCTGATGTCTAGGTCCGTCAACAAGCTCCCAAACTTCGTTTCGATGAACTGGTTCGAGCTCTTCTTGTCATGGCGATGATCCGGTCAAGATCATTGAGTGCGTCCTCTATTGGTCGAGGTTCTTACGTAGACAAGAAACAAGAATAGAGTGAGCTTTCTCCTTGACTTAATCTAGATCTTGTTCTTATCGTTGCTGACGGATCTCCTATAATGAGATCTGAAGAATGAGCGTCAAGCCATGAACGTCTGAGTCTGGCTTCTTCTCCTGATACTACTTCTGCACAGTCAGTAGGTGTGTTAGGCATTTCAGTCGTATTGTTCTGTGATTGCAGTAGTTCAGTAAGAAGGTTAGGATCTACTGAGTTTCCAAGTTCAGGGGCATTTAGCTCAGGAACAATTTGTGTTCCCCTGAGTTTATATTCTCAGTAGAAGTCTCAGTTACCACTGGGGCTTCCTCATCGACCGTTGTTACCTGTTGTTGATTCTGTTCTGTAGAATCAACCAGGTCAGCTACATCACCTGTTGGTTGAGTCTGAATTTCTTCATTGTCTGACTCATCATCCCAACAATGCTGGATCTTTTCAGCTTTATCAGTCAGTCCGAGATCCTGTAGCTTGCTGCTGACATCTTCAGTATTTGTCTATGTATTTTTCCTGTTCTCAGTAACAAACTCATCAAAAACAACATGAGGGCTTTCCTCCACGCAAAGGGTCCGATAGTTAAAGACTCTGAAGGCTTTACTGACTCGAGAGTATCCTAAGAATACTCCTTGATCAGATTTGCTATCAAAGACCTTCAACTGATCTTTCCCATTATTGTGGATAAAGCAAGGACAGCCAAAAATATGAAAATGAGAAATAGAAGGAATTCTCCCTTTCCATAGTTCGTATGGTGTCTTCATGTGTTGCTGTGTAAGTAGTGAGCGATTCTGAGTGTAGCAGGCGGTGTCAGTAGCATCTGCCCAGAACTTTGAGGGTAGTCCAGAGTCTGCTAGGAGAGTTCTTGCTGCTTCTTTGAGTGTTCTGTTTTTGCATTCAGCAAGCCCGTTCTGCTGAGGGGTGCGAGCAGCTGATGTCTCGTGCTTAATTCCCTCCTTTTCGCAGTACTCTTTAACTACTGAGTTGAGAAATTTTGTTCCTCTGTCTGAGCGAATTCTCTGTATCTTGATGTCCTTTTCCACACTGAGCTTTTTCAGCAGTTTAGGCAACTCAGTCATGACATCAGATTTGTTGGCGATGAAGATGACCCATGTATATCTCGAGTAGTCGTCAATAACGACAAGGGCATACTTCTTTCCTCGTATAGTCACTGGAGAAACTGGCCCGAATAAATTCATGTGCAGCAGCTGAAGGATTCCATCAGTGGAAGGTGAAGGAATAGGTGGATTGCTTTTCTTTGTCTGCTTTCCCTTCAGGCATGCTTCACAATTTCTATCTTTGATAAACGATTCGTTGGGCGATCCTCGACTTTGGAGTTCTTGGCTAGCTTGTTCATAGTCTTGAAGTTCGGTGTGGTGAGTCTCTTATGCCATAGCCATCCTGACTTGTCACTTGATTTCGTCTGTGCTAGTAAGCAAGCCTCAGGTTCTGCGGTTTTCCAGTTTGCAACGTAGATATTCTTTCTCCGCGAGCCTGATAACACTGTTTTCCCTGTAGATTTATCAACAATATCACAGGAACCAGCGTCAAAGATAACACTGTTAAGATTGTCACAGAATTGTCTGACAGAAAAGAGATTATGTTGAAGTCCTTCAACATATGTTACTCTTGGAACTGAAGTAGTCCCAATGTTCAGCGTTCCATATCCCCTTGTGTAGCCTTTTGAGTTGTCACCGAACTCAATTATGGGACCATCCTCTTGTACGTAGTTGGTCAGCAGGCTCTTCTGGTATGTCATGTGTCTTGAGAAGCCGATGTCCACTATCCAAAGGTCCTTATGCACCTGCAAAACAGAAGCATTTTTCGGTACCCTTTGGTTCAGTTGGGTCCTTAGATGTTAGTGGGTGATTTCGGAACCCAGATCTGCCTAGGGACCTTAGAAGTCCCAGACTTCTTCTTCTGAACCTTGTTAGTTTTCTTCTCCACAGGACCTGGAGATACTGACTTTCTGATGATTTTGGGCTCAGGAGCTTTCTTCTTCTGAGTCTTTGCGCTTCTCCTGACCCTGGGCTTATAGTAGTACGAGCCATACTGAGCCGGGTGCTCATACAGTGGCTCATTGTACTGTTCTGCCCACCTGACCTTCTTGGTTCCCCCTGAGTTTGATCGTGGTGTCCTGGGGCTGGAACCTTTGGTGGTCACCGCTTCTTTGCTCGCGCCGAAGTGCAACTATTTTCTGTTTATTCTTCGTCTGAGGTGTGGTGTCAGCAGCTTGCACCTTTCCTCTGATGAACCAATCAGCCAGCATTTCTGAGCTTTTTGAAGTGGAAGCCTCGTGAGTATAGCCAAGTCCTTCTTTCATGACTGTTGGCCTTTGTGCTCTAAGCATACTTTCCAGCTTCTCCTTAGCTCCCAGGTACTGTTCAGTCATCAGTCCTCGCCAAACCTCGTCACTTCTTCTGAGTGAGTCATAATATTTTTCTACGTCTGTAAGCTTCTGACTGAGTCGGGCTATTTCAGTCTCTTTCTCATAATTGTCCTTGGTCAGAACTGAAATATGTGTCTCTTGAAGCTGAGACTTAGTCATAAGAGATTCGATCTCCTCCTTGAGTCTCACATCCAGACTCTCTGAGTCAGTAGAGACCTGACAATCAGAAGAAAGTCTCTGATTCTTAGCCTTTACCTGTTCCAGTTCCTGAATGGTTCTGCTGAACTCTCTGCTCAGCTAAATCTGCTCCTCTAGTAGATCGTCATAGGCTTGTACCACATCTAGAGGCTCATCTGTGACCGAGCATGTGTCATGTGTGCTGTGTGAAGAAGAGGTTATGTTAAGTTTAGAATTTACCTCAGCCTCTTCTCCAGCCATTAGACAGTATTCAGCCGTATCTTCAGGAACCGTCTCTCCGATCTCAACTGCGATGAATGCAGCTTTGTCCTCAGAAGAATACATAAATGTATCTTCCACGATTGAGTTGTCGGATATCTCTCCGGCTATGTAGGCCTGCCTTCTTTTGGCAAATTTATCTCATCTGGCCTGCCGTTCTGCTCGCTGAGCAGCTGAGAGTTCGGGACAGTCGTACTGATAATGTCCCTCCTTCTTGCAGTTATAGCGAGACGCATGATCTGTCGCTTTTCCACTGAGTCCTTCGATGGACTTGCAGCAGGTTCTGAGTTCCTGCAATCAGTAGAAGGTTTAGATTCTTCCCTTTTCTGATAGTCTTTCTTACCTGAGGGAGAATCTCTGTTGTATTTCCTTAGCTTTCTGACTCTCTCTTTTTCTCTCTGATATTTGAGAGCCATTAGTGCGAGTTGGTCAGTGCCTGAAGTCTCAGAGGACTTTGCTTCTATCGTGGCCACTGCCTTGCTGGAGGAAATAGGTTTGACTCCAGTTTTGCTGACTGTTTCTTTGAAGGCATGGTCAATCTGAGTGTCAGCTGGAGCACTGGAACATCTTTGGGGTAAGCTGTGATCAAATTCCTCTGTTTTTAATTCTGAAAAGATAACATCAGGAGTTAGAGCATTAAGATCAGAGCGTCGTAAATAAGTAGCAAATGGAAGCCACTTCTGTCGAGGTAGCGCTCTCAAGATCTTGGTGTTCATCTCTTTGTTGGTGAACATCCTCCCCAGCCCGTTGATCTCATTGACTTGATTTGTGAATCTGACGCTAAGCTCGTCAATGGTTTCACTGGGCTCCATTGCAAAGGCATCGAACTTCTGTAGCTCTAACTCGAGCTTATTTTCCTTAATCTGCGGGGTTCCTTGGCTCAGTACAGCCAGGGCATCCCAGAGTTCTTTTGCTGTTTTTCAGTCCTGCACCCTCCCGAGGTGAGAGTCACTGAGCGTTGTCAGTATTGCATTTCGCGCAACTCAGTCGAGGTTGTGCAGCTTTTTCTCTTCCGGTGTGAAGGTAGATTTTTCTTTGGGGATCTTTGCACCAGTCTGTGCTCCTACACCTCCCACAGCGGCAAACTGAACGCTGTCAATCATGGGAATGATGGGTCCTATTTCAAGGACGTCCGTCATGCTGTCATGCAGCGATGTAAGGTGTGCCTCCATTCTCACACGCCATACCGTATAGTTCTCTATAGAGAACATCGGTACCATCCGAATACCTGACATATCAGACATGTTGTGAACGAGTATAAGGATGAATGAAGAGATGCTTGTGCAGTGAAAATGTTTTCAGGATCTGTTCGAGAAGACCAATAGTACAGAACAGGTGATTAGTAGAACACCGTGTGCTCTGATACCAATTGTTGGTCCGGAGACGATAGTCAGGTGTAGAGGGGGGGGGGTGAATACACCTGATCACAGTTTCTTTTCTCAGAACGTGAAGGACAACTAAGCTGTAGGTTGCAACTGATGAACAGTGCCATATAGTAACCTTCGATCACGGGTCAGAGTGTGTCAGCTACTGAGCTCTCCTACTAACTTTTGTCAGTACTTGAAACTTAGTCGAAGACGTTGTGCGGATAAGTGTGTAGGGCCCAGAGACTCGCCTCAGTTTGAAAACGTGTTTTCGCAAGTTAAAGTCTTTTGGCTGGTGCACTTTTTAAAATACGTTTTATGCAAAGATATGATTTTTAATCAGTTGTATGCAGTGCAATAAAATAGTGAATAACACAAGCAATTTAACGTGATTCGGATACGCAAGATCCTACGTCCACGGTCCTGACAAGGTAGGAGAACTTGTTGATTTATCTGAGCAAGTCTCAGCAAGGAATCTGTGCACTGGACAGACCCTTCTAAGTTATAGTCCTTAGCGACTTTACAATTCAAACCTAAGTTCGAAAGGGAGGGGATGATCTCCAACTAAGAAGGAGTTCTTACAATAAGAACAATTCACAGAAAGTGAACTCCTTCGAAATTTCTAAGCTATAGATATGGCAATGAGCTTAGCTAGAGAAGAAAGGGATCTAAATAACTCTAGAGAGAAGAACTAGAAATATTCTATGAAGGCAAGTTCTTCGCTGGATGATCTTTCAAGTTTGCTAGAGTGTTTGAATGCTTGAGCGTTTTCCCTTTTTTTTTTTAATCCCGTGCGTGGAGCTCGGTTTTCTTCTCTATTTATAGTTGTGAGCAGGCATATGTCCGTTGGAGAAGACGATGCCACGTGTCACAAGCTTCCAAAGAAAACGGCCATATTTTTCGAATTGTTGCAGCAGGGCAGTTGACACTGTACATGAGAGCAGCTTTAGTTGGTCAGAGCAGGTAAAGCGTTGTCGGCTTCTCATTGGTCGAGGTTTGTGGTAGGTGAGAATGTGTCAGTGTTCAGAGTTGACTATTCTTCAACCTCATATGATCTTCTGCTGAACTTCGAAATGACTTGAGCGACTGGGTCATTTTCTGTCGGACACAGTAGACTTAGGACAGTCTCTGTCTTCTTCGACTGAGTCGGCTGACATGCTGATAAGGCTTTGGTAGGTCAGCTAATGACTTCGAAGGTACTGAGCTTTGCATTAAGTTCTTCTGCTGATGTCTACCGGCTGATGAAGAATCTTCTATTGAGGACAGATTCAGCTGAAGACAGAAGAATGCAAGCGATTACACTAATGACGTGGGGTTCTGGAAAGTAACTTCGTCAGAAGATCAGTCCAACAGTTTATCCCGTACAGGACTTAGACAAAAAGATAAACTATAACGAAAAGTCTAACCCATACATCATCTAATCCTATCGAGACACTACACTACTGATATCAGCTGGGTTTTGGGATCTTCAATTCCATAGTACTACTATGATTTCCCCCAATTTTATTTTAACCGCTAATCAGCTGAATACCATCTACTGACTCATAACCCAACAGTCCTTAAACTATTTAATTTTGCTAAATAGGTCACAAATAATTCTTCATTTGCAATTTTGGTCCATATAAATAAAAATTTCGATTTTGCCCTTTTAATTTTTTATTTTTTAAAATTAAAATTGAATTACCGTTAAAATTGACGGAAAATCTAACGGTAGGACTAAAATCGCAAAAATAATGAGTTGAGGGTCAAAAAAACAAAAAAAAATTGTTTGAGGACAAAATTCGCAAAAACCCGAAGTTTGAGGACTATTTTTGCCAATTTGCCAAAAAAATAAGGGGTGGACTTCGGTGCACATGTACCTGGATCCATTTTGACCCAATTGCAATTTAACTATCACATCTATTTGGATCCGTGTCCGCTTACATCATTAATCCATTTTTTATTTTTTATTTTTTTATAAAAAAATTCCTTTATTTCTGTGTTTTTTTTAAGTTTTATATTTCATTTTTTCTTTTAAATTTTTTTTATTATTATTGTAAGGACGAACGTGTCATTTGTTGTGAATAAAAGTGTCGTTTGTTGTAAACAAAAGTTTTTATTTTTTATCTTTTTTCATTTTTTTCTTAAGGGAAAGCATGTCATTTATTCATTACAAATGATACTCTACAAGAATGTGACACTCTGCTCCCTAGACAATTGACACTTTTGTTTATTACGACTGATACTTTGATATAAATGACACTTTTATTCATTGCAATTGACACATTTATTCATGACAAAATGATTCTCTATAGGAATGTGACTCTCCTTTGAGAAACTTGACAATTTTGTTTTTTTACAATTGACACTTTGAGTAACATTTATGATTGTTATGATGTTCATATTTTGTTGACTAAATCATTGAACGGTGATTTCATATGATTACTGGATAAAAGTGACACGTTTCTTAATTATGGTTGACGTTTTAATTCACCGTAATTGGCACTCTGAGATAAATGACACATTAGTTTGTTGCAATTGACACATTTATTCATTGCAAATGACAATATATGAGAATTTGACACTCTCCTCCGACACAATTGACACATTTATTCATTATAAATGACATGCTTTCCCTTATATAAAATTGAAAAAAAGAAACATTTGTTTACACTTTTGTTCACAATAAATAACATGCCCATACTTACAATAAGTGAAAAAACAATTTAAAAAAAGAAACAAAAAAAATGAAGCAATTTTTTTTATAAATAATGATATAATGACATCAGCGAGAACGGATCCGTGTAGGGGTGGGTAATTAGGTTGCAATTGGGTTGAAATGAATCCAGGTGCATGTGCACCTAAGTCTTTGTGAAAAATAATAATAATAATAATAATAATAATAATAATAATAATAATAATAATAATAATAATAATAATAATAATAATAATAATAATAATAATAATAATAATAATAATAATAATAATAATAATAATAATAATAATAATAATAATCATTTTTCGTCTTTTATGCTGCCTCAACAATATTTATTTTTGGTTAATTATGTTTATCGAAATCAATTTTAATTCACCATTTATGAGACTGTCTAATTTTAATCCCGTTTCGTATAGTCGATAGAATTACTTTGATCTTGATCTTATTTAACGTATATTCATAAGTGTATAATGTTAAAACTAGTGATGTACCCGTACGTCAGCACGAATCTTTTTTATTTTTTCATATCTCACTATTATGACCATTTTGGATTACAAATGAATATGATAAATAAGTTTGATACCGCATATGGTCATTGCATCCTGTTATTTTTGTGTCATGTATCGAGCTACCCCAGTAAAGCTTGAAGGAAAAATTATACGTTTATCATGCTTGGTCAGATTTGTTTTTCTTCATTAGTCTAGGTTCTTCATGCAAATGTACAATAATTTATCATTGTATATGCATCAACCACGTACTGTTGAAACAATCTTGCACACTCAAAATTGTTGGAATCTCATCTTTTCTCTCGTGAAACCTAAAAGAAAAGAATTCTCTGAAGCTCACACTTGTTCTTTTTGAAGGTTTGCTATAAAGAGAACGTGCTCTTTATATTCATTCTACCATAGGAAATGATAGTGGATGCTATAAAGCGAGATATGGAAGTTGCAATTGGTTTATCCGTTGTAGTAACTCTAATTGTGTCTCAAGAATTATATCTTTGTTTTTGATTAATTGCTCAAAATGACCAACGACCAATGCAACAACCTCCGACACAGTAGGAATATTATAAGTCCGTATATATCATTCCCTCATTCTAGTTAGCCTCAATTTTATTTTTGATATTCGTGTTTTCCCAAATTTCTCTCTTGCTATTAATTTCACTAAAACATTATTATCATCAAGCATATACTGGATCTTCTTCATAATTTGGGGATCAATTTTTTTTATGTTATTATCGCTCTTATTTTAAATGATTCACACTTGTTTTGTGATAAAATAGTTAGTTTTTTTAAAATATTTTTTAAAGTGCATAAATCTCAATTACGCAATTTGCTTACTCGGTTTTTAACCTCATTTTATATGTTGTAGATGTTGCTTCATAGACGAGTCTTCAAGTGTTGGGGGGGGGAGTTGGATACCCCTGAGTCTAAGTTCAAACTCAAATGCGAAAGTCAGTCTTCTACTGAAATCTGCTTACTGAAAAATTCAGTTCGCCAAGTAAGCTTTTTTATTGCGTGGGCAGAGTGGTTCATTATATTGAACACTGTTTACTGACTTTAGTTAGTCCACATTAAACTCAGTACAAGAAGTTGTGCGGAAAAGTGTAGGCCCGATTTTAATCGTCTCTTTGAAAAACGTTTTTACTAAAAACTGTTTCAGTTATGCTTGTTTATGTTTTGAGGGTTTTACTGAAAATCCATAGTATTTATTTTTAAAAGTTAGTTTTATGCAGCATGAACAGTAACCAATAAAACAGTAATGCGACACGTAGTTTTAATTTAAAGCGGTTCGGATACGCAAGATCCTTCGTTCACTGTTCTAAATTAGCAGGAGGTTTTGAATTAATTATACTGAGCAAGTCTCAGTCAATCCATGCACTGGATAGATCACTAAGTATAGTCCTAGCGACTTTACAATGGGGTTCAAACACAATGTTTGAGATTCTCCAACTAAGAAGAAGTTCCTACAATAAGAACAGTTCAAGATATGAACTATTTTTATGTCTAAGTTTATGATCTAACAGAGTTTGCTTAGAGAATAGAGAATGAGAACTAGAATAATAGAATTGTTTATGATATCTATCTATGCAAAAAGTTCTTCGCTGGGTTTGCTTGGAGATCGCTAGAGCTTGAACACTTGAATGCTTTATGTTCCCAGTGTCTGCAATGCTTGAGGATCTATCTCTATTTTTAGTCTTGACTCATGAAAAAATACGTTGGAGGGGTCCTAGCCAAGTGTAAAAAATGACTGGAAAAACGACCATCTCAGATTGAAATGTCACTATAGAGATTCTCTCTTTTTCAATCTTGAGGGCAACTTTATGTTAGTGCAAGTACAGTGATGGAAACTCCTCATTGGTCGAGGTTCAATGGTAGGTGAGTCTTGTTCAAACTCCAAGACTGATGCTTAGTTGACTTCCTCTGATACCTCGGACACTTTAACTGAGTAGTCTTCTACTGATATTTGTGAGAAATTCAGCTTTGTAGGCCAATACACATTCAGTAGATTATAACGAATCCAACAGAGTCTTCAAACACAGAGTCTATCCAACAAGTGAGAATAATAAACTACTGAGCCTTTCAGCTACTAAACTCTATCTAGCCTACTGAGTTCCTAACATGCTCAACTCAACTAAGGTATTACATTATATTGGTTCATCACTCAGCTATGGATTTTGGGATCTTCAAATCTTATACTGAATCATTGCCCAAGAGTAGATATAATGATATGCAAATTTTGGCGGTTGTCCATGTGTTGGTATCAAACTTTCCAATTTGGTGGTAGTTTTATCCATACATGTAAAATCCAAGCGAGGAACTTTCTGTGTTTATAGTTGAATCAATCTTTCCTCTCATAAATGTGAAACAAAATATGTTATTATACCACCGAATACTGGACGTAAAGCATTTCCTCAATAAATTAAATCTCTACCAATTATAAGGTCTGATAATATTTTAAGTGGTTGTTTCATTTTGCTAGCTTTGTTTTTTCACTTAAACAACAACGAGAATACTCTAAATTCTTTTTAGCTTAAGACACCATCATTCATCACACAAAAAATAGGCCTTACATGCTATGGATATGTGTTGGTCTGGAGACGAAAAGTCAGGTGTAGAGGGGGGGGTGAATACACCTGAGCTCTGTTTCTTTTTCTCAGTGAAGGTCAGCTGAAGCTGATGTTTGCAACTGATGAACAGTGCCAAGTAAGCCTTCGATCACTGGGGTCAAAGTGAGTCAGCTTCGAGCTCTTCTACCGACCGATGTCAGTATTACGAAACTCAGTCGGAGACTGTAGTGCGGATAAGTGTTAGGCCCGGAGTCGTCTCTTTTGAAAATGCGTTTTTGCAAGTTAAATCTTTTGGCTGTGCACTTTATAAAATACGTTTTATGCAAACTTATGATTTTCAAGTCAGTTGAATGCAATGCAATAAAACAGTAAATGAACACAAGCGATTTAACGTGGTTCGGATACGCAAGATCCTACGTCCACGGTCCCGAACAAGGCGAGAGAACTTGTTGATTATTCCGAGCAAGCCTCGGCGGGGATACCGTGCACCGGACGGTTCCCTCTAAGTTATAGTCCTTAGCGACTTTACAATCCAAACCTAAGTTTAGAAGGGAGGGAATATTCTCCAACTGAGAAGGAGTTCTTACAACAAGAACAATTCACTAAATGTGAACTCCTTCGGATCTAAGCTATGAATCTAGCAATGAGCTTAGTCTAGAGAAGATAGGGATCAAAGTGCTCTAGAGAGATGAACTACAAGAAGTGTTCTATGAAAACTAGTTCGTCTCTGGATAAGCTTGAAGGTTCTAGAGCGTTGTGAGCTTGAATGATATCCCTTGATTTCGCGTATATTCCTCTTGTCGAAATCTTCAAATCCTTCTCTATTTATAGTTGTGAGTTGTGACATATGTCCGTTGGAGACGACGATGCCACGTGTCACAAGCGTCCAAAGAAAACGGCCACTATTCAACTTTGTTGCAAAGCAGGCGCTTAATGCACTGTTCATGAGAGCGACTTTCTTGTGTAGAGTAGGTAAGCGTTGTCGGCTTCTCATTGGTCGAGGTTTGTAGTTGGTGAGTGTCGAGTTGACCGTTCAAACTACCTCGTATGTCTTCTCGCCGAACATTTGAAGGGACTTTAAGTCTTTGGGTCGCTTTTACGTCGGATACGATACTCGAAAGTCTGTCTTCTTCGATGAGTCGTCGACCGATAAAGTGAGCTTCGATAGTCGGTTGGTCGATCGCGAAGGTATCTTGCTTGCACTAGTTCTTCTACCGAGGTTCGGTCGCCGATGCGGGATCTTCAACCGAGTCGATATCACGCTGGCGACGAAGAATGCAAGCGATTACACCGATGACGTGGGGTTCGAAAAGTATCTTCAGATGAAGATCGGTTCAACAAATACCCCTTACAGGACTTAGACAAAATAATAAGCATTACATCAAGTCTAACCTATACATCAGCTAATCCTATCGACACACTAATCTACTGATATCAGCTCGGTTTTGGGATCTTCAATTCCATAGTATTACTATGATTTCCCCCAATTTCTTTTAACCCTAGAACAGCTGAGTATCAATCTACTGACTCATATCCAACAATTTCCCCCTAATTGATGATGCCAAAACCTCTATACTCTAATATCTATTAAAGATACTTGTCCTATCGACAACAATTTCCCCCCCTTAAAGCATCCGAGGAAAACCGATAATAGTAAATGAACTTCAGCAGGTGAGAGAAAGGCAAGATCGAGAAACTGATGTGAGTGTGTGTCAGATCACTTGGTGATCAGTAGTGTAAACACAAAGTAAAAGGCTGAGAGACAATGAGTAATTGTCTAGCAAGCAGAGGAACTGATATATATATCAAGAATTACAGAGTTCCTATGTTATTACAAAAGATGAGAGAAAAATCACTGCTGCTGCTTCTTGAACTTCTGCGTTTTCTTCTTGAAGTCAGTGGATTTTTCCTCGGGAGGATCCAGGTAATAGTATTTATACACTCTAGCTCGAATCTCCTGGATCTCCAAGTTATCATCCGCCTTTCTCGGGAGCAGAGGCTCGGGCGTAGGCGGCTTCCTCCACTTCTCTTTCTATGTCCTTAGTGCTCAGCAGTCCATTAGCAAGTCTCGGCGGTGGAATACGTCGGAAAGCTGGGGCACGGAAGGTTACATTCTGTGATTCCATGACTTGCTTCAGCCGTTCACAGAATTCAACATTAAATCTCGTAATCAACTCCTCAAAGAGCTGATCGGTCCGGGCGATCAAGTGGGTAAATGCGCCATACGTAGTAGCCTTTGATAAAAGTTTCTTTCAATCTCTCCCAATGTTCATTCATATCGGCCGGCACCCACTTATCCACATGCTTGAATCGGTTGTTGCTTGATGTGGGGGCCCCCGATGAACTTAGATCCTCTCGGGATCCGCCTTCTTGGATCGGCTTGGTTTATCGAGATAGGCTTTTCATTCTTGCCGAGTCGGCCATCCTTTTCTTCTCACGGAGAGCGGCTGCTCTAGTGTCTCCTCGTCCGAGACTCGGTCCTTGCAGCGTCGCCTCCCGTGTCGTTTGATCTTACGCTATCTCGCTCGGGTGTAAGAGTAGATACGGGAATACTACGAGCAAGTAGCTTTGATTTCGGTCGGAAGAGCCTTAGCAAATTCTTCTTGGGCTTTCTTCTTTTGCTCTTCGATCGTATTAATGACCTTTCTCTTTCCTTTGCCCCGACGACTTTGCCCTTAGGCTTTTTTCGCCGCTTTTGCCTCCTCTAGCCGACGCTCCCTGGTCCCCATTGTCTTGCAGCTCTTGGGCTATTCCGAGGTCGAATGCCTCTTGCTCCGCTTTTGATTTAAACTTCTTGATCGGGGAGGAAGGAGTAGTGGATTCGGTAGCGATTTCCTTCCCGGACCTCTGCGGCGGCTTTTGAGACTCTTCTTCTTCAGCCTAGCTCTTCAAGGAATTGAGCGATTTCGTCTATGTGCACAATGAAGAGGAGATGGGGGTGGCTTGTAGTGGGAAATCAAGGAGAAGGACCTCGGTAGATGTACCTTTCGAGTAGTTGGTCCCGCCTCCCGAGCCTGTTCCCCCGAATCTCTGCGGTGAGGGCTCTGGCGCCGAGGAGGGTCCCGCCTCCCGAGCCTCGTCCCTCAAGGATCCGGACGTCGACCGTATCCGTATCGGGTTCATCTTTCACAATATCTTCCCCCTTTTTGGCATCGCAATATTCGCCGGGGAGGTGCGGATAGCTTTTACGTCCCTGCTCCAGTTGTGCGAGAATCTTTGATCCGGGTAATCGTGTCATCAAAATCACCGACCAAGTTACGGTACTTTTCCCAGTCTTTCTCCCGATCGGCTCTAGATTTCTTCAATCGAGCGGCCGACTCCTGACGGAGTTTCAAGCAGAGCTTGATCATTTGATTCTGTCATTTCTTTCGAATGGCTTTTAAGGCCTCGACTGTTGCTTGATGGCCGTTTGAAGAGAGGTGGTTGCTATCTTGTTTCTCTCATCAATGAAGCCTTGAATTGTTTTCATGGCTTGAGTCATTTGCTCCGAGAAAGTTTTATGCTTTGAGTGGCAAGCATTGCCGACTCGTGGCCGATAAATCG
Organism: Lavandula angustifolia; assembly: GCA_028984105.1. Taxonomy (NCBI): domain Eukaryota; kingdom Viridiplantae; phylum Streptophyta; class Magnoliopsida; order Lamiales; family Lamiaceae; genus Lavandula; species Lavandula angustifolia. The sequence continues at coordinate 10,888,894 of CM054809.1, read as the reverse complement.
GCCTTTTGAGCACTTAGGGCCCGCTCAACTATCTCCTTGAAATCGGCCGAGAAGCCTCTTTAGGGGTGGAGATGTCGGCGGCCAACTTACTTAGAGCTTCGTTCTGAGCCTTGGTGTACTTCTCCCATTTGAAATGAACATCTTTGGCTAGGAGTCGATTTTTCTCACCTTGGCGTTTGATAGCCCTATTGACGCAACGTGAGGACACGGAACCGATGGGTTGTATCGATAAGAGCTGGTTCCGAGCCTCTCGCTCGAGAACGAGATCAACCGCTCCCCTATCGTACTTCGGAGCGGTTGTAGCCTCACCGGATGTGACTATGGGTGGTGTTGGGCTCTTCTCTTGGGGAGTTTGTCCCTCTGCAGATTCTCCCCGGTCCGCTTCCTTGGGTTTTCCATCCATCTCCTCATCTTGATCATCATTATCGCCTTTATCAGAAGGTGGAGATGGGGGCGGAGCTGTTTCGATCGGAGCTCTCAAGCTCGATAAATAGAGCATTGCAGCCCTCAAATCTTCGAAAGACGCCACATCGGTGGCTCTCCGAATCCAATCTTGGCTTGGAGCTCTTGCTCCTCCGTCGCAGCTCATCTCGGTGATCGCTGGGATTTGGCAAAGTCAATAAGAATATCCCAGTGCAGAGAAACCTTAAGAGCATCCGAGCTCTTGTCCTTCTCGCTATTTCAACCGGATATGCGTGCTCGGCAATTTCGGTATCTCTAGCTGAATCTCGGCTGCAGCACGCAATCGAGTGGTGTCGGTTGTTGTCCACTCAGCAGAGAGGTTCGGGTGACGGTTCCCTCTTGTCGGACTCTGTTCCCTCGTAGCTGATCACTTGGACTTTGTCCTTGATCGTCGCTCCCTCGATTCCAAGTATTCGAATCGAGTAGTTGCTCCTCTTGAGTAGGAGGAGCCGGCTCAATAATGGTAAGTGGCCGAGCCACTGTGACCTCAGCAGTCAATTCTTAGCCAACCTCCTCTTCTTTGGCACTTGGACGGTTGGGGGCAGAAGCGAGATGCCGCTCTCTTCGGTTCGAGGTGGCCCCTTGCCAATTGACTTTTCTCGCTCCCGGCCTTTGTCATAAATTTGATAGACTTCTTGTCAAAGTACTTGGAGTCCTCAAAGGCCGAGTTCTCAACAATGAGTTCCTCCGAGCTATGCATTCTATCGAAACGTACATCTTTGTTCCGAATAGAAGTTTACCCACACCGGCTATCCTTCTCTCGCCGGTGGGTAATGTGGTGAACTTCGAGCCTCGTGCCTTCATCGAGTAGTATAATACTCGGCCCGGTTCACTTCAACTCCATCGTCTATTGCCATCATCACTGAATCCTAGGTTTGGACGAGTTGATCATATGATCCAGTGAACTTGTCGGAATGTGCGATACCACGTAAGCTAGACCTCTGCATGCGAGGTAGCAACATATTCCTCGGTAAAGCTGTTTTGAACGCCACATCCTTGCGTCCACGAGAATTTCGCACATATGCATTGATCTCCTTCTCCTTGTATCCAATCGGAGAAATGCCGGAGTTGGGAAGATCGAAAGAGAGAGCTAGAGCATCTTGAATATCGAAGGTAAGAACAGTGACTCCCACTCATCTTGATCGACTTCCTTCGATAAGAGAAGGACGATTCCTCTCCTCCCGACGCTAGAGATTTCCAGTTGAAATAAACTTCAGCGACCTGTCGAGGGAGAAAAACACGGGGGTGCTTCGAAACCAGCATCTCCAACCCTGAACGCTCCAACGCGTCAAACACGGGTTCAAGGAAAGAGATCTCCACTTGGCGGAAGGCCAAGGTAGGTTCAAACAGAATCCTGGAGGCTACAATCTCCTCAATGTTGTTTGGAGTTTGAACGTTCGCCATTGAAATCTGCAAAACAACATATTAGCACTTGAAAATAGAGTAAGTTAGTAGTTGCTAGCAGACATCTGATACATTACCGTGAAATGGAGCTTGAAAAGAGATATAGCAATGCAGTTAGAATGAGGATGTAAGGAAGGAAACTGAATCGCTAAGAAAAAGCTCTAAGATATGAGAATGGCGAAAAGTGAGGAGTTGATAGAAGATGAAAGATTTTGTATATAGAGTTTGATCTTTAGTTTGAATCGCACGGTTCAAATTTAATCTTTCAAAATCAAGGGGTGGCTAAGATTAAATGTTATAAAAGAATGATTACAATAGCCGCCAAAAATATAGATATACGTAATAAAGCTAATGGAGAAGACATGCATTAAATGCGCGACAGAGAGCATTAATTACTCAGGCGAGGAGTCCTGCTGACCTTTCCTCAAACCTTAAACATAATAAATGGTAAGGAATAAATGCTCCTAGGCAACTGAATGCAAGCGACTGATGCATTAAATGCGGCATGCTTCTGAACAAAGTAAGTAACGATACTACGCAAACCTCTTTAGCTGAACTTATCAGCTGGTTACCATCATTTATCAGGAGGATGGTTGTGCTGATGACCATGTTCTCCCTTGTGTACAGTGTGCATCTCCCAACTGAGTCACTGTACTAAGTTTTCTGACCTGTCATGTTGATTCCATACTGATACACATTGTTGTTAAGTATATTATTATCGTAGTCGGCTTCTACCGACTTGTCTCGATAGGATCTAGCAGACCTAGCTCAACCGATAGTTCTCTCGAACCTGTTCTCGGCTAGTGGTTTGGTCGGTATATCCGCCCTTTGCTTGTCGGTATGGATTTTCTCCATCCCGATGTCCTTCTTTTCGACATGGTCTCCGATGAAGTGGTGTCGAATGTCCACGTGCTTGCATCACGGTATGTAGAACTCGGGTTCGAGTTATAGCTATTGACTTTGGTGGAGTCACGGTAGATGGGCACTTCATCCCGAGTTATACCATAATCTCTCAATTGTTGTCGAAGCCAAAGGATGCAGGCGCACAAGCAACTTCCTGCAGCCCATGTACTCGGCTTAGCTACCGAGTGCTTGTTTCTTTGAAAACCACGATATCGCTTGCTTTGCCTATGAACCGACATGTTCGGAAGTTGATTTTCGATCTATCCCGCATCCCGCATAATCGGCATCGATAATAACTCGTCGGTATTAGATTATCATCGGCAGGATACTATAACCCAACATCGGGTGTTCCTCTTAGATATCGCAGAATCTTCTTCGCCGAGTCTAGATGACTTCGCTTGGGATTCGCCTCGAAATCTTGCGCATACACCTACAAGCATAAGTTATGTCGGGTCGGCTAGTTGTTAAATAAAGTAAAGAACCAATAATAGCTCTATAATCGGTAGAGTTAACGAAGCTCCCTCTTTGTCTAGATCGATTTTAAAGTTCGTGTTCATGGGGATCTTGGACCGGTTTCTTTGGAATCACGGCCGAATCTTTTGAGAAGATCTCGAGTGTATTTGGCTTGATTGATGAAGATTCCTTCAGCTGATTGTTTTACTTGAAATCCAAGGAAATAATTCATCTCTCCCATCATGGACATCTCGAATTTCTCCTTCATCATCTTCTCGAGCTGGCGACATATAACTTCATTTGCGCGTAGAAAATGATGTCGTCCACGTAGATTTGCACCAGTAGAATGTCATCTTCGACTTTATGCTTGAATAGGGTGCGATCTATCGTCCCCTTTTGAAAACCTTTCGAAGTAGAAAGTCGATAGGGTATCATACCAAGCCCCGGGTGCTTGTTTTAACCCATACTGAGCTTTCCTAAGTCTCGTACACTGATGTCCTCCCCTGAAAGCCGGGCGGTTGTTCCACGTAGACTTCTTCCTTCGGCACGCCGTTCGGTAAAAGCGACTTCACATCCATCTCGATATACCTTAAATCTCGATGTGTTGCATAAGCTAGGAAAAGACGAATGGCTTCCAATCCGGCGACCGGAGCAAATGTTTCATCAAAGTCAATTCCCTCTCGCCTGATCGTATCCTTTAGCAACTAGTCGAGCTTTATTTCGACAATGACGTTGTTTTCATCTCGCTTGTTCTTGAAGACCCACTTAGTTCCAATCACGTGCTGATGTCTAGGTCCGTCGACAAGCTCCCAAACTTCATTTCGACGAACCGGTTCAGCTCTTCTTGCATAGCAATGACCCGGTCAAGCATCTTTAAGTGCGTCCTCTATCGACCGAGGTTCTTACGTAGACAAAAAACAAGAGTAAAGTGAGCTTTCTCCTTGATTTAATCTTGATCTCGTCCTTATAGTTCTTGATGGATCTCCAATGATAAGATCTCGAAGAATGAGCATCGAGCCACGAACGCCCGAGTCGGGCTTCTTCTTCGATACCACTTCGCACGATCGCCGTAGGTGTATTAGGCATTTCAAGTAGTACTATTTTGTGACCGTAGTAATTCAAGTAAGAAGGTTAGGATCTACCGAGTTTCCGAGGTTCGGGGGCATTCAGCTCAGGAACATTAATCGTTCCCCCTGAGTTTATATTCTCAGTAGAGGTCTCAGTTACCACAGGGGCTTCCTCATCGACCGAAGTTACCTGTTGTTGATTCTGTTCGATAGAATCAACTAGGTTAGCTACATTGCTTGTTGGCTGAGTCTGAATTTCTTCATCTTCTGACTCATCATCCCAACAATGCTGGATCTTTTCAGCTTTGTCATTTAGTTCGAGATCCTGTAGCTTGCTGCTGACATCCTCAGTGCTTGATTTTGTATCTTTCCTGTTCTCAGTAACAAATTCATCAAAAACAACATGAGGGCTTTCCTCCACGCAAAGAGTTCGATAGTTAAAAACTCTGAAGGCTTTACTGACTCGGGAGTATCCTAAGAATACTCCTTGCTCAGATTTGCTATCAAAGACCTTCAACTGATCTTTCCCATTGTTGTGGATAAAGCAAGGACAGCCGAAAACATGAAAATGAGAAATAGAAGGAATTCTCCCTTTCCATAGTTCGTATGGCGTCTTCATGTGTTGCTGTGTCAGTAGTGATCGATTCTGAGTGTAACAGGCGGTGTCAGTAGCATCAGCCCAAAACTTTGAGGGTAGTCCAGGAATCTGCGAGGAGCGTTCTTGCTCGCTTCTTTGAGAGTTCTGTTCTTACGTTCAGCAAGTCCGTTCTGCCGAGGGGTGCGCGCGGTGATGTCTCGTGCTTGAATTCCCTCTTTATCGCAATATGTCTTAACTACGAGTTTAGAAACTCTGTTCCTCCGTACGAGCGTATCTTCTTAATCTTGATGTTCTTTTCCACACCGAGTTTCTTCGATAGATTAGGTAACTCGGTCCGAACATCGATTTGTTGGCGATGAAGATGACCCAAGTATATCTCGAGAAGTCGTCTATGACGACGAGGGCATACTTCTTGCCTCTTAACGTCACCGGAGAGACCGGCCCGAATAAGTCCATGTGAAGTGAAGGATTCCATCGGTGGAAGGTGACGGAATAGGTGGATTGCTACTCTTTGTTTGCTTTCCCTTCGTGCACGCTTCACAATTTTCGTCTTTGATAAACGATTCGTTGGGCGTCCTCCGACTTTAGAGTTCTTGACAAGCTTGTTCATGGTCTTGAAGTTCGGGTGGCCGAGTCTCTTGTGCCATAGCCGGCGACTTGTTACCCGATTTAGTCACGTGCGAGCAAGCAAGCCTCGGGTGTTCGCGGTATTCCGGTTGCAACATAGATGTTCTTCCTCCGCGAACCCGATAACACTCGTTTTCCCCTGTAGATTTGTCAACAATATCACGTAAAACCGGCGTCAAAGATTACTCGTTAAGATTATCACGAAATTGATCGATCGAAAGGAGATTATGTTGAAGTCCTTCAACATATGTTACTCTTGGAACCGTGGCGAGTCCCAATGTTCGGCGTTCCGTATCCCCTTGTGTAGCCTTTGGAATTGTCACCGAATTCATTCCGGGACCATCTTCTTGTACGTAGTTGGTCGGCGAGGCTCTTCCGGTAGGTCATGTGTCTCGAGCAGCCGCCGTCCACTATCCACGGGTCCTTATGCACCCGCAAAACGAGGCATTTTTAGGTACCCTTTGGTTCGATTGGGTCCTTACGGGTTAGTGGGTGATTTCGGAACCCGGATCTGTCTCGGGACCTTAGAAGTTCCGAGACTTCTTCTTCGAACCTTATCAGCTTTCTTCTCCACAGGACTTGGAGATACTGACTTTCTGCTGATAATTTTGGGTTCAGGAGCTCTCTTCTTCTGGGTCTTACCGCTTCCCCGGCCCCTGGGCCCAAAGTAGTACGAGCCGTACTGTGCCGGTGCTCATACGGTGGCTCCTTGTATCGTTTCGCCCATCCGACCTTCTTGATTCCCCCCGAATTTGATCGCGGTGTCACGGGGCCTGGAACCTTTGGTCAGCTGCTTGTTGCTACTCGGCTGAGGTGTAATTATTTTCTGTTTGTTTTTCGCCTGAGGTGTGGTGTCAGCAGCTTGCACCTTTCCTCTGACGAACCTATCAGCCAGGGTTGCTGAGCTTTTGGAGGTAGAAGCTTCGTGGGTATAGCCTAGACCTTCTTTCACAGAAGTTGACCGTTGTGCTCTAAGCATGCTTTCAAGCTTCTCCTTAGCTCCCAGGTATTGTTCAGTCATCAATCCTCTCCAGACTTCGTCACTCCTTCTGAGTAAGTCATAGTCATTCTGCACGTCTGTGAGCTTCTGACTGAGCTTGGCTATTTCAGTCTCTTTCTCAGAATTGTCCTTGGTCAGAACTGAGATCTGAGTCTCTTGAAGCTGAGACTTAGTCATGAGAGATTCAATCTCTTCCTTGAGTCTCGCAACTAGATCCACTGACTCGAGTAGAGACCGACAATCGGAAGAAAGTCTCGATTCTCGGCCTTTACCTGTTCAAGTTCCCTGGATGGTTCTGCTCGAACTCTCGCTCGCTGAATCTGTTCCTTTAGCGGATCATCGTAGGCTTGTACCACATCTAGAGGATCATCTGTGACCGAGCACGTGTCTTGTGTGCTATGTGAAGAAGAGGTAATAATGCGTTTAGAATTTACCTCAGCCTCTTCTCCGGCCATCGACAAGTATTCGGCCGACTCATCGAGAACTGTCTCTGCGACCTCAAGCTGCGACGAACGCGGCTTCATCTTCGAAGAATACATGAATGTATCCTCCTCAATTGAGTTATCGGATATCTCTCCGGCTATATAGGCCTGCCGTCTCTCGGCGAATTTCTTTCTCCCCTCGCCGTTCGCTGCTCTTTGAGCCGAGAGTTCGGGACAATCGTGCGATAGTGTCCCTCCTTCTTGCAGTTGTAGCGAGGTAGATGTTATCTGTTGCTCTTACCACGTGAGTCTTTAGATGGACCGGCAGCGAGACTCCGATTTCCCGCATTCGGTAGAAGGATTAGATTCTTCTTTCTTATGATAGTCTTTCTTACCCGAGGAAGAATCTCGGTTGTATTTCCTCGGCTTTCGACTCTCTCCTTTTCCCTCGATATTTGAGAGCCATCGGTGCTAGGCGGTCGGGGCCTGAAGTCTCGGAAGACTTTGCTACCGATGTGGCCACGGCTTTGCTTGAGGAAATAGGCTTGGCTCCGGTATTCTTGATCGTTGCCTTGAAGGCGTGGTCGAACCGTGTGTGTCGCTGGAGCGCTTAAGCACTTTTGGGGTAGGCTATGCTCGAATTCCTCCGATTTTAATTCGAAAATATAACATCGGGAGTTAGAGCATTTAGATCAGAGCGACGTAAATAAGTAGCAAATGGAAGCCACTTCTGTCGGGGCAACGCTCTCAAGATCTTGGTGTTCATCTCCTTGTTGGTGAACGACCTCCCCAGCCCATTGATAACATTGACTTGATTGGTGAATCGACACTCGGCTCGTCAATGGTTTCGGTAGAGCTTCATTGCAAAGGCGTCGAACTTCCGAAGCTCTAGCTCGAGCTTGTTCTCTTTGATCCGAGGGGTTCCATGGCTCGAAGATGCCCAAGGCGTCCCATAGCTCTTTCGCCGTTTTGCAATCTTGTACCCTTCCGAGATGTGAGTCATTGAGCGTAGTCAGTATGGCATTACGTGCAACTCGGTCAAGGTTGTGCAACTTCTTTTCTTCAGGCGTGAAGGCAGATTTGTCTTTGGGAACCTTAGCACCAGTTTGTGCTCCCACGCCTCCTCCAGCAGCAAATACTACGCCGTCGATCATGGGAATGATCGGTCCCGACTCTAGGACATCTGACATGCTGTCGTGGAGTGACGTTAGGTGTGCCTCCATACGTACGCGTCATACCGTGTAGTTCTCTATTGAGAACATCGGCACCATCCTAATACCTGACATATCAGACATTGTAAGAGTAAGAGTATAAGGATGCTGAGAAGATGCTTATGCAAAGGAAAACGGTTTTCGGGATCGGTTCGAGAGGACCAAGTATTTCGTAACCGGCGATCGGTTGAACACCGAAAGCTCGATACCAATTGTTGGTCCGGAGACGAAAAGTCGTGTGTAGAGGGGGGGGGGTGAATACACCCGAGCTCGTTTCTTTTTCTCGGTGAAGGTCGGTGAAGGCGATGTTTGCAACCGATGAACGAGTGCCAAGTAAGCCTTCGATCACTGGGGTCAAAGTGAGTCGGCTTCGAGCTCTTCTACCGACCGATGTCGTATTACGAAACTCGGTCGGAGACCGTAGTGCGGATAAGTGTTAGGCCCGGAGTCGTCTCTTTTGAAAACGCGTTTTTGCAAGTTAAATCTTTTGGTGTGCACTTTATAAAAATACGTTTTATGCAAACTTATGATTTTCAAGTCGGTTGAATGCAATGCAATAAAACAAGTAAATGAACACAAGCGATTTAACGTGGTTCGGATACGCAAGATCCTACGTCCACGGTCCCGAACAAGGCGGGGAGAACTTGTTGATTATTCACGAGCAAGCCTCACCAGGGGATACTGTGCCTTGGGACGGTTCCCTCTAAGTTATAGTCCTTAGCGACTTTACAATCCAAACCTAAGTTTAGAAGGGAGGGAATATTCTCCAACTGAGAAGGAGTTCTTACAACAAGAACAATTCACTAAATGTGAACTCCTTCGGATCTAAGCTATGAATCTAGCAATGAGCTTAGTCTAGAGAAGATAGGGATCAAAGTGCTCTAGAGAGATGAACTACAAGAAGTGTTCTATGAAAACTAGTTCGTCTCTGGATAAGCTTGAAGGTTCTAGAGCGTTGTGAGCTTGAATGATATCCCTTGATTTCGCGTATATTCCTCTTGTCGAAATCTTCAAATCCTTCTCTATTTATAGTTGTGAGTTGTGACATATGTCCGTTGGAGACGACGATGCCACGTGTCACAAGCGTCCAAAGAAAACGGCCACTATTCAACTTTGTTGCGGCGGGGGCGATTAATGCGACCGTTCATGAGAGCAGCTTTACTTGTGTAGAGTAGGTAAGCGTTGTCGGCTTCTCATTGGTCGAGGTTTGTAGTTGGTGAGTGTCGAGTTGACCGTTCAAACTACCTCGTATGTCTTCTCGCCGAACATTTGAAGGGACTTTAAGTCTTTGGGTCGCTTTTACGTCGGATACGATACTCGAAAGTCTGTCTTCTTCTGGTGAGTCGTCGGACCGATAAAGTGAGCTTCGATAGTCGGTTGGTCGATCGCGAAGGTATACTGCTTGCACTAGTTCTTCTACCGAGGTTCGGTCGCTGATGCGGGATCTTCAATCGAGTCGATATCGGCCGCCGACGAAGAATGCAAGCGATTACACCGATGACGTGGGGTTCGAAAAGTATCTTCGATCAAGATCGGTTCAACAAATACCCCTTACGAGACTTAGACAAAATAATAAGCATTACATCAAGTCTAACCTATACATCAGCTAATCCTATCGACACACTAATCTACTGATATCAGCTCGGTTTTGGGATCTTCAATTCCATAGTATTACTATGATTTCCCCCAATTTCTTTTAACCCTAGAACAGCTGAGTATCAATCTACTGACTCATATCCAACAATATGCGTAATGGATTTCCTATATTGAAGTATTCAACAGTTTTCATTTTTAATTATTTTATATTATATTTTGCAATAGTGTATATTTTATATCGTTATGATCATAACCTGTCAATGCTATAATTACAATTTGATATACATGCTTTAAGTAAATAAGAAACATACATAATGTAGTTTAATCTAGTATTACGAACATCTAATTGATTTGAATATCTATTATTTTAAAATGATATGTGATTGATAATATAATATTTTATATTGCTCGTATTATATACACATATAGAATATTACACATTATGTTGAACATTTAAATTATATGTTTTTAATTGTAAAAGATCGATATATTACAAAATTGAAATAAAAAATATATTATTTTATACGTTAAATAAAAATAAGAAATATACTTCATTAAATGAAATGAAATTAAATTAAAATCGTTGAATTGAAAGGGATGATTAGATGAGATAAATTTGAATTGAAATTGGATGAAGGATTATATCAAAATGAATTGGATGAAAATTGAAATTGAATTGAAATAAAAAGGGTAAAATGGTAAATGAATATTTAAAATCAATTTACGTAGCATTATATATATACATATAGAATATTACATATTATGTTGAGCATTTAAATTATATGATTTTAGTTATGAAAAATTGTATTAAAGTTTCGATAGATTATGAAATCAAATAAGAAATAGAATTGATAAAATAAAATAAATAAAACTGAAATCGTTGAATTTAAAATGGAAGATTAGATGAAATAGATTTGATTTTAAATCGGATGAATATGAAGTTAAATTTAATTAAAATTGAAGTTGAATAGAAATTAAAAGAGGGCAAAAGAGTAAATTGAAGCCTTGAAATAAATTGAAATCTACTTGAATTTAAAATACCATTGAGGTTTATTATATATAATAGATAAATTTTTTTTTTTAAAAATCACATTTTCTCTAAGCCAGAAAATCATTTTAATTTCATATTAGAAATAAAATCTGACCAATTTAAGTGCTCTCGACACTAATAGAAAAAAAAATTAATCGGATCAATTTTGTTGATGTTTTATAAAATTGACAAAATTAAACTCTTTCAGATAAGTCAAATCGCATTTTTTGCACCTTAAACTTATTATTATTATTTTTTTAAGTCGCGGTAAATAGTAGGGGTGTAAGTGGTTCCGCTCCGAACCGCGAAATCGGTCGGAGCGAACCAAACCAAACCAAAAAATGTGGTTCAGTTCAGTTTCGCGGTTTGGTTCGATTTATTTTTTTAAAAACCGTTTACATTCGGTTCGGTTCGCGGTTTCAATAATTTTTGAACGGTTCGAACCTAACCGAACTAATATCCTATTTTATAATTTTTTTTATTTAATATTTGTCTGAGAATATTGTTGGATTTAGATATTAGATTTAAGTTTAGATCAATTTTATTCTATACAAATGAAGAGAAATAAGTAACAACTCTATACTTATGAGTTCGGAATGAGTGACATCTTATAAACTATTATTCTTGCATTATTTAAGATTTAAAAAATAAATAAAAAATAAAAAAGTGAACCGATGAACTGAACCGAACCGAACCGAACCATTTATAAGCGGTTCGGTTCGATTCGGTTCCGATATTGAAAAATTCATCAAACCGAACCGAACCGAACTATTTCTATGTGTTTGGTTCGGTTTCTAAAATAGATAAAAAGTCGAACCGAACCGAACCCTTACACCCCTAGTAAATAGAGTGCTGAATCGAATGAGATTATGCCTTTGGCGCGGATAACCAACTACTAAGGTCTATTCTTTTGATATTATTTCCGAATAAATTCTCGATTTCTTCAATTCCCATTTTTTTTTTTCACATCATTTCCACAACCTTGGTTCCGTATTCGCCATGGATTTCGCCAGCTCCTCCGGCCGCGGCCCCTCCGATGTGGTAATGCTCGCTGCAATTCATATCTACGTTGTGGCTAACGTCTTTGCATTCTTCATGCCAAGTTATTTCGTGATCTTATTCCGTTATAATTAAACCCTAATTTCTAATTTAAACTTCTTCTATAGTGTTTTGATTAACCCCACCTTTTATTAGGGATTTGCGGTGTTATTCGGCGTTGACTTAATATTTCGATTATGCTTGTAAGTTCAGTCCATGAAAATGCCTCCTGGGTTTCTTATGTATATGTGGACCTTTTTGCTGTTTAGCTGCAAGCTGTTATTCAATTTATTCTTGCGTGAGGAATAATTATGAGGGTTTGCAATTGCTCGAAACTTTCTTGACTATATGTCTTGTTTTATGCTTCGGGCTTCTTTTCTTGATGCTAACTAAAGAAGAACTAGAAAAACTTGTGTATTTCAGTTCATATATTGTGTTAATACCATTTCCTTGATGATGGAAAAAGGACGACTTTTAGTTTGAAGGCATGAGAGGGTCTTTAAATTCTACCTTTTTAGTTGAGCGAATCAACTACCGTTATAATTTTTTGGGATATAATAGAGCATGGTTTATGACGTTGTCGTCGTTTCATTTCCTCAAGATGTACTGCAGTTGGTGCCTGCTATCACCTCATATGCAACACCATTATCGCATGGTTGCTTATCGTATGCTGAAATGCAGGAGGATCATAAGGAATCTACAATTGAGGACCGTGAAACAAATTGTTGGGGTTGTGGAATTCGTGTTAGTGTTTCCGCTTATGCATCGGTTTTCAGATGCGGCTGGTGTGGAGCTATCACAAAGGAGCCTGTGGTGAAAAATGATTAACCTTTGGTTCAGACGCTGGCTTGACCGGTGTTATGTTACCATTGTCATTCTGTTTATGATATTTTTTATATGTAAGCATGGATAGTTCTTGATTAATTGCATTAAATCCTCCTACGTTTTATCCAAAGTTGCTAAGTGCAATTTCATTATGATATGCTAATCAGATCTTGTTTTATCATAGCGAATTGATACTTAATGCCTATTGGTAGTTAAAATTTAGAGATGCTGAATGGATTTTCGTTACTGTAAACATTAGCATCCGATGCATTTATTTTTAACTGTTGCTCATGGGATAGTTGAATATTTTGCTGTTATTCCTAGATCTTATAATGGTAAAAATTTAAGGTGTCTCCATTTTCTTACACCAATACTAGTTCTCTCTCTAAAAATGCTGACAATCTGGTATGTGTATCTCCATAAATGTCTCCATAAATGGCATGGTTGGGACTTTAAAAAATATAATCCATGGAAGCATTATTGGAAATTGCACCTGTGTAATTGTAGGAGAATACATGCATCATTTCATTTGAAATAACAATATTTTTAATAATTTTTTTTTGGGTGTCCCTTGGAGTTGTTTTGACACATTAGCTAAGAATTATTTAAGAATGTGATTTGTGAAACAGAACGGATAATGAGGTATTATCATAAATGGTGCCTTCTCTGACGAATTGAGTGTTGCGTGGTCCTATTCCTGACTATATTGTAGAGTTTAAATGATTTTTTTGTTCTTATGTCTGGATGGTGTAGTTTTTTAACTGATATTTGTGATACAGGTGCTGGAGTTTGGGCTGTTTATCCTGTCGTCTTCTCCATTAGTTTCTTCTGTGGTGTTTTCCACTTGTCGATTGCGGTGGCATTGGCTGTATGTACTTTATCTTCATTTTGCCTTTCGGCATTTGGACCTGCTGGTGTTCCACCCATGATAATCTGGGGTAGCTATCCAGCAGTGGGGCAAGGTGGCCTTGAGAACTATACCTTCTGCCATTTTTGTTCAAAGCCAAAATCACCTGTGGCTCACCATTGCCGCTCATGTGGGACATGTGTATTGGACATGGATCATCACTGCCCTTTCGTAAGTTTTGAAATACTTTCCACTGCTTAGTATAAAGGTGTTTTGACTAAATGCAATCTTGCCTTGATTGGTAACGTTTAGGTTTCATGTGGCAATCCCATAATTGTGTTAATGAATAAGATTTGTGTCTTGAGTGGCAAGGGACAACTTCAGAAGAATGATCTGCTATTAGTTCTACTCTTTTTTTCATATTCGAATTTGAAGTTTGATATGGATTGGAGATATAGAGAATGTGCCAAACTATTGCTTTTTGGACATTGCAGGAACGTTGGATTTTTTTTTTGAAATACTGCAACCATCTTTCTTTGAGAAAATCTTATGGTGTTGCATATATAGCAGTGTGATTTCTTGCTGCTCGGTAAAATGATTGTGCTATGATTAACAATGTGCAATGTTTTATATTCTTTTTTTTTTAAGGAAAATTATTCATTTGGATATTTAACAATTTCTCTAACCATATGCAGATTGGGAACTGTGTTGGTGCTGCAAATCATCGGTGTTTTATTCTGTTTCTCTTATCAACAGTAATCAGTACACTTTACGTTGCTATAATGACTTCTTATTCTGCACTTTACATCTGGCCGCCTCTGGAGCATAGTTCTCTGAGCCAACTGAGTGGGTCTGCTAACCCTGAGTTTGTCTTTGGTTTCTTAAAAGACAACATTCTTGCTTTCCCGAGATCAGCGGTGTTTCTGTCTGCAAGAGGAATTGTTCTTGTTTATCTATTTATTGCTAGTTTCTCAGTGTGCACTGGTTTGAGTGTGCTCTTGTGGCAGCAACTTAGCTACATATATGTTGGTAAAACTTACTTGAGCCATCTACGCGCAGTTGACAGTGAAGAAGTGTTGGAAAAAGGTTGCCAAAATCTTGTAAGGTTTTTTGGTTTTCCATACAAGACAGGAGTGTATTTGCCAAGTTATTGGAAGTCGGGGAAAGCTCACAAGAGGTGAACATGAGATGTAAGCTATTTTCCTCTACATAGATGTTCATGAATTTTCAACTGAGTTGCTTTTACTATGACAAATACATTAAAAGTTTTGAGGTGGACAAAGATTTGAGAAGTAGGTGCCCCCTTCTGCCCTTCATTTCAAAGACCAATTAGGAACACATGTCCTTTGACATCCAGGACACACAAACATGAATATGGTTTTCCCACTTAAAGTACTATAAAAGGTCATTTACATATTGCTCGATATTCCTTTTCTAAATGAACTTAAATCAGTTAGAACTCCATGTCAAGATACTCAAGAGCATGTTGCTTTTGTATTTGACTTTGTTTTCATTGAACAACTGGAGAATATGCATTAATACACAAAAAAGGAGCACAATGTATGAACAATTGGACTTGTAATCTTTGGGCCATTATAATTTACATATATCTTCAGTATGCATGTGCAGATGCAGAATGAGTCTGAGATTAATGGCCTCATTCTGGTTATTGGTTTGTCGGTCTTTAGGTCTACACCAAAACCTTATCTGTTGCTAATATATGCTCTGCTTATTTAGTTGCTGATAGATTTTTTAGAATTATAGGTTGGAGAAATATTGTATCAGTTTTTGGTAGCTTTTTGTATACTAGACTTGTAAATGCCCAACTCAAGAATTGTGTTGATTGTCCTCTTTCTTGTTTCTTCAAATGCCTGCTCCATTGCTGATGGTTAATGGATCTAATTGTCAACTACTTCATGCTAATGTAATGTACCCATGTTCTCATTAGAGAACTATGGAGTATGGCGGGTCAGAATGGAGGCACATCTGACCTCCCTCCACGACAGAATGACAGAGGTTTTAGAGGACGGACCTATCGTTCCAATGGTTGATAGCGTCGTAGCTCAACGAGGAGGAATGGTGATCGGGAAGAAGATCCTTAAAGACAGAAGTCTCTTCACCCCTGAGGAGAAGAAGCTTCACAACTTAGACCGTATCGTCAGAAACGCCATACTGACCACTCTGAGCGATTCTTATCTCGGAAGAGCTCAGGACTGCAAGTCAGCGAAAGAACTCTGTGATGCTCTAGCGCTACTGAGTCGGGGGACTCAGAAGATCAAAGCAACCAAACTCGCGCTGGAACTTCAGAAGCTGGAGAGACTGTCTCTCATGCCTGGTGACTCCATTGAAGATTCACGGATCTGATGAACTCTATCAATGGGCTGAGAAAGACATTCTCCAACTGAGAGATGAATCTCAAGATTTTGAGGGCATTGCCGGACGGTCACTGGACTCCCTTTGCTACTTGATTGCGGCATTCTGATTTAGATATTGTTACTCCTGACCATATCTTTTCAGAGCTTAAAGCTGAGGAGTTCGAATTTGGCCTACCTCAAAGGAAGCAGCGAGCTAAAGCTGACACCCAAGTCGACCATGCTTTTAAATCAACACTTAGCACATCAGCTCCGGCGTCTAGCAAGACTGATCATTCACTAAATGACATACAAGAAGGAAATCTGGCCAAGAAGTACGTGTTGCTTGCCGTGAAGTATCAGAAAGAGAAGGACAGGCGCAGGAAGCTCTCAAGAGTCGTCAGAGACTCCAAGGGTAACACTGAATATACATCTATGCGCACTCCTGACTCACATACTTCTGAATGCAGAAAACAGGAGGACTCAGCTCAGTCGAAAGACAGTGAAAGCAAAGAAGAAAGAGTCACAACCTGTTATAACTACAAGAAGCCAGTACACTATCAGTATGACTCTCCTAAGCTCAGCATTGCTGAAAGAGCAGCACGCAAAGCTCGAAGGGAGAAGTTCATCAAGAAGCGACAATCATATATTGTCGGTGAACTTTCAGACGACTTAGATGAAGTCGACTGCTTCATGGATTCATCAGATGATGAAGCGGCATTCATGGTCGTAGAGCTTTAAGCTGAAGAAGATGCTGAAAAGTGTCTAATGGCAGGAGAAGAGGATGAGGTAAACTCTCATGCTCCATTTAACTCCTCTTCACACTGCACACACGACACTATTTCATGTGCAGATGAGAATCTGGACGTCGCGATTGCATACGAAGAACTACTCGACGAGCAGATTCAGATGAGTCTGCAGTTCAGTAAGACTCTTCAAGAGTTGCATACCCTGAAAGTGAAAAATCAAAGACTTTCTCAAGAGAGTCAGGTTGACTTGTGTTGAGACTCAGGGAGGAGATAAACTCTCTGATGGCCAAATCTCAGCATCAAGAAGATCGGATCTCAGTACTGACCAATGACTTGACTCAGAGTTGTCAGGACTTCAGACCGAGCATGAATTGCTGAAAAAGAGCGATGATGTTTGGAGGAACCTGATGACAGAGCGGTACATGGGCGCTGAAAAGAAGCTTGAGGCGATGCTAACAAGCACCAAGCCTAAGCATTGTAAGGAGGGACTTGGATTCAGCCATGGAGCCTCCTCATATGCCCCCGTACGCTCAGAAAACCGGCTAGCTGATAGGTTTGTTCAAGGGGAGACCATCAATGCAGAGATACTGAACCCCCTAGCCAAGAACAAACAAAAGATGAAGGCACCTCATCCTAGTTATCAGCATTCTGACAAGAAGATCAACACCAAATCACCCCAGTTCAGTCAAGGGGAAACCAGCAAAGCAAAGTGTGCTGATCAGTATGGACCTCCGCCGCTGACACATCCAGCTCAATATGGGTCATATTACTATGATCCTATAGTCAGAAGAGGACCTAAAAGTCAGAAGAAGAAAAAGAAAGTCGTACAGAAGACAAAGTTCAGCAGTCCACCTACTCAGAAGATCAGGACTCCTGAACCTGTAAAGCCTCAGAATTCAGCATTGACCAGTCCAGTGGTCAAATATGTTGATCAAAGTGGAAAGAAATTGTCTGAGACCACCAGGGTCGTAAGACAGATTTGAGTTTCCAAAACTAACATCTAAGGACCCAAAATCAAAAATAAAGAGTACCTAAATATAATTCTGACATCGGATGCTCAAGACATATGACTTACCAAAAGAACCTACTGAAGAATTATACTACTGAAGAAGGACCCAAAATCGAGTTTGGAGACAACGCTAAAGGCTATACCAGAGGCTATGGAACACTCAGCATTGGAACATCAACAGTTCAAAGAGTATCATATGTTGAAGGACTTCAGCATAATCTTCTCTCTGTTAGTCAATTTTGTGATAACTCGAATAGAGTGATTTTTTACGATGGTTTCTGTGATGTCATTGATAAATCTACAGGAAAAACAGTGTTGTCAGGTTCGCGCAAAAAAAATATCTATGTAGCTGACTGGAACTCAGCTGAACCTGAAGCTTGTTTGTTGGCGAAGAACCTACTGAAGAATTATACTACTGAAGGACCCAGAATCGAGTTTGGAGACAACGCAAAAGGCTATACTAGAGGCTATGGAACACTCTCACAGAATCACTCGAAATCTAACATAGAGAAGAGATGAATCAAGAGAGAAAGAAGATAGACAACAGTTGTGCCCTCCTTCTCGACCCACACCCTTTGCCTTATATAGCTAGGGTTCAGTAACGGGCTGAGCAAGGATCGCGGTAATGGACGCAGATCACACGGGCCAGCATAACTGTAGATGGGCCGACAGAAGACTGGGCTCGAAGAGTTTATGGCTTGAGCACGCAGTGTGGGCTGGGCCTATCAGCATTACATACTCCACCTTAGGCCTAGCAGTGGTGTGCCTTCAAATTTGAAGGAAGACCTGTACTTGCATAATAAGTTGTCATCATCGCCCCTTCCCTCTCCACAGATCAACTCTTGTACCTGCAAACAAATACACACAAAGACAACAGTAGAAGAAGATACATTGATAAAGAATTATCTTAAATCAAGGTTAAGTATCTTCAAACAAGTGTGCAGTTTCTCAACACTTAGGCATTTGGTTCCCATATCTGCAGGATTTAGATCTGTATGAATTTTATCAAGCTTAATAAGGCCTTTATCAACTATAACCCTTATAAAATGATATATAACATCAATATGCTTGGTTCGATCATGAAACACATGATTTTTGCACAACTGAATAACAGATTGACTATCAGAAAACAAAGTCACATCTTTATGCAGAAAATTCAGTTCAGACAAGAGGCCCTAAAGCCACACAACTTCCTTTAAAGCTTCAGCAGCAGCAACATATTCTGCCTCAGTGGTAGATCAAGCCACAATGGGCTACAACTGTGATCTCCAACTAATACAAGACCCATAGAAAGTAAACACATATGAAGTAGTAGACTTCCTATTGTCTCTATCATTAGCATAATTGGAATCCATATAACCAATGAGTTTTGTATCATCAGAATACTTTGAAAATATCAATACAACATACTTAGTAGATTTCAAATATCTAAACAACCACTTTAAAGCATTCCAGTGAGTCAAACCTGGATTAGACATATATCTGCTCAAACAACTAACAGTATAGACTATATATGGCCTAGTACTCACCGTAAGATACATAACATACCCTATAACATTAGCATAAGACAACTCTTGCATATTAGAAATTTCAGAATCAGTTTTTGGGGACTGATCCTTACTTAACATAACATGAGAAGCAAGAGGCACATTGACAGGTTTTGCAGCAAACATAGCAAATTTATTCAAAATCTTATCCACATAAGAAATTTGATTTAGGACAAGAGTACCATGCTTTCTATCTCTATTAATATTCATGTCAAGTATCTTTTTGGCATCCCCCAAATCCTTCATTTCAAAATTGTCACTTAGGCACTTTTGAACAAGTTTAATGGACTTAAGACAAGGATTGACTATTAACATATCATCCACACATATCAATAACTATACAGAAACAATTTCAGCTTTAGTATAATAGAGACAGTGATCAAAAGAGCTTCTGATAAAATTTAAAGAAAGTATGCATTGATCAAACTTTTTATTCCACTGCCTAGGAGACTGTTTTAAACAATATAAAGCTTTCTGCGGCAAGCACACATAATCAGGTTTTTCATAATCCACAAAGCCTTCAGGTAGTCTCACGTATATCTTTTTATCCAAATCACCATGAAGAAAATCAGTAGTAACATCCATTTGTTTCAATTCCCAGTTAAATGAGTAACTAAAGAAAACATAATGCACACAATAGTCAATTTCACAATAGGAGCAAAGATTTCTGAATAATCTACCCCCTCTTTTTTAGTAAAGCCCTTAGCAACTAACCTAGTTTTATATCTAAGAGACTAAGGTTCAGATTTAAGTTTGAAAAGCCACTTACAATCCACAATAGAACAGGAAGCAAGCTTAGGAACAAGAACCCAAGTGTTATTCACATGCAAAGAATTCATCTCAGATTGCATAGCAGGTAATCATTTATCAGAGGAAGCAGAGTGAAGTGCATCAGAATAACTTTTTGGT
The DNA here is from genome assembly GCA_028984105.1 of Lavandula angustifolia. Lineage (NCBI taxonomy): Eukaryota > Viridiplantae > Streptophyta > Magnoliopsida > Lamiales > Lamiaceae > Lavandula > Lavandula angustifolia. Next base: position 10,868,846 of record CM054809.1, on the reverse strand, counting down.
TCATCATCTAAAGATTCACAAAGACTAAGGGCATGCATAACAAAATCATCATACCTAGAAGGAGCATGGATTTCTCTTCTAGATCTATCCCTAGATAACAGATAATCAGACACACCAGGATCAACCACAGCATCAGGAACAGGATTATCATGCAGATCAGAGTCAAACAAAGAACCAGAATTTTCACTTGACTCAGAATTAACAACACTTGGTCTAGAATCACAATCAGAGGGAGCATGCTCAGAAAGAATTGGTTGAGACTCCACCTTAAAAGGAGGATCATTATCAGAGTAAGAAATAGTAGCAGGTAAGCAAGGAAATTCAGATTCATTGAAAACCACATCTCTACTCATTATTACGTTAAAGTCAGGTTGACTTATGTCCCAAAGTCTATATCCCTTTACCCCTTCTGGATAACCAAGGAAAACATATTTTTTAGACCTAGGATCTAATTTATCACCTTTGTGATGAACAAATGCGGCACATCCAAACACTCTAAGGTGTGAAAGATCTAAGGGTTTCCTTGTGAAGACAGATTCAGGGTACTGACCCTTAAGAGAACTAGAGGGTAACCTATTTATAAGATAGGTAGCAGTTAAGGCAGCTATACCCCAAAAGTTCTTAGATATCCCTGAAATTTCTAGCATGCATCTTACTTATCTAATAAGTTTCTATTCATCCTTTCCACTACCCCATTCTGCTGACGGTTATAGGGGATAGTTTTATGCCTTCTAATCCCTGAATTAACACACAAGTTGTCAAAAGGAAAATTACAAAATTCAAGGCCATTATCTGTCCTAAGCACCTTAATTTTCTTGCCAGTTTGATTTTCAATTCTCACTTTCCAGTCAGAAAACACTTGAAAAACTTCAGACTTATGCTTTAAAAGAAACAACCAAGTTTTTCTAGAAAAATCATTCATGATAGACAGATAGTATCTACAACCACTATGAGTGGGGGTACTAGAGGGTCCCCAAACATCAGCATGTATATATTTAAGTATATCAGATGCAACAGTTCTATCAGATGAGACAGTGACAAGAAAAGAGACTTTATGTTGTTTACCAAGCACACATGAATCACAAAATGAAAAAAAAATCAGAAAGTTTGTCTTTACCAAAGACACCAAATTTTCTCAGAATAGACAGATTCTTAGTGCTAGCATGTCCTAGTCTTTGATGCCACATAACAATTTTGTCAGAAAAAAGAGGCATTTACATTGGATGCAAAGTTAATAGGGATAGCAGTATATGGATACAAGTTATTGGTTCTTTTATATTTAAACACAACTAAAGAGCCCTTTATAACTTTCATCCACCCATTTTCCCAACTCCCACCAAAACCATCATTTTATAAGGCTGTAAAAGACAGAAGATTGCATGCAACATCAGGTACATACATCACATCCTTCGTAGTATATTCAAAACCATATTTGAATTTTTAACAAATATCACCAATTCCAAACACAAAACATTTATGCTTATTGGCAACAATTACATAACCAAAATTACCAGTTTTCAGTTTTGAAAAACACTCTTTGAAAGGAGAAACATGATATTCACTGTCAGAATCCATGATCCATTCATTGATTAATTCTGAATTCACATTATTCACAGAAGGAAAACATTTAGGTTCAGTAACCATAAAATAGTTTCCAAAAATGTTATTTTCATAATCATGCCCTAAAATAGCATTGGAGACACTCTTCTCATCAGCATGTTGTTTTCCTTTTCTAGGAGAAGGACAGTCTTTCTGGTAATGCCCATATTTCCCACAATTGAAACACTTCCTACCTTTGGTTCTAGACTTAGACCTAGACCTTTGGATGTGCTTCTTCCCCCCTTTCTCAGAATTATAGGAAGTAGTAGTCCTATCACTAGTTCTGCCCCTCAACTGATAAGATGTACTTTGTTCAGTGACTCTAACCTCTCTATTGAACCTTAAATCCATTTCCTTATTCTTAAGGGCACTTATCACAGTCTCAAGTTCTATTTTATCTCTCCCATACTTAATGGCAGACTGTACATCATTATAAGACCCAGGAATGACATTTAACAAGGCAATAGGGGCATAATTGTTAATGCTTGTGTCAACAGTTTGTTTAATCAATTGTAACAATTTATTAAACTCATCTAAGTTCTCATCCATATCCTTAGACATATCAAGTTTAAACTTAAAGAAACTCTGTAGCAAATACATCTTAGAGGGCAGGGAGGTCTATGTATACAATTCATTTAATCTATCTCATGTCTCTTTAGCAGAAGAAAGATGTTCTACTTTCCTAAGCATAAAATCAGACAGATTCAGAGTAATAGCAGACAAGGCAAGATCATTCATCTCATTCTTTTTCTTTTCAGATAAATTAGCTTCATAGGTATGAGTAATAGCAGCAGACACACGTTTTTCAATCAAGATGGCAGTCATTCTCTTTTTCCACAAATTAAAGTCAGTTTTTCCATTGAAAGTGACAATTCAACTAGAGGAAACCAAAGCACACATAATGAAAAATGATATTGACCCTTTTGGGTTGATATCAAATAGTTTTCAGACAGAGGGATTTCCCAGTTCACAGTCGCAGGATCTAGTCCTAGGCGTAGGGGGTCACCTTAGTCTACTGTCAAAGAATTTAACTAAAGGAAACAACCGTAGATCACGGTTAAGGAGCTGATCTATTAAGATCAGTTATAACAAAGAACATTTCAGATTCAGGCTCAAAAACTAGCGCGAAAGCAAGAAAAGATTTTCAGAACCACAAAAAACTGAACAAGTTGGAATAAGTAAGCAGATAAGATCATAGAACCTAACTGCACCAGGCGGCAGAATCTAACAAAATTGAAAGAGCAAGAGGTTTAGCCACTTTACCAGAGCGGGGTTCGGAGATTTGAACCACGTGTTACCTGTTTTGTAGGGGACTTCCCAGATCTAGGGTTACGGTTTTAAACCGCCCGTTCGCGATCGAAGCAGTCCGAGGTGGGGGTGGTCGAGCGGTGATGAAACCTCGCTCTGATACCACTGTAAGGATCGAAGATTACAAACAAGATCTGAAGTCGATTAACGAGGCTCAGACCTCCTAAGTACAGTCACCACGTCACACCACACAGCACCAACAAGCCACCACACAACTATTACACAAGCTATCTCACACTCTCATAGAATCACTCGAAATCTAACAAAAAGAAGAGATTAATCAAGAGAGAAAGAAGATAGACAACAGTTGTGCCCTCCTTCTCGACCCACACCCTTTGCCTTATATAGCTAGGGTTCAGTAACGGGCTTAGCAAGGATCGCGGCAACGGACGCAGATCACACGGGCCAACATAACTGCAAATGGGCCGACAAAAGACTGGGCTGGAAGAGTTGATGGGCTTGGGCACGCGGTGTGGGCTGGGCCTATCAGCATTACAGATTAAGTTGTAATAATGTTTATAGTACTATTTCTAAATTCATTTAAGGACTTAATTTCCACTTTTAATACATATATAATATAAAATCGAGTATTGAACAAATATCAGCATTTGGGAAAAATAAATATAATATAATTTGGATATTCTATTACTGAAAAAAGAAAATAAAAACTTTGAAGTTACATAATCAAAGAGAAGAAGCATATGAAAGCACCTTACTTCCGCCGAATTCAAGAATCAAACCCACCGTGCAACTTCACCGTGCAACTCAAATCGCTAGAAAAAAGCCTTACAACTTAATAAACACTACTTCTAGCTTAAAAAGGGGAAATAACAACTTACAAGTCAAAGCCAACTTAATATCCTTTATGACATCGGCAAGTTTATGTGTTGATTGATATTAAATTAGATCGATAGATTTTTATTTCAAACCCGCTCCCTTAGAGTTTTTTATGTCGTAGGTAGTATGAAATATAAAATAAAAAATTGTAATTTATAAATTTTGTAATTACAATAATATTCTCTCCGTCCCGCTATTATTGTCCTACTTTCCTAATCGAGTTATCCCGCTATTACTGTTATATTTCCTAAAATAGCAAAAACTACTCTTAAACAAAAAATAAAGTGAGTCCCTCCTACTTAATACGCATCCCCACATTATCATACTTACTCTCTGCAAAAATCTTTCTCTCACACGATTTTCGTTCCACTCCATATTCGGAAATTTATGATTTTTAACTTTTTGAAAACTTAAGATTATTTCTTAAAATACAATATTAAAAAAAACTAGAAAAAAAAAATTGATTGCATTGACTATGCCCTGCAAAAATTTGGATAAATTCACATTTCTTCCACCATCCACTCATCGAAAATTATGTTCATTTCTTAATACAATTAAAACTCATAAAATACACACTTAAACAAAATTTCTTAATCTCCGTGCCGAAACCAAATGAGACAGTAACAGCGGGACGGAGGGAGTATAATTTAATGAATGTATTTTATATTATATAATTATATAGTTTAAAATATTTATAAATACAAATTATATAATGTAAATTATATTTATGCAATAAATATAATGTGTACATATTATTTTTTAATAGTACTTTATAAGTTATATTATACTCCCTCCGTCCCATTATTTATGTCTCATTGGGACTGGACACGGTAATTAAGATAGTTGAGGTAAAGGTGTAAAGTTGTGGTGTAAAAGTATAAAGCGGTAGGGTTCACTTGCTTAGATTGATTGTGGTCCACTCATTTATTTCCTTATTTGGTATGTGACATAAATAATGGGACAACCAAAAAAGACAAGTGAGATATTAATAATGGGACAGAGGGAGTATAAAATATGAAATATAAAATAAATTGTAATTATAAATTTTGTAATTATATTAATATAATTTCATGTAATGTGTTTTATATTATATTATGTAATTCTTAATTTTATTTTATTAATATAATATAATATATATTTCATTTGTTTAAACCTTTATATATATTAAGTAAGTGTATGGGACGTGAGACATATGAAATTTTTAAATGAACGAGATTTGGACTTGGAATGAAACCCATCAATTATTTAAATTTTGCTAATTCCTAATTTTTTAAATATCATCCCAAGATTTTAATTTACATGTCCCTTATGCAATTATCATATAACAAATTCGTATCGATACCCGATTCCAAAACCCTCCAACCAAATGCTTCCTAAATAGCTAGACACCTTGCAGGCACCGCGGCCTACTTCTAGTATAACTATAATAACCCTCCCTCCTATTAGGTAGGTATAGCGGCGGTTGTTGATTGTGTCAAAATTAGCGGAGCGGTTTGTATGTGTCATACTCGTATACTCTTGTGTGTACCATATCACAAGGGTATTGATATGTGATTTTTTTATTAAAATAAGTGGACTACATTTAACATATGTCAATAATATTGTGGTGTGGTACATACAAGTGCATATAAAAGTTATACACACAACACAAACTTTTGTGCAAAATTAGTGTATCGTAAATATTATTAAACGGCTCAATTTACGGGTATCAGTTTCCCGTTACTGCTCAGATCACTTTAACTTTTTTTTCCTCGGCCCGTGGAGATGAAAGATCTACGAGTAGTAAAACATACTGACTTGAGTATTGATTTTAAAAAGGCACGTGCAAAACCTATTACTAGAAGAGATCATTTTTATAAGCAAACTAGATCTGGCAAAAAAGTCGTGCACACGAGTGGAGTTACAGACTTCAGTAAACCAATATATATAAAACATAAATATACTGCATCTTTTATAATACAAAGGCTATAGAACGGATTTTACGACTTTTAGTCTAAACTATTTATAATATTTTTTTGAGTGTTGAAAGCATAATAATGGCAAACTAATGTTATATGTCCCAAAACTATTTATATTTGGTAGGCATGCATATGGTCTTATACTACTCCCTCCATCCCAGCCGACTTGTCTTGTTTGGTTTCAGAACAGATATTTTGGTGAGTGGGTAGTTGTGTGTAGAGGAGTAGGTGATTGAGTGTAGAAATTGAGAATTTTGTAGTAATTATTTTCCTTTTTAGGAAACAAGACAAGTCGGGTGGGAGGGCCCGAAAAGGAATACAAGGCAAGTCGGACGGGACGGAAGGACGGAAGGAGTATTTGTTTTTAAGCAATAAATTATCAAATAATTTATGATTGGTGGAAATGGCAATTCCGTTAAATAATTTGTTAATCAAAGTGTTTTTAAAAAATTAATTAAAAAATCATACGACAATTTAGACATATTTCGATTTCATGCGGACAAAATATAGCAATTGCTACTTTTATTCTGTAAACCCGAAGCATTTGAACTGAAAACAATAGTAGGGATGGCATAGCGGTGAAGGTGGGTGGCCGGGGACCGATAGGTCATGGGTTCAATTCCCACTGGACATGCTATGTGTGAGCCTGTCACCCTGTCATATTAAGGGTGGTTTAACTCTTCTGTGTGGTTTGCAGGCTATTGCACAGGAGCGAGGTTTACCGCGCACCAAAAGGTAGCGGCTGCGGGTTCCTCGTCAACAAAAAAAAAAAAAAAAAAAAAAAAAAAAAAAAGTATTTTATAGCATTTATCTGTATTCTTAATAACTAAACATTAATTCCATGAACAATGTCATTCATCATTAACACTTAAAAGCATTAAAGTTGAAAAGTAATCCTTACTTCAAACCTACGTAAAAAAGGTGTTAAAGATCAGCAAATATAAATTACAATAAACGAAAAATTAAAGAGCTTATTATCCATTGACGTAATGTTAGAATGTATGTATAATAAAGCAGGTAATGTAATCATAATTAGGATTAATTCTATAAGCAGTTAAAAGTAAATGAGAAGACAGAATTAAAAGTTAAAGATTATTGCATGCATGTTGAGAGAGCTACTGGGGATTCTCTGTTTTACTCGTTTTTCTTGCTTTCAATAAGGACCGTTTGATTGTTATCAACGGTTCAACGTAGGACTTATAGAAGCGTGTTTTTTTTTTCTTTTGTTTCTAAGCCAACGGTTCCCTTTTGACCGTTGGTCCACCTCGTTGTCTCCGCCATCCTATATAAAGCTTGGCCTACTTTGTAATTCATGGAGTGAAAAAATAGATATGATACTTTCCCTGTGATTCTCAGCATTCGAATTTGTTTCGCATTATCAGTTATAACATGGTATCCAGAGCAGGTTCTGATCTCTGTTTTTGATTTTGATTTCTGCTTGTTGATGGTGCGACCTCACCGATTCAATTGGCGAACGATGGCTCGTGATAATAGTGGCAATCGAACTCCGCAGCGGGATCGGACGAATCGCGTTGAATATGGAGCTGAATCTCACAATTCTGATCCGCATGATAGTGAATTGAAGTTAGTCAATGTCATGTTCAATGGATCGAACTATTACGCATGGAGTCGCACAGTGCGAAGAGCTCTAGGAGGACAGAACAAGCTTGGCTTCATTGACGGTATGATTCCTCAACCTCCTGAAGATGATCCAAACTATAATCCGTGGATTCAAGCTGATTTTATGGTTACTTAATGGATCACAAATTGTATTTCTGAGAAATTGTTTGCTTTGTATTTGTTGATGGAAACTTCACATCAATTGTTGATGGAGTTAAAACAGAGATATGATTGACCTAAGATTTTTAGGATTAAGAAGAATCTAGCTAGTTTACACAAGGTACTCAATCTGTTACTGTGTATTACTCTAATCTGAATCTACTATGGGATGAATTGAGGCTTTTGATACCTACTCCAAACTGCGCAAGTGCTGATGCTAGTAAGATGAACATAGCTTGTGAGAATGAGAAGTTGATGCAGTTCCTGTTAGGATTGAATGATATAAATGATACAACACGTACTCAGATTCTTATGCTAGATCCGCTTCCTCCGGTTAGTGAGGCTTATTCCAAAATTATCAATAATGAGGATCAGAAGAAGGTTACCTCTGGTAATCCTCAACCTTCTGAGAAGATCATCATGAATGTGAACCAAGGATGTGAGTTTGCTGATGATGGCATAAAGGATGATGTAATTATGAATGTAAACTGCAGAGGAACAAATTTCAATAATAACAGAGAAAGAGGAGGCAATATCAAACCTCGACTCAGTAAGGAGGAAAAGAGGAAATTAAGATGTACTTACTGTGAAAGGATTGGGCATGAGAAGATTGATTGCTTCAAATTAAATAGAGTTCCTGATTGGTTTAAGAAGCTATAGGATGAGAAGGACAAAGCACAAGTAAACTGTGTAGGGCAACATATAGACTCAACCACTAGTTGTTATGGGAAATATAGGTGATGCAACTCGTGGAGTTAGTCAGTTGATCTCTGAAGTTGAGAGAACTTTAACTAAGCTAAGAAGTTTGGGAGCATCTAGCTCTGTTAATTCAGCCCAGTCTTATACCCGACTGAATGCTTTTAAGAAGCATTATTCATTCAGCCTCTTTGGAGATTTGAGGACAGAATGTATTTGGATTATGGATTCAGGAGCTAGCAGTCATATTTGCTGCAATGCTCATTTGATGAGTGAAGTGGAGAAGTTAGCTACACCTCAAGGTGTATATTTGCCTAATGGCTCTATGCAGCTGAACTATGAAGTTGGAAAAATGATTTTAACTACAAAATATCACTCTGGACAGAGTTCTTCTCGTACCAGAGTTTACACACAACCTTATTTCTACATTTCAACTTACCAATGCTATGCAGCTGAAATGCATTTTCTATCCTACACATTGCTTAGTGCAGAGGTTATCAGATGAACACTTGGTGAGCATGGGACAGGTCGTGGCGCGTTTGTATGTCATAGATCCACAACAGAAATCCCAACAAGTCCATCATATTTATGATCCTAATTCTCTTAGCTTACTTGATTGGCACATTAAACTTGGACATGCATCTTTTACCTCTATGAAGCACATGACTGTAGTAAAGTGTAAGGATATGAGTTAGTGGTCTCATAGATCATTGATTAGGGGGTACTTAGAGCTTGACCTCAGTAGTTGCGTTGAAACTGAAGTCAGTAGTTCGTGTACTTAGGACTATATTATAATATTCGTTATTGGGGGAAATTATAGTGATGCTGAATTACATCGCTATAGAGTTGAAGATCCTAAAACCTATTCTGAACATAATGTGTGTTTGAACCGTGATGATGTAATAGGCTAGACTCGTTCTTATCATAAGGGTATTGTTGGACTAAACTTGTAACGGGTGTTGTTGGACTAAACTTCAGTAGAGAAGTTAAATTCCATAACCCCAAGTCATCAGTTAGTAGAGCTCGTGTCATTAGGATCATCCGCTGACTGTTCTCAGTAGAAGATTTCCTTCAGCAAACCGCAGAAGAAGACTCAGTATGATCCTTGATCTACTGAAGTTGTGAAGAGCTCAGTGTCTTAAGAGTCACCAGCTGTCTACCCTCAGTAGAACATCCTAATCAGCAGACTCAGATGAAGAATCAGTATGTCTGTCCAGATCTACTGAGGGCATGCAACTTAGTTGCAAGTCCGACAAGGAAACAACTACCCGACTCTTATCATTCGAATGTCAACAGAGATTATTCAGTATACGAGGTTCAGAGAGTCAACTCACATGGAAGACTGATGTCAGACAAGTCTCACCTACCGCAAACCTCGACCAATGAGAAGCAACCTAAGCTTACCTGCTCTGACATTAAAGTTGCTCTCATGTACTGAAAGCCAACCACTCTGCGGCACGTTTTCGAAAATATATGGCCGTTTTCCTTGGAAGTTTGTGATACGTGGCATCGTCCTCTCCAACGGATACATGCCTAAGTCAAGACTATAAATAGAGAAGAGTCTCCAAGCTTAACGCACGAGACAACAAGAGAATACAAGCTCACTGCATAAAACTCTCTAGCACACTAAAAACCAATCCAGCGAAGAACTTGTGTAGTTGAAAATCCTTAGTTCTTCTCTCTAGAGGTTCTTTAGTTCCCCCTTCTCTATCTAAACCCCATTGTTATATCTTTAGCTTAAAACCTTCGAAGGAGTTCACTTTCTGTGAATTGTTCTTATTGTAAGAACTCCTTCATTGTTGGAGATCATCCCCTCCCCTTCAAACTTCGGTTTGATTTGTAAAAGTTGCTAAGGCCTATAACTTAGAAGGGTCTGTCCAGCGTACAGATTCCTTGCTAAGGCTTGCTCAGATTAATCAACAAGAACTCCTGTTCTGCAGGACTGTGGACGTAGGATCTTGCGTATCTGAACCACGTTAAAAACTCCTTATGTTATTTACTGTTTTATTGCATTATGCTCAAACCCATTTACAAACTCATCATTTGCATAAAACGTACTTAAAAAGTGCACCAGCCAAAACGATTTTGGTTTGCTAAAACACGTTTTCAAAAGAGACGAAGTCTTCGGGCCCCACACTTATCCACACTATATTCAACAACTGAAATCTCTATACTGACACAAGTCAGCAGAATAGACTCAACAGCTGAACACTCTGACCCGCGATCAGAAGGTTCATATCTAGCACTGTTCATTCAGTAGCAAAACTCAGCTCAGCTGACCTTCGCGTTTGAGGAAAAACTTGCAATCAGGTGTATTCACCCCCCCTATAGCTAATACTCATCTCCAGACCAACAATTGGTATCAGAGCGTGTTCTCTTGATCATCGTTTTTGAAAAACCTACTGGTCTACTCGAACAGATCCTAAAAACGTTTTCACTGCACAAGCATCTCTTCATACATCCTTATACTTTTACTCAAAATTTTGATATGTCAGGTATTCGGATGGTGCCTATGTTCTCTTTGGAGAACTATACGGTATGGCGTGTGAGAATGGAGGTACACCGTACATCGCTGCACGACAGCATGACAAACGTCCTTGAGACAGGACCTATCATTCCCATGATTGACAGTGTACAATATGCCGATGTGGGATGTGTAGGAGCACAAATTGGCGCAAAGGTTGCCAAAGAAAAATCTGCCTTCACGCCAGAAGAGAAGAAGCTGTACAATCTTGACCGAGTGGCGCGGAACGCAATCCTGACAACGCTCAGTGATTCTTATCTCGGGAGAGTGCAAAATTGTAAGACGGCAAATGAACTTTGGGACACCCTGGCTGTACTGAGCCAAGGAACCCCGCAGATCAAGGAAAACAAGCTCGAACTAGAGCTTCAAAAGTTTGAAAACTTTGCCATGGAGCCCAGTGAAGCCATTGACGAGCTTAGCGTCAGATTCACCAACCAGATCAATGTGATCAATGGGCTAGGGAGAACGTTCACCACAAGGATATGAACACCAATATCTTAAGAGCGCTACCTCGACTGAAGTGGCTTCCTTTTGCTACTTATTTACGTCGTTCTGATCTTAATGCTTTAACTCCTGATGTTATATTTTCATAACTGAAGACAGAGGACTGAAGACAGAGGAGTTCGAGCATAGTCTACCCCAACGGTGCATTAGCGCTCCTGCTGACACTCAAATTGACCATGCTTTCAAAGCAACAGTCAGCACATCAGGAGCTAACCCCGATTCTGCTAGCAACACAGTAGATGTATCAGAAGAAAATCCACTGAGACTCCTGCTACTGAACGTCTTGCGCTTATGACTCTCAAATATCAAAAGGTGAAGGAGAGAGACAGAAAGCTAAAGAAATACCATTGAGATTCTCCCTCAGGTAAGAAAGATAATCACAAAAGGGAAGAATCTAAACCTTCTCCTGATTGCAGAAACACGGAGCCTGTTGCCAGTCCATCCAACAGCTCAACTGGAAAAGGTGGCAGAGTTACTGTGTGTTACAATTGCAAAAATGAAGGACATTTTTAGTACAAATGTCCGAAGCTCTCAGCTGCCCAACGAGCTGAACGGCAAGCCAGAAGAGAAAAATTTGCTCGAAGGAGGTAGGCCTACATTGCCGGAGAGCTATCCGACGACTCAATAGAGGAAGATACTTTCATGTATTCCTCTGAGGATGATGCTGCATTTGTGGCTGTTGAGGTCGGAGAATCAGACCCTGAAACATCAACTGAACACTGCCTGATGGCTGGAGAAGAGGTTGAGGTAAATTCTAAACTAATTATAACCTCATATTCACATAGCACACACGATACTTGCTCAACTACAGGTGAACCTCTAGACATGATTCAAGCATATGACGACTTACTAGAGGAGCAGATTCAGTTGAGTAGAGAGTTCAGTAGAGCAGTTCAGGAACTGGAATAGGTAAAGGCTGGAAATCAGAAACTTTCTTCTGATTGTCGGGTCTCTACTGATTCAGAGAATCTTGTTGCGAGACAGAAGGAAGAGATTGAATCTCTTATGACTAAGTCTCAGCTTCAAGAAACTCAGATATCAGTTTTGACTAAGGACAGTTCTGAGAAAGATACTGAGATAGCTAGGCTAAGTCAGAAGCTCGCATAAGTTGAAAAGAATTATGAATTAGTCAAAAAAAGTGATGAAGTTTGGCGAGGACTAATGACTGAACAATACCTGGGAGCCAAGGAGAAGTTGGAAAGCATACTTAGAGCAAAAATGTCAGTCATCATAAAGGAAGGACTCGGCTATACCCACGAAGCCTCAACCTCTACCTCAAAAGGCTTAGAAATGCTGGCTGATAGGTTCGTCAGAAGAAAAGTTCAAATTACTGAACCCATAACTCAGGCGAAAAACAAACTGAAGATTATTGCACCTCAGCCAAGCAATAATCAACTGACCAAGAGTTCTAGCCCCAGAACACCACGATCAAATTCAGGGGGAACTAAGAAGGTCAGATAGGCAGAGCAGTATGGCGAACCACTGTATGAGCACCCAACACAATACGGTTCGTACTATTATGAGCCCAGGGTCAGGAAGAGCACAAATCATCAGAAAAAGAAAGCTCCTGAATCCAAAGCTGCCAAAAAGTCAGTATCTCCAAGTTCAGTAGAGAAGAAGACTGACAATAAGGTTCAGAAGAAGAAAGTGTCTGAGACCCCCAAGGTCGCCAGACAGATTTGGGTCGCGAAACCATCGACTAACGCTTAAGGACCTAAACTGAACCAAAGGATACCTAAAAATGTTTCTGTTTTTGCAGGTGCATAAGGACCCTTGGATAATCTGCTCGAGACATATGACCTATCAAAAGAGCTTGCTAACCAATTACATACAAGAAGATGGTCCCAGAATTGAGTTTGGTGACAATTCAAAAGGCTATACAAGGGGATATGGAACACTGAACATTGGGACTGCTTCAGTTCCAAGTGTAACATATGTTGAAGGACTTCAACATAATCTCCTTTCTGTCAGTCAATTCTGTGATATTCTTAACAGAGTTACCTTTGACGCTGGTTTCAATGATGTTATTTATAAATCTACAGGGATAATAGTGTTATCAGGCTCGCGGAAAAAGAACATCTACGTTGCAAACTGGAACATTGTCGAACTTGAGGCTTGCTTGCTTGCCCATACGAAATCTAGTGACAAAATGGGATGGATGTGGCATAAGAGGCTCAGTCACCTGAACTTCAAGGCAATGAACAAGCTAGCTAGGGACTCAAGAGTCAGAGGACTGCCCAATGAAGCTTTCATTAAAGACAAAAACTATGAAGCATGCTTGAAGGGAAAGCAGACTAAGAAAAGCAATTCACCAATTCCTTCACCTTCCACTGATGGAATCCTTCAACTGCTCCACATGGACTTGTTTGAGCCAGTCTCTCCAGTGACTATAAGAATCAAGAAGTATGCCCTCATCGTTATTGATGATTATTCAAGATATACGTGGGTTATCTTCATAGCCAACAAATCTGATGTCAAGAATGAGTTGCCGATACTGCTGAAGAAACTCAGTGTGGAAAAGGGCATCAAGATTCAGAGAATTCACACAGACAAAGGAACTGAATTTCTCAACTCAATCATAAACGAGTACTGCAACACCGAGGGGATTCAACACGAGACTTCAGCAGCTCGCACTCCCCAACAAAACGGTCTTGCTGAACGAAAGAATAGAACATTAAAAGAAGCAGCAAAAACGCTCCTAGCAGACTACAGACTACCCTCAAAGTTCTGGGCTGATGCTACTAACACCGCCTATTATACTCAGAACCGCTCACTACTTACAAAGCAACACATGAAGCCACCATACGAACTATGGAAAATGAGAATTCCTTCTATTTCTCATTTTCATATTTTTGGATGTCCTTGCTTTATCCACGATAACGGAAAGGATCAGTTAAAGGTCTTTGATAGCAAATCTGATCAAGGAGTGTTCATAGGATATTCTCGAGTCAGTAAAGCCTTCAGGGTCTTTAACTACAGGACCCTTTGCGTGGAAGAAAGCCCTCATGTTATTTTTGATGAGTTTGTTACTGAAGACAGGAAACCTAATAAGACAAATACTGAAGATGTCAGCAGCAAGCTACAGGATCTCAGGCTGAAAGACAAAACTGAAAAGATCCAGCATTGTTGGGATGATGAGTCAGACGAAGAAGAAACTCAGACCCATCCCGTAGGCAATGTAGCTGACCTGGTTGATTCTACTAAACAGAATCAACATCAGGTAACAATGGTGGATGAGGAAGCCCCTGTGGTAACAGAGACCTCTATTAAGAATATTAACTCAGGGGGAACGAATGATGTTCCTGAGCGAAATGCCCCTGAACCTGAAAACTCAGTAGATCCTAACCTTCTTACTGAATTACTTTGGTCACAGAATAGCACTACTAAAATGACTATCACTCATGTTGATTGTACAGAAGTAATCTCAGAAGAAGAAGCCAAACTCAGATGATCATGGCTGGACGCTCACTCTTCTGATCTCATCATTGGAGATCCATCAGCAACAGTTAGGACAAGATCCAGATTATGTCAAGGAGAAAGCGCATTATACTCCTGCTTCTTGTCTACTGAAGAACCTCAGTCGATAGAAGACGCACTCAACAATGCTGATTGGATTATTGTTATGCAATAGGAGCTTAATCAGTTTGTCAGAAACGAAGTTTGGGAACTTTTTGACAGACCTAGACACCAACACGTAATAGGTACCAAGTGGGTCTTCAAGAACAAGCGAGATGAAAACAACGTCATAGTAAGAAACAAAGCTCGACTTGTTGCCAAGGGATATTGTCAAGCAGAGGGAATAGATTTTGATGAAACATTCGCTCCAGTCGCTAGATTGGAAGCCATTCATCTATTCCTGGCCTATGCAACGCATGAAAGATTCAAAGTGTATCAGATGGATATAAAGTCAGCGTTTCTGAACGGCGTACTGAAGGAAGAAGTCTATGTGGAACAACCTCCCGGCTTTCAGCAGGGACATCAACTTTATAGACTCAGAAAAGCTCTGTATGGTTTAAAACAAGCACCCAAGGATTGGTATGATACATTATCAGACTTTCTTCTTCAGAAAGGTTTTCAGAAGGGGACAGTAGATCGCACTCTGTTCAGCATTAAGTCAGGCGATGACATTCTACTAGAGCAGATTTATGTGGACGACATCTTTTTCGGTTGCAGGAACGTGACTATATGTCAACAATTTGAAAAAATGATGAAGGAGAAGTTCGGGATGTCTATGATGGGAGAGATGAACTACTTCCTCATTTTTCAAGTAAAACAATCACCTGAAGGAATATTCATCAGCCAAGCCAAGTACACTCGACACTTCCTGAAGAGATTTGGCTGCGACTCAAGCAAGCCAGTCAAGATCCCCATGAATACAAATTTTAAAATCGATCTAGACAAAGAGGGAGCTTCTGTTAACTCTACTGATTCTAGAGCTATTATTGGTTCTTTATTATATTTAATAGGAAGCAGACTGACATAACTTATGTTGTAGGTGTGTGTGCAAGATTTCAGGCGAATCCCAAGCGAAGTCATCTAGACTCAGCAAAGAAGATTCTGCGATACATGAAGGGAACACCTGACACTGGGTTATGGTATCATGTTGATGATAATCTTGTTCTAGCTGGATATTCTGATGCTGATTATGCAGGATGCAGGATAGATCAAAAGACAACTTCAGGAACGTGTCAGTTCCTAGGCAGTAAGTTAATATCATGGTTTTCAAAGAAACAACATTCAGTAGCAACGTCCACTACTGAAGCTGAGTATATGGCTGCCGGAAGTTGTTGTGCCCAAATCCTTTGGCTTCGACAACAACTGCATGATTATGGTATCACTCAAGATGAAATGCCCATCTACTGTGACTCCACCAGTGTAATTGCGATAACTCAAAACCCATTTCTTCATACGAGGTGCAAGCACGTAGACATCCGACACCACTTCATCCGAGACCATGTCGAAAAGAAGGATATCAGGATGGAGAAGATCCATACTGATAGGCAAAGTGCAGACATACTGACCAAGCCACTGGCTGAGAACAGATTTAGAGAACTCTTTGTCGAGCTAGGTCTACTGGATCATACTGACTCTAATCAGTAAGAATATTCAGTACGACAAGTCAGTAAGTCAAAATTCAGTACTTGATTCAGTAGGGTAAATCATACAGTACATAGTAAGGGGGAACATGATCACTTCAGTATCACAAAGATTTTCCTGATTTGCATATGGTTAACAGTTGACCACCAGGTTCAGCTGAAGAAGTTTGCGTATTATGTTCTGTATTTCGCTCAGTGGCATGCTTGCATTTATTAGTTCAGTAGCTTGCATTCAGTGGCATGAAATACATTTATTTCCCGCCATAAATTCTTAAGGATATACTCAGCAGAAACCATTTTCATTTAAAGTGCATTATCTTAAGAACTGAATGCAGCGCATTTAATGCATATCATCTCACCTTACTCTATCTGTGAAAATCTTACGTGGGTCTAGATTAAATGCGGCTTAGTAATCATTCCATTTATAATATTAAATCTTAATCATCCAGAAAAAGCGAGATTTAATCCTGATCGTCAGATCTAAAAACCTTTTATATTCAAATCTTATAAAATCTCTCTCTTTCCCGTCTAAACTCACTTTCCGCCATTATCGACTAAGAGAGCTTCATTTTTTTTACTCCTCAACTGCACTTATCTCCTCAAGCACTCTTAAACTCGGTAATTGATTTTCTTCACAAATCTGTAACTAACTTACTCTATTTTTAAGTGCTAACATCTTTTTTGCAGATTTCTGTTGAAAAATGGCGTCTCACTCTACCATCGTTCAGACTCCTGCCAACATAGACAATATCATTCAGAGCAGGGTTCTATTCGAACCTACCATGGAGTTCCATCTTGCGAAACTGCCATTTCTGGAGGCGGCCTTCTCCGCCCTTAAAGCTTCGGGACTGAAGACACTTCTAACGAAGCATCTCCAGGCTTGCCTTCCACGACACGTGGTGGAATTCTTCTACAATATGCGTCCAGTGGAGGATACTGACGCTGAAGTCACTGTTGTGTGTTATATGAGGGAGGTTTCCCCTCAGACAAGGGAGGAGAGTCATGTCGACATCAGCATTCTTGAAGGGCTGAAAGCTGTATTTGATCTTCCATACAACTGCATCGCCCCCATCGGCTACAAAGACGCAGGGCTCAACTCC
The DNA here is from genome assembly GCA_028984105.1 of Lavandula angustifolia. Taxonomy (NCBI): domain Eukaryota; kingdom Viridiplantae; phylum Streptophyta; class Magnoliopsida; order Lamiales; family Lamiaceae; genus Lavandula; species Lavandula angustifolia. Next base: position 10,851,445 of record CM054809.1, on the reverse strand, counting down.
TACATCAGGCGTTTCTGCGGAAGGGACGACGTTACCTTCAGGGTTGGATTTCCGAATAACCAGCTTCTGCCGGAGTACAGATCCCTGGCGTACGTCGTGATTCACATACTCACGAGCACTGCTGGATCATTCGACCAGCTTTCTAAACCGAGACTCCAAATTATGATGGCGATTATGGATGGAGTCAAGGTTAACTGGGCTCAGTTCTTCCTATCCGAAATGAGAGCTCAGGCGCAGAAGTTTGTTGCCACAGATGCTGGAGAGAGAAGACTAATTAGTGTGGGCAAGCTTCTGTACGGGACAAAGGTTTCAGCTCTGATCAAAGCCTCAGTGACATCTCATGTGTCGTTTGGCGACATGAAGTTTTTTTACAAGAAGCTGATTAAGCTAAGGTTAAAATCAGCTACTGAAAAGTCCATCGGTCGTGGAGTCGAACTTAAAAGGTCTTCTACTGATCTGCCTCCACGCACCGAACTGCCCAAGAAAAAGAAGTTGACCAAGTCAGGGGCTTCTAAGGCTGTCTCTCCACCACCCCCTCAGGTGGAACACTTACTCGACGCGGACACATGTATTGAAGGTGCCACCCTAAAAGACAAAGTCCAACGAGTAAGTACTGAGAAAACTCAACTGGAAGACGAAGATGAACCAACTGCTGAAGTTTCTTCAGAACTACCATCTACAATTCAGCAGACCAGACTCAGGGCTGAGCCGAGGTCGCTGAACAGATTCCTGAGATTGCTCAGGATCAAGATCTGGTAGATGTAGCCATCAGGGCAAGGACTCAGATGCTGCTGAGATTCCTTAACTGGGACATCCTCGCTGACCTTGTTCAGCAGCTTTCTGTGGATTCCCTTCTGGCAGAGGAGTAACACGCTCAATCTGTGATTGGGTTTGGGGAACCCGCAGACATAGCTTCCTTTGAGGACTTAAGGTCTGCCATGCTCTACCTTCTAGAGCTTAAGTCCTCCTCCTCTCCCGCCAGAGGACCTTCGCCATCAGATCACCAAGATGAAGGTGATGATTCGATTCCCAAGGATGCAGAGAAGGGAGACTCTGCTAAGGGAAAGACTCCCAGCGAGAAGGCGACTCACCACCACCTCCTCCAGAATCTGGTGTTGTCCCTGTTGTGTCTTCTTCAAGACAGCAACAACTCGCCGCCTCTAGGCAGAGGATCGGTACCTCTTCCTATCAGATTAAGCCCATAGGTATTGTATCCTCGAGTTCTGTCAACCGAGCGATAAGGAAGTAAGGAGACAAGAATCATCTCCTAGCTAAGGATGTGCACCTGAAATGGTCACAATACACCAAGGCTCAGACGGAGCGTATTGACAACCTCACTGGCGAAGTCAAGAAGATCTCAAAAGCTACTCCTCCGAATTTCAAAGAGATCATCGAGACTGCGTTGGCCGCTCAGAAGATGGACTGGGCCACTCAGTTCCAACAGTTGCTAGAAGCTCAACAGAAACCATTCTCAGAGCAACTGACTACAGCACTGGCCAATGTTCAGACTGTTATGGATGAGAGGAACATATTTGCCAGCTCCAGTGTTTCTACTGCACTCGAAACTTCGGCGGCAGCTCTGAAAATCATCCAGCAAGAGATGAATGACTCTCTCGACGCATCACTCCTGCAGCAGAGAAATCAAACAGATGCCCAGATCAAAAAAATTAAGAAGGATCAGGAGGATGAATGGGTACACTACTGTGATGCGGTCGAAGACTTCAACACTACTTCCGAGCAAATAAAGATGTCTGTCTACACCCTCCAGCAGGACGTAACAGCGATCAAAACCCTTACTGACCTCAACAAATGATGCCAAAAAGGGCGAAGGTAAAGGAAAGGAATTACTGAAGGAGTCAGCAGGAAAGGAAGGGGAACAGTCCAAGGGATAAGGTTCATCTCATGCTGAAACTGAAGGAATAATTGATGGTTAGAAACGATACCTTCCTCCTTCGTATGTTGTCGTGGCTCTGATTGTTGCTCGTGTGTCAGATCTTCTGATCTGTGTCCCGGCTTTTTTCTTCCTCTGGGTGGTCAGAGGACTGAAGAAAATAATATTTTTGTCTCTGCCACTCTCACGCCATGCGTGTATAATTTTATGAATGTGTGTTATCTGTTTCTGAACAAAATACTAATATATATAGGCTTCAAAAACCAATATAATATTAATAAATTTGTATCCCATTAATTTAATTATATTTCTAATGGGCTTCCACATAACCAGCCCATAATATAATTAATTAATTTACTGTGCTACTAATATTTATCAATTAATTGGCCCAGTCAATTAATTCCATATAAATAACATTATTAAATAATGTAAAAATACATTAATCTATTAATAATGATTTCTGAGAGACAATAAATAACCAGACAACTAATTGGGCCAGATCAGGGATCCAATACAAGAAATAAAACTGGGCCTCAAATTAATTAATTATCCATGCTTAGCCCAGAGCAAAATTAATTAATAAACACAGATCCATTCCACTAGAGAATTCGTGCTGACTTACCCCTTTATCCCAAATTGAACAAGGGCTTGTATTTTAGACTTAATTGATCTCCGTATTTAAGATAGAAATATTCGTTAATTAATTAAGCTCACTGACAGCTTAAATTAATTAACATCTTATATTCCTAAGTAGTACCACTCGACCTTATTAACACACCTGAACTTAATCAACCGGTCGGGTTTAGTGTGCTAATCCTTTCGAGTTCCTCAGGGGATATTATCAACCCATTTTGCTAGGATACGGATGCAAGATATAGACAACCAGCCTGAGCCACAAATAACTACTAACACCCAAGATACGTAGATCCGGTCGCGATGACGTTCACCATAGTAGGTCAAAGTGATAGATAGCCAAATGCGCTCAGCTGAAGTCTTACCAAGCTTAAGACCAGCTAAGTCACCGAGATCTTGGTTCTCAACTAAGGTCAGTTAGGAGAACACATCTCACTGTGATCCGTCAATACACCACCTTAAGTGCACCAGTAAAGACAAGCAGCTAAGACAAGCTACTTCTTATCTAAACTGCAGCTTAAACCGACAACTTATCCTTAAGTTGTCTCAGCTGTGATAACTATTTATATCTTGTCAGTTCAACCAATTTGTGTTGTCTTCTATGATACCCGACACACCACACAAATCTAACTTTTATACAAGATAAAGGATAACATGTGCATATATATATATATATATATATATATATATATATTTATCAGAGAGGAGAATAAAATAGTGGTAGGGACAACACACATTGTATACAAGCATAAAAAATGCTTCCAGTATACAAAATCCCAACAATTCTCCCACTTATACTAAAGCAAACTTTTAGTATACAATGTGTCAGTTCTACGTACAAACTAGTACTCAACTATATCTCAGCTATCTAGGTACAAACTAGTACCCAGCTATATCTCAGCTATCTATCCTATCTATCACTGCATCTTCTCTCACTTATACAAAAGTTTCTGTAGTCCTAAGTGGGGGGCATCTCTACCATCCCTAAGCCACGAACATGCTTCTCGTAAGCCGGGAGTGGTAAGCTCTTTGCGAAAGGATTAGCTAGGTTTAATTCAGTTCCAATTTTGTCAATCACCATGTCTCCTCAATTTACGAATACTCGTATAATGTGGTACTTCCTGTCTATGTGTTTAGACGCCTTGTAAGATCTAGGTTCCTTAGAATTTGTCACTGCACCCGCATGATCACAATAAATCGTGATCGCCTTAGGCAAATTCTGAACAATATCAAGATCCAGGAGGAAATTCTTGAGCCAAACTGCCTCTTTCGAAGCTTCTGAAGCAACCACATACTCTGCTTCCATGGTTGAGTCCGCAATGCATTTCTGCTTTGCACTCCTCCATGAAATGACTCCACCTCCCAAGGTAAACACATAACCCGAGGTAGACTTCTACTCGTCTCTGTCAGCCTGGAAATTCGATTCTGTATAACCCAAAAACACTAGACTGTCTGACTAGTAAACAAGCCTATAATCTCTAGTCCTTTTAAGGTACTTAAGAATGTGCCTTACCGCAGTCCAGTGCTCATGTCCAGGGTTAGACTGATATATTGAGACCATGCCTACAACATATGAGATATCTGGTCTCGTACAAAGCATTGCATACATGAGACTACCGATAGCGGAAGCATATGGTACTAGTCTCATACTTTCTATCTCTTCAGGCGTTTTAGGGCACTGATTCTTAGATAGAAAAATGCCATGTCTGAAAGATACCGAACCTCTCTTGGCATTTTGCATGCTGAAACGAGCAACAACAGTATCAATGTAGGACGCTTGTGACAAGCTTAACATCCTTTTCTAGCGATTTCGGATAACCTTGATCCCAAGGATGTAAGCAGCTTCACCTAAGTCCTTCATTTGAAATTGCTCGGATAACCACGTCTTTACGTCTGATAACACTTCAACATTGTTGCCAATGAGAAGGATGTCATCTACGTAAAATGCAAGAAACACCACTGATCCGTTAACACAAATACTGTACACACACCTCGTTAGGACAGGATACAAATCAATAGGATTTGACTACCTCGTCGAAAACACTGGTGTCATAACCAGAAATCTTGCTTAAGTCCATGAATAGACTTCTTAAGCTTCCAAACTAGATGCTCTTCGCCCTCCGTCACATAACCATCTGGCTGTTTCATTTAGATGTCCCTACCTTTTTCAAGGTGACCGTTTAGGAATGCGGTTTTGACATACATTTGCCAGATCTCTAGTTTCATGTGAACTGCTATGGCAAGGAGAATCCGAATGGACTTGATCATTGCTACAGGCGAGAAGGTCTCTTCGTAATCGATACCTTCTTTCTGGGTAAAACCATTCGCCACTAGCCTGGCCTTAAACGCCATGATCTCTCTATTCGGTCCTCTCTCTTTCTCTTGTATACCCACTTACTACCAAGAACCTTGCAGCCCTCACGTAGTTCAGTGATCTCGTATATATCCATATCAATTATGGACTTAAATTCTGAGTCCATGATGATTCGCTAGGAATCTGCATCTATATCTCCCACTGCTTCGTTGTAAGTCCAGGGATCCACGATATCTTGTTCATCTTCCGGGAGATGATCAAACGTCTACCCAGTGAACATATACCGATCAGGTGTAAATATCACCCTCCCACTACGTCGAATAGTGTCAGGAGCTGTGTTAACAGATTGTGCAGTTACTCGTGGAGTACTTCTTGCACAACTGGTTGTTCAAGTGGAACTCGACCACCTTGTAATTCCTCAAGGATGATGTCGACTCGAGATTTATGATTACTAATGTAATCCACTTCTAAGAACCGAGCGTTAGGGCTAACAACGATCTTCTGTTCTTTAGGATCATAAAAGTATCCACTCTTCGTTTCCTTCGGATACCCTATGAACAACATCACTTCTGAACGTGATTATAATTTGTCGGCCTGCCTATTTAGGGATAACCCCAAATCCTTAAGTGGTGCATACTGGGTTTGTGCCCGCTCCACAACTCGAAAGGGATCTTTTGTACCGACTTGGAAGATACACGGTTCAGCAAGTATGCTGCAGTCTCTAGGGCATATCCCCAAAAGAAAACTGGTAAAGTTGCATAACTCATCATTGACCGAACCATCTCTAAGAGACTTCGGTTCCTTCTCTCTGACACACCATTCTGCTGAGGTGTGCCCGGTGCTGTCAACTGGGATGTAATCCCACATTCTTTCAAGTAGTCCTTGAACTCGTTGGATAGGTATTCCCTACCACGATCAGATCGTAGTGTTTTGATTTCTTTACCTAGCTTCTTCTCCACTTCTACCTTGAATTCCTTAAAGGTTTCAAAGCACGGGCAAATGCCTGGGTCACGACTATAAATAGAGAAGAAAATCCGAGCTCTACGCACGGGAAATAAAAAAGGGACAAACACTCAAGCACTCAAACACTCTAGAGCATTCAAGATAATCCAGCGAAGAACTTGCTCAATAGAATACTCTTAGTTCTTCTCTCTAGACTTCTTTAGATCCCTCTTCTCTAGCTAAGCTCAACGACATATCTATAGCTTAGAAATTCGAAGGAGTTCACTTTTAGTGATTGTTCTTATTGTAAGAACTCCTTCTAGTTGGAGAAATTCCCCTTCCCTTCAAACCTCGGTTTGATTTGTAAAAGTCGCTAAGGACTATAACTTAGAAGGGTCTGTCCAGTGCACAGATTCCTTGCTGAGGCTTGCTCAGATTAATCAACAAGACCTCTTGTTCAGCAGGACCGTGGACGTAGGATCTTGCGTATCCGAACCACATAAAAAATTACTTGTGTTGTTTACTGTTTTATTATAATTGCACACAAACTGATTACAAAATCATATATTGCATAAAACGTATTCATAAAGCGCACTAGCCAAAACTATTTGACTTGTGAAAATCACGTTTTCAAACTAAGACGAATCTCCGGGCCCCACACTATTCCGCACTAAAGCTTTCGACTGAGTTTCAAGTACTGACAAAAGTCAGTAGGAGAGCTCAGTAGTTGGCTCACTCTCTGACCCATGATCGAAGGTTATTATCTGACATTGTTCATCAGTTGCACCAAACAGCTCAGCTGTCCTTCGGTTTGAGAAAAAGAAACAGTACTCAGGTTTATTCACCCCCCCCCTCTACACCTGACTCTCGTCTATGGACCAACAATCTTCCACTGCTTCGTTGTAAGTCAGGGATCCACGGTATCTTGTTCATCTGCCGGGAGATGGTCAAATGTCTCCCCAGTAAACATATACCGTCAGGTGTAAATATCACTCTCCCACTACGTCGAACAGTGTCAGGCGCTGTGTTAACAGATTGTGCAGTTACTCGTGGAGTACTATCTTGCACAACTGGCTGTTCAAGTGGAACTCGACCACCTTGTAATTCCTCAAGGATGATGTTGACTCGAGATTTATGGTTACTAATGTAATCCTCTTCTAAGAACCGAGCTTTAAGGCTAACAATGATCTTCTGTTCTTCAGGATCATAAAAGTATCCACCCTTCGTTTCCTTCGGATACCCTATGAACAACATCACTTCTGAACGTGATTCCAATTTGTCGGCCTGCCTATTTAGCACATAAGCAGGATAACTCCAAATCCTTAAGTGGTGCATACTGGGTTTGTGCCCGCTCCACAACTCGAAAGGGATCTTTTGTACCGACTTGGAAGGCACACGGTTCAGCAAGTATGTTGTTGTCTCTAGGGTAGATCCCCAAAAGAAAACTGGCAAAGTTGCATAACTCATCATCGACCGAACCATCTCTAAGAGACTTCGGTTCCTTCTCTCTGACACACCATTCTGTTGAGGCGTGCCCGTCTTTGTCGGTGGGATGTAATCCCACATTCTGTCAAGTAGTCCTTGAACTCGTTGGATAGGTATTCCCTACCACAATCAGATCGTAGTGTTTTGATTTCTTTACCTAGCTTCTTCTCCACTTCTGCCTTGAATACTTTAAAGGTTTCAAAGCAATCCAACTTGTGGCAAAGAAGGTAAACATATCCATACCTCGAGTAATCGTCAGTAAATGTGACGAAGTACTCATACCCTCCACGAGCTTGTGTAGACATAGACCCACACAAGTCAGAATGTATCAAAATTAATACTTCTGTGGCTCTATAACCCTTTGCCTTGAAAGGCCTAGTCATCATCTTTCCTTCCAAACAGGTTTCGCAAGTTGGAAATGGTTCAATCTTGGAGAAACTCCAATGATCCATGTTCCACCAACCTTTGAGTCCTGTTAAGATTGATGTGACCTAGTCTTAAGTGTCACAGATAAGTTTGGTTTACCTTAGAAGACTCTTTCCTCTTCTTACGATTTGATGATGAGGAAGCAATATTAACAGAACTACGCGGTTTACAAGTAATAGTGTATAAAGATCCGTTTAATGGTCCACCACAGATAAAATCATCGTCTTTCATGATAGAAACTTCACTATCAAAACTTGATTTATAACCATCCATGGTGCAGAGTTTTGAAACAGAAATAATGTTTCGCCTAAACTCAGGCACATATTAAACATCTTTAAGTACTACTTTCTGGGTTCAAACTGGCTCAACTGAGCAATCAGGCCACTTAAAATCTGCTTGTTTCGTTCGCAGCTTATACATTCAATTTTCGGCCTATACAAATTTTTTTGCAGCAACTCTTAACTGGCCAGGCAGAGGACATATGTAACAATCCTCTAAACAACAACTATTATGCAAAAGAAATTTTATAAGACACGCAATAACATTGGTCAAGAGAAAGTTTAAAAGGCCTTGGCTAAATTTTTACTAACTCATATCAAAGAATCGGTCAAGGCTCAATTTTGGCCCACTAAGGGATAATTTAGGGTCGGAAATATTTTGTCGTGGCCGTGTGGCTAAAAATCCGTAGTGCCTCCTATCATTTATCACAAGTGACTCAAACATATTGTAATTTTGCGGATAAACACTCTCAAAAGAATAGTAGGAAGTGTCCTACTTTAAGGCTCAAATCTAATGTAAGTGAGTGGTTATAAAATTTGATCCAACAAGGTTTATTTTTCGTCATCCCAAATTACTTACACACATGTGCCTAGATATACTCTTCACAAAGTCTACAAGCAAGCATATTGAAACACAAAAGCACAAATAGACATGCTTGAGCATAGAAAATGACGTATCAAAAATCAAAAATTTTGGCATGCTTCGACACAAAATAACCCCCTCCTTGCACTTAAAACTTTCTCGCTCTCGAGCAAGAAGAAAAGACAAAACAAAGAGAGAAGGCATGAAAAAATAAACACAAAAACATCCTCCTTACACTTTATCCCTACCAAGTGTAAGAACAAATTAACACAAAAGACAAAATAAACAAAAGAAAATAAACAACCCCTCCTTACACTTGAACCCTTTCAAGTGTAAGGACAAAAAAGACTCACAAAAACTGACTCAAAACAGAAAACAAAAATGAAAAACAAAAATTGGGGAGAAAAGTTACTTGGCGCCTCGCTTGGGCAAGCGAGGCAGTCGGCTCATCACGGTACGGCGCAGGCGGTCCACTTGGCGTCCCAAGGAATTTAGGTCAGTGCGCAGTAGCTCCACAGAATCCCCACCTACACTGGAAGACGCACTCGAAACACGAGGTCCTAGTGGATAAAACTGGATGTCCCAATTAGGCAATTCATACACTAAGCGAGAATGTCGCAACAAAGACATATCAAACAAAGTGGGAGGGGGCAGACGACACAAATACTGAGCATCACAGATCACTAAATTACGTTCAATGAACGTAGCAAGCAAGTGGCACAAAGTGAGGTGACGTGCGGTGTGACTAGTTATGATGAACATGTTCTTTGCAATCCAAAAACCTAAGTTTACCGGTCGGCCGGCATGCATACACCATAAGAAATAGAGCTCATTAGCCGCCACCTTATCAAAGGCCGTACTCTTACCGATTAGGTTATGGACGAGGTATTGATGACAAAGGCGGAGAGCGGGATCCTCAATGTAGCAAACATACGAACCCGAAGATTGAAAATCCTCCGGTCGCTCGAGGCTAAAAGCCGTCATGCATTGATCGATCCAATGTATTGAGGATCCTTATTCGGCAAGCAATGGGCACCTATTTCATATCTCAACTCAAGAAAATGATCAAAAGTAGTGATGCCTAGCCGAGCACTCCATTCGGCCAAAGAGAGATGATATTGGTTTCCAAACAATCGAAAAGCTATACATGGCTCATACAAATCTTTATCATGCTCGAAATGGAATGTATTGAAAAACTCTCTAGCCAATTCCTTATAGAAAATGTAGTGATAAGACTCTAACAACCAAGACCAACCAATACGACCAAAATAGGTAAAGAAAGGAATGATATTACCCGTTCGGCGTAGAAATTCACGGTCGATAAGTCGATCGCTCCGGTACTCCTTTCCTTCACGCTCCATGTTCCGGTCATCCAAGTACTCGATCTCGAAACGAGAGAGGGCGGTGACGGCTTCGGGCGTGTCCAAATAAATTATGGTACGGTTACCATACTTGTTCTCTTGCGGGAAGGCCGATGTGGAGTCGGAGTCGACTAGAGAAAGGCCACTCAAGTTGAAGTCGCCCTCGTAGATGCCATCGTGGTCGTCGGACACGTAGTCTGAGTCTTGCTCTTCGCTTGGCAAGTCTCCACGTAAACTCTCCATCTAATTAACGTCGCCGTAAAAGTGCGGCGGCGGTGCCGGTTGAGATACTCGTGCTTCATCCACAAAGGGAAACCACTCGTATAACGTTTGAGGAGAACAAGGTGGTTGAGAGGACGAGGCTTCACCGAGATGTCGAACGGACGACCGTCATGCGCGAGATCGACGAGGCGGAGACGGCGGCGGCGTAGGCTCGGGAGACTCCTCGGGGCTCGCTTCGAGCGTATCTTTGGTGAGATCCGCTCTTGGCGGTTGGATCGGCTCTTGGATTCGAACACCCACGAAACTACGTAAATGTCTCCTTGGCGGTTTTGGAGGAGAAGAAGATTCCGTAACAAAGTGGGAATATTGGACTTGTGGATCTTCCTCCGGCTCTGGATCATACGTGAACGTCGGCGGTGGTGAGACTTGTTGAAAGGGAACTACGGCTTGGGCGGCGGCAGCAGCGGTAGCACGGCGGCTCTCTGTCTCTGGGTCATCTCTGTAAGCGGCGAACCATTGGGCAACGGCTCGAAGTCAAAACTTCTTTTTCGGCGGCATGGTGGGTCGGTTGCACAATTGAGAGGGTTGTGGTGGTGGAACTTGAAGACTTTAGAGAGAGAAGGAGGAGGGCGGCGGGACTTCGAGAGAAGGAGAGTTAAATAGTTTCAAGTAGGTAGGGTTTCAAGATCTCTCCCCTTATATAGTAGATAACTTTTCACTTTGACCCCTCCACTTGCACAATTGAGACAATGACCCCCACCTTTATGCAATTAAGTCCTCCAATCTTTATAAATTTCAATTGGCCCCAACAAAACTTCTTTCTTGCAATTTAACCCTTCCAGAACTTTAGAAACTTCAATTGGATCCTCTAGGTCTTCCGGAATTGCAATTTGGTCCCCCAAACTTCTTCTCTTCTAGATTCACCACAATAATTTATTTCTCCTTACACTTAAGCCCTTTTTCTTCCTTAGCCAAAAATCTGAAAAATAAGAAGAAAAACACCAAGCATAAAAACGGCAAAAATAAATCAAAATACAAAAAATAGAAATAAATAACAAATTGCCTCCCGGTAGCGCCTCTCTTTAGAGTCTTCGGCTAGACCTCCTCTTCAAAGAGTCAAACGTAAGAGGAAATGGACAAGCATTGCTCATCCACATCTTCCATCATGGTGGCAGCATGATAGATTTTAAGGCGATGGCCATTGACGGTGAAAGTCTCGTCCGAATTGAGTTTCTGTATTACGACTGCTCCGCTTGGCCAAGCGGAGCGCACTCGAAACGGACCAATCCATCTGGACCTAAGCTTTCCCGACATGATCCATAGGCATGATTGATACAGCAAGACAAGTTGCTCGGACTCAAGTTTCTTCAAACGAATGGCCTTATCATGCCATGCCTTAGTACGATCTTTGTATCGCATTGTCACGTCATAGGACTCCATTCGAATTTCCTCCAGCTCTTGAAGTTGATATTTTCGTTCCTTAGCACATTCGACTGGGTCCATGTTGATTTTCTTAACAGCCCACCAAGCTTTGTGCTCCAGTTGCACAGGCAGATAACATAGCTTACCAAAAATCAATCTATAAGGAGACATTCCGAGAGGATTTTTATAAGTTGTCCGATAAGCCCATAAGGCGTCATCCAGCCTCGTACTCCAATCCTACCTTGATGGATTGACTGTCTTCTCCAATATAGCCTTGATTTCTCGATTAGACACTTCAGCTTGCCCATTCGATTGAGGATGGTAAGTGATAGAGATACGGTGACCTACTCCATACTTTTTCATTAATGACTGAATGGTGCGGTTGCAAAAGTGCGTACCTTGGTCGCTTATTATGGCTTTGGGCACACTGAATCTGCAAAAGATGTTAGTACGAAGAAATCCTGTAACCACTTTCGAATCATTAGTTCTTGTAGCTTTTGCCTCGACCCATTTAGAAACATAATCAACGGTAAGTAAAATATACACGTTCCCATATGAATGAGGAAACGGACCCATGAAATCCATACCCCATACATCAAAAATTTCACAAATTCTTAAAGGCTTTTAGGGCATTTCATCTCTCATGGATATATTTCCGGTCATTTGACAACGTGTACATGACTTACAGTAATTGTATGCGTCGAGGTGTAGGCGTGGCCAAAAAAATCCCGCATCCAACACCTTCCTTGCAGTTATTTTTGGACCAAAATGTTCACCATAAGCAGAAGAGTGGCAGTGGAATAAGATGTCTTCTTGTTCATCTTCGGGTATGCATCTGCGAATCACTTGAACGACTCCTATTTTCCAAAGAATTGGAGAGTCACAAAAATATTATTTGCACTCGCTTTTCAACTTGGCATTTTGAGCGTGAGTAAACTCAGGTGGAAGCTGCTTAGATGTCAAGTAATTCAAAATATTAGCAAACCAAGGTAAATTAGAAGTCTTACCCACAGTTTGTAACTGTTCTGACTCGGTGGTGTCTCGGTTGGCCAACTGAGACACTTCCTGAACTTGCATCACAAAACACTGTTCAGGCAGCAGCTGGGCAAGGCTGGAAACAGTCTCTGGAACAGCTTATAAGTGTTCTTCAGGAAAGGTCTCATTGATTGGCTCTCCATCATCTTCTTGATTTAAACGGCTTAAATGGTCTGCCACATGATATTCAGCACCTTTCTTGTCCATCACCTCCCAGTCGAATTCTTGTAGAACAAGAATCCATCGAATTAGTCGTGGCTTTGATTCCTTCTTTGCTAGGAGATGCTTGATAGCGGCGTGATTGATATAGACGATTATCTTCGAGCCGAGTAAATAAGAAAGAAATTTGTCAAAGGCAAACACTATTGCCAACAACTCATTCTCCATGGTGGAATAATTGCATTGAGTCGGATTCAATGTCTTTGATGCATAATAAATCATGTGGCTCTCCTTTCCGGATTTCTGTCCCAGAACTGCTCCGATTGCCCAATCGGAGGCATCACACATAATTTCGAAGGGCTTGTTCCAATCCGACGGCTGCATCATCGGAGCTATTGTGAGCTTGTCTTTCAGGAGGGTAAAAGCCTCCTTACATGTCATCAAAATCGAAGTCGGTCTCTTTTTGCAGTAGCCTTGTCAACGGTTGAGCGATCTTCACGAAATCCTTGATAAAACGCCGATAAAAATTGGCATGCCCTAGGAACCCACGAACTTCTTTTGGCGTAGTAGGGTATGGAAACTTTGCTATGGACTCAACCTTGGCCTTATCGACTTCGATTCCTCTTCTAGAAACGAAGTGACCGAGCACAATCCCCTCGGTCATCATGAAATGGCATTTCTCACAGTTCAATACCAAGTTCTTTTCTACACACTGGGCTAGGACCTTGTCTAGATTCTTTAAGCACAAAGTGTAAGAATCACCGTGAACGGTGAAGTCATCCATGAAGACCTCGATGCAATTCTCGATAAGATCTGAGAATATACTCATCATGCAGCTTTGAAAGGTGCCCGGCGCGTTACACAATCCAAACGGCATTCGGATCCTCATCTAGAACATGGATTTGGAAATAGCCGCTATACCCATCCTGAAAACTGAAATAGACTTGCCCCACAAGTCTCTCGAGCTTTTGATCGATGAAAGGAAGTGGGAAGTGATCCTTCCGTGTAGCTGAATTAAGCTTCCGATAATCGATGCACATGCACCATCCCGTCACTAAGCGTACCGGAACCAATTCGTTCTTCTCGTTCTCCACCACTTGGAATCCAGACTTCTTCGGCACGATGTGAACAGGACTCACCCATTTGCTATCTGATATGGGATAGATTATACCCATAGATAGCAGTTTTAGAACTTCCTTTAGCACGACCTCCCGCATATTCGGATTGAGCTTCCTTTGTTGATCATGGAAGGGCTTGCTATCGAGCTCCATCAAAATAGAATGCTCGCATACGTCGGCACTTATGCCGGTAATGTCGGCTAAAGTCCATCCGATAGCCTTCTTATGCTTCCTCAAAACTTCGAGCAATGTCGTTTCTTGATTGTCATCAAGCTCCTTGTTCATGATGACGGGTAGCGTCTCATTTTCTCCCAGATATGCATACTTCAGATGTGTAGGGAGTTGTTTTAGTTCCAGCTTCGGAGCTTTGACAATTAACGGCAATAGTTTCTCAGAGGTGTCTCGGTTGGGCAACTGAGACACATTGCTGACAGTTTCCAGTTTTGGGGCTGCGTACAAAGCTAGGATGCTTTCTCTGATCTCCTCATCCCTCATATCTTCAACATCTTCCTCGGTCAGCCCTTGAGTCAAGGTAACTTCCATTTCATCATGCATCGCATACGTCTCAAGATATTCTAGGACAATAGCATCAATGGAGTCAGTAGAAAAAGCATTCTCATTCTCATGACCATAGGGTTTCATAAGTGCTTCAGTTATGCGATGAACATAAGTTTCATTATGGTATGCTACAATTATCGAACCCTCATCCACATTAATTATAGCATTTACAGTCTTTAAAAATGGCCAACCCAATAACACACCCGCAGTTCCTTCAACTTGCCTATCATTTGTGTCAATTACATAAAAATCAGCCGAATAGACGAAATTGTTGATTCTGACTAAAATGTTCTCCAGTAGGCCAATCGGAGCAATACATGACCTATCCGCTAATTGAATAATCACCTTAGTGGATATTAACTCAGCTCCTACCAATTGATTATATACAGATGATGCACCTAGATCACACATGGCTTGTTTAATCATAACATCACCCATCAGACAGGGTAGTGTCAACATACCTGGGTCGGCACATTTAGCAGGAAGCACCTTTTGTATGATTGTTGATACTGTGTGATCGAACAAAACCTTTCCGGACTTGGGAACCTTTCCGGCAGTGAAATCCTTCACAAATTTCCCAAACTTGGGAATCTTTACGGCTTCAAGGGAGGGGATATTAATCTCCAATTTCTCGAATAGCTTCAAGTAATCCATGCTTTCCTTGTTCGGCATTCTCTTCCTTTCCAAAGCTTCTGGAAATGGTGGAGGTAGTATCGGTTCAGACTCTGATTGGCCAATCGGAACAGTCTCCTCTTCTTGTTCTGGTTCAGCATCTTCAGCATGCTGCTCTGCTGAGCTTTAGGGTCGTGCAGGCTGTTCTGTGGCCTTCTTCTTTTTTCCAGCTTTTCTGGGTGTCTTGTTTGCACAATCGGGCCAGGCAATTCTTTTCCTCCACGCAGCGTAATCTGATTGCAGTTATGGGCATTTGGATTTTGCTGGGTTTGAGCTGGAAGCTGCCCTTGAGAATTCTTCATCTCCTGCATGGTAGAATTCAATCTACTCATCTGCTTGGCCAACTGATCCATAGTAGCTTATTTATCCTTCTTCGTTTGATTCATCTCTCGTTGAGTTTGGATCATCTCCTTCTGTTTTTTTTGTTGAAATGCAGTAGTGTCTTTCTGAGAAGAAACTATTTCAGCCAAAAGCTTTTCCAATAGATTCTGATGCTCCGGTTTGGCAAGCGGAGCATTCTGCTGCTGAAATTGCCTTTGATTTGGAGGCCTATACGCCTGCTGATAGCTATTCTGATTAGGAGCCTGGTATGGCTATTGATAACTCTGTTGAGCCTGCTATGGCTGCTGAAATTGTGGTTGAGGCAGATTCCTTGTTTGAAATTGCTCTTCCGGTTGCCTCCATCGAAGGTTCGGATGAACCCCTTGCTGTCCGCTCCAATTTCCAGTTGCGTTAGCTTCTTCTCCCAGACACTATAGTGACGTATGTCCTTTTTCTCCACATGCTCCACATGCGTGATCAGTATTCGATCGGCTTGAAGCAGGAGCATTTGGCTTAAGTATTAAGTCGAGCTTGTCTTGCAAAAGGCTGAATTTTGCCTCCACCTTACTATCGATCTCATCCATGTAGTCGGAATGAGACCAATTGATAGCTCTCCTTGTTGGTCTCGGCCCTTTGTATTGCGAGGTGGATTTCGCAAGTCCTTCAATAATGTTCCTTGCATCTTCGTAGAGGCTTGTATGGAAATTCCCTCTCAGACCGATATCAACCATGGCTTTTGCTTCGTCTGTCATCCCTTGATAGAAAATTTGTAGAAGCTCCACCTCCGAGTAGCCATGGTTCGGACATCTATCGACAAGTCGTCCAAATCTCTCCCAATATGTGCTGAAGGTTTCGTCATTTTCTTGAGCGATCCCGGAAATCTGCTTCTTAAGTGCATTTGTCTTTGACTGCAGGAAATACGTCATCAAGAAGACCGTACGCATATGGGCCCACATCGTGATCGTGTTTGGCTTTAGACTTGAGAACCATGCTTGTGCTCCGTCTTGGAGAGTGAATGGAAAAGCCTTGAGCTTGAACGCGTCCAGGTTGCCCTGCCGGTGCAGTTTACAAACTTGGTTGAACGATGCCAAAAAGGAATTTGGATTCTCGTTCGTCCTTCCATAAAACTTCGGCATGGCAGCGACCATATTCAGCTTGACATTAATTTGTTCAGTAGTTATGATTTGGATTGGACCAGGTAAGTCCGCTCCCATGTCAAGCGATCCGGCATTCATTCTCAAAGGTTGTGGATCGTGCACTTATTCCATCTCTTCCTCCTCTGATTCTGAGCTTGTTGTTACTAGAGTATTCTACCTTGTTCTCTCGAGCAAAACAGTATCTGGTTCTGAGTCGCTGGTCTGATCATCGGCGTCTGTTCTGTCTCCTGGTTGGGCAGTTGAGACGTCTGCTACCTTGGACAGATTCTGTTGCTTTTGTAACTTTGTCTCCTTCCTATTCCGCTTTGTTGTTTTCTCGATCACAGGATCAAATATCAGATTAAGGTTGGAAGACCTGCTCATGCAACATCAAAAAGCACAAAAAAAAGATTAGTAGAAAAAATAAAAATAAAACTAGTTAACACCGTTCCCCGGCAACGGTGCCAATTTGGTGATTGTTGTATTGCACCAAATAATCCAGCAAAACTTGTGAATTATATCAGTATAGTTCACAGGGTATCAGACACAAGTAACGGACGACTAGATGCATTATTTTTCTACTTATCTATGGTTTTGGTTAGCAACCACGCAAGTTTAATTTTTACTAAATTAAGAAATTATAAAAACTGAACTGAAATGAAAACTGTATGAACTGGGCAACTGAGAGACAGGTCTAGCAGAATATCCACACACACGTAATTCCAATCGTCGGCACTTAATATGAATTAATCTCAAGAATCTACTAGTTATAGATTGTCGTAATTAAACTGACACAACCCTCACTCCCACTTACTTAGTCGGTAACCGCCATGTTGGGCATCAAAACGGCTACTTTCCTAACCTAGCTACAACCTACATTGTTGGGCAATCAATAGATTTAATAGCTAGACAGCTTTATCGAACTAAGGGAGCCTAGTATAGGAGCCTACTCGTATGTTAGGCATCTAATAGTCTCCTATCGGTTTAATTCAATTATTCTAATAAATAATTTTGCTACTTACCTATCCTTGTTCCACGAGAAACGATGGAAGTACTAAGTTAGCTACAGACTGCGCAACCCAGGGTGATCAAGCCTAAATTACTATTCAGATTAATTAATTCAGAATTAGCCCAAAACCCTTTTGATTAATTATTCAAACCTAAGCCTCATGTACTATTCACATGTGCATTTACATTCTGCCGGACCCTAAAAGATTTAGCTACTCATGCAAACGCTTCGGTTGGGCAACTGGGACAGTTTACAAAACAGAAACTTAGACATGAATAACCCTAGATCTAGCATGAACGAAATTTAAAATAACTAAAGCATGAAATAACAGAATATTTAAACCTACGAAATTAAACTAAAACTTGAATTAAAATAGCAATGGAGTTCAAACGTAAATTCAATGTTCCTACTTAAACGATTAACTACGAAATGGAAATTAAAACAAGAATTTAACTACGAAATTAAAAGTATCAAACCAACGGAATTAAATGAGTGTTTCTTCTTCTCTAACTACTTTGCACGGTCGGAATCTTCTATGGGATGGAACGGCGTCTTCGGCGGTCGGCGATCGGATTTTCTTGGAAGGAAGGGAGTAACGGCGTGAATGTGTGGCTCGGTTGAAGCTTCGAAGACTCGTGTAGCATATGTATCGGGGTGTGTGATTTTCGTGCTCTTCAACTCTTTATATACTCCTCCTTTTCTTCCTCTCCAAGCTAGGTCAAATCCTTCTTTGATAAGGAAAGGGATTTGGATAGATAAGGAAATAATATCTTTCCTTATCTACCACAAAATATCTTCAAGATCCTTTCCTTCTCAACAAATCCGTGTCCACGTCATCAATTCTGTGCCTTTTTGTCATCAAAAGTTGCCAAATATTATCCTCATCATCATGCCACGTCAGCACCTGAAACCTGCATTTTTCACCACTGCGAGTGCACCGGTTGGCAAATTGAAGCACTTTTCGGCCAGAAATTACTAAGTACAGAAACGACTCATTAGACATTCCTACTGGAAAGATGTTATTGGATGTAAGTGGGTGTACAAAACTAAGCTTAAGGTTGATGGTAGTATTGAAAGATATAAGGATCGGCTTGTAGCTAAAGGCTACAAGCAAGAATATAGTGTGGATTATGATAAAGTTTTTTCTCCTGGGGCTAAGCATATTAACATCCGTATTCAGATTGCCATGGCCACACTTAAAGGATGATGCTTGCATCAAATCAACATTAATAATGCTTTCATGCATGTCTCCTCCTCCAGGATACACTAAAGCTGTTGTGGGAAAGTTTGTAGACTGGTGAAGAGTTTGTATGGGTTAGAACAGGCTTCTCGTGAGTGGAATGCCGAGCTTGGTAAAGCCTTGCTTTCTTATGGCTTTACTCAGTCTCCACATGACAATTGCTTATATACTATGGGTTCAGATTCTGCTTTTCTTGCCCTTCTTGTCTATCTGGATGACATTCTTTTGGTTGGTCCTGCTTTATCTGCTATTGATGGTTCGAAAACTTATCTACACAGTAAGTTCACTATAAAGGATTTGGGAGAGGCCAAATATTTCCTTGGTATGGAACTTGGCCGTGGAGAACAATGGATCTCCCTAAGCCAAAGGAAATATGTTTTGGATCTCGCTGATACAGCTGGGTTGATTGCAAGTCAACCAGCATCTACTCCTTTTCCTCAAGGTCTGGTTTTGGCTACTGATTCTAGTGCTCTTTCTTCTAGACCCATAGGTTTATGGGCATTTGGTAGGCTAGCTTCTTTATCTTAACCTGATTTGACTCATGCTACACAACAATTGAGTCAATATATAGCCAACCCGAGGATTCATCACCTGCAAGTTGCTCAACATGTTCTTAAGAACTTGAAAGGGTGGCCATCCTTGGGTCTATTTTTCCCTAGTACTTCCTCTTCCATTTCTCTTGAGGCTTATGCTGATGCAGACTGGGGAACATGCCCTATCACACGGGGTTCTCATACTCTGTGTTTCTTGGTGGTTTAATAATTTCTTGGAGGCAGACTATCGGGCTTTAGGTTCTGCTATGCGTGAATTTCTATGGGTCTCTTATCTTCTTCATGATTTGCACGTCGCGTTTCCTAAACCCAATCCTATCTACTGTGACAATGTTGCTGCTCTTCATATCTGCAAGAATCAAGTGTTTCACGAGAGGACCAAGCATTTGGAGATGGATCACGATCAGTTCAAGCTAGGTTTTATTCTACCTGCTGTTGTGCATACTTCTTTGCAGCTCGTTGATCTCTGCATGAAAGGGGGGGAGTGAGCTATTGCAAATCTGGGATGCACTGTTTTACTCGTTTTTCTTGCTTTTAATAAGGACCGTTTGATTGTTATCAACGGTTCAGCGTAGAAGTACGTTTCTAAGCCAACGGCTTATTGATGAAAACTGGATCTAGAGTTCATGCGTGAGAGAGAGAACATGTGAGAAGAAAGAGTATTATTTTTCAATGATTGAATGGAATGCCTTAATTTACAAGCTACTCTCAGTCAATTTTATATACAACAGATGGCGTGATACTTAAGTACGCCTCTTCTAGATAGTTCTAACTAACTAACAACTGTCCATGCGTTGCGCATGTGTTGCACGTAGCATACTTCACGTGGGAAAATTATCAACGGTAGTGAGAGCTTTTGCATGCTTATGATCGACGTCCGTAGCCCTTGATCCGTGTGCATGACTGGAAGAAGATCCACAATACCCCCCCCGAAGTGCAGAGTGCAGGTTTAGAACTCTCAACTTGGAGAGGAGAAACTGAAAAGGGACTTTGCCAAGTGGCTTAGTAAGAATGTCAGCCAACTGATGTGAAGAGGGAATATATAGAACATGAAGAAGCCCAGATTAAATGTGCTCTCGTATGAAATGATAATATATCTAGATATGTTTAGTCTTCTCATGATGAATAGGATTCGCAGCAAGAGCCAATACTGACTTACTATCAGAATAAATGGTGGATGTGGTAAGAGAGTGACCAAGATCTTGAAAAATCTTAAGAAGCCAAAGAACTTCAGTAGATGCAGAGGCAAGGGCTCAATACTCTGCTTCGGCAGAACTGCGAGAAACTGTAACTTGTTTCTTAGATTGCCAAGAAATGAGGGAATTACCAAGGAACATGCAGTACCCGGTGATGGACCGTCTGGAATCGATGCAACTTGCCCAATCCGAATCACTAAAGCCTTTGAGACGAAGATCAGAGTCTGAAGCATAGAAAAGACCTTGACCAATGCTGCCCTTGATATAACGGAGGACTCTGTGTGCTGCATTGAGATGAGTATGGTCAGGCTTCTGCATGAATTGAGCAAGAGTATTCACTGCAAATGTGATGTCCGGCCGAGTGACTTTAAGGTACAATAGTTTACCAATCAAATGGCGGTAAGGAGAAGCATCACTCAAGTAAACATCATCATGAACACTAAGTTTTAGGTTAGTATCCGTTGGAAAAGCAGTTGGTTTGCGTTGAGAATAGCCTTACTGTTCCAAGAGCTCAAGAACATATTTGCATTGGCACAGGGAAATTCCTTTGGTGGATCGAGCAACCTCTAAGCCCAAGAAGTACTTCATGCGGCCTAGATCCTTGATCTTAAAAGCTCTATCTAGGAACTACTTAACCTTGTCAACTTTTGCCATAGAGTCACTAGCAAGAAGGACATCGTCCACATAAAC
This sequence comes from Lavandula angustifolia, assembly GCA_028984105.1. Taxonomy (NCBI): domain Eukaryota; kingdom Viridiplantae; phylum Streptophyta; class Magnoliopsida; order Lamiales; family Lamiaceae; genus Lavandula; species Lavandula angustifolia. Next base: position 10,830,203 of record CM054809.1, on the reverse strand, counting down.
AAGAAGAATTAGAGTATATGAGGTATGGTGAATGGTAAAAAGGGAGTAATCAGAGGTAGACTGAGTAAAACCATAGTCTTTGAGAGCAGTAGACAAATTGGAAAACAACTGGCGGTTGGCCTGCTTCAAGCCATAAAGACTCTTCAAGAGTCTACAAACCTGATTTGAACCTGCTTTATCAAAACCAGGAGGAATGTGCATGTAGACCTCTTCATGTAGGTCACCGTGTAAAAAAGCGTTGTTGACGTCTAATTGTTCAAGAAACCAATTCTTAGAAGCAGCTAAGGCAAGTAAGCTTCTGACAGTAGTGAGCTTGGCAACAGGAGAAAATGTATCAGTATAGTCTAGTCACTCTTGTTGTGTGAATCCTTTAGCAACCAAGCGTGCATTATACCTTTCAAGAGATCCATCAGCATGGTATTTCACTCTGTAAAGCCATTTGCAGCCAATAGGAATCTTACCTGCAGGAAGGTCAATGATAACCCAAGTAAGCTTGAATTTCACTATTCATAGTTGCTCTCCAATTAGGATTAGAAGTAGCTTCAGAGTAGCTTATGGAAAATTTTGAGATGTTTTGATGTTTTAGATTTGTGTTTCATTAAACAACACCATGTCATTCTTGCTAAATCATCTACTATGGTTTAGAAATACTGATATCCCTCAAGTGTAGGTATAGAAAATGGGCCCCAAACATCACAATGTACAAGCTCAAAGGGAATAACAGTTTTAATAGAACTAGAAGGAAATGGAGATCTATGATGCTTAGCTAAAGGGCATATAATGCAAATGCTCTCATTTTTAACAAGTGATGAGGTTATATACTGAGTAAAAGACAGGTTACAATGAGAAACATGCCCGAGTCTATGATGCCAGAGTTGCGAAGTAGATGCAGTAGCATGACATGAAAGAGTAGGAATATGTGGTGACAGCTTGGGATGAATGAGAAAAAGGCCTTTGTCTATTTCAACTATGTCAATCCTCTGCTTTAGTTTGGGATCCTGGATAGAACAAGTTCCAAGATGAAAAGTAAGTGACAATGTAGTAGTGGTAATGAGTCTGCTCATAGAAATGAGATTCACATTGAAGCTAGGCACACAAAGAACATCACGTATGGGAATATCAAATAGTAAGGCAGAGCCAGTATGAGTTATTGGGAACTTGTCACCAGTAGGTAGAACAACAAATTTATGATCGGTTTAGGATCTGAGAGTAATGACAGATTACAAACCATATGATATGTAGCACCCATGTCTAGTATCCATGAATCATGTGGAATAGATTGAATGATAGCATTACTATGAGAAGAGTAGGAACAATAAGCTACTTTACCTGAAGTAGAACAGCTATTTGTGGATAAGGGAGGAAGATGTGAAGTAGTGGAATGAGATAAGTTTTGAATGAGGCTCAGGAGGTGTTGATATTGGCTGGGAGAGATAGATGAACTTGAGGTAGCAGAGTCTTCCTGTGTGACAGAGACCATGTTAGCTGCAGGCTGAGAGTGAACACCAGGTATCGGGAGCGAAACTGAAAACCAGGTGGAAAACCATGAAGCTTGTAACACTTCTCCTTGAGGTGGCCGATTTTACCACAATATGAACATGTAGGACCATCTCTTTTAGGACCAGAATGATAAGAAGTAGCTCCTCTAGCAAATGGAGGTTTGTGGTTTCCAGTACCAGATCTGGATGTCTTAGAACCATAACAAACAAGGCTTGAACCATCACATGGAACACTCTTTTGCACATTTAGAGTACTAGATTCAGTATGCGCAGGAAAAACACCACCAACACTTCTCTGCTTTTCATCTTGTTAAATCAAACTATAAACATTGTCTAGAGAAGGAAAAGGTTGCATTACTAATATCTGGCCTCGAATTGGAGAAAATACGTCATTGAGGCTCATCAAAAATTTGATAGCCATGGTTCTTTCTTCTTGATCATAAAATGTTTGAAAGCAATTACAAGTACACTGACGCATGGCACCACAGGTACATGAAGGAATAGGTGTATATTGATGCAACTCCTTCCATAAACAATCCAATTTGTTATAGTAAGCAGTGACACTGAGATTTCCTTGAGTTGTAGAATATATTTCCTTTTGTAGTTCAAATATCCTAGGAAAATTACTTAAGAATATCTGCGTCGAAGGATCTGCCACATCTCTGCTGCTGTATCGGCATAGAGTATACACTGAGCAATTTCCTTTGTGCAAGAGTGAAGAATCCATGATTGGATCATCAGATTGCACTGCTGCCAAGTGAGATAAACTTCATCATCAGAATCTGGAAACGTTTCTGGATTTAGAATCATATGCAGGTCATTCTTCGCACCAAGAGCTATGCGAAGAGATCTGCTCCAAGAGTGATAGTTATCTCCATCAAGTGGAGGATTCACAAGAACAGTACTAGGATTTTTCACTTTGACTCAAGAAATACGGATTATTCGTATCAACGCTCAATCGCACCATGATGAAGAGCATAGAAAAATAGTAGAAAACAATCAACTGAGAATACAAAACCAAGCAATTGATAAATAGAGCAGATTGAAAGTGATTGATTTTCAGGAATCAACGAAAGCGAAGATAACAAGAAGAAATTCAAATTCAACAATCTTCAACTCATCGCATGAGTTGAATGAGTTGAAGATTGTTGAATTTGAATCCAACATTCCCCTTAAAAGGCCTTCTAAAGGGAAGGAATATACAAGCTTATATAGAGGAGTCAGGATATTCACCAAGTCGATGTGGGACATAATAATGGGCTCTAACACGCCCCCTCACGTGTAGGCCGCTATGAACATCGGACTACGACTACACGTGGAAACAAATGGCCCATAAGGACCGGTCCAACATGGGGACCAAACAAACCAACATCGCTTGGGACTACCTTGATACCATGATGAAAACTGGATCTAGAGTTCATGCGTGAGAGAGAACATGTGAGAAGAAAGAGTATTATTTTTCATTGATTGAATGGAATGACTTAATTTACAAGCTACTCTCAGTCAATTATATATACAACAAATGGCGTGATACTCAAGCACGACTCTTCTAGATAGTTCTAACTAACTAACAGTTGTCCATGCGTTGCACATGTGCTTCACGTAGCATACTTCACGTGGGAAAATTATCAACATGCTTATGATCGACGTCCGTAGTCCTTGATCCGTGTGCATGATTGGAAGAAGATCCACAATAGTTGCACTTCGTTTTCTCCGCCATGCTTTGTAATAATTCATGGAGTGAAAAAATAGATATCTCTGCCTTCGAATTTGTTTTGCATTATCAGTTATAACAATGCATGAACATATTCGATACTGATTAGCATTGTCCCGAATTCCGACCCCTTTCGTGTAGGATCCACGTAGATATCACATGGTACACGTGTCGGCTAAAGGACGTCGGGCAGGATGGACGATTCAAAGAGGTCAATGGGTCCTATTAAAACACGGGCCCGGATTAATTTGTCTACAACTTTTCAGACATGGCACGATCGGCCCGCTTGTTCTTTGTGCCACCCCTCTAACACTCAGATAACTAGGGGTATAAGTGGTTCCGCTCCGAACCGCGAAAACGATCAAATCGAACTGAATCAAACCGAAAAATATGGTTCGGTTCGGCTTCGCTGTTTGGTTCGGTTTATTTTTTTAGGAACCGTTTACATTCGGTTCGGTTCGCTGTTTCAAGAATTTTTGAACGGTTCGAACCGAACCGAACCAATATCCTATTTTTTAATTTAATATTTGTCTTTCTTACATGAGAATGTTATTGGATTTAGATATTAGATTTAAGTTAAGATCAATTCTAATCTATACAAAGGAAGAGAAAGGAGTAACAACTCTATACTTATGAGTTCGGAACGAGTAACATCCTATAAACTATTATTCTTGCATTATTTAGGATTTAAAAAATAAATAAATAAATAAAAAGGTGAACCAGTAAACCGAACCGAACCAAACCATTTATAAGCGGTTCGGTTCGGTTCTGATATTTAAAAACGCATCGAACCGAACCGAACCGAACCATTTCTATGTGTTTGGTTCGGTTCCTAAAATACATAAAAAACCGAACCGAACCGAACCGTTACACCCCTACAGATAACTACCAACAACATTATGTTTAAAATTTGTATCCTTTGCTTCGGATTTTTAGTTTCAATCTACATTATAAAAAAAATAATAAAAAAAAATAAACTTGTTTTAAACAAAATCATTATCTTTTATGGTAACATCAACATGTAAAAAAGTAAAATTGTTTACACTTTACACCGTTGGTAATAAATAAAAAGTAGGAAAAGGAAAAATAAAGCAGTAATGAGCAAGATGTTGCATGCACGTCGGAAAAGCAAAACAAAGTTTAAGAATAACTACATTTAAAAGCATTTTAAAAAATAAATTGAATTCTTGGAAACCGAGTGGGCACCATGTGACTTCGAGGGTGTTTGCAACCGCTTCAAATTTTTAACTTATGATTTAATTTAAGGAAAAGTTGATTTTGAGTGTTTTCAACAACTTAAATTCTTCAAAATTCTCTACATTTAAGTTGAATAAGTTGAAGTTGTTTAAGTTGGTTTTAACCAACTTCTCCAACTTAATGGTATATTTGTAATTTCGGATAAGTTATGATTTGAAATCTTACTTATAAATCTCAAAATAAGCTACTACAGTATAAATTTTGCAAACACTATTTTTCAACTTTTTCTTCCTTTAAACAGTTTTTGCAAACACACCTCAAATTCTCTAATAAGTCACTTTTACCAACTTCTCCTTAATTTAAACACTTAAAAAAAGTTTAAGCTATTGCAAACACCCCCTTCGCCATCCCATTCCACACTTCCTCACTTTGGCTGCCTACAGAAATTCCAGAGATAATTAATTAATTAAGAATTCAGAAATTAATTAAATCAGCTCCATAAATAAATTTAAAAAAAAAATTTATATATATATATATATATATATATATATATATATATAAGTAAATAACACTGAATGCAATAAAAGAAATCATGAATTTGTTTACATATATTAATATGGAATACTTTTGAAAGTCCAAGATTGGTGTACCTTGGTGATCGCTGTTTTCTCCAAATAAATCCTGCAAAATTTGCTAGACCAAGAATTAGTATAGCATCAGGTATCGAACACAGGGAACATATATTTTCAAACTTAAAAATCCTATCAATCGGGTTTCGATTAGCAACCACGCAAGTTTTGGGAATTTCTTAACCTAAAACAAAAGAAAGTAAATAGCAGGAATTAAATACGAAGTAAACTTATGCAAATAAAATGGGTCCAGCAAGATGATTCACACACACACACACATTCGATCACTGACACTATTAATTAATTAATCCACTTAAATCAATTGGTTGTAGGACACCGTAATTAAACTGACATATCCCCTATTCCCCCTTAATTATTCGATAATCGCCATGGTGGGCATTGAAACGACTACTTCTCTAAATTAGATGCAACCTACGTTGGTGGGCAATCAATAGATTTAACACCTAATCAGCTTTAAGAACTAAGGGAACCCAATTTAGGAGCCTACTCGTATGGTGGACATCTAATAGTCTCCTACCGAATTAATCCAATTGTCCTAAGAACAATTTGCTACTTATTTAGCCTAATCCCACGAGAAAAGATGGAAGTACTAAATTAGCTATGAATTAAACTAACCTAGGGTGATCAAGCCTAAATTAATTAATCCAATCAATTAACCTAGAATAATTCAGAACCTAAGTGATTAATTTTAAGCCCTAGTCTCACGAAAATATGGTAGTGTGTGTTTCACATCTCGCCGGCCCTAAAAAGACTTAGCCGCGCATATCGGCCGGACTGGCCAGACAGACCGGTTTACTGGACAGAACACAAAACATGCTGAAAATCATGAAATAATTATGCACGAAAATTCAAACAATAACAAATAATCAGAACACTAAATAGTACGAAATTAAACCCTAGAAATTATGAAATCATAAATTAAAGTCTTCAAATCAATCCACAGGAAAATAAGTACGGAGACAATTCAAATTCGGAAATGCAAAACGAAAGTGATAACATGTTGTTTCTTCCAAATCAAACTACGATTCATGAATAAAAAGTAAGAAATGCGAACTTTGAAATTGATCAAAACCCTTCGATCGGATCCCTCGGCTTCGGCTCTCGTCCTTGGTTGATCTCAACTCCGGCGATCCCTCGGCGGTCGGTCTATCTCTCTCGGTGATCGGCGTTGATGGAATGGTGTAGAAGATGATGATGATTGATGTTACGGTGTGTAGCGTGCGTGTGTATAGGCGTCAAGATCTCATTTTCGTTCGTCTCCTCTCCTATATATAAGGCGGCACCTTTTCCTTGTAGAAGTAGGGTTTTTATATCCAATATGGAAAGATATTAATTAGATAAATCATATCCAATTCTTTCCATATCATCTCTTTCCTTATCCTCCACCTTCCTTCTCTACAATTTCGTCCAAAATTCCATCTTTTAGACCCCAAATCGAGCCTGCCACCTCAGCAACTCATCACCGCCACATCAGCACGAAAAATCTGCAAGACAGCACAGAAATACGGTCCAACTGGCCAGGTGGGCCCCAAAACAGACAGAATTTGTATAGTACGAATTCGACTCATCATACCTCCTGGGCATCAGCCCAGCATAAACGACCCAACTCTCACTACAAATTTTTCAGTGTTTACCGACGGATTTACCGACGGACAAAACACGGGTCGGCGTTTACCGACTGAATACCGATGGAAATTCAAAAATGTCATTTACCGATAGAAAATTCCGTCGGTAAAATACCGACGGAAAATTCCGTCGCTATTTCATCATCTCAGCTCTTACCGACGGATTTAGCGACGGAATTTTTTGTCAGTATTTAGCGACGGAAAATTCCGTCGGTAATCCGTCGGTGAACTTAAAATTTTGCATCCCACATCGAATTTTTGACAAATATTTTTCACCTTTATATATCAAACTACCTCATTAGCTATTAAAAATCATGTTATACACGTGCGCACGCGCACGCACAAGCCTCCACTGCCGGCCACGTCAGCGTCTGATCTCCGTCGGCCACTATCACCGCCCGACCGCCGCCGGCTACCAACTCCGATAGCCAGCGGGTCAATTGTCGGCTTAATTTCAAAAAATTCCTCGACAGGTTTAGCGACGGATTACCGACGGAAAATTCCGTCGGTAAATTTTACCGACAAGCTCTATAATGACGGCTTATTTTCCGTCGATAAATCGTTTATTCCGTCGGTAAAAGACAATTTTTTTGTAGTGTCTCTCTTTCATTCTCTCTGTATTATAGTACTCCTATATTTTATTTTGATTATGAACATCGCAGAATTCAATTTATTAAGGATTTTTATGGAAAAAAAATACATACAATATTTAAGGGAGTTTGTAAAAATGTATTACAAACACTTTTTATTTGCCTTCATTTAAAATTGAATATATTTATTTTTAGTAAAAGCATAATTTATTTATTTTTTTGGATCAATTTCAAAAACCAGATAAATTTTACATGTATTGGAACTACCGTGTTTTAATCATTAAAAACCATATTAATCTATCTTTATAATTTTAATTAGTTTAAATATTTGATTTAAAAAAACTCTAAAACATTAGATTTTATAAATACGAGTAAAAAACTAGTTATATGATAACAAAAGAGTAGGCACTAAAAAAGCCCGAATCCATTTACCATTGACTTAATTTTGCTCGTCTACCTCATAAGAAAGCTTTGTCCACAATTTAACAAGTTTTTATTATTTTATTATTTTCTATTTCTTATTTTAATTCCTGGAAATTAAGAAAACTGACAGAAATGGAACTATCCAGCTAATTTATATTATAATTATAAATAAAAAAAATTAAAAAAAAACCTGCACCATATGATGGAGTCATGATTTGGTCGAAAAATTTGAAGCATATTTTCTCAAGCAAAACATGCATCAACAACTAAAAAATACAGTAACTTAATTAATACTAATATATTAATTTTCTAAATATTTTTTGTGGCTCAACGTAGTCAATCTTGTCATGCATCTTGGGGTTGATGATCATTGACTTGTAGTAGCATCACACATACTAAGGTCTCCCAATTAAGCTCCAAAACAACAATAATAAAATAATGAATCAAGTTGGAATAAAAAAATAAATAGAAATTTCGTAATTTGTGAATCAATACAAAACAAGTGCATTTTCGTTTTGTATTTTATTAGTATGAAACAAAAGCTGTGGATATTTTGTCGGTTGCAGTGTACTATGGTTTGTTGTCGTAACGTTGATGTTTTCTTGCAAGTTGGATTTTGGAAACAATTCCAATTAATAATTTACAGCTCTTATTTTGTCTTTGCTAATCCCACACTTCATTTCTTCTTTACCCCCATCTTTGTAGCCTTTCGATTTTACAATCACAAGTACCGATAAATTTAAACAATTCCAATTAACCATTTTTAATCTTCAAAACCCTAGATTACTTATTGGTTTAAGTGCTTGATTCTTTTTTGTTAATTGAGAAATTAGTGTGTTAGTACTGCTAAATGCATGCTAATGATGCGAATTTGGTGGTAAACGGTCGAGTACGTACATTTGCATCTATGGAGCATGTAAGCTTGGATCCTTTCTAAACACTACTCCCTCCGTCTCATAGAAATTGTCTTGTTTTCATTTTCGAGTCGTTCTATAAAAAGTGTCTTGTTTCTTAAAAAGACAAACAATATGTGAATCAAAATTAACAAGCCAAAAAGTCAAACAATATACACAACACAATCTCATTTTCTTAATCTCCGTGCTCCATGTAAACGAGACATTTTCTATGAGATGGAGTGAATATCTTTTTAGTCGGTTGTGAATTCAAAATAAGTTTTATTCATTAAATGTTTTTAGTTAATTTGACTACAAGTCGTAATTAACATTCTTACTTAATTCTCAGATTTAATATATAAAATAAAAGTTTTACGTTTCTTCTCGTCTGTCCATAATAAAATTAGAAGTAAAATCAATTCTTTTACGCTACAACCGGTTGTAGGTGCAACCGGCTGCATAAAAGGTTAATACTTCATTTCTGTAAATATTAGAATAAGCGCTCATGTAGCGCCGTTGGTGTGTTGCTGGGTTATTACCGAGAGACTGGGTTATTACCGAGAGACCCGGATTCGAGTCCCAGCAACGACCGGACGCCGGTTCCGATTCTCCAAGGTCTGGTGACCCCTGTGATGGAAGGGAATCTATTTTGAGGGGACCCCTGAAACCCTCAGTACTTAGAAGACTTTTATTTATTTTTTTAATTTTGACATTAAAAATTGAATTTTTATTTTCAAATTACATTTATGATATAAAAAAATATACTGAAATTAGTGTTTTATTTTCAATTTTTTTTAATTTTGACCTTAAAAATTGAATTTTATTTTCAAATTACATTATGATACAAAAAATATAATAAATTTATTCTTTTATTTTCAAAAAAAATAATATGACTCAAAAAATATTAATATGTATATTAGAATTTATTCCTGTTAATAAAAATACAATATTTTTTATTTTTTTTTCAATTACATCAGCAACAAACTTTTCATTTTTTTTATAATTTTGACATTAAAAATTGAATTTTTATTTTTAAATTACATTATGATACAAAATATATAGTAAACTTATTTTTTTATTTTAAAAAAAACATATGACTCAAAAAATATTAATATGTGTATTAGAATTTATTCTTGTTAATAAAAATACAATATTATTTTTTTTAATTACATGATGGAGAATATGTGGAGATAATAAAAGTATCACTTTATATGAAAAATGTATCAATTATTCTGAATATATCATTTATTCTGAATAAAAGTATCACTTTTTAGTATCACTTACTATTAACCAATGTATCACTTTTCATGAATCAAAGTATCACTTTCTATGAATAAAAATATCACTTATTATGAATAAAAGTATTGTTGGTTTTAGTAAACTCGGGTGTATAGGGTTTGACCCAACAGCTTACCCAACTACACTACCACAACACTATTACCATAATGCAAATCGCACATATTTAATTGTATATGTGCGGTTGCATCTGCAACCGGATGTAAAGGAATCCAACTCTTTCTTTTAATAACGAGAGAAATTTGAAGTTGTCAGTTTCTCAAAGGTGCGCGTATTGGGTAATTCACATTCTGTATAATAGCGTGTAAAACCAAAGTCCAAAGAGAGAAGATATAACCATACACAAGGTAATCATGTAGACATATTCAATATAAAAACATTTTAAAATACAAATTTGTAATATTTGACTAGAAGATAAGTTACGTTCCAAAGTACTGAATTCAATGTTTATTTAACTGATCTAAGGTGCATATAAAATGATAGGTAGTTGTAGTACTATGTATGTATTTGTTGTATGTGATAAGGAATTTTATGTGTGTTTTTTGGGCATATTGGAATCTACACAAAGTTCACTGCAGTCTTTTTAGCTAAGTGCTATACTATTACTAGTTTCACTGTTAGAGGCGGCATAAAAACACTTGGTTACAATATGACAAATTTTGGCGTTCTATCCTAGGCTACAACTTAGTGGTCAAAATCCGAATTAATTTAAGAACGTTGCAGATAGTAAGGGTGATGTGTGTGTATATATATATATATATATATATATATATATATAATATCGTTTAATTTGTAATATTCTTCCACACGACCAAATACTTATGTACTTACGTTACTGTGAATAATTCCGATTCTTAATATAAAAATAATATTATGTTTTATAATATATCATATTTTTGTATTACACATAATTCCGCACTTTGTATGGACATTTCTTCAAGTACATGAAAATTTGCCTATTGTCCAATTGGAGATTTTTCTTGTATAGTCCTTTATATATGTATCAGCATCATTATTTTATAATCGTCGGACAAACGATATATGATCAAATATCATTTACGAGCAAATATATGCGAAGGGAATTGTAGTCTCAAATTAAAGTAACAAACCAAATTACATGATCTAAACTTCTATTACAGAACGAATATTTTATTGTATTATAAAATTGAAACACGTAGTCCCAACTCGTCCTTAGAACTGAACTTAAAATTAATTCATAAATTCTTTGATGCCTAATGGATTTAAATATTATATGGATGACAAAATTTAACTTTAGCCATAAATATGGACAGCAAAAAAAAGAATTGTCTAACCATAAACTGATGAAACATAGTCCAAAGTATAAAACGGCAAATGATTGAAACATTTTGTTCCCTACTTTTCCAAATTGAGACAAAACCGTCTTTCTATTATCGGCCAACATTGATGATGAGAGATTAACCATTAATCATTCTTTGACACCTAATTTAGCACGATAGGGCGCCTCGGCAGACCAAACAGTACCCAACAAAATGTGACAACCTGCACTAAACATAAATGTTAATCAAGAAAAAGGCTTCTTAATAATATTTAATTTGTGCTCTAATTAATATAATCAAAGACAACTTTTTTCTTAGCAAAAAAGGAATGTGATTTAATTTCACTTAATTTGGACAACGGTGTCTATTTTGGTTTTGTACGGCCCTAAATGATTGGAAAATAATGAAGCCCACCGCCTAAAATTTGACATCTTTAGTTCATTTGTGTGCTAAGACACGCATGAAGACATGGTTTGGCATCTAAGAATCTAATCAATAGTGGGGCTCAAAGTTTATTCAATGTGTATTTTGAATAGCTTATATCTGTTTTGATTGTGTACAATGAAGAGTTGATACATACATTGACAATCTAAACAAATCAAGAGATCAAATGTGAAGTTAAATGCCAATATTAATGAGAATGGTGCGACAAATAAAATCTTTAATAACAATCATTTATATGTAGCTGTAAATTTATGTTGCATTCGATAGACCCATTTATTGAGAGGTAATAATTTTTAGGTGCACGTGCTTTATATAGAAAGTTGTGATAATGATTGATCTTGGAGTAGTCGACTCTAAATACTATGGAAAAACAATAAATCTGCTATACCTACACATAATGTACCCTATCAAGTAGCAATACGATCGGTCATACCGAATTAATATAGATATGTAAAACAGTAAACATGAGTAAATGTAGCAATTATTCCACATTAATAGAGGAAATAATACACCACTTAAATAATACATGATCGTTGCAATTATCAAGATATTGAGGGAGATGCTATTTTTTTTTAAAGTTCAATATAGGAGATGCGAACTTTTGTTTGTGTTAATTACGTATGAATACTCAAAATACGCACTTAATAGATATTAATGATGTGCGTAGATTATCACAGCGGCCAAGTTACATCATGTAACACCGCTCATAATTCTAATTATATACTCCCTCCGTCCCACAATTTTTACCAAAACTTTTCGGCACAGTTTTAAAGAGAGTTGTTGGTTGTATATAAAGATGTTGGGTTGTCTGTAAAGATGTGGGCCCCTCAAATAATGTGTTTGTAATAATTTACTATTTTGGAAAATGGAGCAATAATTGTGGGACAACCCAAAAACGAAAATGGAGCAAGAATTGTGAGATTGATGAATGTGGTGTTTGAAACAGCTTTCAGGTGTAGCTTATGACTTTTAGCTGGAAGTGTTTGGAACACCCAACTTTCATCAGAAATTAACTACCAAATATAGCCAAGATAGAGAAGCTGCTTAAGCTGCTATAACCCAGCTTTTAGCTGCAGCTTACAGTTTATCTAATTTATTGGACTATTATCCTTTAAATATTTCTATAATTCTCAAAAAATTATAAATTTTAAAATTAATATTTTTGTTAGTTACAAATTAATTATAATTATATTTTAATATATTAGTTAGTAATTTTATAAAAAATATTTTGTATTTATTATTTGTAAATTCTTCAAGTTTAATGAAATAATAATTATTAAAATTAAATATAATTTAATTTAAATTACTTAAAGTAGTAGGTTTTGAGGATTTCGACCTTTAAATTAATATTTTTCTATTTTTATTTAATGATAATTATTTTTTAGCTATGTAATCATTATAAAAATATTATTTTTGCTATGAATTTATGCAAATAAGTAGTAATCTTTAAAATATAATAGTTTAATATAATATTTTATAATACTGAAATCGAAATTATAATCCAAAAAAACTCAATTTTATTTATTTATTTATTTATTATAAATTATAATTGTTTAATAACATTGAGGGTAAGACAGACATTTTATTTAAAAAGTTAAAATAAGCTATTGATATCAGCAGTTTTCCAAACACCATTTTCCCCACTTTCAGCAGCTTTCAACACTTCTTTCCAAATACCTAAAAATTCTCAAATTAGCAGCTTTCAGCCGCTTTCAGTAGCTTTCAACACTTATCAATAAGCTTTAGGTACTCCAAACACCCACGAAGTATTTAACTTTCACAAATTGACCTCACTTATGTTCTTTTTTGTCCCACTAGGAAAGAGGTAATGAAAGATTTGATTATGGTGGATCGGTACTGTATACCATTGATCGAAATTTGCAGTATAAAAATACCATATTAATACTGTGACAAATCGTTAAGACATACCAAGTTTGATATTGGAGCATATCAAATACAAAATCTTCTCGGTTGACCATACTTTCACAGTATACTAGGCATTACCTTTTATCAATTTTTTTGACATATATACTGAAATTTGATTTACTTTTCATAGCATACAGAACTTACCTTTAAATCTAGTTTTTTGTATTCATGGGTATACAGCGATTTTACGGTATACACTGATATTTTGGTATTATCATAATTAGAATTGAGTCAGTTGTTTCCTTTAAAGGCCTCAACAAATGAACGTTGTTATTGCATGAAAACCGTTAATTACTTTCTATATTTTTTTCATTACGATAAATGTGGTAGTATAATTTTCGGTATTTTTTCTCGGTCTAAATTTACTCATTAGATAAGCCACTTGTGGTAGTAAATTAAAGGTATGCATGCATAGTTCCCTTTCCCGCGCGGCAGTTATTTAATTCAACTTATAAAAAATAATTATATTATTCAATACTACCCAATTATCTTTAAGTAAAATACACTACAAGAAATTCACCGTACACCGACGAAAAATTCCGTCGGTAAACCCCTTAATTCCGTCGGTAAAAATGTTACCGACGGAATACCGACGGAAGAAATGCGTCGGGTCAGGCTTTGTCGGTAAATATTGCCGACGGAATAGTCCGTCGGCAATTATTGCCGACGGAATGCTGACGGAAAATAACCGTCGGAAGTTTGTCCCCGAATATTCTGTCGAGGACGAAATTTTTAAATAAATTTTTTGGTTTTTTTACCGACGGATTATTCCGTCGGTAAATTTAAAATAATTTTTTAAATAATTCATTTGTTTTTTTACCGACGGAAGTTTCCGTCGGTAAAGTTAAAATAAATTTTCAAATAAATTTTACGATTTTTTTACCGACGGAATTTTCCGTCGGTAAATTTTAATTAAATTTTACGATTAAATTTATGTTTATTTACCGACGGAAATATCCGTCGGTAAGACGTCGGTAGAATTTTTTTTTTTTAAAATAAATTTTTTTTGTTTTTTGTACCAAGTTATCGACAACCTGCAATTTTTAACCAACCAACACATCATATACAATTAACCAACCAAGACATCACATATAACGATTCAAATCAACTCAAAAAGCAAACCGAAATATAAATATATAAATCCTAAAATCAAAATATTCAGTATATATACATAAACCATAAATAAATCAATCATAAAGAGGTGGGGGGGAGGGGACTGATCGCGCGTCGTCCGGGAGGTCGTCGTCGGCTAGAGGAGCCCATCATCTCCATAAGCCGGGTCATCTGCGCATTCATAAATGCGACCGCTCCTCGAGGCTCCTCCTAGCCGCCGACTCCTCCTCCGGTCGGCGCATGATCTCGGCATTACTCTGGGATGGCCCCAGTGAGGAAATAGAAGAGCGGCTGGCGGCGTTGATGTAGCCGCTCCCTTCCTCGCCGAAACCGTAGAGCCGCTGCTTCTTATCCCGGACCCCCTCCAACCGCAGATAAATCGCGTTTTTATCCGCGTTGGGGCCTTCTTCAAAGACAATCCGCTCCACCTCCGCCTATTACAATATTAAATAGAAATTAGTCAAACTCAAAATTCTAGAATAACAATCTATATATTGTAATTGTGTGCTTACATGAAGTCTCGCAGCCTTCATGTTGGAGAAGTCTCCACCTTTGTAATGGAGACTGCGGAAAGTGTCAAAGGCGGTGGACTCTAAGGAGCATCCCCTCCGAGAAGCCTATTCATAACATGCATAAACAAAATTATGTCAAAAACAAAGACATAAGAAGCTAAAAAACATATAAAATGAGACTTACCGTAGACCGGGAGTACTTGCATGGCCGACAGGGACCCTCCTTTGTGCTTGCTCATCCCGGCGCCCGGCTCGGGCTCGGACTGCGGCACTCGGGAAGCGATCTCGACTTCGGAGCACATCCGGCCGCATCCGGTAGTCGTTGAGGGCCGCCCACCTCTCTCGTGTTGATGTAGTCCGGTTTTTGAGGGCGGCCCCGCTTCATTTCGTAGTGCCAATCGCCGAACCTCTAGGATGCCCTCTTACGCCACATGTGGTGGACTCGCCCGGTCCCGGTCGGCCAGGCCGCCAAGTGCTTCGCAATTTACATGTTTATACATGTTAGATATATATAAATAAATACTAAATTATAAGATTGTAAACTTGAAAGAAAAACTAACCTTAAATTCTTCAAAATATCTGCTCCTTAATTTCGGGAGGAGTCGGCTTCCAAGTGAACCCGGTCGGGTTATTGATCTTTTTAAAACAATCAACGATTGTCGAGGCCAATCCAGATGGCTCAAGCAATCGCCTATTATTGAAAATTGGTTAATCCAAGTGAAATTTGATATATTTAAAATTAATAAAAGCAATTATTACATACCCCTCAGGTGAAATCTCGAAACATCGGCGGCTATCCACCGAGTAAGAGTCGGTAGAACCCTGATGGGGTCCACTCGACTCAGGGGGACTGCCCCCATAGCCAGATGTCGATGGGGGTGCTCCACGCCCAGCAGGAGCTGATACAGTCTTGCCACGACCTCTGGGAGGCGCCATGTACCTGAAAACAAAGAATAATCATTAATCGTTTTTGGCCAAGAAAGTGAAATAAAATTCTTTTAAAACCTGTAAGGTGTACTAGTCATCACTAAATTCCTCATCTTCTGATGTCGAACATGTTCTTCTTCATCATCATCTCCTTCATCAAAATCTTCCTCATCGAGTTCTATTGTTTGACGTGGATGAGATAATGTTATATCATGTTCTCTCGTCGCGTGGTTACATACGGTGGGTTTAGTATGTCATCTTCTTGAAATGCTTCGTCTAATGAAGATTTAGTTGGCAAATCTATCTTAAATCTCGGTTTAACTTTACATACTTCCAACCATGCCTTCCTAGATTTGTTCACACTAGGATATGAGCAGTAATACACTTGATGCGCTTGTGATGCAAGGACAAATGGTTCATAATTCTCGCGGCGGTTTCGTTTGATCGATAGAAACCAACTTGTATTGTGGATGTACATAAGTCCCTCTAGGGGTCGGGTCAAACCATAAGCACTTAAACAACATGGTTCGTTTTATTGGTAAACCTGGGTACTCAACTTCACATATCTCCACCAACTGCCCATAATAATAGAGTGCATCGGAACCATAATTCTGCCCTTGTATACACACTCCGCTATTCATAGTGGACTTTCCTACCCCATGTGATAAAGTATGAAACTTATATCCGTTCACTACATAACCAGGGTACGTATAAACCGCTACTAATGGACCTTTTGCTAAATCCCGAATATACGGATTCATCTCATTGCAATAAGGGGAAGAAACCTAAGATCATAAGAAGCTAATTAGGAAAAGAAAACATTTTCGAATTTATTTAGAATGGATAAGTTCATCGTACATATGATTTGAACCAAGCTCCGAATTCCTGCTCAACCGATGTTTGGTAATCTTCATCTGATATATTTGGATAGGCACGCCGAACTTCTTCCTCAAATAGGCTTCATTAAAGTTGGTTGAAGTCGTTACGTATATTATACAAGTTAGAAAATAAAACAAGCAAATTATAGAGAAACTCACTTCTGATATTCAGTAACCTCGTCGCAGTTCAACAAGATGTATAAGTGGGCGGCATTATACTCCTGTTGATCAAGATATCTCATTGACTTCGCACCAATTGGACGACCTTTTGGGCGAAATATAGAGGGAACATCTATGTTGTCGGACAGCTGGCCTTCTTGTTCCACCTCGCAATTGCGAGGCATCCTCCTCAGCCTAGTGTGGATATGATCTTCAAAATAGTACGAGCAGAAATTTGATGCTTCTTCAGCTAAATAAGAATTGCATATGGATCCTTCCACACGAGCTTTATTGCCAACCTATTTTTTCAATTTCCCTAAATATCTGATGAAGGGTTGTTCAATGCATTAATAATTAATACTGGGATATTGAACAGGGAAACGATAATATGAATGATAGTATACCTCTCAAATGGATACATCCATCGATATTGAACGAGGACCGGCTAAACGAGCTTCATCGCCTAAATGCACGGGAGATGTTCCATGGAATCGAAGAAACTTGGTGGAAATATGCGCTCCAGGTTGCAAAGAGTAATTGGAATACTCTCGTTTAGTCTCCTCATATCTTCAATTCTTATAGCACGAGATGCTAAGTCTCTGAAGTATAAGCTCAACTCTATAATTGCTGTCCAAACAGGTTGTGGGACAAGTTCACGAAATGCAACCGGTAGAAGCCGTTGCATGAAAACGTGACAATCATGACTTTTCATCCCAAACATTCTCAACTTACTCATATCCACACATCTGCTCATGTTGGACACATAACCATCTGGTAGTCTGAGCTGCTTCACCCACGTTAATAATGCTTGCTTCTCTGTACGACCAAGCATGTAACATGCTTTCGGATAGTGTCTATCACTCTCGTTAAGCTTCTTTAGTTCAGGCCTAGCACAATATGTATTCAACTCTGCCCTCGACTTCGGCGTGTCTTTGGTCTCTCCTGTCACATTTAGGACAATGTTGAACACATTATCAAACACGTTCTTCTCAATGTGCATGACATCGAGATTGTGTCGAAGCAACAAGAATTTCCAATAAGGAAGATCCCAGAATATGCTTCTTTTCTTCCATCCCGTAACATTTTCTTTAGAGACATATTGGTTAATACCATCGTAGTCTTCGGTGACTTTCACAAAACCATAAACCTCAATTTGACTAAGTATGTCTTCTCCTGTTCTCATGTCATGGGGTGAACGTGCTACAACTTTATTTTTTAGGAAAGCATTCTTATTTCGTCTGAAAGGATGACTTAGTGGTAGAAACTTTCTATGATTGTCAAACCACGATATCTTACCACTCTTCTCAAGATAAAATGCATCTGATTGTTCCATGCAATGTGGGCATGCGAATTTCCCAGCTGTACTCCATCCAGATAACATTGAGTAGGCCGGAAAGTCACTAATGGTCCATAGCAAAGCCGCTCTCATATTGAAATTTTGTTTCTTGAAAACATCATATGCAGACACGCCATTTTCCCACGGCTCTAATAATTCGGCTATCAACGGGCCGTAGAAAGACATCCAAGTTATCTTTTGGATTTCGAGGTCCGAGGCACCAACACCGTGAGAAACATGAATTGATCTTTCATGCACATGCCAAAGGGGCAGATTGTAAGGAGTTAGAATAAGCGGCCACAAAGAGTATTGTTTCCCAAATTGTGTAAATGTTTGAAAACCGTCCGTAGAAAGACCTAATCTAACATTGCGAATCTCCGAGGCAAAATCGGGAAACGTCGAGTCCAAGTGCTTCCATGCTTGGAGAGTCTCGCAGGATGACGCATCACTCCATCGTCCACCGATGAAGCATGCCAACGCATATGAGAAGCGGTTGCATTAGATGCATACATCCGCTTGAGTCTAGGGGATAAAGGAAAGTAGTACATTTTCTTAGCGGCCACTAATTTTTTCTTCCCTTTCCTACTAGATTTAGGACCGTAGTCTAAATATCGCGAGGTTCCGCAAAACTTACAACTCTCCGAGTTCATTATCTTCACGCCAATAGATCATGCGAGAATTTGGACAACGGTGAATCTTCTCAACCGGCAACCCCATCCCACTAAGCAATCTCTTAGACTCGCTGAAGTTATTAGGAAAGGAATTTCCTTGGGGAAGCATATCCTTAATCATTTGACTCATCCCGTCATAGCCCCTTTGCGACATATGATTCTCGGCCTTCAAGTTCATCATCCGAACTGCTCGCAGACAATTGTGAGTAGGTCTCACAACCGGGCCACAACTCCGTGTCGATCGCCCGCAACATTTCATAGATCTTGTTTGCTTCATTATTTGGCGACTCCTCAAACTCCGCATCATTATAATTTGCCCCAAAGCATGATCCATTACCATCCTCTGATAGGAGGTCGACGTGTCATTTTGTGCATTTCTCATAGCTTGTTCATTCAGGGTTACGTGTTTTTCCCCATGAGATTACCAAACTTTATAATTTTTAACGAATCCCTTCATATAAACGTGCTCTCTTACAACTTGTGTAGACAAAAACGACTTATTCTTACAATTTTTACACGGACATCTAATTTTTTCTCCGTCCATATAAGGTGTCCGGCTACTTGCCCAATCAATGAAATCCTCAATGCCATTCACAAATTGAGGATTCAATGAACCGTCTTCATCGTCCACCGTGTATACATCCACGAACGACTCATTATTTCAAATCCTGATTTTGTCAGAATAATAGAGTGAAGTCGAATACTATTCGAAAAGTAATAAAACGACGAGGGTTTTGCACAAGATAGGAATAAAAGGGTCCAAATATTACAAGTTTGATTTACTACATTACTTATCCTTCTTCTTCATCGATTTCGTTATGTTCTTTTAATCTTTTCAATCTATAACAAAAGCAAAAAGGTACATACTCACAATATATTTTTGTCATTTATTTTTACACACAAATTATACCAAATTAATATTCTTTTTCTCATGCAGATCAAAATACTTTACCTTAATTTCCCAAAATAATAACAAAATGTGTAATAATGGAATGACGCTTGAGTTTAATTTCATATATGTCAAAGGCCTCGGACGAACTAGTTACCCCAAATTCAACTATAAGTTTAAATTTCACCAATGAACAAGATTATATAATTTTCTATTTTTTTATTTTGAAAATAAGAATCCAAACACATTTATGTATGTTTTTACAAAAGAAATACTATTATAGCGAGATAATTATATAATAATTATAAATACAATCATCTTCCACTTTTTCTCTCTTTATTTAGCTCTAGTGGAATTTCCACTTTTTTGGCAACTCTTTTTACACCGATTTATTTGTTATTATTGATTAATACACAATTAATTCTAAAAAATGTTGATGATTTACAAAATTTTAATGATAAAAAAAAAAATTCCTTCCATCATGAACCAATTCATAGTTTTACGTTACGAGAACTATGCCGAACCAACACTACCAACAAAATCTTGTTAGCTAAGAAACCTTCACAAATACTATAAATAAATAAATGAACAAAGTGGACTTCAATTATCTTGGACAAAAATATATTAAACGATTATACAATCTCTTTCTCATGCTTTCTTCTCTCTTATAGAAAGAAACCAAGAATTGCAATTCTACAACACGAGATTGAAGGAATGAGAGAAACTAACCAAGGAGAGGGCGGCGGCGGCGGCGGCGCGAGGAAGTGGGGCGGAGGCGCTCAACGGCGGCGGCGCGGCGCAAGCGGCGGCGGCGGGCGGGCGGACGCGAGAGAAGAGAAGAAGAGGCGACGCCGATCCGCTGCGTTCGCCGCGCGGCCGAATTAATTTACGTTACGCCGACGGATTTACCGACGGATAATTCCGTCGGTAAATTTAAATGACTACCGACGGAGTTTTCCGTCGGTAATAGTCGGTAAAATAAATTAAATTTTTTTAATAAATTTAATTAAATTTACCGACGGACTATTCCATCGGTAAATATATTTTAGTTTATTAAAAACTAAATAAATAATAAGTTAACATTACCGACGGAATAATCCGTCGGTAAATTTATATATATTTTAATTAATTAAAACTAAATAACCCTTACCGACGGATTATTCCGTCGGTAATATATATTTAATTTATTAAATAGTAAATAAATAATGTTATACCGTTAACGACGGAATATTCCGTCGGTAATATGACGACGGAAATTATCCGTCGGTATTCCGTCGGTAAATTGAGCATCTCAATTTCCGTCGGTAATCCGTCGGTAAGACAACCCGTGTTTTTCATCCGTCGGTAATTCCGTCGGTAAATAGCATAAATTTTGTAGTGATACAAAACTGCCCCGTCATATAAAAATTATGTACAATAAGTTTATATAAATACTCTCGCTCTTTGAGAAAATACAATATTTCCAATAATTGTTTGGTGTTTTATTGAATTTCCATGGTCGGACACTGATTTGGCACGTGCCCTATCCATTAGGCACATGATCGAACATGATAGGGCACGTGTCCTATCGAAGATGGTAAACGGTCGGACACTAATTAATTGGGCACGTGGTCGAATAATCTTAGGATATGTGGTCGGACACATGGTGGGACAATATTAGAAGTTGTTTTTCTAAGAAAGTGAAAGCATCTTATTTGAAAATCAGTTAGTGTTTGAAAATAAGTGTTGAAAGTGGAAAAAGTAGTGTTTGGAAATTCTGCTAATAGAAGTAACTTATTGTTACTTTTTAAAAGAATTATCTATTTTGCCCCTAGTATTATTGAATAATTATAATTTATAATAAATAAAAATGTAGAAATGGTTCTTATTCTATGATCATTCTTTGATATAATTTAAAGTCCTACGATATATAAAATAAAAAATAAATTTTCTATTTAATAAAAAATCGCCATACATTTAATTATAAAATAAAAATCACGATTTTCATGTAAATGAGTTATATTTTTATTTAATGAAATAGAAACATTAGTTGAGAAATTAAATATTGTAAAGCTGAGAATCTAAATAAGAAATTTGTGTATAAATTTATCTTTAAAATGAATTGTGACGCATTTTTGTATATATTTTTTATGGTTTTTTTCATTTTATATTTTATTAAATAAAAATATAATTTATGTAATTACAAATTTTTGAATTTGATCATTTTTCGATTTATTCATGTGGAATTTTTGATTAAGGTTATCTTCGGAATCAAACAAATTTATTGAGGGCAAATTTGTCTGAAAAATTCATAAACTATAAACTATAAGTTGTAAGCTAGGATAAGCCAACTTAAGGTGATATTTGGAACAACTTTCAACTGCAGCTAGAGTGTTTGGAATACCCAACTTTCAGCAGAAATTCACGATCAAATATACCCAAGATAAAGAAACTGCTTAAGCTGCTATGACCCAGCTATCAGCTGCAGCTTACAACTTATCTAATTTATTGAACTATTTTATCCTTTAAATATTTCTATAATTCTCAAAAAATTATTAATTTTAAAATTAATATTTTTATTAGTTACAAATTTAATTATGTATATTTTGATATATTAGTTAGTAATTTTATAAATATTATTTTATATTTGTTATTTATAAATTCTTCAAGTTTAATGAAATAATAATTATTAAAATTAAATATAAATTAATTAAAATAGTAGGTTTTGAGGATTTCAACTTTTAAATTAATATTTTTCTATCTTTATTTAATAATTATTATTTTTTAGCTACGTGATCTTTAAAATTTTATAAAGATATTATTATTACTATGAATTTATGCAAATAAGTAGTAATATTTAAAATGTAATAGTATGATATGTTTATGCTGATATAATATACTTAAATTTATATAATATAAAATTAATTTAATTTAATATTTTATAATACGTAAATCAAAATTATAATCCAAAAAAATCTTAATTTTATTTATTATAAATTATAATTATTTAAAAAATTGAAGATAAGACAAACATTTTATTTAAAAAGTTAAAATAAGATATTGATATCAGCAGTTTTCAAAACACTATTTTCCCCACTTTCAACAGCTTGCAACACTTCTTTCCAAATACCTAAAAATTCTCAAATCAACCGCTTTCAGAAACTTTCAACACTTATTAATAAGCTTCATCTACTTCAAACACCCACGAAATAACTTCTCTAAAATTTGTACTAAAATAGTTTAAAACTGAATTTCTAAACAACTAAAATACAGTTTTAAGCTATAAACTGTTGCAAACACCCACTTAACAAACTTGATATTACATCAAACACGGCTAAAAAATTAACGCTGGTCGTGGAGACGGCTTCTTTTGTTTTTCACACTTGGTAGTTGCTACAACATGGGGGCCGGCCCAGCCCCTTCTCGCAACAACTCAAAGTTTCATGGTTTTTGTTCGCCCTGCTCCTCATATCGAAACATGTTTTCTTGTAAATTTCCGGTAGCATGCAAACCAAAATCCAATCAATATAAGAACATCTTTATATGCATTAAGTAATATTTTAATCTTTTTTACGGTCAAAAGTAATATTTTAATCTACCCATCTAATGTTATTTTAGGTTTTTAGTGATTATTCTAGTCGCATAAATGGAGGTGTTCGCTAATTAGTACCTCAAAAAATTATTTGATAAACTTGTTTTTATCTTGTTACCGTTGTATAAAATAATGTTTAATTGACCCATAAATATGTTCTCATTAAAATTATTTTTAGTCCTGCATTCATTCATGATCTAACTTGTTTTATTAGTTTGAAAATGAAGAAATCTATGATTATCTTAAAGTTAATAGCTTCTCTTAATGTGATTTGTAAGTTATTGCATAGAAATGACTGCCGGTCTCTCTAGTCAGGACAAAAAAGGAATGTATAACATGGTTTTATTTTTGAGCTTTTTCTAACTACTATTTTCATTTTTCCACCATAGCCATGAAGATTTTTATTTTATTTTATTTCATTTATTATTATTTTTTTAATAGTTGGCAAGTTTTTGGTCAGTGAAGTTACCAATTTTTGAATTAAATTGGGGATTACAGAATGGGTGGTTGCTACTGGCTAAAGAGATTGGAATCAGGCTCATAAGTTTTGGTAGAAGGCATTATGATTTATGACACCGAGATCTTGGTGCATAGTAAATGAGGATATTAATTATGAACACCTAAGGCATTAATTATTAATAATTCTGATACCAAAATATTGCTGTTTAAATTCTTATCTCTTACCATTAATGTAATTTTTTTTTCTGTATGTGTGTGTGTGAGTAAGCATATATGCAAGCTTTATAACGTGAAATAATAAATGGGACGAGTTCTTTGTTCGTAAGGTCGCAATTACTACATACTGAAGTCCTATTAACTAATCTCTCCTTCTCATAGCCGACACACACACATACATAATATAATAACGTTTCTATATTATTGATAAAAGGATCGTAGATGGATCATGTAGAATATACAAATTGTATTTAATAATTATTGAATAAAAAGAAAATTTGGTGTCTAGACTTTTGGATTGTTTGAGTTTTGGTGTATATAATAATAATAATAATAATAATAATAATAATAATAATAATAATAATAATAATAATAATAATAATAATAATAATAATAATAATAATAATTAAAAATTCAATTTTGGTTCTCAAAGCTAACAAATTAAGCTTCCAATTTTAGTGCCTCCGTAGGTTCACAACTAATTAACTCACGTTTAACATTGTTATAAGAGAAATTATGTAATTGTCAACATTTTTCTAATATAGCTTTTTTAATTCTTTCGGAACCTCTCTTATGTAGCGACAAATTAGTCATTTGATAAAAATAAATAAATAAAATATAAAAAGAAAGAGAGTCATTTGATCATAAATATATTTGGTTTACTTATTTACGTGCAATTTGTTGGAAAAAATGATTTCCAAAACCACATAAAATTATTTTTTACTCTAAAAATGTTATTTTAATCATTGTTTCATGATGTTCCATGGAGATTGAAATAAAACATATATTTGAAACAATGTTCCAGTAGATTAATCTAAAATTTTGATTTTTTGAAAATGGATATGAATGAGATTAATTTACAAACAGAATATAGGAAATAAAAAAGGTGTGTCGAAAAGTGAAGATGTGTTTCACTTTAAAATGGTATCTAATGATAACCGTACGTATTTGCTATCATTTCTCTTTTAAATAAAAACTAGGATATCGCCCGTACTTCGTACGGAAAAATATTACAATTTTATGATACAATAGTTAATACTAATTTAAATAATAATATCATATCATATAAAAACACAAACTACTAAGTGGGATACGAAGTAATATTCAAGTCATATATATTATTAAAACACAAACTACTAAATGGAATACGTAGTATTATTCAAGTCGTATATACTATTAAAACACAAACTACTAAATGGAGTACGTAGTAATATTCAAAATTTTGAATCAGTTTCTCAAAGATTGGGTGAAAAATGTAAAATATACTCCTTAAGCATATTTTTTTTGTGAAATAAAATTTAAATTAGGTGACGCTAAACAACTATAAGCACGGTATTTTGGTAAATAAAAAGTTTTTTTCACATCATGGAAAAAAAGAGGCAAAAGTAGTCGACTGCTCGTGTTTCCTCGAGCCCATCAGAGAACTACTGCTTCAATTGATTCTTATAAAATATGTATTTGTTTCAGAAGCTGGAGACACTCCATGATCCAAATGACTACCTTACTCAAATTGTCATGGAGAAATCTAAACATTATTTTAGTGTTTAAGACAAACAAATTCATAGAGTTTTAAATAATTAATGTTACAAAATGTATACATTCATACTAATATCTTCCACCTTTATTTCTAGAAATATATCATATTTTTTAATATTTATAATTACATAGGTCATTGATTGTCACTAATATATAAACATTGTTAACCTGTATCACCCCAGCAATAACACTCATAGTCTTCTCATAAAGTAGGCAATCTCTCCCAATTGAGATCCACGTAGCTCAAGAGCTTTATTGAAGGTATTTGCTTCACTAAATTCGATATAAGGTTTTCTGTGAACAAATATATAAAGACTTAGTAAATCATTATTGAGTAACAGTAAGAGACACAATTAAAATTTGAAGAAGTAGCTCAGAAATATGTGACATAAACACGAACTGTTTTAACACCACTATCTTGATCTTTTGAGAATGAACATAACTCTTTATTTAGCGTTAAGTATATGTAAAAATAAGGAGTTGTAAGAATTGAACCTCATCATCATCAAACAGATCTTCAATTTTTTTTATGTTGATCACCCCTTCAACATAATCATCATCCAATTCTTGTGTAGTTATTTGGGATACCTTACTACATTGGCCATCCACACAAAATATGTCGAGAAACATTTGAAAAAGACAAAAGTCCATTACGAACCATTTTCTAGAGAAATTAGTATAGTATATATTCTTTTTGGAGGCAATTTACCTATTTCTAAAATGAACAATTTCGTCTAACTCAACATTCAATAGTAACTTCATAGCATAGAAGACATTAGTAACTTTTCTGTCACCTAGATATTAAAAGAGAAATAACAATAAATAATTAAATAAATCATTGTATAGTTTGTGTAAATTAAAGAAAAATCTCGTTGAGCAAACCTTTGAAAATGGTTGGTTTACGAAATTGGACAATCAAAATATTGTGATTCAAAGTTTCGTTTTTCATTAAGGTGAAAAACTTATCAACATAATCTTCCCAAAGAGTGCAAGTTAAATATGTTCCCCTACATATGAAATGCAACATTATCAATGAGAATTAAATCAGAAAGATTTAAATTTTTAACATAATCTAAAATTATTAATATTAAAATTAAAATTGATACTTTGTACCTTCAAGTTTGATATTGATTAGCCTCTTCTCTGGTCCATTAGGTATAGTACGGATCTCCACATTGCCAACATCTGCAACCGCTCCTATGATATCTGCAAGCATATGGTAATTGATTATATATGTTATCTCATGCACATTTTAAAACTATAAGCACAATCATATATTTGTAACCTACCAAACGGTGTGACTTTGTTAATGATTTCTATTTTGTGAACATCATCAAAGTTCTTGAAACAATACCGTGTGTCAGAAATATTCTTTTGCAAAAGTTTCAAGACTCGAGTTTTATCATTGATCAATATCCTATATGTACTTGTGGTGACCTTGTGTGTCCTACTATCATGCACAACTTTAAAGTTTTTTACACCATATATCTGACCCTCCTCAAGTTGTGGTTTCAATATGCGAACCAAATTTTTTGGTATTGTTGCTTCAATTCTCTCATCCTGAAACATTTGAATATGAATTCAATGCAATATATGTTACTTGAAATATTAAACTGATACAACTACTGAATGAGACTTACCTTTGCATCGTGGAAAACACACTCTATACTTGATACATCTTATTTGTTGAATGAAGGGATCTCGTATGCACGGATCTGTCGAAGTTTCATCGCAAATGACTCATTAAATTCATCCAACTCCTCAATGATAGACCAAATATTAGGCATTTTGTACTTCCAAATTTTTTTTCTTTCAAATATGTGAGGGTTTTGAAATGGCGTGAAAAGATTTTAACATATAAATATATAAGATATAATATAATCTAATTTGTTCCTTAAAATTATTAACATATAATTTTAATATATAATTAATCTTTTTTAACATCATTATGCGTAAGTTGAGGATCAGTTATTCAACATAAAACTTTTAAAAAATCATTGTAAACAAATTATAGATTCGAAATTGAATAATCTTATAAAGTTGTGATTTGAATTTCTTTAATTATATTTTATAAAATATTATATTTAGCATGATTGGGTGATATAATCTAGTCTAATTTGTTCCTTAAAATTATTAACATATAATTTTAATATATAATTAACTTTTTTAACATCATTATGCGTAAATTGAGGAGCAGTTATTCTAAAAATTAATAGATTTGAAATTGATTTATCTTATAAAGTTGTGCTTTGAATTTCTTTAATTTTATTTTATGAAATATTATATTTAGCATGATTGAGTGTAAATTGAGGGATATTTTAAAAATATTAATATTAACAATTAATGGGCGTGATTTGAGAATCATTCTAAAATTATTTCATGATTGAGCATAAATTGAGGGACATAATCTGATATATCTTATATATTTACCCATCAATTTAATGAAATTACAATTGAGTTCAATTGAATTGAAATTGAAATTGATTTAGAATTGAAAGCATTCGGTTTTTATATATATAAGATTATAAAATATTAGATTTAGCATGATTGGGCGTAAATTGAGGGATATTTTTAAAATATTAATATTAACAATTAATGGGCGTGAGAATCATTCTAAAATTATTTCATGATTGAGCATAAATTGAGGGACATAATCTTATATATCTTATATATTTACCCCTCAATTTAATGAAATTCCAATTGAGTTCAATTGAATTGAAATTGAAATTGATTTGGAATTGAAATCATTCGGTTTTTATATTGAAATCAGATAATTAATTAGGATTTGTTAATATTGAGATATTATTTTATACAATTATTTTAAATATGGATATATTATTTTTTTATAATATATCTCAATCTAAAAAATGAATCGAATATTTGAATCCAATACTAAAATAACGAATCGAAGATGAATAAAATTTAATATCGAAAATAAAACCGAATACGAATATTTCAATCACGAATCAAACTATTATTAAATATTAATAAAAATTAATATTTTCCTAAAACATGATTAAATATTAATAAAAATTAAAGTAATGGTGAAAAATTAGAAATACCTCTGAATCATTGATAATGCATTTAATGCTAAATATTTCTTGTCTTTTTAATGAGGGGACATCATATAGATGCACAAGGCGAACTTTCATTGCAAAAGTTTCTTTCGAGTTATCTAATTCTTGAATTATAGACCAAATATGAGTCATTCCTATTGTTTTAATCACAAATCAATTTTTGTATAGTAACTTTTTTTATTTGCAATTGTGTTTGATAAAATGTGTTTTAAAATAATTATATATAAATGGTTTGTGACCATATGTATACCTAAACATTCCTACTATAAATGCTTAAATTTCTCTTGTATTAAATCTTAATTGTGCATGATTACATCTAATTAAGCTAGAAATGTGATAGATTGATAGCTAAATTACACAATCAAAGATGAATATTAACTCCCATTAACAACTAAGATCACCTTTACTATTTACCAAATTAATTAGTTGAGAAAAAATGCTATTTACCTGAGAATTATAAATATATTACCTTGGTAAATATATATTTTCTTACTAATATTATTTTATAAATTACCAAAACAATTAGTTGAGAAAAGAAAGCTATTTATGTTGAAAATTATAAATATTTATTATCTTGGTAAATATTAATTTTTTTTATTGTATTTAGTTTTATATTGTAATACAAATCAAATTATGAGATGAATATCCAAGTTAAAATTGATTAAATTTTAGAGTATATGGTAAATATAGGGCACTAATTGAGGCTACATTTTAATAGTGTATGAAATAATGAGTATATTAAT
This sequence comes from Lavandula angustifolia, assembly GCA_028984105.1. Classification (NCBI taxonomy): domain Eukaryota; kingdom Viridiplantae; phylum Streptophyta; class Magnoliopsida; order Lamiales; family Lamiaceae; genus Lavandula; species Lavandula angustifolia. Next base: position 10,800,561 of record CM054809.1, on the reverse strand, counting down.
TTTCCTATTTCCTTTTTATTTTCTAATATATTATAAATGAATGAATTTTTAAAATAGAAATTAATTAAAAATAAAAATACGCATTATTTTGATAAGTTGTGGATTGATCAAATTTATTTATTGAATATCAATATTGATAGATTTTTAAATAATGATTTTGAAAAATGATTTCAATTATATTGTAATTGAATTGATGCATTAGATGAAAGTGAGTTGAATTGTAATTAGATAGATGAAATTGACATAAGAGAAAATATCAAAATAGTAAATTTGGGTGCAAAGTAAATTTCAATTAAATTGAAATTAATTTAAATTGAATTTTGCATTTGCAGAAAGACGGATATAACCCTGAAATTGGTTGAAATTGCAAAATTATGCAATTCAATTGAATTGCAATCAGTTGCAATTGAAACATTCGCCTTTTATATCTACTAGGACATCACCCGTACTCCGTACGGAAAATATTACAATTTTGTGATACAATAGTTAATACTATTTGTTGGTCCGGAGACGAAAAGTCAGGTGTAGAGGGGGGGGGGTGAATACACCTGAGCTCTGTTTCTTTTTCTCAGTGAAGGTCAGCTGAAGCTGATGTTTGCAACTGATGAACAGTGCCAAGTAAGCCTTCGATCACTGGGGTCAAAGTGAGTCAGCTTCTGAGCTCTTCTACTGACTGATGTCAGTATTACGAAACTCAGTCGGAGACTGTAGTGCGGATAAGTGTTAGGCCCGGAGTCGTCTCTTTTGAAAACGCGTTTTTGCAAGTTAAATCTTTTGGCTGTGCACTTTATAAAATACGTTTTATGCAAACTTATGATTTTCAAGTCGGTTGAATGCAATGCAATAAAACAGTAAATGAACACAAGCGATTTAACGTGGTTCGGATACGCAAGATCCTACGTCCACGGTCCCGAACAAGGCATGAGAACTTGTTGATTATTCTCGAGCAAGCCTCGGCGGGGATACCGTGCTTGGGACCGGTTCCCTCTAAGTTATAGTCCTTAGCGACTTTACAATCCAAACCTAAGTTTAGAAGGGAGGGAATATTCTCCAACTGAGAAGGAGTTCTTACAACAAGAACAATTCACTAAATGTGAACTCCTTCGGATCTAAGCTATGAATCTAGCAATGAGCTTAGTCTAGAGAAGATAGAGATCAAAGTGCTCTGAGAGATGAACTACAAGAAGTGTTCTATGAAAACTAGTTCGTCTCTCGGATAAGCTTGAAGGTTCTAGAGCGTTGTGAGTTTGAATGATTTCCCTTGATTTCGCGTATATTCCTCTTCTTGAAATCTTCAAATCCTTCTCTATTTATAGTTGTGAGTTGTGACATATGTCCGTTGGAGACGACGATGCCACGTGTCACAAGCGTCCAAAGAAAACGGCCACTATTCAACTTTGTTGCGGCAGGGCGATTAATGCGACCGTTCATGAGAGCGACTTTACTGTGTAGAGTAGGTAAGCGTTGTCGGCTTCTCATTGGTCGAGGTTTGTAGTTGGTGAGTGTCGAGTTGACCGTTCAAACTACCTCGTATGTCTTCACGCTCAACATTTTGAAGGGACTTTTAGTCTTTGGGTCGCTTTCTATCGGATACGATGCTCGAAAGTCTGTCTTCTTCGGCTGAGTCGTCGACCGATAAAGTGAGCTTCGATAGTCGGTTGGTCGATCGCGAAGGTATACCGCTTGCACTTGGTTCTTCTACCGATGACCATCGGCTTGTAGAGAATGCTTCTCCGAGGTCCGGTCGCTGATGCGGGATCTTCAACCGAGTTTGATATCACGGCCGACGAAGAATGCAAGCGATTACACCGATGACGTGGGGTTCGAAAAGTATCTTCAGTGAAGATCGGTTCAACGACTACCCCGTACGGGACTTAGACAAAAATAATAAGCATTACATCAAGTCTAACCTATACATCAGCTAATCCTATCGACACACTAATCTACTGATATCAGCTCAATTTTGGGATCTTCAATTCCATAGTACTACTATGATTTCCCCCAATTTCTTTTAACCCTAGAACAGCTGAGTATCAATCTACTGACTCATATCCAACAATTTCCCCCTAATTGATGATGCCAAAACCTCTATACTCTAATATCTATTAAAGATCTTGTCCTATCGACAACAATTTCCCCCTTAAAGCATCTGAGGAAAAACTGATAATAGTAAATGAACTTCAGCAGGCGAGAGCATGGCAAGATCAGAGAAATTGATGTGAGTGTGTGTCAGATCACTTAGTGATCAGTTGTGTAAACACAAAGTAAAAAGCTGAAAGACAATGAGTAATTGTCTAGCAAGCAGAGGAACTGATATATATATATCAAGAATTACAGAGTTCCTATGCTATTACAAAAGATGAGGAGAGAAAAATCACTGCTGCTGCTTCTTGAACTTCTGCGTTTTCTTCTTGAAGTCAGTGGATTTTTCCTCGGGAGGATCCGGGTAATAGTATTTATACACTCTAGCTCGAATCTCCCGGATCTCCAAGTTATCATCCGGCCTTTACGGGAGCAAGGCTCGGGACCGTAGGCGGCTTCCTCCACTTCTCTTTCTATGTCCTTAGTGCTCAGCGATCCACTAGCAAGTCTCGGCGGTGGAATACGTCGGAAAGTCGGGGCACGGAAGGTTACATTCTCGTGATTCCATGACTTGCTTCGACCGTTCACCGAATTCAACATTAAATCTCATAATCAACTCCTCAAAGAGCTGATCGGTAGGGCGATCAAGTGGGTAAATGCGCCATACGTAGTAGCCTTTGATAAAAGTTTCTTTCGGTCTCTCCCAATGTTCATTCATATCAGCCGGCACCCACTTATCCACATGCCGAATCGGTTGTTGCTTGATGTGGGGGCCCTCGATGAACTTAGATCCTCTCGGGATCCGCCTTCTTGGATCGGTCTTTGGTTTATCGGATAGGCTTTTCATTCTTGCCGGTGTCGGCCATCCTTTTCTTCTCACGGAGAGCGATCGCTCTAGTGTCTCCTCGTCCGAGACTCGGTCCTTGCGGCGTCGCCTCCCGTGTCGTTTGATCTTACGCTATCCGCTCGGGTGTAAGAGTAGATATGGGAATACTACGAGCAAGTAGCTTTGATTTCGATCGGAAGAGCCTTAGCAAATTCTTCTTGGGCTTTCTTCTTTTGCTCTTCGACCGTATTAATGACCTTTCTCTTTCCTTTGCCCCACGACACTTTGCCCTTAGGCTTTTTTTGCCGCTTCTTTGCCTCCTCTAGCCGACGCTCCCTGGTCCGGCTTGTCTTGCGGCTCTTGGGCTATTCCGAGGTCGAATGCCTCTTGCTCCGCTTTTGATTTAAACTTCTTGATCGGGGAGGAAGGAGTAGTGGATTCGATAGCGATTTCCTTCCCCGACCTCTGCGGCGGCTTTTGAGACTCTTCTTCTTCGGTGGCTCTTCAAGGAATTGAGCGATTTCGTCTATGTGCACAGATGAAGAGGAGATGGGGGTGGCTTGTAGTGGGAAATCAAGGAGAAGGACCTCGGTAGATGTACCTTTCGAGTAGTAGGTCCCGCCTCCGGAGCCTGTTCCCCCGAATCTCTGCGGGCCGAGGGCTCTGCTGGCCGAGGAGGGTCCCGCCTCCCGAGCCTCGTCCCTCAAGGATCCGGACGTCGACCGTATCCGTATCGGGTTCATCTTTCATAATATCTTCCCCCTTTTTGGCATCGCAATATTCGCCGGGGGAGGTGCGGATAGCTTTTACGCCCCGCTCCCAGTTGTACGCAGAATCTTTGATCCGGGTAATCGTGTCATCAAAATCACCGACCAAGTTGCGGTAGTTTTCCCAGTCTTTCTCCCGATCGGCTCTAGATTTCTTCAATCGAGCGGCCGACTCCTGACGGAGTTTCAAAGCAGAGCTTGATCATTTGATTCTCGTCATTTCTTTCGAATGGCTTTTAAGGCCTCACTGTTGCTTGATGGCCGTTTGAAGAGAGGTGGTTGCTATCTTGTTTCTCTCATCAATGAAGCCTTGAATTGTTTTCATGGCTTGAGTCACCGCTCCGAGAAAGTTTTATGCCGAGCGGCAAGCCAACGCCGACTCGTGCCGATAAATCGGCCTTTTGAGCACTTAGGGCCTGCTCAACTATCTCCTTGAAATCCGGGCCGAGAAGCCTCTTTAGGGGTGGAGATGTCGGCGGCCAACTTACTTAGAGCTTCGTTACGAGCCTTAGTGTACTTCTCCCATTTGAAATGAACATCTTTGGCTAGGAGTCGATTTTTCTCACCTTGGCGTTTGATAGCCCTTGTTGACGTAACGTGAGGACACGGAACCGATGGGTTGTATCTCGATAAGAGCCGGTTCCGAGCCTCTCGCTCGTAGAACAAGATCAACTTGCTCCCTACCGTACTTCGGAGCGGTTGTAGCCTCACCGAGATGTGACTATGGGTGGTGATGGGCTCTTCTCTTGGGGAGTTTGTCCCCTCCGCAGATTCTCCCCGGTCCGCTTCCTTGGGTTTGCCATCCATCTCCTCATCTTGATCATCATTATCGCCTTTATCGGAAGGTGGAGATGGGGGCGAAGTCAGTTTCGATCGGAGCTCTCAAGCTCGGTAAATAGAGCATTGCAGCCCTCAAATCTTCGAAAGACGCCTCATCACCGGCTCTCCGAATCCAATCTTGGCTTGGAGCTCTTGCTCCTCCGTCGCAGCTCATCCGGTGACCGCTGGGATTTGGCAAAGTCAATAAGAATGTCCCAGGTGCAGAAACCTTAAGAGCATCGAGCTCTTGTCCTTCTCGCTATTTCAACCGGATCTGCGTGCTCGGCAATTTCGGTATCTCTTGCTTGAATCTCGGACCGCAAAGACGCTGATCGAGTGGTGTCGGTTGTTGTCCACTCAGCCAGTAGGTTCGGGTGACGGTTCCCTCTTGTCGGACTCTGTTCCCTCGTAGCTGATCACTTGGACTTTGTCCTTGATCGTCGCTCCCTCGATTCCGAGATTCGAATCGAGTAGTTGCTCCTCTTGAATAGAAGGAGGAGCTGGCTGAATAATGGTAAGTGGCCGAGCCACTGTGACCTCAGCAGTCGATTCTTAGCCAACCTCCTCTTCTTTGGTACTTGGACGGTTAGGGGGCGGAGCGGACGCCGCTCTCTTCGGTTCAAGTGGCCCCTTGCCAATTGACTTTTCTCGCTCCGGCCTTTGTCATAAATTTGATGGACTTCTTGTCAAAGTACTTGGAGTCCTCAAAGGCTGAGTTCTCAACAAGTGAGTTCCTCCGAACTATGCATTCTATCGTAACAGTACATCTTTGTTCCGAATAGAAGTTTACCCACACCGGCTATCCTCCTCTCGCCAGTGGGTAATGTGGTGAACTTCGAGCCCGTGCCTTCATCTCGAGTAGTATAATACTCGGCCCAGTTCACTTCAACCCCATCGTCTATTGCCATCATCACCTGAATCCTAGGTTTGGACAAGTTGATCATATGATCCACTGAACTTGTCGGAATGTGCGATACCACGTAAGCTAGACCTCTGTACTGAGGTAGCAACATATTCCTCGGTAAAGCTGTTTTGAATGCCACATCCTTGCGTCCATAGAATTTCTCGCACATATGCATTGATCTCCTTCTCCTTGTATCCAATCGGAGAAATGCCTGAGTTGGGAAGATCGAAAGAGAGAGCTAGAGCATCTTGAATATCGAAGGTAAGAACAGTGACTCCCACTCATCTTGATCGACTTCCTTCGATAAGAGAAGGACGATTCCTCTCCTCCCGACGCTAGAGATTTCCAGTTGAAATAAACTTCGGCGACATTGCCGAGGGAGAAAAACACGGGGGTGCTTCGAAACCAAGCATCTCCAACCCCGAACGCTCCAAAGCGTCAAACACGGGTTCAAGGAAAGAGATCTCCACTTGGCGGAAGGCCAAGGTAGGTTCAAACGAGAATCCCGGAGGCTACAATCTCCTCAATGTTGTCCGGAGTTTGAACGTTCGCCATTGAAATCGCAAAACAACATATTAGCACTTGAAAATAGAGTAAGTTAGTAGTTGCTAGCGGACATCTCGATACATTACCGTGAAATAGAGCTTGAAAAGAGATATAGCAATGCGGTTTGAATGAGGATGTAAGGAAGGAAACCGAATCGCTAAGAAAAAGCTCTAAGATATGAGAATGGCGAAAAGTGAGGAGTTGATAGAAGATGAAAGATTTTGTATATTGAGTTTGATCTTTAGTTTGAATCGCACGGTTCAAATTTAATCTTTCAAAATCAAGGGGCGGCTAAGATTAAATGTTATAAAAGAATGATTACAATAGCCGCCAAAAATATAGATATACGTAATAAAGCTAATGGAGAAGACATGCATTAAATGCGCAACGAGAGAGCATTAATTTCGCGGGCGAGGAGTCCTGCCGACCTTTCCTCAAACCTTAAACATAATAAATGGTAAGGAATAAATGCTCCTAGGCAACCGAATGCAAGCGATCGATGCATTAAATGCGGCATGCTTCGAACAAATTAAGTAACGATACTACGCAAACCTCTTCGCTGAACTTATCGTTGGTTACCATCATTTATCGGGAGGATGGTTGTGCCGATGACCATGTTCTCCCTTGTTGTGTACGGTGTGCATCTCCCAACCGAGTCATTGTACTAAGTTTTTCGACTGTCGTGCCGATTCCATACCGATACACATTGTTGCTAAGTATATTATTATCGGTAGTCGGCTTCTACCGACTTGTCTCGGTAGGATCTAGCGAGACCTAGCTCAACCGATAGTTCTCTCGAACCTGTTCTCGCCTAGTGGTTTGGTCGGTATATCGCCCTTTGCTTGTCGGTATGGATTTTCTCCATCCTCGATGTCCTTCTTTTCGACATGGTCTCTCGATGAAGTGGTGTCGGATGTCCACGTGCTTGCATCTCGGTATGTAGAACCGGGTTCCGAGTTATAGCTATTGACCTTTGGTGGAGTCACGGTAGATGGGCACTTCATCCCGAGTTATACCATAATCTCTCAATTGTTGTCGAAGCCAAAGGATCCGGGCACAAAGCAACTTCCTCGCAGCCATGTACTCGGCTCGGTGAGTGGACGTAGCTACCGAGTGCTTGTTTCTTTGAAAACCACGATATCGCCTTGCCGCCTAGGAACCGACATGTTCCGGAAGTTGATTTTCGATCTATCCCGCATCCTGCGTAATCGGCATCGGAATAACCTGTCGGTATTAGATTATCATCAGCGAGGATACCATAACCCGACCTCGGGTGTTCCTCTTAGATATCGCAGAATCTTCTTCGCCGAGTCTAGATGACTTCGCTTGGGATTCGCCTGAAATCTTGGGCATACACCTACAGCATAAGTTATGTCGAGTCGGCTAGTTTGTTAAATAAAGTAAAGAACCAATAATAGCTCTATAATCGGTAGAGTTAACGAAGCTCCCTCTTTGTCTAGATCGATTTTAAAGTTCGTGTTCATGGGGATCTTGACCGGTTTCTTTGGAATCACGGCCGAATCTTTTGAGAAGATCTCGAGTGTATTTGGCTTGATTGATGAAGATTCCTTCAGCTGATTGTTTTACTTGAAATCCAAGGAAATAATTCATCTCTCCCATCATGGACATCTCGAATTTCTCCTTCATCATCTTCTCGAACTGCCGACATATAACTTCATTTTCGCAGCCGAAAATGATGTCGTCCACGTAGATTTGCACCAATAGAATGTCATCTTCGACTTTATGCTTGAATAGGGTGCGATCTACCGTCCCCTTTTGAAAACCTTTACGAAGTAGAAAGTCCGATAGGGTATCATACCAAGCCCACGGGTGCTTGTTTTAACCCATACGGAGCTTTCCTAAGTCTCGTACACACGATGTCCCCGCGAAAGCCGGGCGGTTGTTCCACGTAGACTTCTTCCTTCGCACGCCGTTCGTAAAAGCCGACTTCACATCCATCTCGATATACCTTAAATCTCGATGTGTTGCATAAGCTAGGAAAAGACGAATGGCTTCCAATCCGGCGACCGGAGCAAATGTTTCATCAAAGTCAATTCCCTCGCCCGATTCGTATCCTTTAGCAACTAGTCGAGCTTTATTTCGACAATGACGTTGTTTTCATCTCGCTTGTTCTTGAAGACCCACTTAGTTCCAATCACGTGCCGATGTCCAGGTCCGTCGACAAGCTCCCAAACTTCATTTTCGACGAACCTGGTTCAGCTCTTCTTGTATAGCAATGACCCGGTCAAGCATCTTTAAGTGCGTCCTCTATCGACCGAGGTTCTTACGTAGACGAGAAAACAAGAGTAAAGTGAGCTTTCTCCTTGATTTAATCTTGATCTCGTCCTTATAGTTGCCGATGGATCTCCAATGATAAGATCGAAGAATGAGCATCGAGCCACGAACGCCTGAGTCGGGCTTCTTCTTCGATACCACTTACGCACGATCGTAGGTGTATTAGGCATTTCGGTAGTCTTGTTTTGTGACCGTAGTAATTCAAGTAAGAAGGTTAGGATCTACCGAGTTTCCAAGTTCGGGGGCATTCGGCTCGGGAACATTAATCGTTCCCCCCGAGTTTATATTCTCGGTAGAGGTCTCGGTTACCACGGGGGCTTCCTCATCGACCGAAGTTACCTCGTTGTTGATTACGTTCGATAGAATCAACTAGGTTAGCTACATTGCTTGTTGGTGAGTCCGAATTTCTTCATCTTCGACTCATCATCCCAACAATCTTCGGATCTTTTCGGCTTTGTCATTTAGTTCGAGATCCCGTAGCTTCTGCCGACATCCTCGTACTTGACTTTGTATCTTTCCTGTTCTCGGTAACAAATTCATCAAAAACAACATGAGGGCTTTCCTCCACGCAAAGAGTTCGATAGTTAAAAACTCACGAAGGCTTTATCGATTCGGGAGTATCCTAAGAATACTCCTTGATCGATTTGCTATCAAAGACCTTCAACCGATCTTTCCCATTGTTGTGGATAAAGCAAGGACAGACCGAAAACATGAAAATGAGAAATAGAAGGAATTCTCCCTTTCCACAGTTCGTATGGCGTCTTCATGTGTTCTTGTGTTAGTAGTGATCGATTCCGAGTGTAACAGGGCGGTGTCGGTAGCATCGGCCCAAAACTTTGAGGGTAGTCCGAGACCTGCGAGGAGCGTTCTTGCTCGCTTCTTTGAGAGTTCTCGTTCTTACGTTCGGCAAGTCCGTTCTGGCGAGGGGTGCGCGGTGATGTCTCGTTCGAATTCCCTCTTTATCGCAAAGTATGTCTTAACTACCGAGTTTAGAAACTCGTTCCTCGTCGAGCGTATCTTCTTAATCTTGATGTTCTTTTCCACACCGAGTTTCTTGAGTAGATTAGGTAACTCGGTCGAACATCGATTTGTTGGCGATGAAGATGACCCAAGTATATCTCGAGAAGTCGTCTATGACGACCGGGGCATACTTCTTGCCTCTTATAGTCATTTGGAGAGACGGCCCGAATAAGTCCATGTGAAGCGGTGAAGGATTCCATCGGTGGAAGGTGACGGAATAGGTGGATTGCTACTCTTTGTTTGCTTTCCCTTCGGGCACGCTTCACAATTTCGTCTTTGATAAACGATTCGTTGGGCGGTCCTCGACTTTAGAGTTCTTGACAAGCTTGTTCATGGTCTTGAAGTTCAGGTGGCCGAGTCTCTTGTGCCATAGCCGACCGACTTGTTACCCGATTTAGTACGTGCGAGCAAGCAAGCCTCGGGTTCTGCGGTATTCCGGTTTGCAACATAGATGTTCTTCCTCCGCGAACCCGATAACACTTGTTTTCCCCTGTAGATTTGTCAACAATATCACGTAAACCGGCGTCAAAGATTACTCGTTAAGATTATCACGGAAATTGGATCGAAAGGAGATTATGTTGAAGTCCTTCAACATATGTTACTCTTGGAACCGTGGCAGTCCCAATGTTCGGCGTTCCGTATCCCCTTGTGTAGCCTTTGGAATTGTCACCGAATTCATTCCGGGACCATCTTCTTGTACGTAGTTGGTCGGCGAGCTCTTACGGTAGGTCATGTGTCTCGAGCAGCCGCCGTCCACTATCCACGGGTCCTTATGCACCCGCAAAACAGAGGCATTTTTAGGTACCATTTGGTTCGGTTGGGTCCTTACGGGTTAGTGGGTGATTTCGGAACCCGGATCTGTCTCGGGACCTTAGAAGTTCCGAGACTTCTTTTTTCGAACCTTATCGGCTTTCTTCTCCACGGGACTTGGAGATACCGACTTTCGCTGATAATTTTGGGTTCATGCGCTTTCTCCTTCGAGTCTTAGCGCTTCTCCCGACCCTGGGCTCATAGTAGTACGAGCCGTGCGAGCCGGGTGCTCATACTGATGGCTCCTTGTATCTTGTTCGCCCATCCGACCTTCTTGATTCCCCCCCGAATTTGATCGCGGTGTCCTGGGGCTGGAACCTTTGGTCATTGCTTGTTGCTACTCGGCCGAGGTGTAATTATTTTTTCTGTTTGTTTTTCGCCCGAGGTGTGGTGTCGGCAGCTTGCACCTTTCCTCTCGACGAACCTATCGCCCGGGGTTGCTTCGAGCTTTTGGAGGTAGAAGCTTCGTGGGTATAGCCTAGACCTTCTTTCACGGAAGTTGACCGTTGTGCTCTAAGCATGCTTTCAAGCTTCTCCTTAGCTCCCGGGTATTGTTCGGTCATCAATCCTCTCCGGACTTCGTCACTCCTTCCGAGTGAGTCATAGTCATTCCGCACGTCGTGAGCTTCGACCGAGCTTGGCTATTTCGGTCTCTTTCTCGGAATTGTCCTTGGTCGAACCGAGATCCGAGTCTCTTGAAGCCGAGACTTAGTCATAAGAGATTCAATCTCTTCCTTGAGTCTCGCAACTAGATCCACCGACTCGAGTAGAGGCCCGACAATCGGAAGAAAGTCTCGATTCTCGGCCTTTACTGTTCAAGTTCCCTGGATGGTTCTGCTTGAACTCTCTGCTCGGTGAATACGTTCCTCTAGCGAGATCATCGTAGGCTTGTACCACATCTAGAGGATCATCTCGTGACCGAGCACGTGTCTTGTGTGCTATGTGAAGAAGAGGTAATAATGCGTTTAGAATTTACCTCGGCCCTCTTCTCCGGCCATCGAGACGGTATTCGGCCGACTCATCGGAACCTGTCTCTGCGACCTCAACTGCGACGAACGCGGCTTCATCTTTCGAAGAATACATGAATGTATCCTCCTCAATTGAGTTGTCGGATATCTCTCCGGCTATATAGGCCTGCCGTCTCTCGGCGAACTTCTTTCTCCTGGCTCGCCGTTCGCTCTTTGAGCCGAGAGTTCGGGACAATCGTGCGATAGTGTCCCTCCTTCTTGCGGTTGTAGTAGGTAGATGTTCTGCTTTGCTCTTACCAGTGAATCTTTAGATGGATCGCGGCAAGCAGACTCCGATTTCCCGCATTCGGTAGAAGGATTAGATTCTTCTTTCTTATGATAGTCTTTCTTACTCGAGGAAGAATCTCGGTTGTATTTCCTCGGCTTTCGACTCTCTCCTTTTCCCTCTCGATATTTGAGAGCCATCGGTGCTAGCCGGTCGGGGCCTGAAGTCTCGGAAGACTTTGCTGCGATGTGGCCACGGCTTTGCTTGAGGAAATAGGCTTGGCTCCGGTATGCTGCGTCGTTGCCTTGAAGGCGTAGTCGAACCGTGTGTCACTGGAGCGCTTAAGCACTTTTGGGGTAGGCTATGCTCGAATTCCTCCGATTTTAATTCCGAAAATATAACATCGGGAGTTAGAGCATTTAGATCGGAGCGACGTAAATAAGTAGCAAATGGAAGCCACTTACGTCGGGGCAACGCTCTCAAGATCTTGGTGTTCATCTCCTTGTTGGTGAACGACCTCCCCAACCCATTGATAACATTGACTTGATTGGTGAATCGACACTCGGCTCGTCAATGGTTTCGATGAAGCTCCATTGCAAAGGTGTCGAACTTCCGAAGCTCTAGCTCGAGCTTGTTCTCTTTGATCCGAGGGGTTCCATGGCTCGATACGGCCAAGGCGTCCCATAGCTCTTTCGCCGTTTTGCAATCTTGTACCCTTCCGAGATGTGAGTCACCGAGCGTAGTCGGTATGGCATTACGTGCAACTCGGTCAAGGTTGTGCAACTTCTTTTCTTCGGGCGTGAAGGCGAGATTTGTCTTTGGGAACCTTAGCACCGGTTTGTGCTCCCACGCCTCCTCCGAAGCAGCAAATACTACGGCCGTCGATCATGGGAATGATCGGTCCCGACTCTAGGACATCGACATGCCTTTGTCGTGGAGTGACGTTAGGTGTGCCTCCATACGTACGCGCCATACCGTGTAGTTCTCTATTGAGAACATCGGCACCATCCTAATACCTGACATATCAGACATTGTAAGAGTAAGAGTATAAGGATGCTGAGAAGATGCTTATGCGGTGAAAACGGTTTTCGGGATCGGTTCGAGAGGACCAAGATTTCGTAACCGGCGATCAGTTGAACACCGAAGGCTCTGATACCAATTGTTGGTCCGGAGACGAAAAGTCAGGTGTAGAGGGGGGGTGAATACACCTGAGCTCTGTTTCTTTTTCTCAGTGAAGGTCAGCTGAAGCTGATGTTTGCAACTGATGAACAGTGCCGCAAGTAAGCCTTCGATCACTGGGGTCAAAGTGAGTCGGCTTCGAGCTCTTCTACCGACCGATGTCGGTATTACGAAACTCGGTCGGAGAGCCGTAGTGCGGATAAGTGTTAGGCCCGGAGTCGTCTCTTTTGAAAACGCGTTTTTGCAAGTTAAATCTTTTGGCTGTGCACTTTATAAAATACGTTTTATGCAAACTTATGATTTTCAAGTCAGTTGAATGCAATGCAATAAAATAGTAAATGAACACAAGCGATTTAACGTGGTTCGGATACGCAAGATCCTACGTCCACGGTCCTGAACAAGGCAGGAGAACTTGTTGATTATTCTGAGCAAGCCTCAACAGGGATACCGTGCGCACCGGACAGTTCCCTCTAAGTTATAGTCCTTAGCGACTTTACAATCCAAACCTAAGTTTAGAAGGGAGGGAATATTCTCCAACTGAGAAGGAGTTCTTACAACAAGAACAATTCACTAAATGTGAATTCCTTCGGATCTAAGCTATGAATCTAGCAATGAGCTTAGTCTAGAGAAGATAGGGATCAAAGTGCTCTAGAGAGATGAACTACAAGAAGTGTTCTATGAAAACTAGTTCGTCTCTGGATAAGCTTGAAGGTTCTAGAGCGTTGTGAGTTTGAATGATTTCCCTTGATTTCGCGTATATTCCTCTTCTTGAAATCTTCAAATCCTTCTCTATTTATAGTTGTGAGTTGTGACATATGTCCGTTGGAGACGACGATGCCACGTGTCACAAGCGTCCAAAGAAAACGGCCACTATTCAACTTTGTTGCAAGCGAGGCGCTTAATGCACCGTTCATGAGAGCAACTTTCTTGTGTAGAGTAGGTAAGCGTTGTCGGCTTCTCATTGGTCGAGGTTTGTAGTTGGTGAGTGTCGAGTTGACCGTTCAAACTACCTCGTATGTCTTCTTTCTGAACATTTTGAAGGGACTTTTAGTCCTTGGGTCGCTTTCTTTCGGATACGGTACTCGAAAGTCTGTCTTCTTCGGTGAGTCGTCTGACTGATAAAGTGAGCTTCGATAGTCGGTTGGTCGATCGCGAAGGTATACCGCTTGCACCTTGGTTCTTCTACCGATGACCATCGGCTTGTAGAGAATGCTTACCGAGGTCCGGTCACTGATGCGGGATCTTCAACTCGAGTTTGATATCACCTGGCGACGAAGAATGCAAGCGATTACACGATGACGTGGGGTTCGAAAAGTATCTTCGGTGAAGATCGGTTCAACAGACTACCCCGTACAGGACTTAGACAAAAATAATAAGCATTACATCAAGTCTAACCTATACATCAGCTAATCCTATCGACACACTAATCTACTGATATCAGCTCGGTTTTGGGATCTTCAATTCCATAGTACTACTATGATTTCCCCCAATTTCTTTTAACCCTAGAACAGCTGAGTATCAATCTACTGACTCATATCCAACACTATTTTAAATAATAATATCATATTATTAAAACACAAACTATTAAGTGGGATGCGAAGTAATATTCAAGTCATATATATTATTAAAACACAAACTACTAAATGGAATATGTAATATTATTCAAGCCGTATATATTATTAAAATACAAACTACTAAATGGAGAACGCAGTAATATTCAAAATTTTGAATCATTTTTCTCAAAGATTGGATGAAAAATGTACAATATGCTCCTTAAGCATCTTTTTTTTGAATAAAATTTAAATTAGGTGACGCTAAACAGCTATAAGCACGGTATTTTGGTGAATAAAAAGTTTTTTCACATCATGGAAAAAAAGAGGCAAAAGATTAGTCGGCTGCTCGTGTTTCCTCGAGCCCATCAGAGAACTACTGCTTCAATTGATTCTCATAAATTATGTATTTTTTTCAGAAGCTGGAGACACTCCATGAAGACACTCCATGATCCAAATAACTACCTTACTCAAGTTGTCATGGAGAAATCTAAACGTTATTTTAGTGTTTAAGACCCTAGTGAAATTAAACAACCATTCGGTTTTTATATATATAAGATTTTAATTATATTTTATAAAATATTAGATTTAGCATGATTGAGTGTAAATTGAGGTATGTTTTCAAAATATTAATATTAATAACAATTAATGGACATAATTTGAGAATCATTCTAAAATTATTTCATGATTGAGCATAAATTGAGGGACATGATCTTATATATCTTATATATTTACCCCTCAATTTAATTTAAAAATTAATAAATTTGAAATTGATTTATCTTATAAAGTTGTGCTTTGAATTTCTTTAATTATATTTTATAAAATTTTAGATTTAGCATGATTGGGCGTAAATTGAGGGATATTTTCAAAATATTAATATTAACAGTTAATGGACATAATTTTAGAAACATTATAAAATTATTTCATGATTGAGCATAAATTGAGGCACATAATCTTATATATCTTATATATTTACCCTTCAATTTAATTTAAAAGTTAATAGATTTGAAATTGATTTATCTTATATAGTTGTGTTTTGAATTTCTTTAATTATATTTTATAAAATTTTAGATTTAGCATGATTGGGCGTAAATTGAGGGATGTTTTACAAATATTAATATTAACAATTAATGGGCATAATTTTAGAAACATTATAAAATTATTTCATGATTGAACATAAATTGAGGGACATAATCTTATATATCTTATATATTTTCCCCTCAATTTAATAAAATTCTAATTGAATTCAATTGAATTTTAATGAAATTCCAATTGAGTTCAATTGAATTGAAATTGAAATTGATTTGGAATTGAAACATTCGGTTTTTATATATATAAGATAAGATATAAGACAAAACTAATTTAGAAAATTGTTATCATAATTTTTACAATTACACTCTTTCTCTTTCCACAAAATTAATGGTGAAACGCGAAAATTGGAAACATTTGTTAAGTTTACGAACAAAAATTGAAAATTTTCAAAATATCTGAAAGTATATGCACCAAATTTACAAATTTAATTTTTACTAAATAATTATTAGCATGTTATTCGTTATTCATTCTACATCAATGAATGGGGATCCAAAGTGAGTTTCAAAAACAAAAGATTTGAATATTTAAAGTTTGTTCTTATGATTTGTCACTTGAAAAAATGTTTCTACACAAACTTCTTACAGTAAAAAAAAGAAATTTGCAGTTTTAAATATCACAAAAATTTATGTCACACGGGAAAAGTTTGAAGCATCTTTTTTACTTTGCTCGACTATTTTAACTTCGTCCACCTCCATGTGTATTATGTTTGACGAAGTTGTTCGGTTAATTTGTATATTTATCTACATAAAATCAGTCATATTTTATATAATCACACTGGCGGATTAGGAGAGTGGGTGCTCATGCACTCCCATTCTCAGCATAAAATCTCATTTTGTTCGACGCTTTGATTTGAATATTATCCTAGTTCAACTTTCCGATTTAAAAGTCCTCATTCTGCCACTTTAACATATCAAAATTAACACACGATTTTATACCCTCAACCATAACACAACAAAATTAACGAGAACTCACCTAAAAATAACAAAAAAAAAGTTAGCTAGATAATCAGAAAGATATATGATTTTACAATATGAAACCACCAGTTGAAACTGAGTGGTTTAAAGTAATTTCCAACATATAACAATCTGATGTCATTTCAATGAAAAAAAAAATGTATGAAATTAGTTTATATTCCCTAATTATTTGATCTACTACAAATATCATGAACGACCTGGTATGATCATATAAGTGAAAATAAGAATAAGTTATAAAGAAAGTCAATTGAAAATGTTTTATAATTTTTAGGATATTATAAGTATTATATTGTAGAAGCTACTATTTATACTTTTGTCATCCCAACACATAATTGTAACTAGAACTCTACAAAAGTTATGTCTACTTTCAAGTTGAGGGTGTTGAAACTTAGGATGCAATTTATGCCTAAATGAAATTCCAATTCTATTGACATTCCAAAAGTTGTAATTTGTTAATATGAGAAGGTAATGGAATAATTGGAAAGAGTGAGACCCCATAATGAAGAGACACATGTATTGCCTGGATTCATGCATGGAAGAGGTAGCACTAGGAAGGAAGTAGAAAAACTTATCAAATTGGGTTTTTTGAAATTACCCAAAATTATACATTAAATATTGGGTTTGGAAAACAACACCATAAATACTGTCCTTATTTATGGCATCAAATCCTAGGTTGCCTGCCACGTTTATCCCAGTTGTGCTCAGTAAAAAAATTACCAACTACAATGTTAAATTATAATCTTATCAGTTTAATGTAAATGTATTTGTCTAATCCCCTCTATTTTTGTCTCCCCTTATATTAGCAATTTATCATAATTTACCATTTACTAAAAATAATATTTTTGTATACTAAGAAAAAAAATTACTAAAAAAATGATGTATGTGACTAGTCTCCAAAACTACCCCACATCCCTCAGGTACACGTGTCATAGTCCCAGGCACCCCCATTAGATGCGGCGCCTCGTTGCAAATATCTCGCTTGATTTATGATAATTAACCGCCCTTAAGTCTTAATTAAACTTGTTTGGAAAAGGTTAACTTTCTGAAAAATAGATTTACTTTTCCCTTTATTTCTTTGTTTTCCTATTTTTGAGCAAATCGGATTATAAAATAGTGGCCTCGTCGCGCCTACCGGGTCTCGAGCTCAACCGAAGAACAGATTTCTCTCTCCCTACTTTCTCTCTCTTTAAATACACTGTCACTCTCTCCATATCTCTTGAGCAAAATCTCAGAATAGAAAATCAGAGGAATCATCTGCGTTTTAGCTCAAATAAGCCACACATAAGGTGTATCTTCAACCATTTCATATCTTCTGCATACATTCTCTCCTTTTACTTTCTCCTTCTCTCCATCCATCCCTGCCTCTGTGTTTAGTATTCTTTTTCAGTGTTACTTTTCCTTCAACTTTCTCAGTAAACCAAGATTATAGCTCCTTTTTACCGTGCCTCATGTTTCTTTCCCTTTAATGTTGCGCTTTCTCTTTATTCTCAAAGAATCTATCCTTTATTTCCCCCCTTCTTCACGATTTTAATCTCTTTCTCTTTCAATGCAAATCTGAGAAAGGAGAAGCAGCAAAAAACAAAAATTCACCCTACTCTGAGATGCAAGGAGAAAAAACCATGTTTTCTAGCAGAAAAGTCAAATACACCGAGCACATAACGCAAACCACACTTGTTAGAAGGCGGGAAAATCCAATTTCCGGTAGGAAAAGCCGTTTTCCGGCAGATGCGCCGGCTAGAACCGTTCGCTTTTTCGTTACCGACGGCGACGCGACCGACTCCTCCAGTGATGAAGAAGACGGATTTCATTCCAAGCGCCCGAGAGTGAGAAGGTTCATAAACGAGGTCAGAATCCAGCCTTGCTGCAGAGATAACGGGACTGTGAGCGGAAATGCCGTCGTTAACGCTGCCGCGAAGAGCAGCCGGCCTTCGCTCAACGCGCTGAAGCGGAAGAAGAGCGGCGGCGGGAGAACCGAGAGCCAGGCGGCCAAAGTCGAGGGTGTGAGGAAGTTCCGCGGCGTGCGGCAACGTCCGTGGGGGAAATGGGCGGCGGAGATTCGAGACCCCCTCCGGCGGGTGCGTTTGTGGCTTGGGACCTACGAGACGGCGGAGGAGGCAGCCATGGTGTACGACCACGCGGCCATACAGCTGCGGGGACCCGACGCTCTCACTAACTTCTCCACTCCAGCGATGAAGGACAGCAAAACAAGCTCAGGGTACAACTCCGGCGAGGAGTCCCACAACAATGCGAAGTCGCCCAAGTCCGTCCTCCGCTTCCTCTCCACTGCCGATTCCCAAGCTGAAGGTGAAGCCGAAGTCGAAGCCGAAGCTGAGTCGTCTTGTGTCTTCCCATCCGACGACGCCGTTGCGAGGAGTCACAAAGACGAAGAGAATTTCTCGGGTTTCCCAATTTTTCCTGCAGGTGACGATTTATTCGCCGAGTTTGAACCGGCCAACTTGTTCGACCAAATGGGTTTTCCCAACGACATACTCGATATGGGTTTCTGCTGCAACGATTTCCTTATCGGGTCAAATACCGATTTCGGACTCGGCTCAGCAGATGATTTCTTTCAGGACTTTGGCGATATATTCGGGTCGGATCCTCTCGTTACCCTTTGAGTGTAATCAAAATATAAATATTGTAACCTCAGAGATCAGCAAATAATTTGTCGATTTCTCGGCAGTTTTGAGATTATTATTAGTATTTTATTTAATTTTATTTTTCGGAAAGTGTGGGAGATTGTAGTGGATACTTTTTAACTTGACCCCATTAATGTTAAATATTATTAGTAAATCGAATGTTAATTTTTCTCATTGAATAAATTAGATTTATGTGTCTTCACTTCATGCTATTTTTTTGCTTTAGATTGGTTAGTTAGGATTTCATTACTCATGTATAGTTTTTGTCGATTCCCATTGTATATATTTCTATATAATATACCGCGTGTACGGTAGAAAAAAGAAATAATATTAAATGACGGCACGTGTGTAAGTCACGTGACTTGCGAAGTTGAATTAGGTGAAGGAAAGAAATGGAATGAATCCATACAAGTAATTAATGAACACAAAGATAAACGTGCTTAATGGAAACAGATTTGCCCGCCCTTAATTTGTCACATTATTTGTCATTACGAATCAGATGCCGTTCAAAGTTGTACTGTCCTTTCCTCTTCACTTTTAAATTATTTTACTAGACAGTTGCAATTATTACTAAATAGGGGTTGAATTATTACCCGCATAGTAGCACAGAAGTGGTCACATTAAAAACTTATTGTAAAATATATCACACTCTATAACTACAAATATATTCATGCTTCCCGTGAGAGAGCATTTCATACATCAATCCCACTTGGGTGCATAGAATATGGAATGCCTTGGCTAGTATGGTATATTTGCTAAGTTCGAACGATTTCTTTTCTCCATTGAAAGTGGTTGGTGAAGCGTGACAAGAGGAATAGATAAATGTGAGGAGTGGATGATTTATGTGAATATTTTTTTGTCAATAGTTTTGTGTCCAGACATTTTATATGTTTTTTTATCGTGATTAAGGTTAAATACGAGATTTTGTATGTTACCAACGAATACTTAAAAGGTGCGTGACTTTTGAAGCAATTAAGACTAGACACGGGATAATTTGCTATTATTCGTAAAAGCTTACCTAATATCACGACTTAAGTGTTGTCATGAAAAGGATAATTCATTTCATTAGGGGTGAGAATTTGAGACATGAAGAAATTGATTGGTACAAACACAACACAAAATTATCGAGTTTGAAATGTAATTTGACTGCCCTTATCATATTAGTCAATTTAGGTGATAAAGCTCGTGTTGTAGGTCCACTAGAAATGGAAATTAGTATAGAGTGAAGAAAGGCAATTTATGAAAGAAATATGTAAATGAAGTCGAGAAATAAGTAAGATATCCATTGAGAGAAAAAGGGAAGAAATAATGGTGTGTTTGACGAAACATAAAAAAATGATGGGTTATGGTATGTGGTTTGCAGGAACACAGTATTCTTTCCCACCTCACTGCTGCCGTTGGGACCCTTCCCTCGTCTCTCTCTCTCTCTTCAACTTTTACTAAATTTCAGTTACAAACTATTGTAATAATTTGCTAAATTAGCTTTTGTATTTGTCAAATTTGAAAAACTAATTGCATGGGGATCTTCTGTCCCAGTAAGTATCCAACTACATGTCCCACTAATAAAATAAGGATATATGTGATGTTTTGATAAAAAAATGGCCAGTAAGTATTCCACTATATGTCCCATTAATAAAATAAGGATATATATGATGTTGTGATAAAAAAATGGCCATCAATACACGCGTTGCATCGCGTGATTGATAGGTCACCTAGTGTGGTCCACAAAAAAGTGGGGCGGGGCAGAGAATCCCTGACAACTAACTGGGACATGAAATGATAGGGATAATATTTGTACAGTCATCAAAAGTTCCCCGAACAAATCTTCCACTTGGTTTGCTCCACTTGGCTGGCAACCACTGAGCACAAGGCCCAAATTATAACAAGTGTGTGTGATGACAGTTAGAAGAGATTTGATAAAAATGATGAAGTGGTCCTAGGGAGGGGAGGGGGGAGGTGACATATATTTGGACAAACAATTAACCGCTGCAGCATCTGGAAAATCTCAACTTTTACCATATTAATAAAGTCCCATGTACCTCACGCAACTGCTAAAACTATATACGGAGAAAACAGATCGAATACGGACGGATAATACTTTTTCATATTTTATTCTATATTTTTTTTCCGGATTCGGAGTCGAATACGGGAAGGCCGGATACAAATACGGATTCAAAATATTCGGGATACGAATACAGGGCGGATATATGATGAATTCAGATCGAATAAAAATAAAAATAATCGGATAATATGATTCATAAATAACCAACCATCTATTTGTAATTGCAACACATGAAAAAATCACGTATACAATATTTCATAGAATTTTAATACGAACTATAATTTAATATACTATCTATTATGAATAACATAATTTTTAGGATTAAGAAATAAATTAGCAATTTAATTGTGTTTAAATAGACGATGATGAAAAAATCGAATATAGAATCTACCTCGTTACTAGGTGATCCACATTGTTTAGGTAGTCTCCGACGGAAAGATTGTGCGAGAATAAAGATTCTTCAGCCATAGATACTTAGGATTTACCGATTTAGAATTTAGGTGAACCTACTTTTGGAAATAGGATAGCATCAGCGCACTTAACCATTCTTCTCTTGCAATAGCTACTACAGTTTCTAGCAATAGAAGCTTATCAGATTCAAACAAACAATTTTCACCCATTTTAAACAAAAATATTGGTATAATCTTTTGAAAAAGAAAAAGAAAATAAATACATATACAAAGGTTAATTAGTGATTTTGATTAGTATTACCTTTGGGTATAGGAGATCGGCAACACCCGTTTCTAGCTGAATACTCGTTTTCGTTGTTCGGACAAACCCCAAACCCAGGGTCCCTGGTATTGCAGTAGGAAACGTAGCCACCAGCGAATTACAGTCCAACTATGAAATTAAAGAAAAAATTAACACAGGGGATTGACAACAAATAAAATCTAATATGCGTTTAAAGACTGGAAGAAATCGATTTGATTAGTATTACCTTTGAGTATAGGAAATCTAAAGACTGGAAGAAAAGAACTGAGTTGAGCTGCGAGAGGTGAGCTGCAAGAGCTGAGCAGCGTGGAGGGGAGAGGTGGCAGTGGTGTCGGCGCGTCGCAGCGGCGAGAGGTGGCACGCCGGCACGGTGAGTTTTGAGGGAGAGACGATTAGACGAGAGTTTTGAGGGAGAGATGAGGTTTTGAGGGTGCTGAGACGATTTTTTTTTTATTATATCTTTTCTTAATCTTAATTTATTATTATATTAAAAAATAATTATTAAATAATTCAAATATTCGAATTCATAATCTGGAAAATATCCGATTAAATACGAGAAAGAAGAGATACGGGCGAATAATGTAAAATCCGAATTCGAATCCGTATTCGATTTAGGCTATCCGGATTCGAATCCGTATCCGATCGAATACTAGATTTGCTCTCCGAATTTGATCCCGATCAGATCTGACTCCAGATCGGGCGGATAATATCCGATCCGTTTTCACCCCTATTTACATCACCCAACAACTAATTCATTGTCACCCCACTCATTTATCTTTGTTGTACTAATGACCATTGCCTTTTCGTGTTTTCATGGGACTACAAAAGGCTTGGATTAAAGGAGTAGATATATCTAGGGCTGTCAATTCCGTTCAATCGAACCAAATTTTTAGTTAATCTAAAATTCAATTCTCTATTTTGAACTATCAAAAGTTTCAATTTGATTCAATTCTAACTGAAATTAAAAGGAGAAGAAAAAAAATTACTCTATAAATATTTTTTTTAATAAAAACAATCAAATATTTTCTGTTCAATTAATTGATTGATTAATCTTAAAAAGATGGAAAAATTATTACTAAATCAAAATTTTTCGATTTGGTACAACTCGATTAAATTTTTTTTGATTTGATTCGATTAGATTCAATTCGATCGGTTAATTTAACCGGTTGAAAGATCTAGATATCAGTGTATTTGAGGAATAGGTTTCCATTTAGTAGGCACATGGAAAGAGCTCACCTGGTTGGGCCAAAGTCCAAGAAATACAAAACTTACCTTTCATCTGTAGAAATTTGGCTCTTCTATTTTAAAGCTGTATTTCAGTTTCGCAAGGTCAAAATTAACTGGATTTTTTACAGCCTTTTCTGATGAATAAGGCTGATTTTTTATTTTATTTATTTATTTTCATGCCTTGGCTAAAACTAGTCTGAATTTCTGATGCTCTCTCATCTGCACAATCTTCCATTTGCCGGCTACCCTTTGTCTTCATTCGTATTCTACTGTTACATCGAGTGTAACGATTGCATTGAGTGGTTTCTCTTCTATATTAAATTAAATGTTACATTATGAAACGAGTAAGCAAATTATATAGAAACATAATTCTATTAGTCATCAGAATCCAACAATCCCAAGATTTTGCTTATTTATCTAATAAAATTATAGAAAATAAAAATTGCCCAAGTTGACGAGTGTCTATAGATCAATCCCCGCCCCAAAAATGTAAATTGCAGTTTTAATTTTTATCATAAGTCTGACTATTATGATTAGTGTTCGGTTGAGTTGACATAGCAGTGGAGGTGATTAGTTTGTAATCGACGGTCACGAATTCAAAAT
Organism: Lavandula angustifolia; assembly: GCA_028984105.1. Taxonomy (NCBI): domain Eukaryota; kingdom Viridiplantae; phylum Streptophyta; class Magnoliopsida; order Lamiales; family Lamiaceae; genus Lavandula; species Lavandula angustifolia. The sequence continues at coordinate 10,777,222 of CM054809.1, read as the reverse complement.
TTATCAAAGCGCTATGCATGAACATGTCATCTATATTATAGAATGTGGTGGTTTACCTCCCTTCTCTTTTTGTAGTATGCACGCTATTGCACTTTAATAGCGTTTTGAGGGTTTTGTTTAATAAAAAATATTAGGAAGCACAATTATCACTCTTATACTTTTATAGTTACCTTTCTTCCCTTCCTTTACTTTCTAATTTGCAAATCATACAATTTTATCCAGTTTTACTTTCTAATAAAAACAAAGTTCGAAAGTTCGAATCCTTACAAACTCACCCCAAAGGTTTCAAGTTTATCCAGTTTAATTTTCGGACGTGTTGATTGCTGACTCAACCCACATATTTTTCTTTTTCACTATATCATGTTCAACTTATTTTTCTCATCCCCTCATGCGATCCATGAATGCTCGATCAAATCAAAATCTTTTCTCTCTCGTAACAATCGATCATGCTCTACCAACAAGTCCGTAATCGCATCTATAATCGGCTCAAGGGAAGCTCGACCATATGCAGCGGCGTAGCTGAGCATGTGCTGGGAGCCCATTTGCACAAGGCCTTGAATGTTTGAGGCCCATTCAAAGCCCTCAATTTTTATTTTCTCAAAAAGCCTATTGCTATGTGTACTAGTATTTTTTATGACCTAATTAAAATTTATATTAATGTGTTATAGCCCAACTCCACTCAATGCAAATTTGAAGAGTAATAAGTAGGCCAAAATTAAATCTTTAACTAAATTCTAATCAATTGTGATGAGTTGATCGATGATTTTGCCAAAGAACGTTAGAAGAATTGCAAACTTCAATTGAAATCTCATGACTGACACTGGTATTACGTTCTTTATATATATATTATATTTTACGTTAATAAAATTTTAATTTAAAAAAAAATTATAAGAAGGCCCATGTTTTGACTTTAGCACATGACCCCCCAAAATGTCAGAACCGACCATATGAATCGGCCCTGACCGTATCAATGCACGAAATTCGAAAGTAACTCGCATATTTGATGCATGTACGTTTGAAGAAAATGTCGACTCCATCAACGCTAGCTAGCATTAGAAATGAAAATGCATGCGTGAATGTCGGTTCAAGAGAACGAACAAGTTGAAGCAACTTTGTACTTCCTTCATCCTAATATTTGTGGTTCACTTTTTCGAAATGGATGTCCCATTGGCTCACTTCTAAAAAAAAGTAATGATTTTGTGCCTAAAATCAATCATAAAAAAGTCAAACAATCTACACCATATAACACCACTTCCTAAATTCCCGTACCGAAACCAATTGAACCATAAATATTAGGACGGAGTGAGTATATGTTTTTAAAATTTATCCAAATTTAAGTTATAATAGGACGTGGTTAGTCTTTATATTATACAACTATACAATATCGTAATCGTGTTTTATTTCTATCTTATTTTGAAATCCTGATTCTAATATACATATGCACACTGCACACATAATAATCAAGTAGAGACAATTACCGCCCCTTAAATTTTGACGTGAAATACTTATAATACCTTTAATACTTTTTTGTATTTCAATTAAGGGAAAATGGCGGTTTTGATCCCGTAAATTTATTTTACATGCGATTTTGGTCCCCTATTTTCTAAACCAGCATTTTTAGTTCCGTATCTTTTAATTACTTGCGATTTTGATCCCGTGTATTTTAAAGCGGTGTTTTTGGTCCCGTATTTTTTAATTACTTGCGTTTTTGATCCCGTGACTTTTAATGTGGCGTTTTGGTCCCATATTTTTTAATTATTTACGATTTTGATCCCGTAACTTTTAATATGACATTTTTGGTCCCGTGTCTTTTAATTACTTGCGATTTTGGTCCCTTAACTTTTAACGAGATGATTTTGATCCCGTAATTTTTATTTACTCGTGATTTTGATCCCATAACTTTTGATACAACAATTTTAACATCATATTTTTTCAATATCTAAATTTTTAATTCCGTATGTTTTCAAAATCGAATTTTAATCACATAACTATTTGATTTATGCATTGAACTCGATAACAATAGACTTAGTTGGTAGAATAGTTGTTTTTTTGAGTCACTATGGCTATAAATTAGAAATCAGTAGCATTGTAATTTTTTTCCTTAATCAAGACAAATGTGAGCATCAAAATTTAGTTATGGGATCTAACTATGTAGTATCCATGTCTTTTATGAGTTTTTTGTCTGAATGCGTAAATCAAATATTATCCATGTCGCTTTTAAAAAAGTACGAGATTAAAATCGTAAGTATTGAAAAGATATGAGATTAAAATAGTTGTATAAAAAGTTATGAGATAATAATCATGAGTAAATCTTGGGTTATGAGTCAGTGGTCGATTTAATCAACACTTAGAGGGTACTTTGTTTATTATCAGTAGTTCCTGTAATAGGACTTGCTTACTTATCGGCAATGGGGGAAATCTTAGGGATTTATTGCTATGGAATTGAAGATCCCAAAACCTATCTTGTACCCTTAGTGTAGTGTCTTTCGGACTAGATGATGTAATAGGCTAGACTGGTCTTATTTTCATTATCTGTTTTGTCTAAGTCCTGTAAGGGGTATTTGTTGGTCTGAACTTCAGTAGGAAGTTACATTTCAGAACCCCACGTCATCAGTTGTAAGAGCTCATGTTCTCAGGTCTCCAGCTGACTATGCATCAGTATAAGATTTCTCATCAGCTGACCCTCCAGTAGAAAAACACAAGACAGAGCTCAATACCTTCGGAGTCATCAGCTGACTACAGTCAGTAGAAGATCCTTTATCAGCAGACTCAGACGAAGAAGACAGTGATCGTGTCAGATCTACTATATCCGATAGGAAACGACCCGACTTTTAACTTCATTCGAAAGTCAGTAGAAGATCATACGAGGATAAGTGAGAGTCAACTCAGATGAAGACTGATGTCTGACATGTCTCACCTACTGCAAACCTCGACCAATGAGAAGCGGTCTAAGCCTTACCTGCTTCGACCAACTAAAGCTGCTCTCATGCACAGTGACCAACTACTCTGCGACACTATTTCGAACATATGGCCGTTTTCCTTGGATGTTTGTGACACGTGGCATCGTCCCCTCCAACGGACAAATGTCTGGGTCACAACTATAAATAGAGAAGCTTTTCCGAGCTCAATGTTGAGATTTTGTCTACTGGAAGTAATTTTATGCTTGTATAAAATGTGTTTTGTCCCTACCACTATTTTATTCTCCTATCTCATAAATATATATATTTGCACATGTTATCCTTTATCTTGTATTAAAGTTAGATTTGTGTGGTGTGTCGGGTATCACAGAAGACAACACAAATTGGTTGAACTGACAAGATATAAACAATTATCACAGCTGAGACAACTTAAGGATAAGTTGTTGGTTTAAGCTGCAGTTTAGATAAGAAGTGGCTTGTCTTAGCTGTTTGTCTTTACTGGTACACTTAAGGTGGTGTACTGATGGATTACAGTGAGATGTGTTCTCCTAACTGACCTTAGTGGAGAACCAAGATCTCGGTGACTTAGTTGATCTTAAGCTTGGTAAGACTTCAACTGAGAGCATTTGACTATCTATCACTTTGACCTACTATGGTGAACGTCATCGCGACCAGATCTACGTATCTTGGGTGTTAGTAGTTATTTGTAGCTCAGGCTGGTTGTCTGTATCTTGCAACCGTATCCTAGTAAAATGGGTTGATAATATCCCCTGAGGAACTCAAAAGGATTCACACACTAAACCCGAGCGGTTGATTAAGTTCATGTATGTTAATAAGGTCGAGTGGTACTACTCGGGAATGTAAGATGATAATTAATTTAAGTTGTCAGTGAGCTTAATTAATTAACGGATATTTCTATCTTAAATACGGAGATCGATTAAGTCTAAAATACAAGCCATTGCTCAATTTGGGATAAAGGGGTAAGTCAGCACGAATTCTCTAGTGGAATGAATATGTGTTTATTAATTAATTTTGCTCTGGGTTGAGCATAAATAATTCATTAATTTGAGGCCCTACTTTATTTCTTGTATTAGATCCCTGATCTGGCCTAATTTGTTGCCTAGTTATTTATTGTCTCTCAGAAATTATTATTAATAGATTAATGTAATTTCTACATTATTTAATAATGTTATTTATCTGGAATTAATTTGCTGGGCTAATTAATTGATAAATATTAGTAGCACAGTGGATTAATTAATTATATTATGAGCTATTTATGTGGAAGCCCATTAGGAATATAATTAAATTAATGGGCTACATATAAATTAATATTATATTGGCTTTTGAAGCCTATATATATATTAGTAACAGAATACACACATTCATAAAATGATTAACGCACGACGTTGATTGAGAGAGACAATATTCTTATTTTCTCCAGTTCTCTTACCACCCAGAGGGGGAAAAAGACCGGGACACAGATTAGAAGATCTGTCACACAAATCAGAAGATCTGACATACGAGCAACAATCAGAGCCGCAACAACATACGAAGGAGGAAGGTGTCGTTCTTAACCTAATATTTCCTTCAATTGGTATCAGAACCTGGTTTAGGCTTTGATTGTTACTGTTAGGAACATGATTAGGGTTTATTTCTGTCGTTATCGGGCTAATTTTGTGTTTGGGGCGGCCTGTGAGCCACAATTTTGACCCCGTTGTAACATTTTTCTCGTGAGAAAATCCACGAGTAGATCATAGGACCTATATGTTATGTGATTGTACTATTTTTGTACTGTAATTAGTCCGGGACGCACGGAAATCGAGGCGGGAAGACGGAAAAGGGCGAAACCCTAGAAACTGGCAGCACACGACCGTCTCCTTGAGGAGGCGCGTGGGTGCGCGTGCCCACTCATTTTTCTGATTCATTCGGATAGTTTTGTTCGTTCTTTCGTTGGCTTCGTCTGGATAGGTCGCACTACTCATTCCGATTTCTGGTTTGTCCGGAATAGCGTCGGAAAGGAGAAGTGGTCGTACTGTCAAGAAAATCCGATCGGTTTGAACCGCTGGATTCCTCGTCAAACAAGATTTGTGTTGATATGTCGTATGGGATCATCCAATCCCGGATGCGATCGGAATCGACGTCTGAAGTTCGCTGCTGACCATAAATTTTTCTGGCGATAAATTCTAAAATTGAGGAAAATTGATGGACGATTTCGGTCGGAATCCATTCATGGTGGCCTAAAATCATCCAAGGATCATTACCCATGAATCAATTGAACGAATCGCGGATCAGAAAGATATAATTTCGCAACGGCGAAGCCGACGGCGATGGGTTGCGTGACTCGCTGAAATCCCGTCGTTGTGGCTGAAATTGGCGGCTATTTTACACAGTCTAGATGTCCGTGAGACGTCTGGAAGGGATGGGGCCGTCGTGGACAGCCGGACGTGGCGGCGGGAGGCAGCGCGAGCGGAGGCGCAGACGCGGCGGGCTGCCGGCGTAGGAGGCCAGCGGTTCCTAGCTCGCAGTGGATGGACGACCACCACCACGTCGGTGGCCGGCCTAGAACCGGCCTACAGTGGCGGTGGGAGGAGAACTAGCGGCGGTGGCGGTTTTTTCTTTGTTGAAGAAGATGCTGACGTGGCGCTAACGTGGCGCGCTACGTCAGCCCTTGTTGTCAAGGTTGTACACGTGTCTGCCACGTGGCAGACCCCTGATGACGTGGCGATGCAGTTTTCAAATTCGAAGATTTTGAAGATCGAAGAGCTGTATTTTGATCGGACTATGTAATAGTTAGGAATTACGTGTTTTAAAGCCCAATAACGACGTTTTAAATTTCCTATTTGCACATTTATTTATTATTATGCTTTAGCATGCGATTATGAGATTAATTGCGCTTAGAAAAACATGTAAATATGATTTATGGCGTTATTAAGCATGTTTTAATTTTCGTGAGCACGTTTTATTATGTGCGTTTAGAAATTGCATGCTTTAGGAATTATGTGATGATGCATGATTCGTAACAAACCTTTTGAATAAAAAGACTAAGCAATTTTAAATTAAATGTTTAATTAGATTCCATTAATTTGGATATTAAATACTTAATCGGACCTCCATTAATTGGACTTTACACGAAAGTAGTAAGATTATGTGAGTAAACGTCCACCTGCGTGGCTTGCTTGCATTTTTGAGCTACCAGTTTTGTGAGATGAGTTTTCCAAAACAATATTTGATTATTATTGAGTAGTGGGAGCGAAGCCGTAAACGCCCACCTACGTGGCTTGCGTGCCTAGTAAACACGAGTACTCTAGAAGATATTAATTAAATAGGATGACTAATTAGATCAAATTGAATGCGGCATGGTTCGAGTAAGTATGTCAATTTCGAGAATTTGATTCTATTTTGGTCAAATTAATGGTCAATGCTTAGATGTCACCGCAGGTACAATTCACTTCCCTCGAAGTCCCTTCCCGCGTTTTAATAGTGACATGGTCCAGAATATCGAACTATAAATTCCATTCGTCTTAAGAACCTAGGCGTGAATTGGAATTAAAGAGCTAGGTAAATAGCTTGGTTTAGGGTTACGCTAGTAAACGTCCACCTGCGTGGCTTGCTTGTGGAATTCCTAGAGTTGTTCGAGGTTTTTAACATCATTGTTTTTCAAAAGGTTACAATGATCGTTAATTACAAATTATGTGCAAATATTAATTTCATACATACTTTTAAATTATATTTTTCAGATATGTCTGTTCGAATATTTTATTTTTTCGAGTTCCTAAACAGTCTCACCAACCAAACCCTAACGGGTTTCACAATTTTAAATAATTTCATAGAATGGAAGAGATATATTACCTTCCCAATAAAAGTTCTGCAAAGGTCCTATAAAAACTTCTATTTTAGGACCACTATGTCTAAGAACGAGTTTATTATGAGTATGTTACTCAAATCTTTGGTAGCGGTCAAAGAGGTTATAGGAAAGGGCAAGAGTGCTCAAGTCTTGAATATCCTTAGTAGTTCAAGGAATCCTCCAAAAGACGGAAACCAGAAAAAGAGAAGAAAGGGTGGTCAATTCAAGAAGAGGAGTAGGAGTAAGAAGACGGTCCTTACCGGCGACATGCGAATGTCAAAGGAGAAAGGAAGGTTCTTCAAGATTGGTAAGAAATGACACTGGAATAATTATAATCCAGATGTCAAGGCAAAACAGAAAGAGACGCGAGTCGCTCTTGTAACTGAAACTGTTCTGGTTTCCTCTTCTACCCACGAATGGGTAGTGGATTCGGGGGCAACTGATCATGTTTGTTACACCTTGCAAGGTTTCTTGCAGAAAATACAATTGAGCAATGGCGAGGTGGTAGTCTCAATGGGCAATGGATCGAAAGTTCATGCAATTGCCATTGGAGATTTACATCTATCTTTTGATAGTTCTGTTTTAGTATTTAAAGAAGTTTAATATGTGCCTGAGTTTAGGCGAAACATTATTTCTGTTTCAAAACTCTGCACCATAGATGGTTATAAATCAAGTTTTGATAGTGAAGTTTCTATCATGAAAGACGATGATTTATCTGTGGTGGACCATTAAACGAATCTTTATATACTATTACTAGTAAACCGCGTAGTTTTGTTAATATTGCTTCCTCATCATCAAATCCTAAGAAGATTAAAGAGTCTTCTAAGGTAAACCAAATTTATCTGTGGCACTTAAGACTAGGTCGCATCAATCTTAATAGGACTCAAAGGTTGGTGGTATAAGGATCATTGGAGTCTCTCCAAGTTGACCTATTTCCATTCACTGACGATTACTCGAGGTATGGATATGTTTACCTTCTTCGCCAAAAGTTAGATTGCTTTAAGGAATTCAAGGCAGAAGTGGAGAAGAAGCTAGGTAAAGAAATCAAAACACTACGATCTGATCGTGGTAGGGAATACCTATCCAACGAGTTCAAGGACTACTTGACAGAATGTGGGATTATATCCCAGCTGACACCATCAGGCCCGCTTCAGCAGAATGGTGTGTCAGAGAGAAGGAACTGAAGTCTCCTAGAGATGTTTCGGTCCACGATGAGTTATGCAACTTTGCCAGTTTTCTTTTGGGGATATGCCCTAGAGACTGCAGCATACTTGCTGAACCGTGTGCCATCCAAGTCGATTAACAGGACTCCAGTCGAGTTGTGGAGTGGGCACATGCCCAGTATGTACCACATAAAGATTTGGGGTTGTCCTGCTTATGTATTGAATAAACAGGCCGACAAGTTGGATCCACGTTCAGAGGTTATGCTGTTTATAGGATATCCGAAGGAAACCAAGGGTGGCTATTTTTATGATCCTAAAGAACAGAAGATCGTGGTCAGCACCAACACTCGGTTCTTAGAGGAGGATTATATTAGTAATCACAAGTCTCGAGTCGAGATCATCCTTGAGGAATTACAAGGTGATCGAGATCCACTCACAAAGCCAGTTGTGCAAGATAGTACTCCACGAGTAACTGCACAATCTGTTAACACAGCGTCTGACACTGTTCGACGTAGTGGGAGGGTGATATTTACACGTGATCGGTATATGTTCACTGGGGAGACGTTTGATCATCTCCCGGCAGATGAACAAGATACCGTGGATCCCTGGACTTACAACGAAGCAGTGGGAGATGTAGATGCAGATTCCTAGCGAATCGCAATGGACTCAGAATTTAAGTCCATAAATGATATGGATGTATAAGAGATCACTGAAATACCTGAGGGCTGCAAGGCTATTGGTAGTAAGTGGGTATACAAGAGAAAGAGAGAGGACCGAATGGAGAGATCATGGCGTTTAAGGCCAGGCTAGTGGCGAAGGGTTTTACCAGAAAGAAGGTATCGATTACGAAGAGACCATCTCGCCTGTAGCAATGATCAAGTCTATTCGGATTCTCCTTGTCATAGCAGCTCACATGAACCTAGAGATCTGTCAAATGTATGTTAAAACCGCATTCCTAAACGGTCACCTTGAAAAAAGGTAGGGACATCTACATGAAACAGCCAGATGGTTATGTGAAGGAGGGCGAAGAGTATCTAGTTTGGAAGCTTAAGAAGTCTATTCATGGACTTAAGCAAGCTTTCTGGTTATGGCACCAACATTTTCGACGAGGTAGTCAAATCCTATAGATTTGTATCCTGTCCTAACGAGGTGTGTGTACCGTATTTGTGTTAACGGATCAGTGGTGTTTCTTGTATTTTATGTAGATGACATCCTTGTCATTGGCAACAATGTTGAAGTGTTATCAGACGTAAAGACGTGGTTATCCGATCAGTTTCAAATGAAGGACTTAGGTGAACCTACTTACATCCTTGGGATCAAGGTTATCCGAGATCGCCAGAAAAGGACGTTAAGCTTGTCACAAGCGTCCTACATTGACACTATTATTGCTCGTTTAAGCATGCAAAAAACCAAGAGAGGTTCAGTAGCTTTGAGACATGAAATTTTTCTATCAAGAATCAGTGCCGTAAAATGCCTGAAGAGATAGAAAGTATGAGGCTAGTACCATATGCTCTCACTATCGGTAGCCTCATGTATGCGATGCTTTATACGAGAGCAGATATCTCATATACTGTAGGCATGGTCTCAAGAACACTGGACTGCGGTCAAGCATATTCTCAAGTACCTTAAACGGACTAAAGATTATAGGCTTGTTTACAAGTGAGACAGTCTAGTGTCTTTGGGTTATACAGAATCGGATTTCCAGTCTAACAGAGATGAGAAGAAGTCTACCTCGGGTTATGTGTTTACCTTGGGAGGTGGAGCCATTTCATGGAGGAGTGCAAAGCAGAAATGCATTGCGGACTCAACCATGGAAGTAGAGTATGTCGGTGCTTCAGAAGCTTCGAAAGAGGCAGTTTGGCTCAAGAATTTCCTCATGGATCTTGATATTGTTCAGAATTTGCCTAAGGCGATCACGATTTATTGTGATAATGCGGGTGCAGTCACAAATTCTAAGGAACCTAGATCTCACAAGGCGTCTAAACACATAGGCAGGAAGTACCACATTATACGAGTATTCGTAAATCGAGGTGACGTGGTGATTGACAAAATTGGAACTGAAGTCAACCTAGCTAATCCTTTCACAAAGAGCTTATCACTCCTGGCTTACGAGAAGCATGTTCGTGGCTTTGGAGTGGTAGAGATGCCCCCCACCTAGGACTACAGAAACTTTTTTATAAGATGGAGAAGATGTAGTGATAGATATGATAGATAGCTGAGAGATAGTTGAGTACCAGTTTGTACCTAGAACAGACACATTGTATACTAAAAGTTTACTTTAGTATAAGTGGGAGAATTGTTAGGATTTTAATTGTTATGATTTTGTATACTGGAAGCAAATTTTATGCTTGTATACAATGTGTTTTGTCCCTACCACTATTTTATTCTCCTATCTGATAAATATATATATTTGCACATGTTATCCTTTATCTTGTATAAAAGTTAGATTTGTGTGGTGTGTCGGGTATCACAGAAGACAACACAAATTGGTTGAAGTGACAAGATATAAACAGTTATCACAACTGAGACAACTTAAGGATAAGTTGTTGGTTTAAGCTGCAGTTTAGATAAGAAGTGGCTTGTCTTAGCTGTTTGTCTTTACTGGTACACTTATGGTGGTGTATTGATGGATCACAGTGAGATGTGTTCTCCTAACTGACCTAAGTGGAGAACCAAGATCTCGGTGACTTAGCTGATCTTAAGCTTGGTAAGACTTCAGCTGAGCGCATTTGGCTATCTATCACTTTGACCTACTACGGTGAACGTCATCGCAACCGGATCTACGTATCTTGGGTGTTAGTAGTTATTTGTGGCTCAGGCTGGTTGTCTGTATCTTGCAACCGTATCCTAGTAAAATGGGTTGATAATATCCTTGAGGAACTCGAAAGGATTAGCACACTAAACCCCGCCGGTTGATTAAGTTCAGGTGTGTTAATAAGGTCCAGTGGTACTACTCAAGAATATAAGATGTTAATTAATTTAAGCTGTCAGTGAGCTTAATTAATTAACGAATATTTCTATCTTAAATACGGAGATCGATTAAGTCTAAAATACAAGCCCTTGCTCAATTTGGGATAAAGGGGTAAATCAGCACGTATTCTCTAGTGGAATGAATCTGTGTTTATTAATTAATTTTACTCTGGGCTAAGGATAGATAATTAATTAATTTGAGGCCATGCTTTATTTCTTGTATTAGATCCCTGATCTGACCCAATTAGTTGCCTAGTTATTTATTGTCTCTCAGAAATCATTATTAATAGATTAATGTAATTTTTACATTATTTAATAATGTTAGTTATCTAGAATTAATTGACTGGCTAATTAATTGATAAATATTAGTAGCCCAGTGGATTAATTAATTATATTATGGGCTAATTATTTGGAAGCCCATTAGGAATATAATTAAATTAATGGGTTACATATATATTAATATTATATTGGCTTTTGAAGCCTATATATATTAGTATTCTGTTCATAACCAGAATACATACATTCATAAAATGATTAACGCACGACATTGATTGAGAGAGACAATATTCTTATTTTCTCCAGTTCTCTGACCACCTAGAGGGAGAAAAATGCCGGGACACAGATAAGAAGATCTGACACAGGAGCAACAATCAGAGTTGCAACAACATACGAAAGAGGAAGGTATCGTTCTTAACCTAATATTTCCTTCACTCAACGCACGGGATATCAAAGGGATTACACGCTCAAGCATTCAAAACACTCTAGCGCTTTCACGACGATCCAGCGAAGAACTTGTTCATTAGAATATTTTTAGTTCTTCTCTCTAGAGTTTATTTCTTTAGATCCATCTTCTCTATCTAAGCTCCATTGTTATATCTATAGCTTAGAACCTTCGAAGGAGTTCACTTTTCGTGACTGTTCTTATTGTAAGAACTTCTTCATTGTTGGAGAAAATCCCCTCCACTTCAAACTTTGGTTTGGATTGTAAAGTCGCAAAGGACTATAACTTAGAAGGGTCTGTCCAGTGCACAGATACCTTGCTGAGGCTTGCTCAGATTAATCAACAAGATCTCCTGTTCAGTAGGACCATAGACGTAGGATCTTGCGTATCCGAACCACGTTAAAAATCGCTTGTGTCATTTACTGTTTTATTGCATTATTTTCAAACTATTTTATAAACTCATACTTTGCATAAAACGTATTTAAAAGTGCACTAGCCAAAACTATTTGGTTTGCAAAACACACGTTTTCAAATCGAGACGAAGTCTATCGGCCCTACACTTATCCGCACTAACTCTCCGCCTGAGGTTTTGATACTGACAAAAGTCAGTAGAAGAAACTCAGTAGTTGAGTCACTCTGACCCGCGATCAGAAGGTTACTATCTGACACTATTCATCAGTCGCAACCTACAGCTCAACTGTCCTTCGCGTTTGAGAAAAGAAACTTGTACTCAGGTGTATTCACCCCCCCCTCTACACCTGACACTCGTCTCCGGACCAACAGTAAATAAAAAATACGAGACCAAAATCATCACGTTAAAAGTTACAGGACCAAAAAGTCACATTAAAAGTTACATGACCAAAATCGTTAATAATTAAAAGATACGAGATCAAAATTGCAAGTAATTAAAATATACGGGACCAAAACCGCCGCATTAAAAATTACGGTACCAAAACCGCAAGTAATTAGAAGATATGAGACCAAAAAGCCAATTTAAAAGATACGGGACCAAAATCGCAAGTAATTAAGAAATATGAGACTAAAATCGCTGATTTAAAAGTATAGGACCAAAATCACAAGTAAATGAAAGATATTGGACCAAAATCGCAATTCTTCCTTCAAATAATGAGGATTAAAATTTTGAATTACACTTGATAAAAGAAAAAAGAAGTTACCGCCGTGTAACATCTCCAAATCTTACTCCCTATTTCCCGATAATTTTGGCTCACTTTCCCGATTGGGACGTTCCACTAAAAGTGGGTCGGACTCAATTTTGCAAAAAAATAATATCTTATCTCATATTTTATCATTTATCTCTCCTACTTTATCATCTACTCTCTCATTATCTCATTTATATTATTTCTCATACTTTATCATTTATTCTTCTCTCATGCTTTATGATCTACTTTCTTAATAACTATACCGAAAAGTTTTTGGGCGATTATAGCGGGATGGAGGGAGTACTATATTTGGTACGGTACATTTTATTATAATACGTTTATACTCCTTCCGTCCCACTTGACTTGTCTTGTTTTACTTTTTAGATTGTTCCACTTGACTTGTTTTGTTTCTTAAAATGGAAAATAATTACTATACAAACTCCCACTTTTTCTGTGAGGCCTAAAGACACACAATCACCGTTCATCTTAATATTCGTGCCAAAAAGAAACAAGACAAGTAAGACGGAATGGATGAAGTATTTTATTTTGTGTGTAGTGTGTTATAATTTTTGTCCATCCTTATATAAATCCTAGGCCGCCCACTACATATACATGATATGACAAATATAAAGATATACCTTTTTTCTTCTATTATAACAGAATGGCCACTTAATTTTATAAGAAATCTGAGGAATATATTTGTCATTCCCAGGTGTATCAACAAGATAGGAACATACGGTCCCAAAATAAATAAAAAAGACAAAAAGCAGCCCAAAATACAAAGAGAAAATAGAAAAAGAGTCCAAATGAACTTTATAATTGTGTTTCATTAAAGAAGGTAGTAGAAAATAGTTGCAAAAGATTGCAATTTGGAAGCACTGGTCGCAATACGGGAGATCTTGTTCGTTTTATACCCAGGCAAGTGGCAGCCAATGGGAGATGTCCACGTCATCAGACATTCAATGGATGGGACCCACAGTGCCCCTCCATCGGCAGGAATAGTACTGGCGCAGCCTAACGTGCACTGCGGGTGCGTACAAAAAGGCTGCGACTGTTGACTGTACCGGAGAATTGAGCCTTTCCTCCTCCCCTAGAGGCGCAGCTTTAATATGGGTCCCGCCTCATTTCTTCACAATACCTAACCACAGCTTTTCGTTAAGTGCGTGCTCATCATCTCTCGCTTTTCTTTTTTATTTGTTTTAATTGTAGTTAAAACAAATTTTCATATTCATATATTCTTTAAGAATCCAATATTAGGGATAGGGGCTGGAAGAGGAGCCGAATTTGCTATTTTAAGGGAGAAATATGAGAAAGTGGAGTTACAAATAGCTAACTATAAGACCGTTAGGTATTGCCTGTCACCTTGTCAATTTCCACCAAGACCGTTAGGTATTGCCTGTCACCTTGTCACATTAAGGGTGGTTGAATCCTCTTGTGTGTTTTGTAGCGGCTGCAGGTTCCAAAAAAAAAAAAAAAAAAAAAAACTAATGTCAAATTAAATGGTACACGTGGCAGGCCAGGGAGAAAAGTTCAGGCCCGGGATGGGGCAGAACAGGTCATTTTGTAGTATTTAATTTTCTATAAAAATCCACACACGGCATTCGAATTGGGTTCTGGGAAAGGCTGGTTTGGTATAGCCTGAACACAAGACCGTATTTGAAGTTGTAGGAAAAGAGGAGGGACATGACTCATGAGTTTACAATTATGATAGATAGTAGAAAGAAAGGTGGGGCCCACAGAGAGTGATGGGGCGAATGTAGGAGATCTTTTGGTCCTAGTATATCAGAGTGGGCTATTTTGCCGCTTTGTCTCTATACACACACAAATCGAGACACCATAAATACACATGTATCTATGTATGTATATCTAGAGAGAGAGACATGTACATTGTACGTACCTGATGGCTACACATGGTATAGGTCTTAATTATTATCTTCAAGCCCCCGACGTGCAAGAGTTGTTCCAGGTCCTTTTCTAACATGAAATTGGTCTAACATAATCTTCTATTATATTGCTGTCCAAAAATTAACATTATCATCCAACATTAATGTAAAGCCCCTAATCAATATTGTGTAAGATTAATTACATGAACTCTAAGATTTTAAACTACATGATTATCACATGAATACAAAATAAGTAAGAGGAATCAAGAATACCTCATTCCATTGGTTTGAGTAGTTGACTCGGTAGATGTGGCTACTAGAATTTGTTTATCTCGCCTTGCCTATGAACCATGTATATTACGGTTTCTTAAATATGTTTTATGATGACTCTAAAGTAATATTTTATAGTCGGAGAGATGATCGATTTCTAATTGGAATATGATAGACATTAAATATCTAGTCCATTATAGATAGATATTATCTTCTTAATAATAACCACTTACCGGATTTAACTTATATCCCTTAGAAGAAACGTATTCCACCACAATAATGAATGAGATATGAATAAATAATAACCATATCTTACAGTCTCCCACTTGGTCGAGAGGAATGCATATTATAATTTTATTTGGAATTCATAAGGCGCGCATAAAATGTGAAGGAAAATTGAGGTTAAGAACAATACCTTCCTCCTTCGTATGTTGTCGCAGCTTTGATTGTTGCTCGTGTGTCAGATCTTCTGATCTTTGTCCCGACCTTTTTCTTCCTCTAGGGGGTCAGAAAACTGAAGAAAATAAAGAATACTGTCTCTCCCTTTACTCACGTGTGCGTGTGTAATTTTGTATGTGTGTGTTCTGTTTATGAACAAAATACTAATATATATAGGCTTCAAAAGCCTATATAATAGTAATATATTTGTAGCCCATTAATTTAATTATATTCCTAATGAACTTCCACATAATTAGCCCATAATATAATTAATTAATCCATTGGACTACTAATATTTTTCAATTAATTGTCCAGCCAATTAATTCCAGATAAATAATATTATTAAATAATGTAAAATTACATTAATCCATTAATAATGATTTTTGAGAGAAAATAAATACTAGGCAACTAATAGGGCCAGATCAGGGATCTAATACAAGAAATAAAGTAGAGCCTCAAATTAATTAATTATCTATACTCAGCCCAGAGTAAAATTAATTAATAAACACAGATTAATTCCACCAGAGAATCTGTGTTGACTTACCCCTTTATCCCAAATTGAGCAAGTGCTTGTATTTTAGACTTAATCGATCTCCGTATTTAAGATAGAAATATCCGTTAATTAATTAAGCTCACTAACAGCTTAAATTAATTAACATCTTATATTCCTGAGTAGTACCACTCGACCTTATTAACACACTTGAACTTAATCAACCGGCCGGGTTTAGTGTGCTAATCATTTCGAGTTCATCAGGGGATATTATCAACCCATTTTACTAGGATACGACTGCAAGATACAGACAACCAGCCTAAGCCGCAAATGACTACTAGCACCCAAGATACGTAGATCCGGTCGCGATGACGTTCACCATAGTAGGTCAAAGTGATAGATAGTCAAATGCACTCAGCTGAAGTCTTACCAAGCTTAAGACCAGCTAAGTCACCGAGATCTTGGTTCTCCACTAAGGTCAGTTAGGAGAACACATCTCACTGTGATCCATCAATACACCACCTTAAGTGTACCAGTAAAGACAAGCAGCTAAGACAAGCCACTTCTTATCTAAACTGCAGCTTAAACCAACAACTTATCCTTAAGTTGTCTCAACTGTGATAACTGTTTATATCTTGTCAGTTCAACCAATTTGTGTTGTCTTCTGTGATACCCGACACACTACACAAATCTAACTTTTATACAAGATAAAGGATAACATGTGCAAATATATATATATATATATATATATATATTTATCAGATAGGAGAATAATATAGTGGTAAGGACAAAAACACATTGTATACAAGCATAAAAACTGCTTCCAATTTACAAAATCCCAACAAAATGTTGAATCCTTTATTTATGTATTTTTCATAAATGCATTGATTAATCTAGTAGTTAAAGAGAGTCATGACGACTTCAATATTTTTTTGTAACATGATTCCTACCATGTACCACAACAGTAACGACTTCATAATCAAACCATTAATAGGAGTTTTCATAATGGTCCCATAATGTCTTTGAAGGAAGACGAATTTGTTGTCATACATCTAAATAATAATAATATGTGTACACTATGGAAAACATAATAGTTAAGATGTGTAGAAGTCCACACAGAGCTCAAAACAATGTCATAATTAATGACAAATCCTCATCTTCTACCATCTTGCTTCAATAATAGATATTTAAGGTTCATGTGTTTTGTTCGCTTACATATCATTCCATAATAAGACAAAACATTCTCCAAAATTTGTAGCTTTAAAACATATCAAATATTCAACCTTCATAGCAGATGCATGACGCAACTCATATTTCAAAAATTGACATGATGTTGCATCTCCAACTAAAGATACATAAAGAGTGCAATGTATAAAATATGACCATCTACTAAAATGTTGAAAGCCCAACCATATGTGGATGTGTTGACTTTCTACATGTGAGCATGTAAATTATAATTTCCTTTTGCGATGAACAATCAATGAGTAACATGTAAGATATCACTAATCATAATTTAGACCTTTATGTGATATATGATTGCCAATACGTTCTAAATTTCAAGTGATCTGTCATGGGATATATCTATTCCAATCACATAGGATGCCACAATCGTATAATTCATCGCGAAGTTCTTAGGTAAATAATTCTTATCCTTTTGTAAAGACTAAGTCACTACTTGCTCATATAATATCATTAGTACAATATCAAAATATAAACTCACTCCCACTAATCTTGAGGTATATCGATAATATCAAAACATGTACTTTCAGGTGTAAGGGGAGGTAGGTGTGTGTGTGTGTGGGGGGGGGGGTGAGTACACACCTTAATACAAATTTCAACTCGAACGCGAAGCTCAGTATGGTACTGAATGTGCTTGCTGAGTACTTCAGCTTGGCAAGTAAAGCTTTAGATCGCGTGGGCAGACAGTAAATTCAGTGGAAGAATGAGTGCGGAAGTGTAGGCCCGGTTTTAATTTGTTTCTTGTAGAAAAATGTTTTTATCAAATATATTAAGGTCGTGCTTGTGCGTCGATTCAGATTTTACTGAAATGCTGAGTTTATGCTTTGAAAGGTATTTTATTCAGTATGAACAGTAAGCAATAAAATAGTAATTTGCACAACAATTTTTAAAGTGGTTCGGATACGCAAGATCATACGTCCACTCTCCCGAACACAGGCATGAGGTCTTGTCTTTATTATATTAAGCAAGTTCTCAGTAATCTGTACACCGGACAGATTCACTACTTATAGTTGTAGCAACTTTACAATTTGTTCAAACACCAGGTTTGAGTTTCTCTAACTAGAAGGAGTTCTTACAATAAGAATAGTTCACAAACTGAACTCCTTCGGATTTTTCTAAGCTTATGATATAGCAACGGTAGGCTTATAATAGATATTTGAGAACTTATATGAACTTTAGAGAGAAGAACTAAATAGGTATCTGGACTAAGAAGTGAGTTCTTCGCTTGAGCTTTGAGTTCGCTAGAGCTTGTTTGCTTGAGTGCTTGAGTTCTCGGTGGTGTGTTCTTCAATCGTGAAGATCCATATAGTTATGACTCATGAAAAGATACGTTGGAGGAGACCTAGCCATGTGTCACAAACGACAAGGAAAACGACCATACAGATTTGAACGTTACTGTAGAGATTCTCTCTTTTTAGTCTTGTGGGCGGCTTTTGCGTCAGAGCAAGTACAGTGCTGACAGCTCCTCATTGGTCGATGTGGAATGTTTGGTGAAATATGTTCAAACTCCAAAGCAGATACTGAGTTGACTTCCTCTGATTCCTCGGACACTATCGACTGAATTTTCCTCTACTAACATTCATTTGGGAGTTTCAGGATGTTGACCGGTTCCTATCTTCAGTAGGTTTTGAGCAATCAATATTGAGTCTTCAGTGCTGAGTCTTCTCATCTGAAAAGCCAGCTCCTACTGAGTCTATCGGCTATTTAACAAAGATTAGTCTATTGAGTTCCTAACATGCTGAACTCAGAAAAAAACTATTACGTTATCAAGTAACCATAACACATAATGTCAAAGAAAATATAGTGCTCCTGTGGATATTATCTATAAATTCTACAGTATCAGGATAAATTTGCCACAACACATAATGTCAAAGAAAATATAGTGCTCCTGTGGGTAGTCACTATAAATCATGCAACCAATACAATAATAGTTATAACAGTATCATAAATCTAGTAACGTATCAACTTTAAGGAAACACAAGAAATCTATCGATGTTATTGGTCTACATTCACATTTCTCGCAATGAAGTATTTTATTATCATTATTACGATTGACCTTATTGAAATATGAAAAAAAATAAATCATTAAATGACTAAGGTCACTGTGGTGATCCTTACCCTTAGTATCAACTTTAAGGAAACACAAGAAATCTATCGATGTTATTGGTCTACATTCACATTTCTCGCAATGAAGTATTTTATTATCATTATTACGATTGACCTTATTTAAATATGAAAAAAAATAAATCATTAAATGACTTAAGGTCACTGTGGTGATCCTTACCCTTATTATTAAAATTTAACCTAATTGACAACTCAACTTAAAGAGAGTCACAAACATAAGTCAATCATAATGTGTACTTCAAAATAATTCCACATCAAAGGAACATCCATAATTTAATGTGCTCATAAACATTACATAATTGGTAATTGACACTCCAACTATAAAATTAAGCATATTAATCCACCACGATAATGCTCATCAAATTGTTTATCAACCTTTTGGATGATTATAATTTTATAAAATGACAAGCTTCAATATCACGCCAAAAGATAAATCTGTACAATGTATTGTCATTCATAAGTAGCACAAACATGAGTACAATAATTCGATATATATAAAACTTCTGATCGGATCATTGTGGTCACTAGCAAATCATAGATATCAAACAATTTTCATGCAATTTGATGTACATAATAGCTTTAAGTTCATTTTCCACGAACAATACAAATACAATTACGAAATTGCATAAAAACATAATTTTGTAAATTATAAATCTTTAATGCAATAATTACCGTTATAAAATGACAACATAATAGATGACGCAAATTTATTAACAAATAAATATTTAAGAACATATCTTCATAATCCATATAATGATAAAATCATAATTTTCTATACTTTATTCCCAAAATCATAATGATGAAATTCACAAGTACACATTAGCATTTAGTAATAACACTAAATATAATAATTAAATAAACCCTTACATGGAAAGCAAAAGTTTACTATCTCTAAACCATAAAATTATCTAAAGATTCGCAATTCATTATGCAAAAAATTAATAAATTAATCTAGGGGCCGAATATTGCCATTAACAAAATATCGTACATAATAATCGATGATTAAATAATGAACATTAATGCGGAAACAAATAAATATATATATATATACAAGTTTGACCACTTTAGGTTGCATTGATGTATTAACATTTAGCAACTTTTATCTCATGAAAATTATTATAACTGCGTATATAATCAAAACGATTATAACTAGAGTTTATGATTGAAATGAAATCTTCATGAGTTACTTTAATACCATAAGTCCATAACTAAAAGGTTTGCCTACTGACTAAAATAAAACTCCAAATTGAAATAATTTTTTTTAACATAATAACAAAACTCATGAAGACAACGTAATTGTCTATCCTCTCATTCAGGTGGCATATTAAAGATATTGTTGGGTGATGATTCAATCCTCAGTATGATCATACTTGTGGGAAATGACTCTTATCTTCTATACTGAATCATGCTTAGTAGCCTCGTGCTCTGAACTGTTGAGAAGATTTGAAGATCCCAAAACCCTATCTGATTGGTGAACCATTCCTTTGTATTCGTATTTGTCTCTGAGGTTTCAGACTCAGTAGACACTCTGCTCTGGTCAAGGCGCTCAGTAGCCCATCAGCCTCAGCACCAGTGTAGAAGACTCGGTATCTTGGACTCGGCGAGAGCAAAGATATGCGAGAGAGTCGATTGAACCGAACTCGGCGAGGAGTAGTTCACTAGACTCAGAGCTGATCTTCAGTAGACATACTCAGCAGTCTATCTACTGAATACAAGGTCAGACTCAGCAACGGCAGATAGTCTTCAGGACTGTCAGAATCTTTTGAAAGACAATCAGCATTGTCATGTACGAGGAAGAGAGAAGTCAGCTTCAGTCTGTCTCGAAGTTTGTGCTGTCTCAACCACTCCATCCACCTCAACGAATGACAAGCATACACGTGTCTTCTCACCTGCTAAAGCTGCAGTCAACCTTTTACCTAAAAAGGTGGGAAAGTACACTGTTACCTACACCAAAAGAGCCGTTTGCTACCAAAAAGAGAGAGAGAGAAGAAGATCGTCTCCAACGGATCTATTTCAATCTCTGCTCTATAAATAGAGGGATCATTCAAGATTTGAGAGAGAATGCGCGCACCTAGAACACGAGAGAGCATTCAAACGAGCGATATTAACGACTAAGTCCTCCGCAAGAAACAACCGAGTTATCTCCCGGCGAAAGACTACATCCGACTCAAAAGGAACCAAGTCGAACCGACATAAGCTTCTAGTATCCAAGCGACCGACACAAACCTATAGCTAAACCCTCGATTGTTCGTCGCTCTAGATAGCTACATTCTCGTTCCTTATCCCTCTAACCCTAAGCTCACTTGTTATATCCATAGCTTAGACGAAGGAGTTCATATTTGAACCCAATCCTTATTGTATAAGGACTCCTTCACTTGTTGGAGAAGTTTGTCAAACACTTTAAGTTTGATAGTGTTGTAAACCGAGACTTGGATCGATATAAAAACCAAGACGCGGCTTTGTCCAGGTGTGCAAGGCGACTAAGACTAACTCAGGATAATAAATAGCCTCCTGATCATTCGGGACAGTGGACGTAGGATTTGAGCGATATCCGAACCACTTTAAAAATCCTGTGTCTCTTCTTGCCTTCTTAAGCTGTTGCATTGATTTTACTATTCATACTCGAACATCATATTTAAATCAATCAACCTGTCTCAAAGCATCCCGAACTTTTAAATCTTTGAACCGAGACTTAAAACGTTTTCTCACAAAAAAATTGATTTGGGCCTACACAATTCCGCACACCGAACTCTCACCGAACGATACCGACTCGACCTAGTCGGTTAGCGAGATCTCGGCCGAGTCGGTACTCTTTTAGCCTTTAACTCGATTCGGAAACGGTTATGCGGTCTGGCGAACTCAGTTTGAGACAGACACCATCCTGAATAGGACTATTCAAGTTCGAAATTGAGAAATCGAATCAGGTGTATTCACCCCCCCTCTACACCTGACCGTACACTCGGGACCAACAATTGGTATCAGAGCAGGAGTTCTTTGACTCTTGTTATCCTTGAGACTGGTCTATTCGAACGGATCCAAGGGAAAACGTTTTCACTGCATATCACTCTACATTCATATCTATATTCTTCATGGCTGATATGTCAGGTATAAGGATGGTACCCATGTTCTCGGTTGAGAATTATGGAGTATGGCGAGTCAGAATGGAAGCACATCTGACATCCCTCCATGACAGTATGACTGAAGTTCTTGAAGATGGACCTATCGTTCCTATGATCGATAGTGTCGTAACTCAGGACCAAGCTCAAGGAGGAGGAATGGTGACCGGGAAGAAAGATTCCCAAAGACGAAGTCTCTTCACTCCCGAGGAGAAGAAGCTTCACAATTTAGACCGTGTTGCCCAAAACGCCATACCGACCACCCTTAGTGATTCTTATCTTGGCGGGGGTTCGGGAATGCAAGACCGCTAAAGAACTACGGGATGCTCTTGCGCTACCGAGTCGAGGGACTCGAGAAGATTAAAGCCAACAAATTAGCGCTGGAACTCCAAAAGTCGGAAAGCTTGTCTCTCATGCCCGGGGATGATCTAAACGTCAGATTTACCAATCTGATGAACTCTATTAATGGGCTGGGAAAGACATTCGAAGAACCGAGAGATGAATCCGAAAATTCGAGGGCACCGCCGGATGGACACTTGGACACCTTTTGCCACTCTATTGCGACATTCGACTTAGATCTTGTGTCTCCCGACCATATCTTTTCGTAATTACGAGCGGAGGAGTTTGAGTTCGACAGACCTCAAAGAAAGCAGAGACTGAAGGCGACACAAAAATCGACCATGCCTTCAAAGCATCGGTCAAGACAAAGCATCTCCAAAGAACGAGCAAAACGATGAGTAAGGCGAACCTTCACTCAATGATCTACAAGAAGGAAGTCTCGCTCGGAAGTATGCACTCGCTCATTGTAAAGTATCAGAAGGAGAAGGAGCGACGCAGAAAAGTGACTAAAGCCTATCGGGAAACGAAAGGTAAGTCAAATTGTATATCGAAACACACTCCTGACTCACAATCTTTTGAATGCAGAAAGAAAGATGACTCAGAACCATCAAAGAATAGCGAAAGCAAAGAAGAAAGAGTCATCGCTTGTTACAACTGCAAGAAGCCGGGACATTATCGGTATGATTGTCCCGAGCTCGATAGTCTTTGAACGCGCAAAGCACGTAAGGCAAGGAGAGAGAAATTCGCCCAGAAAAGACAATCCTACATAGCTGGCGAAATCTCAGACGACTCAGAAGAGGTCGACTCCTTTATGGATTCATCGGATGATGATGCAGCTTTCATGGCCTTAGAGCTTGAAGCTGAAGAATCAGCTGAAAAGTGCATGATGGCAGGCGAAGAGGATGAGGTAAATTCTCATGAACCACTTAACTCCTCTTCACACTGCACACACGACACTATTTCGAGTGCGAGATGAGAATTTGGACGTCGCAACCGCATACGAAGAACTGCTCGACGAACAAATTCAGATGAGTCTGCAGCTCAGCAAGACTCTTCAGGAGTTGGATACCCTGAAAATAGAGAATCAGAGACTTTCTCAGGAGAGTCAAGGTTGCTACGAGGCCGAAGGACTTGTGTTGAGACTCAGGGAGGAAATAAACTCTCTGATGGCCAAGTCTCAACATCAAGAAGATCGGATTTCAGTTTTGACCAATGACTTGACTCAGAAAGATACTGAACTGAGTCTGCTGAAGCAAGAAATGTCAGGACTTCA
The DNA here is from genome assembly GCA_028984105.1 of Lavandula angustifolia. Lineage (NCBI taxonomy): Eukaryota > Viridiplantae > Streptophyta > Magnoliopsida > Lamiales > Lamiaceae > Lavandula > Lavandula angustifolia. The sequence goes on along the minus strand of CM054809.1, from coordinate 10,753,274 downwards.
GATCGAGCACGACACACTGAAGAAGAGTGATGATGTCTAGAGGAGCCTGATGACTGAAAGGTACATGGGCGCTAAGAAGAAATTAGAAGCTATGCTAGCAAGCAATAAGCCAAAGCACTGGAAGGAAGGACTTGGATTCAGCCAGGGAGCTTCCTCATCTGCCCCAGTACACTCAGAAGTACGGCTTGCTGATAGGTTTGTTCAAGGGGAGACTATGAACACAAATATACTGAACCCCCTAGCAAAGAACAAACAGAAGATGAAAGCACCTCATCCCACACATCAGCATTCTGACAAGAAGATCAGTGCCAAGAAACCCCAGTTCAGTCAAGGGGGAACCAGCAAATTAAAATTGGCAGATCAGTATGGACCTCCAAAGCTGACACATCCAGCTCAGTATGGGTCATACTATTATGAACCTATAGTCAGAAGAGGCTCCAAAGGTCAGAAGAAAAAGAAAGCCACACAGAAGGCTAAGGTCAACAGTCCACCAACTCAGAAGATCAGGACTCCTGAACCTCAGAAGCCTCAGAAGTCACCTTTGACCAGTCCAGTGGTCAGATATGTTGACTCTAATGGAAAGAAAATGTCTGAAACCACCAGGGTTGTTAGACAGATTTGGGTTATGAAAACTAACATCTAAGGACCCAAAATCAAAAATGAAGGGTACCTGAATAAAATTCTGTTTTGCAGGTGCGTAAAGACCCATGGTATGTGGACAGCGGATGCTCAAGACACATGACATACCAAAGGAGTCTACTGAAGAATTATATCACTGAAGAAGGACCCAGAATTGAGTTTGGAGATAATGCCAAAGGCTACACGAGAGGATATGGAACACTCAGCATAGGAACTGCCAAAGTTCCAAGAGTATCATATGTTGAAGGACTTCAGCATAATCTTCTCTCTGTTAGTCAATTTTGTGATAACTCAAAAAGAGTGATTTTTGACTCGGTTTTCGTGATGTTATTGATAAATCCACGGGGAAAAAACGGTGTTATCGGGTTCGCGCAGAAAGAACATATATGTGGTGGATCGGAACTCGATTGAACACGAAGCTTGCTTATTGGCGAAGAATGACAACCGCACGGGGTGGCTATGGCACAGAAGACTCAGCCATCTCAACTTTAAGACGCTCAACAAGCTTGCAAGAAACACTCTAGCAAGGGGACTGCCGAATGAAGTATTCAGCAAAGACACTCGGTGTGAAGCATGTACGAAGGGAAAGCAAACAAGGAATCAAAATCCTCCGGTTCCATCGCCTTCCACGAATGGAATTCTTCGACTGCTACATATGGATTTGTTCGGTCCAGTCTCCCCAGTGACGATCAGAGGCAGAAAATATGCATTAGTGGTCATAGATGACTACTCGCGCTACACATGGGTTATATTCATTGCCAACAAGTCTGACGTCAAAACAGAGTTACCAACGCTTCTGAAAAAGCTCAGTGTCGAAAAGAACACCAAGATCAGAAAAATACGTTCAGACAGAGGAACTGAGTTCCTTAATTCCATGGTAAAGGAGTTACGCCGCAGCGAAGGAATAGAGCCCGAGACTTCGATTGCACGCACACCTCGGCGAGAATGGAGTTGCTTCGAACGAAAGAACGAGAACTCTAAAAGAGGCGGCTAGGACTCTACTCGCAGACTCAGGACTCCCAACCAAATTCTGGGCAGAAGCTACTGATACTGCATGTTATACTCAGAATAAATCTCTACTGACAAAGCAGCATAAGAGAACACCATATGAACTATGGAACGGCAGGAAGCCTTCTCTATCTTATTTCCATATTTTTGGTTGTTCATGCTTTATCCACAATAATGGGAAAGATCGATGAAGACTTTTGATAGCAAGTCGGATCGGGGAGTATTCTTAGGATACTCTCGGGTCAGCAAAGCTTTGAGTATTCAACTATCGGACTCTTTGCGTGGAGGAAAGCCCTCATGTTGTTTTTAACGAGTTTGCTGCGAAGACGGGAGCAATAACTCAAATTCCGAATCGAGGACATCGGTAAGCGGCTACGGGATCTAAGCTTAAAAGACAAATCCGAAAAGATCCGGCTATGTTGGGATGATGATTCGGACGAAGAAACCGAAGACGAATCTATCGAATCTCAACCGAGTTGAGCAAGTAGACGGAGCGATTGATTCTCCCGAACGGAATCAATCCCGGGTAACTCGAGTCGATGAGGAAACCGTAGAGGTAATGCGAGACCAACACTACCGAGAATAACAACTCGGGGGGGAACGTCTAGTAATGTTCCCGAGCTGAATGCCCCCGAACTCGGCGACTCGGTAGATCAAACTCTTGTTCTTGAATTACTTCAATCTCGGAATAGTACAACCGAAATGCCTAACTCACCTACTATCCGTGTTGAACAAATTTCGGATGAAGAGTTAAAACATCGTAGATCGTGGCTAGATGCTCACTCCGCCGATCTTATAATTGGAGATCCTTCAAAGCACATGTCAAGACAAGATCCAGATTCGTCAAGGAGAAAGCACATTATTTTCCCCGCTTCTTGTCTCCGAAGAGCCTCGGAATATTGAGGATGCACTTAAAAATGCCGATTGGATTATTGCTATGCGAGAAGAGCTGAATCGGTTCACGAGAAATGAAGTATGGGAGCTTGTAGACGAGACCCGGCATCAACATGTCATTGGAACCAAATGGGTCTTCAAAAACAAGCGAGATGAAAACAACGTTATAGTAAGGAACAAAGCAAGACTCGTGGCTAAAAGGCTACTTGTCAAGCCGAAGGGATAGATTTCGATGAGACGTTCGCTCCGGTTGCAAGATTGGAGGCAATTAGACTATTCCTAGCCTACGCAACACATCAAAGATTCGGAGTTTATCAAATGGATGTGAAGTCTGCGTTCTCGAATGGCGTCTTTGAAAGAAGAAGTCTATGTGGAACAACCGCCCGGCTTTCAAGCGGGGACATCAAGTATATAGACTCAAAAAAGGCTCTTTACGGGTTAAAACAAGCACCCAGGGCTTGGTACGATACCCTGTCTGAGTTTCTTCTTCAGAAAGGTTTTCAGAAAGGCACAGGAGACCGCACTCTATTCAGCATTCGACTGGAAGAAGACTTATTACTTGTGCAGATCTACGTGGATGACATTATCTTCGGTTCGAAGAATGTCATCATGTGTCAGCAATTTGAAAAGATGATGAAGGATAAGTTCGAGATGTCGATGATGGGTGAAATGAACTACTTCCTTGGTTTTCAAGTCAAGCAATCCGAAAAGGGAACGTTCATCAACCAAGGCAAATACACTCGAGACCTCATCAAAAGATTCGGCTGCACATCCGGCAAATCAATCAAGATCCCGATGAACACGAATATGAAGATAGATCTTGATAAAGAGGGAGTATCAGTAGACCAAACTGAATACCGTGCTATAATTGGTTCTTTATTATATCTAACAGCTACTCGTCCTGACATAACTTATGCTGTAGGTGTCTGTGCTCGATTTCAGGCGAATCCCAAGCAGAGTCATATGGACTCAGCAAAGAAGATTCTGCGCTATCTACGAGGAACACCTGACATGGGTTTATGGTATCCAGCTGATGATAATATTGAACTAATTGGTTATTCTGATGCTGACTATGCAGGATGTAGAATCGACCGAAAATCAACTTCAGGAACATGTCAGTTCCTTGGCAGCAAGCTGATCTCATGGTTTTCAAAGAAACAGCACTCAGTGGCCACGTCGACTACTGAAGCTGAATACATGGCTGCTGGAAGTTGTTGCGCCCAAATCCTTGGCCGAGACAAAGAACTGAGAGACTATGACGTCATTCGGGAATGAAGTGCCGATCTTCGCGACGATCCCGGTACTATTGCAATCACTCGGAATCCTGTTCTTCACACAAGATGCAAGCACGTGGACATCAGACATCACTTCATTCCTGACCATGTCGAAAAGAAGGATATCAGAATGGAAAAGATCCATACTTACAAACAAAGGGCTGATATACTGACCAAGCCTCTAGCTGAATCCAGATTCAGAGAACTTTCAGTAGAGCTAGGTCTGCTAGACCCTACTGACCCCAGTCAGTAATAAGGTTTCAGGAGAGGAACATTCCAGTGAGGGGGAATGATCACTCTCGATCGAGTAAGTTCAGTACGTAGAGATTCAGAAAACCATCTACACGAGGTATCAGCTGACTACTATGTTCAGCTGACAGGTTTGCGTATCTCTACTCAGTAGTAATTTAATACAACAGTACTTTGCATTTATGGCAAAGATTCAGCATGACATTAATATCTTTTGGTTTGTCTTTATTATTAACGACTCACATTTATTGCACGACATTCCATACATAAGCTTGCTGAACTCTGCACGCATTTAATGCATGTCTTATCATAGTTACTCTTTAGGCATGTTTACAACTTGCATTGACTTAGACGGCCTTTGTGATCATTACCTTTTATAATATTGAATCTTAACCGTCCATCTCATAAAGCAAGTTTACATTTAGCCTTCGATCGAAAACCGTTCACCTTCATAGTTGATATATATTCGATCAAATCTTAAGAACCGCCATTAGCATACTTCATAAGTTTCAAATTCAGAAAAATCCGAGACTTGCAATTACACTCTCAATCTTATCTCGAATTTTATCCATTGGTATGCTTATATCTGTTAATGTATTTGTTATATGTTTCAGTATCGCATTGCACAACACTGTTCTATCCAAAAACAATACTGATTCATTTCTTGTCACAGGTACAATGGCGGAAACCAATATCTCTATGATATCTCCAGCGGATATGCAGAACATTCTGGAGAAGGATCGCGTGTGGTTTGAACCCACCATGGATTTCTATTCATGCGATCTGGAGTATATGGATGAGATCTTCTCAGCTCTGCGCGAGTCAGGACTGGAGAAATTTCTGTCTAGGAGGCCTTCGTTCTTCCTCCCGAGACAGGTTGCAGAGCTTTATTTGAATTCAGACGCAGTGTCTGGAGATATAGTGGCGAGATTCGTTGCCCATTCTATCCAAAACGCCACTATGGAGCTGAAGCAGATGTCCATCAAGGATGCCTTGAAACGGAGTTTTGATCTGCCCTCCGAAGGAACCGATCCGATCGGGTACAGAGACGACCGAGTTGATGAATACCTTACCGTCTTCTGTGGAAAGCCCACTACATTCAGAGCTGCTTTTCCGAAGAACAGCATGTTGCCTCAGTTCAGGGCACTTGCCTATATAGTGACGCAGCTACTGACAAGCCAAGCAGGGTCGTTTGACCAAGTGTCGAGGCCTAAGATTCAGATGATGATGGCCATATACGACCGAGCCCAGATAAATTGGACGGAGTTCTTTCTCCGAGAATTCATGGCTCAGGCTGCTAAGTTCGACAAAGCATCGAACACGCTGAGCGCAAAGGGCAAATTGTTGTATGGACTCAAAGCTGTCCATCATGATTGAAGATTTATGTGGATCCGAACCTATCACCTACGGTGACAAGGAGTACTTCAATGTGAAGAAGGTCGGATTTCACAACGAGACAAAGAGCGCTTCAGCGAGATAGGGTCGGGACCCTCGGCAGTCTCTCCGAAATCAAAGTCTCGGCGGAGCTACGCCTACAAAGAAAAGAACCCCTCCCGCTAAAACTCCTAAGGCACCAAGCAAAGAAACCGAAGAAACCCGGCCGAGGTGCCGGCCTACGAGGAGGTTCCACAAGTGCTCGCCGAACAGGCTCCCGAGAAGACTACTCGGCCCATGCAGCTGGTTGATGAGTCCGAGTCTTCTGAGAAGACTCAGTCAGTGGAAAAGATTGTTTCCACTGAAAGGGACCAAGGGGATGCTTCTGAAGCTCAGAGCGCAGATATTCAGCGCCTAGACAGCCCCCTTTCTGTCCCTCCACTCAGCTCAGTACCTCCAACTGAAGAGCAGACTTCATACATAGACTTGGAGTCTGAGACTGCATCTGAAGGTGAATCAATCGGGATGGAAGCTTCAGTGATTATATCCAGAGCATCCCGAGAAATTCTGCAACTAGTTCCGGAGCTTGCTGACTACTCAGACTTGTTGCTCATCGCCAAGACAGCAAGGCTCCACATGTTGCTGCGACATCAGGAGTGGCCTCGTCTACAGCGCCTTGTCCTCCACTATTCCTGTCAGCAGCTGCATGAAGAGGAATTGAGACTGAGAGAGGAGATAGGCTATTCAGAGCCTGAAGACCTCAGCTCAATGGACAATCTGAGGGCTGCAATGCTGGCCATGATTCATGATCGACAGCACGCCTCCGGCCAGCACCCTCAGATGGGTCAGACCATGACGACCCACCCAGTGATTCAGGCCCTGGAAAGCCTGATGAGGGACATCCACAGGACAAGGATACCCATATCGAAAGCTGCTCCACCTCTCGGCATCCTTGGTCACGAGAAGTCCAAGGCCGGGTGCTTCGTCCTCGGCGAGCCCGCTCGGCTCTTGCTTGCCGATCGACTTTTGAAGCAGCGCCCAGCCAGACCGCAAAGAGATCTCGATCAGTGGCAAAAGCCTTAACTGCCCAAGGGATCAAAAATCGAGATCTTGCGAAGGCTATCCATAGGACATGGAAGCAGACTGCTCAAGCCACGACTAAAGAACTTCAGGGGCTGAAGTCTTCTGTCTCTTCATCAGCCGCCCCTGATGTTTCCGCGCTTATTTCAGAAGCGTTGGCTCAGCAGCAAGTCAAATTCGAAGCTCAGCTCAAGATCTTTCAGGAGAACCAAGCCAAGCTACTAGATGAATTTTTGGCTTCTAAATTGGCTCATACTGACGCTATCACTGAGCAATCCGAGGCCACTGAACAAAGACTTGAGAATATCCAACTGGCCTTGGAAGACAAGATCACTGAGAAGCTGAAAGACTTCAAGGAAGCAGCTGACCTCTCTCACAAGCAATACAAGGAAAACCTTACCATGGAGAGGAACGAGTTGCATGAGGCTCTGACTATGCTCCACGATCGTCTTGATGAGCTGTCAACCTCCTACAAAAGTCTGAAGAAGTCAGTCCTAGTCCCTACCCCGGTGCTCATTGATGATGCCAAAAAGGGGGAAAGTGAAGGAAAAAGGGAAGGAAAGAAGAGTACTGAGAAGCTGCCTCAAACTCAGTCTCGAAGGGTGAGGCCCTGGGGTGTTTCGGGCTGCGAGCACACACCGAAACCGGCCCAAGTGGCTCGGGACCCCAGCGAGACTACTCGAGGCAACCCGAGACTCCCAAAGACATTATTAAGGAGGTTGCCGAGTACGCTGAAGGCGGTGGAGGACTCAGAAGAAGAAGAGGCTCCTATTCCACCACCAGTTCAAGAAGGCAAGGGCAAACAGAAGCTTAAAATTCCAACCCCTCCAGCAAAGAGATTAAGATACATATCTGCTGAGGAGGAAGCCCAAATAGCTGTGGATGAGAGGCGGCGAGAAATTGCGAGAGGCCGAAGCGGCTAACAAGCCAAAGTCTAAGCCTGCCAAAGGAAAGACTAAAGCCCCATCCAGAGGAGGAAAGAGAACTGCTAGACTACCTCCAAGAAAGCTCATCATAACAGATGAAGAGGACAGAGAAAAAGACAAGGAGCAGCAGCAGAAGAATACCGAAAGGCAGGGTACATCCAAATCTAGATCTAGTACCCCCTGCTGAATCGGAACAAGCTCCTCGAAGCCTCAAGAGCAAGATGCGAAATTGAAGAAATCTTTGCTCGAGATGGATAGATATCTCTACGAGAGGAGAGGAAGCTAGATAGATAGAGGCCGCCCGGACGGAGGATACATTTGGCGGACCTTGAGGCACTCGGGAAGCGTCTTGAACAAGAGGCCAGGCTGAGAGTTCCTTCGAAAGCTGACATCCCTTATCGATACAGAAGGTTCAGGAAGCCAAACGATCTAAAAACACATAGATGGCCGAGATCAGACGAATGGATGCCTATTCAGTTCAATCAGAGATGGGAATCGACCAAGATAGAGTTTATCAAGAGAAATTATTTACGGCGATTACGGCCCGAAATGTCTAAGGCCGATGCCTATGTCGAGTGGATGACCATTACTGAACCTGATCTTTACCCATATATGCACAGAGCAGTAACTGAAGGGGTAGTAGTCAGCGTTCCTGAAGCAAGGGTCATTCCTCCACCCAGAAGACAAGACGACTCAGTACATCTCGGAATGATTGAACAAGAAGTGAAGAATGCTGCGTTGAACAGAGGACTAGAACAAGATGATCCAGCAGACTTCGCCGAATATCTGAAGCTGAGGAAGAACACGTTCAGAATGTATGGAGTCCCACTGCCTGAAGATAAATCCCAAGGTTTCATGAATAGGATTCAGCAGTTTAAGGGTTCTCCCTCTTAGTTCTTCTTTTAGCTTAGCAAGATTTGTAATGTACTGAACTAGTTATTATATATATACAAATCTTCTGTTGGCTCTGACAACTACTTGTTGTCTAAATAGCCGTGTTTGCTTTATGCTTTAACACTCAGAATCACTGAAGTGATTACTGACACACACACGTTGTTTATTTACTTGTCAGTTTTTGCTCGGTTAGATCTCTGATAGACTAGACTTTCGGAGAGTTATTATTTCTCTTAGGGGGAAATTGTTGCATGGGGGAAATTATTGTAAAGGGGGAAATTGTTCTGCCCTGTCTCCCTCGGTAGTCTAGCACTTACCAGACAACTCCACTGACCCTACTTGTAATATTTATAAGGAGCTCTGTTTCTGAGTAAGTTAGTGTTTAGCATAGTTGATAGGACATAGATGATAGGTTTTGGCATCATCAAATAGGGGGAAATTGTTGGGTGATGATTCAATCCTCAGCATGATCATACTTGTGGGAAATGACTCTTATCTTCTATACTAAATCATGCTCAGTAGCCTCGTGCTCTGAACTGTTGAGAAGATTTGAAGATCCCAAAACCCTATTTGATTGGTGAACCATTCCTTTGTATTCGTATTTGTCTCTGAGGTTTCAGACTCAGTAGACACTCTGCTCTAGTCAAGGCGCTCAGTAGCTCATCAGCCTCAGCACCAGTGTAGAAGACTCAGTAATACTGGACTCAGCAAGAGCAAAGATATCCGAGAGAGTCGCTGAACCGAACTCGGCGAGAGTAGTTCACTAGACTCAGAGCTGATCTTCAGTAGACATACTCAGCAGTCTATCTACTGAATACAAGGTCAGACTCAGCAACGGCAGATAGTCTTCAGGACTGTCAGATTCTTTTGAAAGACAATCAGCATTGTCATGTACGAGGAAGAGAGAAGTCAGCTTCAGTCTGTCTCGAAGTTTGTGCTGTCTCAACCACTCCATCCACCTCAACGAATGACAAGCATACACGTGTCTTCTCACCTGCTAAAGCTGCAGTCAACCTTTTACCTAAAAAGGTGGGAAAGTACACTGTTACCTACACCAAAAGAGCCGTTTGCTACCAAAAAAGAGAGAGAGAGAAGAAGATCGTCTCCAACGGATCTATTTCAATCTCTGCTCTATAAATAGAGGGATCATTCAAGATTTGAGAGAGAATGCGCGCACCTAGAACACGAGAGAGCATTCAAACGAGCGATATTAACGACTAAGTCCTCCGCAAGAAACAACCGAGTTATCTCCGGCGAAAGACTACATCCAGCTCAAAAGGAACCAAGCTGAACCGACATAAGCTTCTAGTATCCAAGCGACTGACACAAACCTATAGCTAAACCCTCAGCTGTTCGTCGCTCTAGATAGCTACATTCTCGTTCCTTATCCCTCTAACCCTAAGCTCACTTGTTATATCCATAGCTTAGACGAAGGAGTTCACATTTGAACCCAATCCTTATTGTATAAGGACTCCTTCACTGTTGGAGAAGTTTGTCAAACACTTTAAGTTTGATAGTGTTGTAAACTGAGACTTGGATCAGTATAAAAACCAAGACGCGGCTTTGCCCAGTGTGCAAGCTGACTGAGACTAACTCAGGATAATAAATAGCCTCCTGATCATTCGGGACAGTGGGCGTAGGATTTGAGCGATATCCGAACCACTTTAAAAATCCTGTGTCTCTTACTGCCTTCTTAACTGTTGCATTGATTTTACTATTCATACTGAACATCATATTTAAATCAATCAACTGTCTCAGCATACTGAACTTTTAAATCTGCTGAACTGAGACTTAAAACGTTTTCTCACAAAAAATTGATTTGGGCCTACACAATTCCGCACACTGAACTCTCACTGAACGATACTGAATTCTGACCTAGTCAGTTAGCAGATTTCAGCTGAGTCAGTACTCTTTTAGCCTTTAACTCGATTCGTAACGGTTATGCAGTCCGGTCGCCGAACTCATTTGGCAGCAGGACACCATCCTGAATAGGACTATTCAAGTTCGAAATTGAGAAATCGAATCAGGTGTATTCACCCCCCCCCTCTACACCTGACCGTACACTCGGGACCAACAGATATCATCAAATTCTTTAATCATTATGTGAAAAACATACATCGACAAAAATATAAACACATAATTTCCACAACTTTTAGTAGACATGAAATTAGAATAATGTTATAATGTCTATTTCTATGACGAACATCTCATTAACACGTGGCAACACTTTAAAAAATTTAATGTGTTTAAAATAAAATAATAAATTGTGCTTGTACAGCCAAATAAAAATATTGGGAAACATTAAACATAAAAATAAATAATAAAATTATAACATATATACATAATATTATTTCGCACATCACTTAAATAAAGCATTCATTGGAATCATTTAATTGCGGAATCTAACATGCTTTTGTTAAGATGATTAACAGTTATGCTATCGACAACTAAAATAATATTTATAATAATAATAATAATAATAATAATAATAATAATAATAATAATAATAATAATAATAATAATAATAATAATAATAATAATAATAATAATAATAATAATAATAATAATAATAATTCTAAGATGCAATAGTTTGACTTTAATAATTGCAGTTCCGTTATAGTATGCGAAAGCTCATAACTAGGACAATAATGATTCCCAAAATTCATATGCATATATGTTGATCCGGAGACGAGTATCAGGTGTAGAGGAGGGGGGGGGGATGAATACACTTGATTGCAAGTTTTTCCTCAAATGCGAAGCTCAGCTAAATATTGAGTTTTGCTACTGAACGGGTTCAGTGCCAAATAAACCTTCTGATTGCCGGGCAGTGTGATTCAGTAGCTGAGTTCTTTCTACTGATTGAGGTCAGTATGAGAAGCTCAGTCACAGAATATTGTGCGGATAAGTGTGGGGCCGGGTTTAACTTCGTCTCTTTAAAAACGTTTTATGCAAACCAAAACAGTTTGGCTGGTGCACTTTTCAAGTTAGTTTTATTAAAGTATGATTTCGAAAACAATTTTAGCACAATGCAATAAAACAGTAGACGACACAAACAATTTTTAACGTGGTTCGGACACGCAAGATCCTACATCCACGGTCCTGCTGAACAAGAGGTCTTGTTGATTTATATGAGCAAGCCTCAGCAAGGTATTGTGCACTGGACAGAACCTTCTAAGTTATAGTCCTTAGCGACTTTACAAATACAAATTCAAGCCTCAGCAACTATGTTGGAGTTCTTACAGTAAGAACAATTCACTAAAAGTGAACTGCTTCGAAAGTTCTAAGCTTAAGATATTACAATGAATGCTTAGATAGAGAAGGGAAACTTGATGATCTCTAGAGAGAATAACTAAACAAAGATGATCTTCAAAGAGCAAGTTCTTCGTTGTATTTGGCTTTGAGTTCGCTAGAGATTTGAGCTTCGATTTCTTTGGTTCCTGGTGTCTCTTGTGTCTGCAGACTCTTCTCTATTTATAATTGTGACCTAGGCATAGATCCGTTAGAGAGAACGATGCCACATGTCACAAAACTCAAGGAAAATGGCCATATATTTTCGAAATGTCGTAGCAGAGTGGTTGGCGTTCTGTGCATGAGAGCTGCTTTTTTATCAGAGTAGGTAAGCTTTGCTTGCTTCTCATTGGTCGAGATATGCGGCGGTAGGTAAGACTTGTTAGACACCAGTCTTCTACCTGAGTTGACTCTCTGAACATTGTATACTGAATGTTCTCTACTGACATTCGACTGATAAAGGTCAGACAGTCGATTTCCTTGTACGGTCTGCCACTGAGTTGCAACCTAAACCCTAAGCCCTAAACCGAAAGACACTAAGATGGCTAAGTCTGCTACTTTTGAGATCTGAACTTCTGAATCTTGGATTTGAAGTCAGCATATTTGGCCTCAGGAGGATCAAACCCATAAGATCGGTAGATAGCTTCCCTCAGTCTTGAAATTTGGAAGATCTTGTTGCGATTGGGACTGAAGTAATTCAGTAAGAAGGTTAGGATCTACTGAGTTCCCAGGTTCAGGGGTAATTCGCTCTAAAACATTATTCGTTTCCCCTGAGTTGTTATTCTCAGTAGAGGTCTCAGTTACCACAGGGGCTTCCTCATTGACCATTGTTACCTGATGTTGATTCTTTTCAGTAGAATCAACCAGGTCAGCTACATCGGTTGCGGGATGGGTATGAGTTTCTTCTTCATATGACTCATCATCGCAACAATGCTGGATCTTCTTAGGTTTATCAATTAACTTGAGATCATGTAGCTTGCTGCTGACATCTTCAGTATTTGCCTCATCTGATTTCCTGTTCTCAGTAATAAACTCATCATCGCAACAATGCTGGATCTTCTTAGGTTTATCAATTAACTTGAGATCATGTAGCTTGCTGCTGACATCTTCAGTATTTACCTCATCTGATTTCCTGTTCTCAGTAACAAACTCATCAAAAACAGCATGAGGGCTTTCCTCCACGCAAAGGGTCCGATAGTTAAAGACCTTGAACGCTTTATTGACCCGACAGTATCCTAAGAACACTCCTTGATCAAGTTTGCTATCAAAGACCTTTAACTGATCCTTTCCATTATTATGGATAAAGCAAGGACAGCCAAAGATATGGACATGAGATACAGAAGGAATTCTCCCTTTCTATAGTTCATATGGTGTTTTCATGTATAGCTTTGTCAGTAGTGAGCGGTTCTGAGTGTAACAGGCGGTGTCAGTAGCATCTGCCCAGAACTTCGAGGGTAATCCGGAGTCTACTAGGAGCGTTCTTGCTGCTTCTTTTAATGTTCTGTTCTTCCGTTCAGCAAGACCGTTCTGTTGGGGTGTGCGAGCTGCTGATGTCTCGTGCTGAATCCCCTCAGTATCGCAGTACTCCTTAATGATTGAGTTGAGAAATTCAGTTCCTCGATCTGAGCGTATTCTCTGAATCTTGATGTCTTTTTCCACATTGAGTTTCTTGAGCAGTATTGGCAACTCAGTCTTGACATCAGATTTGTTGGCTATGAAGATGACCCACGTATATCTTGAATAATCGTCAATAACGACGAGGGCATACTTCTTGCCTCTTATAGTCACTGGAGTCACTGACCCAAAATGGTCTATGTGGAGCAGCTGAAGGATTCCATCAGTGGAAGGTGACAGAATTGGTGTATTGCTTTTCTTTGTCTGCTTTCCCTTCATGCATGCGTCATAATTTTTGTCTTTACTGAATACTTCGTTGGACAGTCCTCTAACTTTTGAGTCCCTTGCTAGCTTGTTCATTGCCTTGAAATTCAGGTGACTGAGCCTTTTATGCTACAACCATCCTGTCTTATTACTTGACTTCGTCTGGGCAACCAAGCAAGCTTCAAGTTCGGCGGTGTTCCAGTTCGCAACGTAGATATTCTTCCTCCGCGAACCTGATAACACTTTTTTCCCTGTAGATTTATCAAAAACATCACAGAAACCAGCGTCAAAGGTAACTCTGTTAAGGTTATCACATAATTGACTAACAGAAAGGAGATTATGTTGATGTCCTTCAACATATGTTACTTTTGGAACTGAAGCAGTTCTAATGTTCAGCGTTCCATATCCCCTTGTGTAGCATTTTGAGTTGTCACCGAACTCAATTCTGGGACCTTCTTCTTGTACATAGTTGGTTAGCAGGCTCTCCTGGTAAGTCATATGTCTCAAGCAACCGCTGTCCACGATCCAAGGGTCCTTATGCACCTCAGCCTATTCTCCAGCTATTGGGCAATGTTCAGTTGATGTGTCAGGATTTGATTCACTGACCTCAACAGCTACGAATATAGCTTCATCTTCAGAAGAATACATGAATGTATCTTCCTCTTTTGAGTCGTCAGATAGCTCTCCGACAATATAGGCCTGCATCTTCCGGGAAAATTTATCTTTTCTGGCCTACCGTTCATCTCGTTGGGCAGCTGAGAGCTCCGGATAATCGTACTGATAGTGTCCGTCTTTCTTGCAATTGTAACACACGGAGACTCTGCCACCTTTTTCAGATGTGTCGTTGGATGGATTGGCAGTAGGCTCCGTGTTCCTGCATTCAGGAGAAGGTTTAGATTCTTCCCTTTTATGATTCTCTTACCTGAGGGAGAATCTTTGTGGTATTTCTTCAGCTTTCTAACTCTTTCCTTCTACCTTTCATATTTTAGAGCCAGAAGCGCGTGTTGTTCAGCAAGAAGAGTCTCAATGGATTTCGCTATTGATGCTACAACCGACTTGCTTGCTGAACCGGGGCTAGCTCCAGAGGTGCTGAATGTTGCTTTAAAAGCATGGTCAATTGGTGTGTCAGCTGGAGCGCTAGCGCACCGTTGGGGTAGACTATGCTCGAACTCCTCCGTCTTTAGTTTAAAAAATATAACAATATGAGTTAAAACATTAAGATCAGAGCGACGTAAGTAAGTAGCAAAAGGAAGCCACTTCAGTCGAGGCAGCGCTCTCAAGATCTTGGTGTTCATATCTTTGTTAGTGAACGTCCTCCCCAGCCCATTGATCTGGTTTGTGAATCTATCGCTAAGTTCGTCAATGGATTCACTGGGCTCCATGGCAAATGTTTTGAACTTTTGAAGCTCTAGCTCGAGCTTGTTTTCTTTGATCTGTAGGGTTCCTTGGCTTAGTACAGTCAGGGCGTCCCAAAGTTCTTTTGCCGTTTTGCAGTCTTGCACTCTCCCGAGATGAGTATCAGAGAGCGTTGTTAGGATTGCATTCCACGCTACTCGGACAAGATTGCAATTTCTTCTCTTCAAGAGTGAAGGCGGTTTTATCTTTGGGACCTTCGCCCCAGTTTGTGCTCCTACACCTCCCACAACAACAAATTCTACACTGTCGATCATAGGAATTATTGGTCCTTTCTCGAGGATATCAGTCATGCTGTCATGCAGCGATGTAAGGTGCGCCTCCATTCTCACGCGCCATACCATATAATTCTCAACAGAGAACATAGGTACCTTCCGAATACTTGACATATCAGACATTAGGCAAATAGTATAAGGATGAATGAAGATATGCTTGTGCAGTAAAAATGTTTTTCGGATCTTTTCGTGTAGACCAATAGGTTTCAAAAACGATGATCAAAAGAACACCGCTCTGATACCAATTGTTGGTCCGGAGACGAGTATCAGGTGTGTGTCTGTGTTGGGGGGGTGTTGGGATTTTGCATACTGGATGTATACAATGTGTTTTGTCCCTACCACTATTTTATTCTCCTATCTGATAAATATATATATATTTGTACATGTTATCCTTTATCTTGTATAAAAGTTAGATTTAAGCTGAGACAATTATCACAGCTGAGACAACTTAAGGATAAGTTGTTGGTTTAAGCTACAGTTTAGATAAGAAGTGGCTTGTCTTAGTTGCTTGTCTTTACTGGTACACTTAAGGTGGTGTATTGATGGATCACAGTGAGATGTGTTCTCCTAACTGACCTTAGTGTAGAACCAAGATCTCGGTGACTTAGCTGGTCTTAAGCTTGATAAGACTTCAGCTGAGAGCATTTGGCTATCTATCACTTTGACCTACTATGGTGAACGTCATCGCGACTGGATCTACGTATCATGAGTGTTAATAGTTATTTGTGGCTCAGGCTGGTTATCTGTATCTTGCAACCGTATCCTAGTAAAATGGGTTGATAATATCCCCTAAGGAACTCGAAAGGATTAGCACACTAAACCCGGTCGATTGATTAAGTTCAGGTGTATTAATAAGGTCGAGTGGTACTACTCAGGAATATAAGATGTTAATTAATTTAAGCTGTCAGTGAGCTTAATTAATTAACGGATATTTATATCTTAAATACAGAGATCAATTATGTCTAAATTACAAGCCCTTGCTCAATTTGGGATAAAGGGGTAAGTCAACACGGATTCTCTAGTGGAATGAATCTGTGTTTATTAATTAATTTTACTCTGGGCTGAGCATAGATAATTAATTAATTTGAGGCCCAGCTTTATTTCTTGTATTAGATCCCTGATCTGGCCCAATTAGTGGCCTAGTTATTTATTGTCTCTCAAAAATTATTATTAAAGGATTAATGTATTTTTACATTATTAAATAATGTTATTTATCTGGAATTAATTTGCTGGACCAATTAATTGATAAATATTAGTAGCCAAATGGATTAATTAATTATATTATGGGCTAATTATGTAGAAGCCTATTAGAAATATAATTAAATTAATGGGCTATAAATATATTAATATTATATTAGCTTTTGAGGCCTATATATATTAGTATTATGTTCAGAAACAGAACACACATATACACATATTCACAAACGCATACGTGTGAATCTGAGAGACAATATTTTATTTTCTTCAGTTCTCTGACCATCCAGAGGAAGAAAAAGGCCGGGACACAGATCAGAAGATCTGACACACGAGCAACAATCAGAGATGCAACAACATACGAAGGAGGAAGGTAATTGATTCATAACCGTAATATTTCCTTCAATTTGTATCAGAGCCTGGTTTAGGCTCTGCTTGTTGCTGTTAGGAGCATGATTAAGGTTTAATTCCGTCGTTATCGGGTTAATTTTCGTGTTTGGGGCGGCATGCGAGCCACTGTTTTGACCCCGTTGTAACATTTTTCTCGTGAGAAAATCCACGAGTAGATCATAGGACCTATATGTTATGTGATTGTACGTAAATCGAGGCGGGAGGACGGAAAAGGGCGAAACCTGGCCTAGAAACTGGCAGAACACGACCGTCGCCTTGAGGAGGCATGTAGGGGCGCGTGCCAACTCATATTTCTCATCCGTTCTGATAGTTTTGTTCGTTTTTTCGTTAGCTTCGTGTAGATAGGTCGCACGACCCATTCCGATTTCTGGTTTGTCCGGAATAGCGTCGGAAAGGAGAAGTGTTCGTGCTGTCCAAAAATCCCCAATTTGGACGAAAACCCTAATTCGGCTAGGGTTCCGCTGCATCTTGCGGCGGCGATTCCCGACAGGTCCGAGGTCCGATTTCCGATCGGCTTGAGCCGCTGGATTCCTCGTCACACAAGCTTCATGTTGATACGTCGTATGGATTCATCCAATTTCGGATGAGATCGGAATCGACGTCTGAACTTCGCTGCTCACCATAAATCTTTCCGCCTAAAAATTCGAAATTGAGGGAAATTGATGGACGATTTCGGCCAGAAACCGATCATGGTGGTCGAAAATCGTCCAAGAATCGTTTCCCCTAAATCAATTGAGCGAATCGGGGATCGGAAAGAGGCAATTTTGCAACGGCGGAGCGGCAACGACGGGTTGCGCAATTGCGCGGATTCCCGTCGCGGTGGCGGAAATCGCCGGCCGTTTGGCACGGCCCAGACGTCACCCAGACGTCTGGAGAGAGGAGAAACGCGGAGGAGCGCCGGGGGTGGGCGTAAAGAAGCAAGGCGGCGCGGTGGCGCGCGATCTGCTGTGTGCAGACGCGGCGGCGCGACTTCAGCTTCCAGGCGACGCGGCGGTCGCTGTTCCACGGCGGGCGGTCGGCAGGAGTTTTCCAGGCGGCGAGGCGACCTAGAACAGGTGGTCATATGGCCGCCTTGGGCGGCGACAACGTGTGGCAGCAGCTGCCGCTGCTATTCGTGGTGAAGAAGACGACTAACGTCAGCCCTGGCCCTGCTGACGTCAGTTCTCGCTGATGTGGCGTGCCCACGTGACGGCCACGTGTCTTCCATGTGGCAGCTACCCCCGCTGACGTGGATTTTTTTCCGAGGCAGCTTTCCGAAGTAATTTTGACGCAAACAGCTCCAGATTCAAAGATTTTGAAGATCGAAGAACAATGTTATCGATAGATTTAATTTTTATCTGTGTTTTTAAGCCCGATAACGACGTTTTAATTTCCTATTTGCGCATTTATTTATTCTTATGCTTTAGCATGCGATTATATGATTAATTGAGCTTAGAAAAGTATGTAAATATGATTTATGTCGTTATTAAGCATGTTTTAATTTTCGCGGTCACGTTTTAATATGTGCGTTTAGAAATTGCATGCTTTAGGAATTATGTGATGATGTATGATTCGTAACAAACCTTTTGAATAAAAAGACTAAGCAATTTTAAATTAAATGTTTTAATTAGATTCCATTAATTTGGATATTAAACACTTAATCGGACCTCCATTAATTGGACTCTACACGAAAGTACTAAGATTATGTAAGTAAACGTCCACCTGCGTGGCTTGCTTGCATTTTTGAGCTACCAGTTTTGTGAGATGAATTTTCCAAAACAATATTTGATTATTATTGAGTAGTGGGAGCGAAGCCGTAAACGTCCACCTGTGTGGCTTGCGTGCCTAGTAAACACGAGTACTCTAGAAGATATTAATTAAATAGGATGACTAATTAGATCAAATTGAATGCGGCATGATTCGAGTAAGTATGTCAATTTCGAGAATTTGATTCTATTTTGGTCAAATTAATGATCAATGCTTAGATGTCACCGCAGGTACAATTCACTTCCCTCGAAGTCCCTTCTCGCGTTTTAATAGTGACATGGTCCGGAATATTGAACTATTAATTCAATTCGTCTTAAGAACCTAGGTTTGAATTGGAATCAAAGAGCTAGGTAAATAGCTTGGTTTAGGGTTACGTTAGTAAACGTCCACCTGCGTGGCTTGCTTGTGGAATTCCTAGAGTTATTCGAGGTATTTAACATCATTATTTTTACAAAAGGTTACAATGATTATTAATTACGAATTATGTGCAAATATTAATTTCATACATGCTTTTAAATTAGATTTTTAATATATGTCTGTTCGAATATTTTATTTTTTCGAGTTCCTAAACTGTCTCACCAACCAAACCCTAACGGGTTTAACAATTTTAAATAATTTCATAGAGTGGAAGAGATATCTTACATTCCCAATAAATGCTCTGCAAAGGTCCTATAAGAACTTCTGTTTTAGGACCGCTATGTCTAAGAACGAGTTTACTATGAGTAAGTTACTCAAATCTTTGGTAGCGGTCAAAGAGGTTATAGGAAAGGGCAAGAGTGCTCAAGTCTTGAATATCCCTAGTAGTTCAAGGAAACATCCGAACGGCGGAAACCAGAAAAAGAGCAGAAAGGGTGGTCAATTCAAGAAGAGCAGCGGGAGTAGGAAGACGGTCCTTACCGGCGACATACGAATGTCAAAGGAGAAAGGAAGGTTCTTGAAGAAGTGGTACGAATGGACAATGGAATAATTATAATCCAGATGTCAAGGCAAAACAGAAAGAGACGCGAGTCGCTCTTGTAACTGAGACTGTTCTAGTTTCCTCTTCTACCCACGAATGGGAGTGGATCCGGGGGCAACTGATCATGTTTGTTACACCTTGCAAGGTTTCTTGCAGAAAAGACAATTGAGCAATGGCGAGGTGGTAGTATCAATGGGCAATGGATCAAAAATTCCTGCAATTGCCATTGGAGATTTAAATCTATCTTTTGATAGTTCTGTTTTAGTATTTAAAGAAGTTTAATATGTGCCTGAGTTTAGGCGAAACATTATTTCTGTTTCAAAATTCTGCACCATGGATGGTTATAAATCAAGTTTTGATAGTGAAGTTTCTATCATGAAAGACGATGATTTTATCTATGGTGGACCATTAAATGGATCTTTATATACTATTACTTGTAAACCCCGTAGTTCTGTTAATATTGCTTCCTCATCATCAAATCCTAAGAAGAGGAAATAGTCTTCTAACGTAAACCAAACTTATCTGTGGCACTTAAGACTAGGTCACATCAATCTTAATAGGACTCAAAGGTTGGTGGTATATGGATCATTGGAGTCTCTCCAAGTTGAACCATTTCCAACTTGTGAAACCTGTTTGGAAGGAAAGATGATGACTAGGCCTTTCAAGGAAAAGGCTTATAAAGCCATAGAAGTATTAAGTTTGATACATTCTGACTTGTGTGGGTCTATGTCTACACAAGCTCGTGGAGGGTATGAGTACTTCGTCACATTTACTGACGATTACTCGAGGTATGGATATGTTTACCTTCTTCGCCACAAGTTGGATTGCTTTGAAACCTTTAAAGTATTCAAGGCAGAAGTGGAGAAGAAGCTAGGTAAAGAAATCAAAACACTACGATCTGATCGTGGTAGGGAATACCTATCCAACGAGTTCAAGGACTACTTGACAGAATGTGGGATTACATCCCAGCTGACAGCACCGGGCACGCCTCAACAGAATGGTGTGTCAGAGAGAAGGAACCGAAGTCTCTTAGAGATGGTTCGGTCGATGATGAGTTATGCAACTTTGCCAGTTTCCTTTTGGGGATATACCCTAGAGACAACAGCATACTTGCTGAACCGTGTGCCTTCCAAGTCGGTACAAAAGATCCCTTTCGAGTTGTGGAGCGGGCACAAACCCAGTATGCACCACTTAAGGATTTGGAGTTATCCTGCTTATGTGCTAAATAGGCAGGCCGACAAATTGGAATCACGTTCAGAAGTGATGTTGTTCATAGGGTATCCGAAGGAAACGAAGGGTGGATACTTTTATGATCCTAAAGAACAGAAGATCGTTGTTAGCCTTAAAGCTCGGTTCTTAGAAGAGGATTACATTAGTAACCATAAATCTCGAGTCGACATCATCCTTGAGGAATTACAAGGTGGTCGAGTTCCACTTGAACAACCAGTTGTGCAAGATAGTACTCCACGAGTAACTGCACAATCTGTTAACACAGCACCTGACACTGTTCGACGTAGTGGGAGGGTGATATTTACACCTGACGGTATATGTTTACTGGGGAGACATTTGACCATCTCCCGGTAGATGAACAAGATACCGTGGATCCCTGACTTACAACGAAGTAGTGGAAGATTGTTGGTCCGTAGACGAGAGTCAGGTGTAGAGGGGGGGGGTGAATAAACCTGAGTACTGTTTCTTTTTCTCAAACCGAAGGACAGCTGAGCTATTTGGTGCAACTGATGAACAATATCAGATAATAACCTTCGATCATGGGTCAGAGAGTGAGCCAACTACTGAGCTCTCCTACTGACTTTTGTCAGTACTTGAAACTCAGTCGAAAGCTTTAGTGCGGAATAGTGTGGGGCCCGGAGATTCATCTTAGTTTGAAAACGTGATTTTCACAAGTCAAATAGGTTTGGCTAGTGCGCTTTATGAATACGTTTTATGCAATATATGATTTTGTAATCAGTTTGTGTGCAATTGCAATAAAACAGTAAACAACACAAGGAATTTTTAATGTGGTTCAGATACGCAAGATACTACGTCCACGGTCCTGCTGAACAAGAGGTCTTGTTGATTAATCTGAGCAAGCCTCAGCAAGGAATGCATGTCTTGAGACCGGAGACCCTTCTAAGTTATAGTCCTTAGCGACTTTTACAAATCAAACCGAGGTTTGAAGGGGAGGGGAATTTCTCCAACTAGAAGGAGTTCTTACAATAAGAACAATCATTAAAAGTGAACTCCTTCGAATTTCTAAGCTATAGATATGTCGTTGAGCTTAGCTAGAGAAGAGGGATCTAAAGAAGTCTAGAGAGAAGAACTAAGAGTATTCTATTGAGCAAGTTCTTCGCTGGATTATCTTGAATGCGCTAGAGTGTTTGAGTGCTTGAGTGTTTGACCCTTTTTTATTTCCCGTGCGTAGAGCTCAGATTTTCTTCTCTATTTATAGTCGTGACCCAGGCATTTGCCCGTTGGAGAGGACGATGCCACGTGTCACAAACTTCCAAGAAAAACAGCCATATATTCGAATTGTTGCAGCAGAGTTGTTGATCACTGTTCATGAGAGCAGGTTTAGTTGGTCAGAGCAGATAATGCGTTGACGGCTTCTCATTGGTCGAGGTTTGTGGTAGGTGAGATGTGTCAGACATCGGAGTTGACTCTCACTTATCCTCATACGATATTCTGCTGACTTTCGAGTGACATTAATAGATGGGTCGTTTCCTGTTGGATACAGTAGACTTGATGCAGTCTCTGTCTTCTTCGTTTGAGTCGGCTGATAAGATATTCTAATGAGTGTAATCAGCTGTTGACTCCGAAGGTACTGAGCTTTGTAAGGTTTTTCTACTGATGTCTGTCAGCTGATACAGTGTCTTCTACTGAGGTGAAGATCGGCTGATGACTTAAGAACACAAGCTCTTACAATGATGACGTGGGGTTCTGGAAAGTAACTTCCTACTGAAGATCAGTCCAACATTTTACCCCGTACATGACATAGACACGAAAGATAGAAAATCAAAATAGTCTAGCCTATTATATCATCTAATCCTATCGACACTACACTACTGATATCAGCTGGGTTTTGGGATCTTCAATTCCATAGTATACTTACTACGATTTCCCCCAATATTATTTTAACCCAATGATCTGCTGAGTATCATCTACTGACTCATTACCCAACAATTTCCCCCTAATTGATGATGCCAAAACATCTATAATCTAAGATCTAAACTACTGATATAAAAAGACTTCAGTTAAAAACTGAGCAAATAATTTAAGGAAAAATCAGCAGCTAATCAGATAGGCACATCAGAGAAACGGTTATGTGTGAGTGTGTGTAAGATCACTTCAGTGATCAGTTGTGATAAACATAACTCAAACAAAAACCGTAAGACAATGAGTAATTGTCTGGCCAGAAGAAGGAACTGTTATATATATGAAATGAGTTACAGAGTTCCTATTTTCTATACATGAGATGAGAAGACTACTGATAACGTCTGAACTTCTTCGTCTTGCTCTTGAAATCAGTAGACTTGTCAGCAGGAGGATCCAACCCGTAGTATTTGTAGATCCTGGCGCGAAGGGTTTGGATATCCTCGAGGTCATCAGGCAGCTGAGAACTTAGATTGTGATGATAGGCTGAAATGTCGACCTCGTTTTCGATCTCCTTGGTGCATAGAACACCACGAGTGGTCATGGAAGGAGGTACTCTACTGAATGCAGGAGCAACTAATGTCAGCTTCTCCTTGGCAAATATCATATGGACCTGTGCTCTGAGTCTGGTGTTAGATTGATGAAGGAATTCATCGAACAACTGATTAACCGAAATCTCAGTAGGGTAGGACTAATACACATAGTACCCTTTGATGAACTCGATCTTGAATTCCTCCCATTCCTCGTTCAGATTCCATGGTATCCACTTGTCTACATGGCGGTGAGGAGTTTTCTTCTGATATGTGGCTCTCGGACCACCTCGCCTGTAGTATTTGGATGACATGGGTATCTGTTTCTTCCAGTCAAAGACTGGTTCACTGGCCATCTTGTCAGTAACTTCGATGATCTTGGCCAGATCTTCCAAACTTTTCTTTTCTCTGAGGGCAACTGCTCTAGTGTCTCCTCTCCGGAGATTCAGTCCTTGCAGCGTTGCCTCCCAGGTGGCTCTTTCCTCCGCCTCCTGCTCAGGTGTTAGTTTAGAAACATCTGACATCCTCTGAGCGAGGGGAATGTTGTCTATATCGGAGAGAACCTCAACATCAGCTGACTGCTGAGTTTTCTTCTTCTGAGCATCCAGAAGCTTTTTGGCTGCGCCCTTAGCAATTTTGCCAACAGGCTTCCTGGGCTTCTTAGCCTTCTGGATCTCTTCTTCAAGACGATGCTCAAGGTCGAGCTGATCGTGTAGTTGCTGAGCAACTCTTTTTTCGAATTCCTCCTGCTCCGCTTTAGATCGGAATTTGGGCATCGGGGAAGGCGGTGGAGTAACATCAGTAGCTTTCTCCTTCCCCGGCCTCTGCAGTGGCAGTGGTTCATCGTCTTGATCGTCTTGGTCCACATACCTCGCGACCTCCTCAATGTGCTGAGCTGAGGAAGATCCTCCGGTCTGCTCGGGCACCTAAGTCAGCCGTATGATGGCCAGACTTTGGACTATTTCGGGAGGGGGTGCTGAGCTGGTTTCAGCTGGCTCAGCTGAACCTTCCCCCTTGGCAAAGGTTCTTGCCTCAGCTTCCTCCCTTTCGATGACCTGAGCCTCCGCCTCACTCTTATTACCTCCTTCACGTCGGGGAAGGCGGTGGAGTAACATCAATAGCTTTCTCCTTCCCCGGCCTCTGCGGTGGCAGTGGTTCATCGTCTTGATCGTCTTGGTCCACATACCTCGCGACCTCCTCAATGTGCTGAGCTGAGGAAGATCCTCCGGTCTGCTCGAGCACCTGAGTCAGCGGTATGATGGCAAGACTTTGGACTATTTCGGGAGGGGGTGTTGAGCTGGTTCCAGCTGGCTCAGCTGAACCTTCTCCCTTGGCAAAGGTTCTTGCCTCAGTTTCCTCCCTTTCGACGACCTGAGCCTCCGCCTCACTCTTATTACCTCCTTCTTCCTTTCCTTCCCCCTTTTTGGCATCATCAGCCAGGGAGAGGCGAGTGCGGATGGCTACTACTTCCTTCTCAAGATTGAAGATAATAGATTTAATGGAAGTAGCGGTGGTCTCGAAGTCCTTGACAGCATCGCAGTAATGCTCCCAGTCCCTCTCTTGTTCAGCACGAATTTGCTTGATTTGTGCTCCTGTCTCCTGTCATAGTTTCAAGAGGGACTCATCATGGGAAGCTGTCATTTCAGCTTGGATGAGCTTGAGGGCCTCCGCCTGATTGGTTATAGCTTTTTGTACGCTGGAGGTGGCCATTTTTTTGCATTCATCCATCGTTGTCTGGATAGTAGCGAGGCTCTGAGTCAGCTGCTCAGACAATATCTTATGCTGTTCTTTGAGTAGCTGCTAACACTGAGCAGCTAAGTCCGCTTTCTGAGCTGTGAGGGCGGCTTCGACTATCTCCTGAATATTGAAAGATGGAGTAGGAGCTTCGGCAACCTTCTTCACCTCACTGGCAAGCTTGTCAACTGTCTCAGTTTGAAACTTGGTGTACTGAGCTCATTTCAGATGTACGGCCTTGCTAGGAGACGATTCTTGTCTCCTTGCTTTCTGATGGCTCTGTTGACAGACCTGGAGGACACGGAACTGATAGGTTGAGCTTGATATGAGCCGGTTCCGAGCCTCTGCTCAGAAGCTGCGAGTTGTTGCTCTCGACTACGCTTCGAGGCAACTGGGGCATCACCTGATGTCGTCGGTGGTGGTGATTTGCCCTTCTCGCTGGGAGTTTTACCCTCAGCAGATCCTCCCTGGTCTGCTTCCTTGGGTACCTGATCCACATCATCGTTGTTATCGTCATCGTCGTCGTGATGGGATGGCTGAGATGGGCTGCTGACGTGTTGTTCTGAGGATCTTAAGCTGAGAAGATAGAGCATAGCGGCTCTCAGATCCTCAAACGATGCCAGGTCAGCGGGTTCTCCAAAACCGATAGCTGACTGAAGTCTCTGCTCCTCTGTCAGTAGGGACAATGCTGACTGAGTCATTATGAGCTCTTCGAGTATATCCTAACTCAAGAATCTCAACAGCATCTGTGTCCTCGCCCTTATCGTGATATCGACCAGATCCGTATGTTCAGCGATTTTCGGGATCTGTGCCGATACTTCTCCTGTGGCTCAAAGACGAGCCGACTGGATGGTCGTCCACTCAGGAGATGTTTCCACAGTCGGTTCGACCTCATCCGACTATGTCTCCTCGGAGCTAATGCGCTGGACTTTATCTTTCAGCATGGCACCTTCAATGCCTGTGTCCGCGTCTAATATGTTCTCCTCCTAAGTAGGTGGGGGAGAAACAGGCTTTGCTGGAGCCACAGACGCTCCAGCCTTAGCGAGCCTTTTCTTCTTGGGTGGGTCGGCATGAGGGGGCAGGTCAGTCGTGATCCTCTTTTGTGCGGCTGGCCCTCGTCCGACCGACTTCTCAGCAGCGGCTCTTGTTTTGAACTTTAGGAGCTTGCTGTCGAAGTATCGTGAATCAGCAAAGGCTGCATGATTCGATACTGAGTCTTCGATCAGTATGGACATCTTCGTCCCGTTTAGCAGTTTGCCCACACTTATCAGCCTTCTCTCTCCGGAGGGTGTGGCGACAAAACTTTTGCGCCTGAGCCTTAAGCTCAGCCACGTAGTATTCGGTCCAGTTAACTTGGACACCATCTTCTATGATCATCATCAGCTGAAGACGTGGCTTTGACAGCTGATCAAAGGAATCAGCGGAGCTCGTCAGTATATGTGTGACGATGTAAGCGAGTCCGCGGTACTCAGGTAGAAGCTGGTTCTTTGGCAGCACAGATTTGAACGTAATGTCATCTCTGCCGCAGAACCGGTGGACATAGGAGTTCAACTCCTTCTCCTTATATCCAACTGGGGAGATTCCGTGGGTCGGAAGATCGAACGATGCTTGCAGCGCGGCCCGGATATCGATGTCATGGTGATCAGACTCCCACTTCAGAGGGGTCACCTCCCTCATATAAGCAAACTGGGATACTTCCCCGTCCGTATCCTCTACCGATCTCCTGTTGTAGTAAAGCTCTGCGACTTGTCGAGGAAGATAAGCCTTGGGATGCTTTGCGACAAGAAGCTCGAGGCCTGACGCTTCCAGAGACGTGTAGATAGGCTCAAGGTATGGAAGCTCAGCCTGATGAAGAGCCATCGTCGGCTCGAACTGAATCCTTGATTTGATGATCTCATCAACTTGTAGTGGGGTCAGTACAATCGCCATGATTATCTGTAAAAAACTTGTTAGCACTTGAAAATAGAGTAAGTTAGTAAAGTTTTAAGCAGAGAATAATAAAAGTTACCGTATTACAGAGAGCTTGAGAGAAATGCAGAGCAGTTAAAGAGGAAATGAGAAACTGAATGCAGAAAGCTCTTGAGAATGAAAATGGCGAAAAAAGATAGATTAGAGTGGTGATCGAGAGATTTTATAAGATATGCATATCAATCGGTTTTGATCCAACGACTGAAATTCAATCTCGCATTTTAATGACGGCTGTGATTTGATGTTATAAACGGAATGATTACTTAGGCCGCCTCAAATCTAGACCCACGCAAGATATGCGCAGTTAAGGTAAGGTGAGAAGACATGCATTAAATTCATTGCAGGCAGCATTAAAGTCTAAATCTTTTAAATGAGAACGGTTTCCTACTGATTTAAACCTTAAAAATTAATGGCGGGAAATAAATGCTCATTAAATACTGAGTGCAAACGACTGATATATTAAATGCGAGCATGCTTCTGATACAAGTTAAGTATATAAAACTACGCAAACCTCTTCATCTGACTTTACGATCATCTAGTTACCGTTTAGACTCAGGAGGACATATAATGTGCTGATAGACATGTTCCCCCTTACTGTGTACCATCTGATTCACCCGACTGAATCAAGTACTGAGTCTTCTGACCTGTCGTACTGTTTCCCACACTTGATACCAATTATTGCTTTCTACTGATACCAATTGTTATTGACACGATTCAGTAGGATCCAGTAGACCTAGCTCAACTGATAATTCTCTGAATCTGTTCTCAGCTAGTGGTTTGGTCAGTATGTCTGCCCTTTGCTTGTCAGTATGGATTTTCTCCATTCTGATGTCCTTCTTCTCGACATGATCTCTGATGAAGTGGTGTCAAATATCTACGTGCTTGCATCTCGTATGAAGAACTAGGTTCTGAGTTATAGCAATCGCATTGGTGGAGTCACAGTAGATGGGCACTTCATCTTGAATTATGCCATAATCTCGCAGTTGTTGTCAAAGCCAAAGGATCTGGGCACAGCAACTTCAAGTAGCCATGTACTCAGCTTCAGTAGTGGACGTTGCCACTGAATGCTGTTTCTTTGAGAACCAAGATATCAACTTGCAGCCTAGGAACTGACACGTTCCAGAAGTTGACTTTCGATCTATCCTGCATCCTACATAATCAGCATCAGAATAACCTGTCAGTATCAGATTATCATCAGCAGGATATCATAACCCTACGTCAGGTGTTCCCTTCAGATATCGCAGAATCTTCTTTGTTGAGTCCATATGACTTCGCTTGGGATTCGCTTGAAATCTTCCACATACACCTACATCATAAGTTATATCAGGACTGCTTGCTGTTAAATATAATAAAGAACCAATAATAGCTCTATAATCAGTTGAGTTAACAGAAGCTCCCTCTTTGTCTGGATCGATTTTGAAATTTGTATTCATGGGGATCTTGACTGGCTTGCTCGAGTCGCAGCCAAATCTCTTCAGGAGATCTCGAGTGTATTTGGCTTGATTGATGAATATTCCTTCAAGTGATTGCTTTACTTGAAATCCGAGGAAGTAGTTCATCTCGCCCATCATAGACATCTCGAACTTCTCCTTCATCATTTTCTCGAATTGTTGACATATCGTCACGTTTCTGCATCCGAAAATGATGTCGTCCACGTAGATTTGCATCAGTAGGATGTCATCTCCTGACTTTATGTTGAACAGGGTGCGATCTACTGTCCCCTTTTGAAAACCTTTCTGAAACAGAAAGTCTGATAGGGTATCGTACCAAGCCCTGGGTGCTTGTTTTAACCCATACAGCGCTTTTCGAAGTCTGTACACCTGATGTCCCTGCTGAAAGCCGGGCGGTTGTTCCATATAGACTTCTTCCTTCAGTACGCCGTTCAGAAAAGCTGACTTTACATCCATTGGATATACTTTAAATCTCTGATGCGTTGCGTAGGCTAGGAACAGACGAATGGCTTCCAATCTAGCGACTGGAGCGAACGTTTCATCAAAGTCTATTCCTTCTGCTTGACAGTATCCCTTGGCAACAAGTCGAGCTTTGTTTCTGACAATGACGTTGTTTTCATCTCGCTTGTTCTTGAAGACCCACTTAGTACCGATCACGTGCTGATGTCTAGGTCTGTCAACAAGCTTCCAAACTTTGTTTCGAACAAACTGGTTCAGCTCATCTTGCATCGCAATGATCCAGTCAGCATCATTGAGTGCTTCCTCTATTGTCTGAGGTTCTTCTGTAGACAAGAAACAAGAATAAAGTGAGCTTTCTCCTTGACTTAATCTAGATCTCGTCCTGATCGTTGTTGATGGATCTCCTATAATAAGATCTGAAGAGTGAGCGTCGAGCCATGAACGTCTGAGTCTGGCTTGTTCTTCTGATACTACTTCTGCACAGTCAACAGGTGTATTAGGCATTTCAGTCGTGCTGTTCTGTGACTATAGCAGTTCAGTAAGAAGGTTATGATCTACTGAGTTTCCAGGTTCAGGGGCATTTAGCTCAGGAACAGTAGTTGTTCCCCCTGAGTTTATGTTCTCAGTAGAGGTCTCAGTTACCACTGGGGCTTCCTCATCGACCGTTGTTACCTGTTGTTGATTACATTCGTCAGCACAATCAACCAGGTCAGCTACATTGCCTGTGGGATGGGTCTGAATTTCCTCATCGTCTGACTCATCATCCCAACAATGCTGGATCTTTTCGGCTTTGTTGTTTAGTGCTAGATCCTGTAGCTTGCTGCTAACATCTTCAGTATGTATCTTTGTAGATTTCCTATTCTCAATAACAAACTCATCAAATACAACATGAGGGCTTTCTTCCGCGCAAAGAGTCCGGTAGTTAAAGACTCTGAAGGCTTTACTGACTCGAGAGTATCCTAAGAATACTCCTTGATCAGATTTGCTATCAAAGACCTTCAACTGATCTTTCCCGTTATTGTGGATAAAGCAAGGACAACCAAAACTATGAAAATGAGAAATAGAAGGAATTCTCCCTTTCCATAATTCGTAAGGTGTCTTTATGTGTTGTTGTGTAAGCAGTGAGCGATTCTGAGTGTAGCAGGCGGTGTCAGTAGCATCTGCCCAGAACTTAGAGGGTAGTCCGGAGTCTGCTAGGAGCATTCTTGCTGCTTCTTTAAGTGTTCTGTTTTTGCGTTCAGCAAGTCCGTTCTACTGAGGGGTGCGAGCTGCTGATGTCTCGTGCTTAATTATCTCCTTTTCACAGTACTCCTT
The DNA here is from genome assembly GCA_028984105.1 of Lavandula angustifolia. Taxonomy (NCBI): domain Eukaryota; kingdom Viridiplantae; phylum Streptophyta; class Magnoliopsida; order Lamiales; family Lamiaceae; genus Lavandula; species Lavandula angustifolia. The sequence goes on along the minus strand of CM054809.1, from coordinate 10,723,167 downwards.
AACTACTGAGTTGAGAAATTCGGTTCCTCTGTCTGAGCGAATTCTCTGAATCTTGATGTCCTTTTCTACACTGAGCTTTTTCAGCAGTTTTGGTAACTCAGCCATGACATCAGATTTGTTGGGTATGAAGATGACCCACGTATATCTTGAATAATCGTCAATAACGACGAGGGCATACTTCTTGCCTCTTATAGTCACTGGAGAGACTGGCCCGAATAAGTCCATGTGCAGCAGTTGAAGGATTCAATCAGTGGAAGGTGATGGAATTGGTGGATTGCTGTTCTTTGTCTGCTTACCCTTCAAACATGCATCACAATTTATGTCTTTGATAAATGATTCATTGGGCAGTCCTCTGACTTTAGAGTTCTTGGCTAACTTGTTCATAGTCTTGAAGTTCAGGTGGCTGAGTCTCTTGTGCCATAATCATCCTGCCTTGTCACTAGATTTTATCTGTGCAAGCAAACAAGCCTCAAGTTCTGCAGTTTTCCAGTTTGCAACATAGATATTCTTCCTCCGCGAGCCTGATAGCACTGTTTTCCCTGTAGATTTGTCAACAACATCACAGAAACCAGCGTCAAAGATAACTCTATTTAGATTGTCAGAGAATTGACTGACAGAAAGGAGATTATGTTGAAGTCCTTCAACATATGTTACTCTAGGAACTGAAGCAGTTCCAATGTTCAGTGTTCCGTATCCCCTTGTATAGCCTTTAGAGTTGTCACCAAACTCAATTCTGGGACCATCTTCTTGTATGTAGTTGGTCAGCAGGCTCTTTTGATAGGTCATGTGTCTCGAGCGGCCGCGTCCACTATCCAAGGGTCCTTATGCACTTGCAAAACGTAAGCTTGTTTTAGGTACCCTTTGGTTCAGTTTGGGTCCTTAGGTGTTAGTGGGTGATTTCGGAACCCAGATTTGTCTCGGGACCTTAGAAGTCTGAGACTTCTTCTTCTGAACCTTGTCAGCTTTCTTCTCCACAGGACTTGGAGATACTGACTTTCTGGCTGTTTTGGGTTCATGAGCTTTCTTCTTCTTAGGTTGTGTGCTAGTCCTAACCCTGGGCTCATAGTAGTACGAACCATACTGTGCCGGATGCTCATACAGCGGTTTATTGTACTGTTCTGCCCATTTGACCTTCTTGGTTCCCCCTGAGTTTAATCATGGTGTCCTGGGGCTGGAACCTTTGGTCAGCTGCTTCTTGCTGCTCGGCTGAGGTGCAACTATTTTCTGTTTATTCTTCGTCTGAGGTGTGGTGTCAGCAGCTTGCACCTTTCCCCCTGAGTTTGATCTGTGACCGAGCACGTGTCGTGTGTGCTATGTGAAGAAGAGGTTATATTAATTTTAGAATTTACCTCAGCCTCTTCTCCGACCATCAGACAGTATTCTACAGTTGCTTCAGGATCTGTCTCTCCGATCTCAACGGCGACAAATTCAGCTTCGTCTTCAGAAGAATACATGAATGTATCCTCCTCGATTGAGTTATCGGATATCTCTCCGGCGATGTAGGCCTGCCTCCTTCAGGAAAATTTCTCGCGTCTGGCCTTCCGTTCTGCTCTTTGAGCAGCTGAGAGTTCGGGACAGTCGTACTAATAATGTCCCTCTTTCTTGCAGTTGTAACACACAGTCGATCTGCTGCTCTTTCCAGTTGAGTCGTTGGATGGACTAGCAGCAGGCTCCATGTTCCTGCAATCTGTAGTTGATTTAGAATCTTCCCTTTTTCGATAATCTTTCTTACCTGAGGGAGAATCTCTGTGGTATTTCTTCAGCTTTCTAACTCTCTCTTTTTCTCTTTGATATTTGAGAGCCATCAGTGCTATTTGGTCAGTGCCAGATGTCTTAGTGGACTTTGCTTCTGTCGTGGCTACTGCCTTGCTGGAAGAAATGGGTTTGACTCCAGTTTTGCAGACTGTTTCTTTAAAAGCATGATCAATTTGTGTGTCAGCTGGAGCACTTGAACATCATTGGGGTAGGCTGTGCTAAAATTCCTCCGTTTTTATTTCTGAAAAGATAACATCAGGAGTTAGAGCATTAAGATCTGAGCGACGTAAATAAGTAGCAAAGGGAAGCCATTTCAGTCGAGGTAGTGTTCTCATAATCTTTATTGGTGAACGTCCTGCCTAGCCCGTTGATCACATTGATCTGATTCGTGAATCTGACGCTTAGCTCGTCAATGGTCTCGTTGAGCTTAGCTAGAGAAGAGGGATCTAAAGAACTCTAGAGAGAAGATCTAAGAGTATTCTATTGAGCAAGTTCTTCGCTGGATTATCTTGAATGCGCTAGAGTGTTTGAGTGCTTGAGCGTTTGTCCCTTTTTTATTTCCCGTGCGTAGAGCTCGGATTTTCTTCTCTATTTATAGTCGTGACCCAGGCATTTGCCCGTTGGAGAGGACGATGCCACGTGTCACAAACTTCCAAGAAAAACGGCCATATATTCGAATTGTTGCAGCAGAGTTGTTGATCATTGTTCATGAGAGCAACTTTAGTTGGTTAGAGCAGATAATGCGTTGACGGCTTCTCAGTGGCCGAGGTTTGTGGTGGGTGAGATATGTCAGACATCGGAGTTGACTCTCACTTATCCTCGTATGATATTCTGCTGACTTTCGAGTGACATTAATAGCTGGGTCGTTTCCTATTGGATACAGTAGACTTGATGCAGTCTCTGTCTTCTTCGTCTGAGTCGGCTGATAAGATATTCTAATGAGTGTAATCAGTTGTTGACTCCGAAGGTACTGAGCTTTGTAAGGTTCTTCTACTGATGTCTGTCAGCTGATACAGTGTCTTCTACTGAGGTGAAGATCGGCTGATGACTTAAGAACATAAGCTCTTACAATGATGACGTGGGGTTCTGGAAAGTAACTTCCTACTGAAGATCAGTCCAACATTTTACCCCGTACAGGACATAGACACGAAAGATAGAAAATCAAAACAGTCTAGCCTATTATATCATCTAATCCTATCGATACTACACTACTGATATCAGCTGGGTTTTGGGATCTTCTATTCCATAGTATACTTACTACGATTTCCCCCAATATTATTTTAACCCAATGATCTGCTGAGTATCATCTACTGACTCATAACCCAACAAAGATATAGATGCAGATTCTTGGAGAATCGTCATGGACTCAGAATTTAAGTCCATAACTAATATGGATGTATACGAGATCACTGAACTACATGAGGACTGCAAGGCTATTGGTAGTAAGTGGATATACAAGAGAAAGAGATGACCGAATGGAGAGATCATGGCGTTTAAGGCCAGGCTAGTGGCGAAGGGTTTTACCCAGAAAGAAGGTATCGATTACGAAGAGACCTTCTCACCTGTAGCAATGATCAAGTCCATTCAGATTCTCCTTGCCATAGCAGCTCACATGAACCTAGAGGTCTGGCAAATGTATGTCAAAACCGCATTCCTAAACGGTCACCTTGAAAAAAAGGTAGGGACATCTACATGAAAGAGCCAGATGGTTATGTGAAGGAGGGCGAAGAGCATCTAGTTTGGAAGCTTAAGAAGTCTATTCATGGACTTAAGCAAGCTTTCCAGTTATGACACCAGCATTTTCGACGAGGTAGTCAAATCCTATTGATTTATATCCTGTCCTAACGAGGTGTGTGTATCGTATTTGTGTTAACAGATTAGTGGTGTTTCTTGCATTTTACGTAGATGACATCCTTCTCATTGGCAACAATGTTGAAGTGTATCAGACGTAAAGACATGGTTATCCGAGCAGTTTCATATGAAGGACTTAGGTGAACCTGCTTACATCCTTGGGATCAATGTAGGACAAGTGTCCTACATTGACACTGTTATTGCTCGTTTTAGCATGCAAAAAGCCAAGAGAGGTTCAGTACCTTTCAGACATGGCATTTTTCTATCTAAGAATCAGTGCCCTAAAACGCCCGAATAGATAGAAAGTATGAGGCTAGTACCATATGCTTCCGCTGTCGGTAGCCTCATGTACGCGATACTTTGTACGAGAGCAGATATCTCATATGCTGTAGGCATGGTCTCAAGATATCAGTCTAACCCTGGAAAGGAATACTGGACTGCGGTCAATCATATTCTCAAGTACCTTAAATGGACTAGAGATTATAGGTTTGTTTACCAGTCAGACAGTCTAGTGTCTTTGGGTTATACAGAATCGGATTTTCAGGCTGACAGAGACGCAAGAAGTCTACCTCGGGTTATGTGTTTACCTTGGGAGATGGAGTCATTACATGGAGGAGTGCAAAGCAGAAATGCATTGCGGACTCAACCATGGAAGTAGAGTATGTGGCTGCTTCAGAAGCTTCGAAAGAGACAGTTTGGCTCAAGAATTTACTCCTGGATCTTGATATTGTTATGAATTTGCTTAAGGCGATCACGATTTATTGTGATAATGCGGGTGCAGTGACAAATTCTAAGGAACCTAGATCTCACAAGGCGTCTAAACACATAGACATGAAGTACCACATTATACGAGTATTCGTAAATCGAGGTGACGTGGTGATTGACAAAATTGGAACTGAAGTCAACCTAGCTAATCCTTTCACAAAGAGCTTATCACTCCCGGCTTATGAGAAGCATGTTCGTGGCTTAGGAGTGGTAGAGATTCCCCCCCCCCACACTTAGGACTACAGAAACTTTTGTATAAGTGGGAGAAGATACAGTGATAGAAAGGATAGATAGCTGAGAGATAGTTGAGTACTAGTCTGTACCTAGAACTGACACATTGTATACTGAAAGTTTACTTTAGTATAAGTAGGAGAATTGTTGGGATCTTGTATACTGGAAGCAAATTTTATGCTTGTATACAATGTGTTTTGTCCCTACCACTATTTTATTCTCCAATCTGATAAATATATATATTTGCACATGTTATCATTTATCTTGTATAAAAGTTAGATTTGTGTGGTGTGTCGGGTATCACAGAAGACAACACAAATTAGTTGAACTAACAAGATATAAACAGTTATCACAGCTGCGACAACTTAAGGATAAGTTGTTGGTTTAAGCTGTAGTTTAGATAAGAAGTGGCTTGTCTTTGCTGCTTGTCTTTACTGGTACACTTAAGGTGGTGTATTGATGGATCACAATGAGATGTGTTCTCTTAACTGACCTTAGTAGAGAACCAAGATCTCGGTGACTTAGATGGTCTTAAGCTTGATAAGACTTCAGCTGAGCGCATTTGGCTATCTATCACTTTGACCTACTATGGTGAATGTCATCGCGACCGGATCTACGTATCTTGGGTGTTAGTAGTTATTTGTGGCTCAGGCTGGTTGTCTGTATCTTGCAACCGTATCCTAGTAAAATGGGTTGATAATATCCCCTGAGGAACTCGAAATGATTAGCACACTAAACCCGGCCGGTTAATTAAGTTCAGTTGTGTTAATAAGGTCGAGTGGTACTACTCAGGAATATAAGATGTTAATTAATTTAAGCTGTCAGTGAGCTTAATTAATTAACGAATATTTCTATCTTAAATACGGAGATCGATTAAGTCTAAAATACAAGCCCTTGCTCAATTTGGGATAAAGGGGTAAATCAGCACGTATTCTCTAGTGGAATGAATCTGTGTTTATTAATTAATTTTACTCTGGGCTAAGCATAGATAATTAATTAATTTGAGGCCATGCTTTATTTCTTGTATTAGATCCCTGATCTGACCCAATTAGTTGCCTAGTTATTTATTGTCTCAGAAATCATTATTAATAGATTAATGTAATTTTTACATTATTTAATAATGTTAGTTATCTAGAATTAATTGACTGGCTAATTAATTGATAAATATTAGTAGCCCAGTGGATTAATTAATTATATTATGGGCTAATTATGTGGAAGCCAATTAGAAATATAATTAAATTAATGGGCTACAAATATATTAATATTATATTGGCTTTTGAAGCTTATATATATTAGTATTCTGTTCAGAAACAGAACACACACATACACATATTCACATACGCATACGCGTGAATCTGAGAGAGACAAGATTTTATTTTCTTCAGTTCTCTGACCACCAGAGGAAGAAAAAGGTTGGGACACAGATCAGAAGATTTGACACACGAGCAACAATCAGAGCTGCAACAACATACGAATGAGGAAGGTAATAGATTCATAACCCTAATATTTCCTTCAGGGGGTGAATACACCTTATTGCAAGTTTTTCCTCAAAAGCGAAGGTCAGCTAAATACTGAGTTTGCAATTGAACGGGTTCAGTGCAAGATAAGTCTTCTGATCGCGGGGTAGGGTGATTCAGTAGCTGAGTTCTTTCTACTGACTGAGGTCAGTATGAGAAGTTCAATCACAGAATATTGTGCGGATAAGTGTGGGGCCCGATTTAACTTCGTCTCCTTAAAAACGTTTTAAACAAACCAAAATAGTTTTGGCTGGTGCACTTTTCAAGTCAGTTTTATTAAAGTTTGATTTTGTAAATAGTGTAAGCACAATGCAATAAAACAGTAGACGACACAAGCAATTTTTAACGTGGTTCGGATACGCAAGATCCTTCATCAACGGTCTTGCTAAACAGGAGGTCTCGTTGATTTATCTGAGCAAGCCTCTTCAAGGCATCTGTGCACTGGACATAACCTTCTAAGCTATAGTCCTTAGCGACTTTACAAATTCAAACTGGAGTTTGAAAGATGATTTCCAACTATGAAGGAGTTGTTATAGTAAGAACAATTCACTAAAAGTGAACTCCCTAGAGGTCCTCTAGTGAGAATAACTAAACAAAGATGATCTTCAAAGAGCAAGTTCTTCGCTGTATTTGGCTTTGTGTTTGCTAGAAATTTGAGCTTCGATTTCTTTGGTTCCGGTATCTCTTGTGTCTGGAGACTCTTCTATATTTATAGTTGTGACCCAGACATAGATCCGTTGGATAGAACGATGCCACGTGTCGTAAAAGTCAAGGAAAACGACCATATATTTTTGAAATGTTATAGCAGAGTGGTTGGTGTTTTGTGCATGAGAGCAGCTTTTGTGTCAGAGTAGGTAAGCTTTGCTTGCTTCTCATTGGTCGAGGTATGCGACGGTAGGTAAGACTTGTCAGACATTAGTCTTTTACCTGAGTTGACTCTCTGAACCTCGTATACTGAATGTTCTTTGCTGACATTCGACAGATAAAGGTCAGACAATCGATTTTCCTTGTACGGTCTGCAACTGAGTTGCAGCCAATCAGTAGATCAAAGATGATCGTACTGAGTCTTCTTTCTAAGTCGGCTGAAGAGGATATTCTATTGAATATTGTCATCTTCTGGCTCGAAGACAATCAATGGAGCTCTTCACTTAATCCGTAGATCAAGGGTGATCGTATTGGGTCTTCTTCCAAAGTCTGCTGAAGAGAATCTTCTACTGAGTGCAGTCAGCTACTGACTCTGAAGACTACTGAGCTGTACTAAACCTATGAGTTGGGGTTCTGGAACTTTAACTTCTCTACTGAAGTTCTATCCAACAATATACCCTTACAGTACTTAACCTAAAAATAAATCTATGAAAATCAAGACAAGTCTAGCCTATTACATCATAACTGTTCAACACACATAGGGGTCAAGACCGGGTTTTGGGATCTTCAATTTTATATAACAATACAGTTCAATATCCCTACAAATTCCCTTATAAACATATATTACAATAACGTCCATATAGTTCACATAAATTACTAACTCATATCCCTACACATCTACTAAGTCAAGTTCTATGTCCCCTAGTAATTGTCTACTAGACCACGGACTCATATCCCTACAATATGCGCATAAGACCGTAAATCACCATAGCAGTACATTTCAGCAATTTCGGCAAAACCTTCATCATACAACAATTCTTCATTTATCATACATAATAATTTTTTTTTTCAAAAGCATACTTTAAACAACAAGGATATATTCATGCTTATATATATATATATATATATATAGGGGGGCCTTATATCAAGAACACCCCCTTAGTGAGAGAATAGAGAACATCTTATAACCATTGATCTAGTTAAATGGATGGATAGGATTGAAGGAAATTTGTCCCAATTTTAACATTCTTTTTAACAACAAAATATGAAGAAAGGGTAAATTGGGAATTTTGTAAAGAGCATTTTCTTTCATTCAAATTTTTTGAAAGAACATTTCATTTGTCTCGTTCCCTCCAACCAGCAAAAATGTTGTGAAAGAGCATTTCATTTCTCCTTTCTTCGATTCTGTAAAAAATCGACGCATTTGTTCAACCCTTCCTGATTTAATCGGTGCGAATCTTCGATTCGAATGTACTCCCTCAACTACTTCATAATCGACGCGAATCGTCGTATCTTCAGGGGTTTTGGAATTGGAAATTTGGGCGTATAAATTATGGCGAAGGACTGAAGAAAATCTTGAGGATTGAAGGAAATCTCGCCCGAGGACTTCTGTTGGAGGACTTCTGAGTACTTATTGTGTGGAGAATACAAATTTCCCGAAGGTATTTTGCTATATTTGGTGTTACAATCTATAATCGAACATTCAATTCCCGAAAGTATTTCACTATATTTGGTGTTTCGAGCGATGGATTGGGTAAAGTTAGGGTTGGTGAAAATTTGTAGGCAATTAAATGTATGTGATAAAAATAGGGTTCATACGAAATTAGGGTTTGGAATTGGGGGTTGATTCGAAATGATAGTAAGTAATTGAATGTATGTGTGAAAAATTATGGTTCATAGGAAATTAGGGTTTGGAATTGGGCGTTCACGACTCTATTTTTTCCATGGGTATTTCATATGCAGAATCGTGTGTTTTTATATGCACATTATCTATTTTTCATATGCACACAAACTTGTATTTGAAACTGTTGGTCCCGAGAGCACGTTCAGGCGTAGAGGGGGGGGGGGGGTGAATACACCTGAATCCTATTTTCTCAACTTTGAACACGAACAGTCCTGTTCAGGAAAGTGCCGTACTGAAAGAATTCAGCAGACCAAATAGCTGTTCTGAATCGTGTTTGGCAAAGAGTCTGACTCTACTAAGATCCGCTGGGCGGCGAGTCGAGTCGGTATCGACGCAGATAGAGTTCAGTGGTGCGGAAATGTGTAGGCCCAAATCAGTTGAGTGGAAAACATTTTATCAAGACAGTCTCAATTCAGCAGAAAAAACAATTCAGTATGCTGAGACTTAGTTGTATGTGTTTAAAGGATAATTTTCAGTATGAAAAGTAAAAATCAATGCAACAGTAAATAAGAGAGCAAGCGAGAGACACAGATTTTTAAAGTGGTTCGGATACACAGGATCCTACGTCCACTTTCCCGAAAGGTCAGGAGGCTATTTATTATACTGAGTTAGTCTCAGTCAGCTTGTACACAGGACAAAGCCGCGTCTTGGAATTTATACTGAGCAAGTCTCAGTTTACAACGGTTATCAAACTAAAGTGTTTGACAAACTCTCCAACAGTGAAGGAGTCCTTTTACAATAAGGATTAGGTTCAAATATGAACTCCTTCGTCTAAGCTATGGATATGATCGGTTGAGCTTAGGGTTAGAGGGATAGGGAAAGAGAATATAGCTTCTAGAACGACGAACAGCTTAGTTTAGCTTTGGGTTCGTGTAACGTCGTTTGGATACTAGAGGCTTGTATATCGGTTAAGCTTGGTTCCCTTATGAGCTAGGATGTAGTCTTTCGCCGGAGATAGATCTTCGAGTTCTTGCGGAAGACTTAAGCTTTTCGGATTGCTCGTTTGAATGCTCTCTTCTTGTTTTAGTTCTCTTTCCTTGTTTGCTCGTGAAGTAGCAGTCATAGTAGTGCTTTCAAAAACTTGAATCATCCCTCTATTTATAGAGAAGAGATTGGGAAAGATCCGTTGGAGATGATGATCCCTTTCTCACTCTTTTGGTAGCTAACGGCTCTTTTGAAAAAGGTGACAGTGTCCTTTCCCTCCTTTTCTGGAAATATGTTGACTTGTAGCTTTAGTAGGTAAAAAGGCACGTGTCTGCTTGTCTTTCGTCGAGGTTTTGAAGAGTAGTTGAGACAGAACAGACTTCGAGACATAATGAAGCTGACTTCTCTCTTCCTCGTATTTGACTATGCTGATTGTCGTTCAAAAGATCTGACAGTTCAGAAGACTGTCTGCCGTTACTGAGTCTGATCCTTTATAGAGTACTGAATTTACTCTACTAAAGGTCAGCTCTTAGTTCAGTGAACTACTCCTGCTGAGTTCAGTTCCACTGACTCCTTCAGTATACTGCTCCTGCTAAGTCCAGTATCTACTGAGTCTTCTACATCTGGTGCTGAGGCTGATAATCTACTGAACGCCTAAACCAGAGCAGAGTGTCTTTTGAGTCTGAACCCTCAGAGACAAAAACAATTACAACGGAATGGTTCACCAATCAGATAGGGTTTTGGGATCTTCAAATCTTCAAACAAATTCAGAGCACGAGGCTACTGAGCTTTGGTCAGTTAAGATAGAATCATTTCCCACTAAGTATGACTGTGCTGAGGATAGAATCATCACCCAACAATTTCCCCCTATTTGATGATGCCAAAACCTAACAACATCTATGCTAACACTAAACTTTTCAGAAACAGAGCTCCTTACAATATTACAAGTAAGATCAGTGGAGTTGTTCTTTAAGTTCTAATCTACTGAGGGGATCAGGGCAGAAACAATTTCTCCCTAAACAACAATTTCCCCCGGAACAACTAGTCTAACAGAATCTATCAAAGCAATCGACTGACATGTCAGCTGGCTCATCTTCTTGAAGACCTCTGTGGGCGGCAGCATCCTTCACTTCTTTCTCTATTACTCCATAATGAATAGAATCATCAAGTCTTCTGGGTGGTGGCGAGTGCAGGCTCGGGGGACTTGGACAATGATATTCTCTTTCACGGCTTGTACCGGTAGGCATATAAGTCCGGTTCGGTAATCCTCATCCATTCAACGTAGGCATACGCCTTTGTCATGTTTGGCCGGAATCTCCGGGAAATAGTTCCTCTTGATGAATTCTATCTTATGTGATTCCCATCTCTGTGTAAACTGAGCAGGAATCCATTCATCCGTCCTAGGCCATCTTTGCATTTTCAGATCTGTTGGCTTCCTGAACCTTCTGTATTTATATGGAATGTCAGCTTTTGAAGGTACTCTCAGCCTGGCCTCTTGTTCAGTACGGATTCTCAGTGCTTCAAGGTCTGCCATATGGATTCTCTGCCTGGCAGCCTGAATCTATCTTGCCTCTTCTCCTTGGTATAGATACCTATCCATATGAGCAAATATAGCTTGAATCTCGGCATCTTGTTCATTAGTTCTCGTGTAGGAGGGTTTGCAAGGCGACTGATCTTCTGAGTCAGCAGGGTACTTGATTTTTCTTTGGACGTACCCTGCTTCTCAGTGTCCTGCTGTTGTTGCTGCTCCCTGTCATCATAATCTTAAATTATCAGCTTTCTGGGAGGCAACCTAGTCGTTGTTGACTTCTTTCTGCCGCGAGCTGGGGCCTTTGTCTTTCTTTTGGAAGGCTTTGCTTTAGGCTTGTTGGCTGCTTCAGCTTCGGCTAATTCCCTAGCTAGCTTCTCGTCAGCTGCTATCTGAACCTCCTCTGCAGGAGTAACATATCTATTTGATTTCTTGGCTGGAGGGTTCGGGAGTTTCAATACTTTCTTACCCTTGCCTTGAACAGGAGATGGAAGAGGTGCCTCTTCCTCGTCTGAGTCATCCTGCTCAGCATACTCAGCAACCTCCTTAATTATGTCAGTAGGAGTCTGGGTTGCATGAGTAGCTTGTTCTCTGGTTCCAGAGCCACTTGGGCCGGTCTCTACTATGCTCGCAGCTGAGACACCCTGGGCCTCACCAGTTGGTCTAGTAGCAGCTGTTGTCTGAGCTCTGCTTGCTTCAGCTACTGACCGTGTTTTCTTTCCTGACTTCAGTTGGGCTTCCCCCTTAGTTGATGTTGCAGTGGTTTTAGTCAGGGTCAGCTTAGGGGCTGACTTATCCCCTTTTTCACATTTATCCCCCTTTTCCCCCTTTTTGGCATCATCAATTACAGCCGGGGTAGGAGTGGATACTTGGAGATTGAGGCTTTTGTAGGAGGCTGACAACTCTTCGAGTTTATCGTTGATCTTTGTCAGGGCCTCATGCAGCTCATTCCTCTCAGAAGCAAGTTCTTCTTTGTAGAATTTGTGAGAGAGGTCAGCTGCAGCCTTAAAGTCATTCAGCTTCTCAGAAACCTTTCCTTGAAGGGCCTGTTGAATATTGTCGAGTCTGAGCTTAGTGGCCTGGGATTGGTTTGAGATTGATTCAGTATGGGAGGACTGAGCGGCCTTGAATTCTTCAAGCAGTTTGGCCTGTCCTTCCTGAATTATTCTGAGCTGATTATCAAAGTCCTTTTTCTGCTGTGCCAGCGCGTTAGAGACAATGGAGGAGACATCAGGGGCAGCTGATTGTGAAATGGAAGATCTCAGCCCCTGAAGCTCAGCGTTGGTGGCTTGAGCAGTTTGCTTCCATGTTTTGTGGATGGCTTTGGCGAGAGCCCTGTTCTGAGTTCCTTGGCTTTTTAGTGCCTTAGCCATGGACTTTGAGCGTCGGCCTTTTGAGCTGGGCGCTACTTCAAACGTTGATTTCAGCAAGAGCTGAGCAGGCTCTGCGGAAGTTGAAGTACCAGCCGCCGACTTCACAGGTCCAAGGATACTGAGTGGTAGTTCAGTAGGAGTGGGTGTATCCTTGTCCTGGGGTTGTTCCTTATCAGGCTTTCTGGGGCCTAAATCATGGGGTGGGTCCTGACCGTCGTGGTCCGACCTGTCTGAAGGGGCTGAGCCTAAAGCCTGCTGCCTTCCATGCAGCAAGGCCAGCATTGCGGCTCTTAGGTCCTCCAGAGTGCCGAGGTCAGCAGGTTGTGAGTAGCCTATCTGCTGCCTTATAACCAGCTCCTCTTCATGCAGTTGTTCGCAGGTGTAGTGAAGAATGAGGCGTAGCTGATTGGGCCACTCCTGGAATCTTAAAAGCATATGGAGTCTGGCCTATTTGGCAATAGTCACCAGATCAGAGTGACCAGAAATCTCCAGTATATGCTCAACAATCTCTCGGAATGCTTGAGATAGAATGGCTGAAGCTTCCATTCCGATAGATTCCTCTTCAGATGCTGTCTCCGAGTCTTCAACATCTATTGGAGACATTGTTTCTCGGCCAGATGGCATCTTTGCGGAGTGGTTGAGCGTTAAGTGGACTGTCCAAGGTTTCTAAATCGCCGCTCTGGGCCTCTTCAGTCTGAACTCCTTGGTCCACTTCTGCAGCTTGTTCAGTGGAGATGGCCTTCTCCACTGACTGAGTGTTCTCTGAGGACTCTGACTCATCAATCAGCTGCATCGGCTGTCTAGGCTGTTCAGCAGTAGCCTCTGGTACTGCCTCGAATTCAGTAGGCACAGCAGGAATGCTTTTCTTCAGGCGCTTTGCCGGTGCCTTAGGAGTTTTTGCTTGAGGAGACCATTTCTTCGTTGGCGTGGTCTTCTGAGGCGTCACCTGCTGATCTGAGGGTCCTGTCCCTATCTGCTGAAGTGCAACAGTTCTGTTGTGGAATCTTTTGCGCTCAGCTTGCATGTTGCTTTGTCGAATTTGGCTGCTTGAGTCATGAACTCTCGGAGAAAGAACTCCGTCCAGTTAATCTTCGCTCTGTCATAGATCGCCATCATAAGCTGTATCTTGGGTCTCGATACTTGATCGAATGAACCCGCTTGGCTTGTCAGTAGCTGCGTCACAATGTACGCCAAGGCTCGGTACTGAGGCAGATTAATAGGTAGTCGTCTATCATATCGTCGTTATATCCGACGGTGCTGACTCCTTCAGCAGGTAGATCGAAGCTCCCCTTCAGTGCCTCCTTGATAGACATCCGCTTTAGTTCCATAGAAGCATCGCCGATAGAGTGAACTGCAAATCTTCCAATGATGTCGCGAGACACCAAGTCTGAATTGAGATTGATCTCAGACACTTGTCTCAGAAGGAAGAACGTCGACTTCCTTGAGAGAAATCCTTCCAGACCTGATTCTCTAAGGGCAGCGAAGATTTCGTCCATGAACTCGAGATCGCAGGCGTCGAATTCCAGGACTGGTTCGCACCAGACACGGTCTTTATCCAAGATTTCCTGCATGTTCTCTGGAACGGTGACTGAAATGTTTGTACTTGCCATTATATCTGTTACAAGAGAAGTCTATCAGTATCGATTTTAATAAAATAGTCTGTATAGCAATTCTGAAAAGAGAGAATAAATTATTGTAACAGATCTAATATCATACCGATGAGAAATCTGATCGTTTAAGAAATATGCAAGAGGGGTTTGCAAAAAAAAAATCAGATTTTTCGTAGTTAAGGATTTGAAGTATGCTAATGGAGGTTTCTAAGATATGATCGAAAAATATATATCAAGGTGAAGATGAACAGTTATCGATCAATGGCCTAGTTTAAAATAGCTTTTATGAGATGGACGGTCAAGATTAAAAAGGTCTATTATAGGTAATGATCAAATTTGCCGCCTAAGTCAAAAGCCAGTTGTAACTTGCCTTAGTAGTAACTATGATACGACATGCATTAAATGCGTGGCAGAGTTAAGCATACTTATACATGGAATGTCGTGCATTAAATGTAAGTCGTTAATATTAAATGACAATCCTTGAGATATTAAATACGATGTTGATTCTGAGCAATAAATGCATATTACAGTTCTATTAGAAACTACTGAGTAGAGATACGCAAACCTGTCAGCTGAACATCGTAGTCAGCTGATACCTCGTGTAGATGGTTATTGTCTCTACGTGCGAGTTTACTCGATGCGAGAGTGAACATTCCCCCCTTCTTGAATGCTCCTCTCCTGAAACCTTTTACTGACTGGAGTCAGTAGGATCCAGCAGACCTAGCTCTACTGAAAGTTCTCTGAATTTGGATTCAGCTAGAGGCTTGGTCAGTATATCAGCCCTTTGTCGATCAGTGTGGATCTTCTCCATCCTGATATCCTTCTTTTCAACATGGTCACGAATGAAGTGATGTCTGATGTCCACGTGCTTGCATCTTGTGTGAAGTACAGGGTTCTGAGTGATTGCAATGGCACGGTGCATCGTCGCGAGAAGATTGGCACTTCATTCTGAATGACGTCATAGTCTCGTAGCTACTGTCTCAGCCAAAGGATTTGGGCGCAGCAACTTCCGGCAGCCATGTATTCAGCTTCAGTAGTTGACGTGGCTACTAAGTGCTGTTTCTTTGAAAACCATGAGATCATCTTACTACCAAGGAACTGACACGTTCCTGAAGTTGACTTTCGGTCAATTCTACACCCTGCATAGTCAGCATCAGAGTAACCAGTTAGTTCTATATTATCATCAGCTGGATACCATAAACCCATGTCAGGTGTTCCTCTGAGATAGCGGAGAATCTTCTTTGCTGAGTCCATGCGACTCTGCTTTGGATTCGCCTAAAATCGAGCACAGACACCTACAGCATAAGTTATGTCAGGACGAGTAGCTGTTAAATATAATAAAGAACCAATTATAGCACGAAATTCAGTTTGGTCTACTGATACTCCCTCCTTATCAAGATCAATTTTCATGTTTGTGTTCATTGGGATCTTGATAGGTTTGCCAGATGTGCAACTGAATCTTTTGATGAGGTCTCGAGTGTATTTGCCTTGATTAATGAACGTCCCTTTTTTAGATTGTTTGACTTGGAAACCGAGGAAGTAGTTCATTTCTCCCATCATTGACATCTCGAATTTATCCTTCATCATCTTTTCAAATTGTTGGCACATGATGACATTCTTAGATCCAAATATGATGTCATCTACATAGATCTGCACAAGTAGTAGATCGTCTTCCAGTCGAATGCTGAATAGAGTGCGGTCTACTGTGCCTTTTTGAAGAAGAAACTCAGATAGGGTATCGTAGCAAGCCCTGGGTGCTTGTTTTAACCCATACAGAGCCTTTCTGAGTCTATACACCTAATGTCCCTGATGAAAGCCGGGCGGTTGTTCCACGTAGACTTCTTCTTTCAGTACGCCGATAAGGAATGCAGACTTCACATCCATTTGATAGACTCTGAATCTTTGATGTGTTGCATAGGCCAGGAATAGTCTAATTGCCTCCAATCTTGCAACTGGAGCGAAAGTCTCATCGAAATCTATTCCCTCAGCTTGACAGTAGCCTTTTGCCACGAGTCTTTCTTTGTTCCTTACTATGACGTTGTTTTCATCCCGCTTGTGCTTGAAGACCCATTTTGTTCCAATAATATGTTGATGCCGGGGTCTATCAACAAGCTTCCAAACGTCGTTTCTCGTGAACTGAATCAGCTCCTCCTGCATAGCTAGGATCCAGTCAGCATCTTTTAATGCATCCTCAATCGTCTGAGGTTCGTCAGTAGACAAGAAGCAGGAATATAAGGCGCTTTCTCCTTGACAGAATCTGGATCTTGTCTTTACTCTTGCTGAGGGATCTCCAATAATCAGATCAGCATGTGAGCGTCCAGCCACGATCTACGATGTTTCAGTTCTTCATCTGAAATTTGTACAACACAGATAGTAGGCGAGTTAGGCATTTCAGTTGTACTATTCTGAGATTGAAGCATTTCAGTAATGAGAGTGTGATCCACTGAGTCACTAGGTTCAGGGGCATTCAGCTCAGGAACACTAATAGATGTTCCCCCTGAGTTGTTATTCTCAGTAGTGGTCTCAGTTACCTCTGGGGTTTCTTCATCGACCTGAGTTACCTGGGATTGATTCTGCTCAGGAGAATCAATCGGCTCAGCTACATTTACTGTTGGTTGAGATTCAGTAGACTTGTTTTCAGACTCCTCATCTGAATCATCATCCCAACAAAGCTGGATCTTCTTGACTTCGTCTTTTAGGCTTAGATCCTGTAGCTGTTTACTGATGTCCTCAAATTCAGAATTAGAGTTATTGCTCCTGTCTTCAGTAGCAAACTCATTAAAAACAACATGAGGGCTTTCCTCCACGCAAAGGGTTCGACAGTTGAATACTCTGAAAGCTTTGCTGACCCGAGAGTATCCTAAGAATACTCCCTGATCTGACTTGCTATCAAAAGTTTTCAGCTGATCTTTCCCATTATTGTGGATAAAGCACGAGCACCCAAAAATATGGAAATATGATAGAGAAGGTTTCCTGCTGTTCCATAGTTCATATGGTGTTCTCTTATGTTGCTTTGTCAGTAGAGAACGGTTCTGAGTGTAACAAGCAGTATCAGTGGCTTCTGCCCAGAATTTGGCTGGGAGTCCTGAGTCTGCGAGTAGAGTTCTAGCTGCTTCTTTGAGAGTTCTGTTCTTCCGTTCAACAACTCCATTTTGCTGGGGTGTGCGTGCAGCCGATGTCTCATGCTCTATTCCTTCTGCTTTGCAGAACTCCTCCATCATAGAATTAAGGAACTCAATTCCTTTATCAGAACGAATTTTGATAATTTTGGTGTTCTTCTCGACACTGAGCCTTTTCAGAAGCCTTGGTAACTCTGTTTTGACGTCAGACTTGTTGGCAATGAATATGACCCAAGTGTAGCGCGAGTAGTCATCGATGACCACTAAAGCATATTTCTTGCCTCTGATCGTCACTGGAGAGACTGGACCGAACAAATCTATATGTAGCAGCTGAAGGATTCCATCAGTGGAAGGAGATGGAACAGGAGGATTTTGATTCCTTGTTTGCTTTCCCTTCAGACATGCTTCACACTGAGTGTCTTTGCTGAATACTTCATTCGGCAGTCCTCTTGCTAGAGTGTTTCTTGCTAGTTTGTTAAGCGTCTTGAAGTTGAGATGGCTGAGTCTCCTGTGCCACAGCCACCCCCATTCGGTTGTCGTTCTTCGCTAACAAACAAGCTTTAGGTTCAGCTGAGTTCCAGTCAGCCACATAGATATTCTTCTTGCGCGAACCTGATAACACTGTTTTCCCTGTGAATTTATCAATGACATCACAGAAACCAGCGTCAAATATCACTCTATTCAAGTTATCACAAAATTGACTAACAGAGAGAAGGTTATGCTGAAGTCCTTCAACATATGATACTCTAGGAACTGTGGCAGTTCCAACGCTGAGTGTTCTGAATCTTCTTGTGTAGCCTTTAGCGTTGTCTCTAAACTCGATTATGGGTCCTTCTTCAGCTGTATAATTCTTCAGTAGGTTCCTTTGGTACGTCATGTGTCTTGAGCATCCGCTGTCCACATACCAAGGATCTTTGTGCACCTGCAAAACAGAATTATATTCAGGTACCCTTTATTCTTGATTTTGGGTCCTTAGATGTTAGTTTTAGTAACCCCAAATTCGTCTAACGACCCCGGTGGTCTCGGACAGTTTCTTTCCTCTTGAGTCAACATATTTGACCACCGGGTGGTCGTTGCTTGACTTCTTAGGCTTTTACGGTTCGGGAGTCCGGATCTTCGAACCGGTGGATTGCTGACCTTTGCCTTTTGTGCGATCTTCTTCTTCTTCTGACTCTTGGATCCTCTTCTGACTATAGGATCATAATAATATGACCCATACTGAGCTGGATGTGTCGGTGGGGTGGTCCATACTCGATCGGCCCACTTTGGCTTCTTTGGTTCCCCCTTCGACCGAACGGGGTGTTTTGGTGCGATCTTTTGGTCGGATTGCTGACGTGTAGGATGAGGTGTTGTCATCTTTTGTTTATTCCTTGCTAAGGGGTTCAGAATATTTGCATTGATTGTCTCCCCTTTAACAAATCTATCAGCAAGTCGCACTTCTGAGTGTACTGGGGTAGATGAGGAAGCTCCCTGGCTGAAACCAAGTCCTTCCTTGCAGTGCTTAGGCTTGTTGCTTGCTAGCATAGCCTCTAGCTTCTTTTCAGCGCCCATGTACCGCTCAGTCATCAGGTTCCTCCAGACATCATCACTTTTCTTCAGTGTGTCGTGCTCGGTCTGAAGTCCTGATAGTTGTTGCTTTAGTAGACTTAGTTCAGCATCTTTCTGAGTTAAGTCCTTGGTCAGAACTGAGATCTGATCTTCTTGATCCTGAGACTTGGCCAACAGAGAGTTTATCTCCTCCCTGAGTCTCAACACAAGTCCTTCAGACTCAGTAGAGACCTGACTCTCCTGAGAAAGTCTCTGATTCTCCACTTTCAGGGTATCCAATTCCTGAACAGTCTTACTGAGCTGCAGACTCATCTGAATCTGTTCGTCTAGAAGTTCTTCATATGTTGTACTGATGTCCAGATTCTCGTCTGCTCCTGATACAGTGTCGTGTGTGCAGCGTGAAGAGGAGTTAAATGGTTCATGAGAATTTACCTCATCCTCTTCTCCTGCCACTAGGCACTTTTCAGTAGCTTCTTTAGCTTCATGCTCTAGGGCCATGAAAGCTGCTTCATCATCAAATGAATTCATAAAGGAGTCGACTTCTTCTGAGTCGTCTGAGATTTCGCCAGCTATGTATGCTTGTCTTTTCTTGGCGAATTTCTCTCTCCTTCCTTTACGTGTTGCGCGTTCAGCACTACTGAGCTCAGGACAGTCATACTAATAGTGTCCTGACTTTTTGTAGTTGTAGCAAGAGATGACTCTTTCTTCTTTGCTTTCGCTGTCTTTAGATGGAGCTGAGTCATCCCTCTTTCTGCATTCAGAAGACTGTGAGTCAGGAGTGCGCTTTTGCATGTATTCAGACTTACCTTTTGTTTCTCGATAGGCTTTAGTCACTTTTCTGCGCCTCTCCTTCACCATCTGATATTTTACAGCGAGCAGCGCGTACTTCTGAGTTAAACTTCCTTCTTGTATGTCAGTTAGTGAAGGTTCAGTTTTGCTTGACGCGGGAGATGTTGTGCTGACTGATGCTTTGAAAGCATGGTCAATTTTGGTGTCAGCTTCAGCTTTCTGCTTCCGTTGAGGTCTGTCAAACTCTAATTCCTCTGCTTGAAGTTCTGAAAAGATATGGTCAGGAGTAACAATATCTAAGTTAGAATGGCGTAATAATGTAGCAAAAGGAGTCCAATGACCGTCTGACAGTGCCCTCAGTATCTTGAGATTCATCTCTCGGTTGGAGAATGTCTTTCCCAGCCCGTTGATGGAGTTCATCAGATTCGTAAATCTGTCATTTAGATCTTCTATTTTGTCACCAGGCATGAGAGACAAGCTCTCCAGCTTTTGGAGTTCCAGCGCAAGTTTGTTGGCTTTGATCTTCTGAGTCCCCCGACTCAGTAGCGCTAGAGCATCACAGAGTTCCTTAGCTGTCTTGCATTCCTGAACCCTGCCGAGATAAGAATCACTTAAGGTGGTTAGTATGGCATTCCTGGCGACTCGGTCTAAGTTATGATATTTCTTCTCCTCAGGGGTGAAGAGACTTCTGTCCTTGGGAATCTTCTTTCCGGTCACCATTCCTCCTCCAGCTGTTTGATCCTGAGTTACGACACTATCTATCATAGGAACGATAGGTCTTTCCTCAAGTACTTCGGTCATGCTGTCGTGAAGGGAAGTCAGATGAGCCTCCATTCTGACCCGCCATACCCCATAGTTCTCTACTGAGAACATGGGTACCATCCTTATACCTGACATATCAGACATGATGAATAATAATATGAGTGTAGAATGATATGCAGTGAAAACGTTTTTCCGGATCCGTTCAAGTAGACCAGTTTCAAGATAACAAGAGTCTTATAGAACTCCTGCTCTGATACCAATTGTTGGTCCCGAGAGCACGTTCAGGTGTAGAGGGGGGGGGTGAATACACCTGAATCCTATTTTCTCAACTTTGAACACGAACAGTCCTGTTCAGGAAAGTGTCGTACTGAAAGAATTCAGCAGACCAAATAGTTGTTCTGAATCGTGTTTGGCAAAGAGTCTGACTCTACTGAGATCTGCTAGCTGACTGAGTCAGAATTCAGTATCAGTAGATAGAGTTCAGTGGTGCGGAAATGTGTAGGCCCAAATCAGTTGAGTGGAAAACGTTTTATCAAGACAGTCTCAATTCAGCAGAAAAAATAGTTCAGTATGCTGAGACTTAGTTATATGATTTTAAAGGATAATTTTCAGTATGAACAGTTAAAATCAATGCAACAGTAAATAAGAGAGCAAGCGAGAGACACAGATTTTTAAAGTGGTTCGAATATACAGGATCCTACGTCCACTGTCCCGAAAGGTCAGGAGGCTATTTATTATACTGAGTTAGTCTCAGTCAGCTTGTACACAGGACAAAGCCACGTCTTGGAATTTATACTGAGCAAGTCTCAGCTTACAACGGTTATCAAACTAAAGTGTTTGACAAACTCTCCAACAGTGAAGGAGTCCTTTTACAATAAGGATTAGGTTCAAATATGAACTCCTTCGTCTAAGCTATGGATATGATCGGTTGAGCTTAGGGTTAGAGGGATAGGGAATGAGAATATAACTTCTAGAACGACGAACAGTTGAGTTTAGCTTTGGGTTCGTGTAATGTCGTTTGGCTACTAGAGGCTTGTATATCGGTTAAGCTTGGTTCCCTTATGAGCTAGGATGTAGTCTTTCACCGAAGATAGATCTTTGAGTTCTTGCGGAAGACTTAAGCTTTTCGGATTGCTCGTTTGAATGCTCTCTTCTTGTTTTAGTTCTCTTTCCTTGTTTGCTCATGAAGTAGCAGTCGTAGTAGTGCTTTCAAAAACTTGAATCATCCCTCTATTTATAGAGAAGAGATTGGGAAAGATCCGTTGGAGATGATGATCCCTTTCTCACTCTTTTGGTAGCTAACGGCTCTTTTGAAAAAGGTGACAGTGTCCTTTCCCTCCTTTTCTGGAAATATGTTGACTTGCAGCTTTAGTAGGTAAAAAGGCACGTGTCTGCTTGTCATTCGTCGAGGTTTTGCAGAGTAGTTGAGATAGAACGGACTTCGAGGCATAATGAAGCTGACTTCTCTCTTCCTCGTATTTGACTATGCTGATTATCGTTCAAAAGATCTGACAGTTCGTAAGGCATGCTCGCCGTTACGAGTCCGATCCTTTATAGAGTACCGAATTTACTCTCCGAAGGTCGGCTCTTAGTTCGATGAACTACTCCTGCCGAGTTCGGTTCCACCGACTCCTTCGCATATCTTGCTCCCGCCGAGTCCAAGATCTCACGAGTCTTCTACATCTGGTGCTGAGGCTGATAATCTACTGAACGCCTAAACCAGAGCAGAGTGTCTTCTGAGTCTGAACCCTCAGAGACAAAAACAATTACAACGGAATGGTTCACCAATCAGATAGGGTTTTGGGATCTTCAAATCTTAAAACAAATTCAGAGCACGAGGCTACTGAGCTTTGGTCAGTTAAGATAGAATCATTTCCCACTAAGTATGACTGTGCTGAGGATAGAATCATCACCCAACAGAAACATTGTATTTGGGTACAGTTGTTAATTCATATGCACATAATTTGTATTTCTTCTGCACATTATATATATTTCGTATGCACACTAAGGGGTATTGGGACAGCATGTTCATTTCGTATATAACAGTGTACTTGCACACCATGTGTATTTCATATGCACATTCATTAATAATTTTATGCACATCTTTGAACAGATGACTGGGAAGAGAAAGACAGCGGGTTCAGTCGGTGGTTCGAAAGGTGAAATCAGTTCAAAGACAAGAAAACGCGGAAAGATAGATGTGACAGGGGGGAATGTGGATAAGAAAACGGGGAAAGATAGATGTATTTCATATACATGTATAGAATGTACATATGAGTAGCCAGAGAAAGACAACTATGTTCATGGGCGACGACAAAGGAAGGATGGAGATGTGGCTTATAGGAAAAAGTGCATACAAATTATAGAGAATGTGCTTA
Source organism: Lavandula angustifolia (assembly GCA_028984105.1). Lineage (NCBI taxonomy): Eukaryota > Viridiplantae > Streptophyta > Magnoliopsida > Lamiales > Lamiaceae > Lavandula > Lavandula angustifolia. The sequence goes on along the minus strand of CM054809.1, from coordinate 10,700,469 downwards.
GAACACACAAAATGTGCATATAAATTAAAAAAAATATGAATAGAACATACACAAAATGTGCATATAAATTTAAAAAAAATGTGCATAAAACTCACACAAAATGTGCGTAGAAAATATTGACGATATCAGTCGAGACCCTCCTTCAAAATTCCTTGTTGACTAAATTAGAAAGACAAAATACCAAAATACCCTTAATGAGGCTTGAAAAAATTATGAAAATTACGAAAATGCCATTAATGAGCTCCTTAATCTTGACCACACATCTTGTAAAGTAAGGGTTGAGATTTGTTCTCATTTCTCTCAATAAGGCCTTGTTCTCAAATTATCCCTCTTCTATATATATATGGGAAATGGATCATATGAGATCTTAATCTCAAAAGAGATACGAGAACCGATCTCGTCCATCCATTTCGTAAATCTAAGGCTATCATTTTATCCCTAAAAGGAATTTAAATTTAAAGCAAAAAATGAATAATTCACCTCATTAAGGGCAAATATGTAATCTTTCTCATTTCTTTTCCCTAGTTGTTTTTTCTTCCGTTTCATAATCTGCCACCCCCGTTGTTCAAAACTTCATTGTCAGCGGGCTCGTTTTCTTCAAATCGACCAATCGGAAGTCGTTTATTTCCCGTGGGTATCGAAGTTCTATGTTTTTTGCGTGATTTAAACTCGTTTTCCCGGTCGATTTATCCCAATTATTGCCGATTTTGAAGAATCATTTCTGCACATTTTTCGATTTTTTACAGATTTTGCTGCGAAGGTAAGAATTACTTATGGTTTTGGTCTGTTTGGTAGTTCGATATTTGTGGAATGATTTGTTGGGTTCAAATTCTTGAAGGTCGATTTCATTTCAGCGGTTTTTTGTATACATTTTTGGATTTATAGGGTAGAAGTCGTTTTTATTGGTGATTAGGGTTTCTGTACTTGATTTATGAGATGTATGTATTCTTTTTCTGTTGTAGATTCACTATTATAATTTATGCATACGTAAATACAATGTTCATGCATATGTATTTGTTAGTTTATGCTGATACTGTGTAATATTCATGCAGTTTGTTGAATGGCTGAACCGTTACAGTCAATTCTGTCTCTTGAAGGTATCATTCTCTCAATACAATATTCATGCATATGTATTTGTTAGTTTATGTTGATACTGTGTAATATTCATGCATGCAGTTTGTTGAATGGTTGAACCGTTACAGTCAATTGTGTCTCTTGAAGGTGTTCAAGAATTCAAATATCAATTTTGTTCCAGATTCTTATGTCCTTTCTCGTTGGGGTAGAAATGTGTCTTTCAAACGTTTTGATAAGTCTTCGGAAGTTGGGAATGTCGGCATTCTGCTGCAGATGTCACTAAGAAGTTGTTGGACGTAGTATTCAAATGTGCGGGTTTGGTTATCGGCAACCCTGCACGTATGAACGAACTACTGTCTGATTTTGATGATTTGGTCAACAAATATCAGATTGATGATGACGGCGGTTCAAGTAGTGAGGTTAACCAAAACATGTTTGAAAGTTTTTATGGCTCACATATCCCTCAAGATGTCGAGGTTCTGCCACTAGATCAAGTAATAACCAAGGGATCGGGCAGTAGACTACAGTCTAGGAAGGAGGCGACATTGCGTACTAAGTTGAAGCCTCAGAGGATGTGTCGGAAATGCAACCGGATGAGACATCACGATTCAAGAAACTGCCCTAACGTTAAGGATGTAGAAGATTTGTGTTAAGTTTTTATGCAGGCCTTAGTAGAGACCTATGCACTGAACCATTTCATTATTTTGACTAATTTGTATTAACTGAATCGCTTTTACTTTATTTTATGTTATTTTCATGCATACCACCGTTATTTTTTATGCTTGTGTTTTATGATTTTCATACATATATACTTTACTTCTCAAGTTCAACCTTTATGGTACTGATTATATTCAAGGTTTTATATATCATGCATACCGTATTGAATTTTCATGCATTTGGTTTATGACTTCATGCATATCTATATATGTTCTCATGTTCAACTTTTATGTAAATGATTATGTTTAAGGTTTTATATTTCATGCATATCGTATTGTATTTTCATGCTTATGATATGTATTTTTTTTGCATATCCATTTTTTTTCTACAAGATTGTTTATATATCTGCATAGTCCCCAATTTTTTTTTTTTGCATAAAAAACAAGTTATAAATGCATAACTTAGAATACTTGGATATACCAAAAGAAGTTTTCCACTACATTTCTTCCATCACTTAATCCTTAAAAAGCATAAACACCTTTTGCTTTGGCCCACAGCTTGCCTTTCTCATCCACTTTATTCTTCTTCGTCATTTCCTTCACTTTGCTATCTTTCACCTTCTCCTTCCCTTTATTCACCAAATTTATTAAAGGAAGATCCTCGTCCAGCTGTGTTGTTCTCTTCCTCTTTCCTTTACCTCGTGATCCTCCTGCTTTTTTAGAATATTCACTTAGTATGCATGCAGTTTTTTCACTGAATTTATGCATATAACTCTCATATTTCTTGCATATCAGTATTAAAATTTATGCATACCACTAACACACAAAACTTTTCAGAATATTTTATTTTTATGCATATGACTCGCGTATTTTATGTTAACCATTATGTTTTTTTATGCTGACCACAGTAAATATTTATGCAGACACAACATCAATTATATGTACCAAACAAATTTTATTTTATGCTAACGATATCCTATGTTTCTGCTAATATAGATCTACTTTAATGCTGATGCGCAATAATCATATATTTTCTTTTTTAGGCATACGGAGACTCAATTTCAACCACATAAGACAAATGATTCATCTCATGATTCATTGCAATAATGCTCGCAAACAATTATAATATGAAATAAATTCACCTAAGAAATCCAAAAATTACTAACCTACGTCCATGGTGTAACCGTTGCAATCGAAATACGAAAAGCAATATTCGAGGCCTGAAATCCACAAACAAACCATTTTACAATGAAAACAACCTAAATCAACAAATCAATAACATTCCCATGAGCATGGATTTTACAATGAAAAACAAGCTAACAGGCTAAAACATTACATGAGCATCAATTAGACCATTCAAAAACACAAAATCGCTAATCGGTTTCGGTTACAATAGGGTTTAGGGTTTTTGTAATAGCTAATTTGTTTCAGTTTCCTTAAAATCACAAAATCGTCCCCTTCCGTATTGAGCAAGGTCATCGGTTTCAAAAGGGTTTCATTCACAACAACAATCATATCTCTAAAACACAAAATCATCCATGAGTAAACTAAATTAAGAAACGAAAACATGAAACATACCTGAAATTTCGTCGATTACAGGGATTTGTAGTCGATTTGTGCGAATTTGTAGTCGATTTGGGGACTGAAATACGAAAACAATTTTTGCGAAGATTATGCTTCCATCTGCAAATCTACTGTTTCTGGAACCGGTTACAAGAGGGTTTATAGCAGTTTCGTAGCAGTCGGAAGTTTGGGAGTAGTGGATTCTCTCGATTATGGAAGGAAGTTTTCGAGAATTTGGGGAGTAGTCTAGCGCCGTTTTCGCTTTCTATGAGTTTTGAAAGAATGAATTCTATCGCCCGCCCAAATCATAAACTATTTCTATGCCCAAAACACCCTTTCCCCATTTTTTTTTTAAAGATAGAAGGGGTTGATATTGGTCATTAGATTATGACCGATCGACGCTTAGGATCGGTTCTTATATCTCTTTTGAGTGTTGGATCTCCCTAGATCCACACCTTATATATATATATATATCATACTTTAAACAACAAGGATATATTCATGCATATATATATATATATATATATATATATATATATATATATATATGCATAGCCATATACACCTCCTTAGAGGGTGAAAAATGAACACATCTACACCTTCCATTTCTAAAATCTAAGGCTATGATAAAATGAACACTATTTAATTATTAATAATCATTGAATTTCAATAAGGGTAATATAGTAATGTTCCTTTATTTTTTTATCCCTACTATTAATTTAATATTTTAATCCCAACTCTCACACATTTCTCTCTTTGTCTCTCTCCTTTTTTTCCCTTTTTCTATCGTCTCTCTCCTCCCACCCTCTTCTTTTTTTTTTCCCTTTTCTGTCGTCTCTCTCTCCTCCCACCTTTTTTTTTCTCTCTCTCTCCCTATATCGTCTCTCTCTCCTCCAACTTTTTTTTTTCTCTCTCTCGTATGACTATACAAGTGCATCAAATAAAGAATGAAAGTGTATTACGATATGCCTATAAGTGCATCAACATTTGTCTTCGAGAGCATTAGATTTCTCAATCTCCTTATTTTTTTCTATTTTTTCGTTTTATGCTTTATCTTAGCAATCCAAAAACTGAACGTAATTAGGTTATTAAGTTTTTTTTAATAAACTAGATGTAATTTTTTAATTTTAATTTGATTAGTGCATCGAATAACAAAGGAAAGTGCATCGAATAACAAGGAAAGTGCATCATGATATGTTTGTAAGTGCATCAGAATTTGTCTTCGAGAACATTAGATTTCTCAATCTCGTTATTTTTTTTATTTTTTCGTTTTATGCTCACCAATTGTTTTGTTTGTTTTGTCTATCCAAAAATTGAATTTAATTAGTTTATTACGTTTTTTATAAACTATATGTGATTTTTTAATTTTAATTTGATGAGTGCATCGAATAACAAAGGAAAGTGCATCGAATAACAAGGAAATTGCATCAGATAACAAAGGAAAGTGCATCACGAACAGTATACGTATTACATTTCATGTCTGATGACTTTCATATCGGTCGGGGGAGAGAGAGAGAGAGAGAGAGAGAAAGAGAGAAAAGAGAGGGAGGAGAGAGAGAGAAGAGAGACGATAGAGAGAGAGAAAAGAGAGGGGGAGAGAGAGGCACGAGAGAGAGAGAAAAAAAAGAGAGAGGGAGGAGAGAGAGAGAGAAGAGAGGGAGGAGAGAGAGGCACGAGAGAGAAAAAAAAAGAGAGGGAGGAGAGAGAGAGAGAAGAGAGGGAGGAGAGAGAGGCACGAGAGAGAAAAAAAAAGAGAGGGAGGAGAGAGAAAAAAAAAGAGAGAGAGAAAAAAAAAAAAAAGGAGGAGAGAGAGAAAAAAAAATTGGGGTTTAATTTAATGGTTGGGGATAAAAAAAATAGATTATCAATTTAACCTTTAGCTATTAAAAATAAAGAAAAAAACTTATTTTATAATTAAGTAAGTATAAATCCTAGCCATCTATTATTGAAATCTAATGGTGTAGGATTGTTCACTTTTCACACTCTAAGGGGGTGTTCACCATCATTAAGGAACACTATCTTAATGAAGGAACTAGGAATACATCATAACCTTCCATTTTGTAGATGTATGGTCAAGATTCTGGTAGAATTTTTTAAGTTAGAAAACAACATTTATTATCATTAAGGGTATAAATGTCCTTTTAACATTTATTTCATTTTAATATTTATATTATGAATCTTATATTTTTAGAATACACCTTCGTACTCACCATTATTATTCTTCAAATTACTGTTTATGTATTTTATTTAACTTTATTTTGATTTATTTTATTTTATTTTAATAATTAATTAATTAAACCACCCAAATTATGTGATTTTTCACATTTGTTTTTTCATTTTTTTTTTCTTCTTCACCTTAATTTGAATAATTAACGAAAGTCTGTACAATTATTAATCAAAGTGCATATAATTTTCAATCAAAGTGCATATAGTTCTCAAAAGTGCATACAATTTTTAATCAAAGTGCATAAATTTTTTAATCAAAGTGAATCCAATTTTTAATCAAGGTGCATATAATTTTTTTAAATTAAAATGAAAAATCATGACTTGAATATGAGCACATAAACAAAAACTACAAAAAAACAATCGAGTTTCAATTTCTCCCAATTTCAAAGCCTTTGTGCATAAACATTTTTTATCAAAATGCAGACAATCATCAATAAAAGTGCATAAACCTTTTAACCTGAGTGGATACACATTAACTCGAACTAAATCTGCAATTGAAACTGCATAAATCTTTTAATCAAAGTGCATACAATCATCAATAAAAGTGCATAAACCTTTTAATCAAAGTGAATCCATTGCTCAGAGTTCTAAAATTAAAAAAAAAAACTATAGAAATTAATTTAGTATTAAAAAAAAATTGATCTCTCCATATCAGAGTTGTAAGATTAAAAAAAAATGACATAAATTAATTAAATTTGAAAAAAAAAACTATAGAAATTAATTTAGCATTCAAAAAAATTTGATATCTGCATAACAAAGTTCTAAGATTAAAAAAAAGGACATAAATTAATTTAGCACTGCAAAAAATTTAATCTCTGCAAATCTCTATAGATCGCGGCGGCAGCGAAGCAGAGATAATCGAATCTATGCAAATCTCTCCAGATCGCAGCGACAACAATGGAGGTTGACCGGATGACTCTAGATCTCTACAAATCGTGCGCAGCAACACAGATGGTGGCGGGATCTTTGTAGATCTGAGACGAGAGAGATAGGGAAATAAGAGATAAGAGAAACAACCAACAAATTTGGTGCTCTTCAGATCTGGATACTGACGGCGGTGCGACGAGGTTGTCAATTGAGAAACGGCGACGCGGCGGTGAAGGGGCCGTGGGACTTGGGCGGCAGATTTAAGATTTCTGGTAGAGAGGGGAGAGAAATATGAGAGAGGGTAGAGAGAAATATAATGGAGAGAGAGTGAAATACGATAGGGGAGAGAAATAAAATGGAGAGAGAGAGTTTGAAGAGATATTATGTAGTTCCATTCTTTTTTCAAAATTGTATAATTTCTACCAATTTTGCCCTTTACTACATCAAACATAATCTAAGCTTTGTTTTTTTTATTTTAATTTAATAACTGATCTATACCACACATTTAATAAATTGGAGGGATGAATTTTGTTCTTAATTCCTTCATTAAGGGGGTGTTCCTTATTGAACTCTCCCCTATATATATATATATAGCATACTTTAAACAACAAGGATATATTCATGCATATATGTATATATATATGCGTAGCCATATTTTTCATCATCTTAATCATGATTACATACGTTAATATATATAATTTGTGTCCTTACTTTCATTAACATAAACAAGCAGGAGAACAGAAGCATAACATTAAATAATCTACACCCCGCAAACGGCAAAATCCTTTCGGAAAATATGTTTATCAGATTTAATTATAATTCTTGAATCACTCGTTCTTACAGTGGAATACATAATACATAAGTTATCCTAAATTCCAATTTCTAGAGCTTATACAAAATCATTCAATTATAACATAAGAACATATGTATTATCTAATGCATAATAGATAACCCTTTTCATAACAAATTATAATTCTTGGATGCTCATAAGGAGAATATATTCAAATTAGGAGAAAATCTCATACACAGTTGAATTAATTAAAGGTGTCATAAATTGTAAACAGTAAATCAATTCTAACATAATTATCAGCACATTATGAAAAAACATGGGTTAATATTAAAAAAAATGGCAATAATTATGACGGTGTAAAATTCATGCTATCATTATTATGAATAATTAACCAACAAAAGCAAAAATCACGTCATTTACGTTCAACATAGAGAATTCATCAGGATGCCTTCATCGCTAGTTTTTGAGAGACATGTATTATCAAAAGCTAATCGAATCGCAAGTTCGGTGACGGAAAAAATCTATTTTAAATTCATGGACAATCACGTGTTTGTTAACCTAAGTTCTGATATTACATGGATTAATTACATGAATCTTAAGATCTTAAACTACATAATTATCACATGATATATAAAATAAGTAAGAGGAATCAAGAATACCTCCTTCCATTGGTTTGAATAGTTGACTCGGTAGATTTTGCTACTATAAATTTGTTTCTCTCCTTGACTATGAACCGTGACTCTAAAATAATCTATTTATAGACGGAGAGATGATCGATTTCTAATTGGAATAGCATACACATTAAATATCTAGTCCATTATAGACATAAATTATCTCTTTAATAATAACCACCTACCGGATTTAACATATATCCCTTATAAAAAAATGTATTCCTATTAGTTCACAATAATGAATGAGATATTGATAAATAATCACCCTATCTTAACCCAGAATAATTTGGCTCTCGCAAATTTAAAGAGAACAGTTGAAAATTCTATCGGCCAAACTTGAGTTATGTAAATTGTGGTCCAACTAAAGCCACATCATTTTTTTCGAAAATTAGCATTATCTTGTCGTTTAATATTTTATTGCGTAAATTATCAATAATACGTGGAGGAAATAGCAATTTTGATTCTATATCTTTCAAATACTAGTAATTTTGGTCCCATTACTTCTTATGCGGCGATTTTAGTCTCGTATATTTTTAATATCGGCAGCTTTGGTCTCATAACTTTATAAGTGGTGATTTCGATCCTGTATCTGTTTATTATTGGCGATTTTGGTCCATAACTTTTTATGCGGTTATTTTAGTCCCATTTACTTACGATTTTGGTCCTATAATTCTTTATGCGGCGATTCTAGTCCCACAACTTTTCAATACGAGTGTTTTTGTTCTCATATATTTTATGCGGCAAAATTGTCATTTCCTCATAATATGTGAAATGACTAAACCTGGACCACAAGGTCTTATTCAACATAGAAATTTTCGGAATGGGGGAGGGGTTTGCCCTCAGCTTCCCCGTATTGTAGGATTGTAGAACTAAATTTCCTTTCAGTTTTAAAATATATCCCTATTTCACTCTCCGAAATTGTAAATTCATTCCATAAAAGTGTAAATTTTGTCCCCTTCATTAAATTGAATATTTGCATCCTCAAAACTATGGATTTGTTCCCCTAACCCTATATCAGCGTCTACTCTATGGTAGAATCAAGTTAGGGGCATGAGAGGCACTCACGGTTCAAAAACTAACAACGTATACGCACATTGGATCAAGCATTAGTCTTGGTCTAACAAGAACCAACAGAAGACAAACATGAGAAAAGCAACAGAGGGAAGAAAACACTTTGCCCTCTCTCCACAATTAACATGATTCATACTCCCACATTTCAGTCGATCAACATGAAATTGAGCAAACCTAAACACGAAAAAAGAATCACTTTCTCTCGAGGAATTCAAATACTGAATGGGGCATCAAAGGCATGAATGATGTATGTAAGGACCAGAGCTAATGCCATCAGGCCATATGCAATTCCTTGGTCGATTGCAGTCCCTGTTGATGGAAATGAAGAGTATATCAGACAAAAGCTTCATTGACATTTAGTCAGTTGTATTTATTTCTTCATGCATCAACACAAACACATCATATCACAAGTTTAGATTAGTAACTGGTGCATAAATAGAACAGCAGCAGTGCATGCCCAACAATTTCCCGCATTAGCATTCTATTTTACATTTTCTACAGCAAGGGTAACTAGGCATAAGAGTTCAATGCATGCAGCAGTGGTTCAAGTTGATCATCATTAGCATAACGGCAAAGATCACTCTCTTGAGTGTTTGTTTTCACCTTGTGAACATTAGAAGACAAAACATAAAAGATAGACTTGTTATATTTCTCAAGAAATCAAGTAAGCATTTAGCAACGGACCAACGTAGGATGTGTTGGGTTTGTTGGGCTCCCAACTAGTGGAAAACAAAGCCCACTTCTTTGAGGCCCATTTTTGAGGAAATATATGTTTCCTTCTTGAATGAGAGCAGACGTGTTTTTCTTGGCAGAGGGTAGAGAGAGAGATTCAGAGAAAGAAAAGAGAGGCAACAGTTTCTCATTTCCGACGATCGGAAGTTCATATGTTGTCGGATTGGCTGGAAATTTTAACTGGAGACAGAAGACACATCGTTCTTCATTCTGACCAAAGGGATCGAAATTCTGACGGTTAGATTTTGAGTTAAAATTTCTGGATCTCAGCTTCTGGTTGTGTAAGCGTTTTTACGTCTTTGTTTCCGTATTGTGATACTAGTGCCTTCGTAATCTTGTTAAGGGCTAGATATCATTTTGTACTTGCTGGGTTGTACTCTCTCTACTTGTTTTAGTGAATTTGGTTAGACCTAAGGGTCTTGTGGTTTTTACCTTTTCATATTGAAGGGGGTTTTCCACGTAAATTGTGGTGCTCTTCTATTACAATCATTTTTGTGCTTCATTGTTGAATTGTACACTTGGATTGATATCGGTTTATGCTCCTAACATATTCTGCAAATTGGAGGTTTGAATTGATAATCCCTCAACACATTGGTATCAGAGCGAGGTTAGTGGTGATCTTTATTTGTATGAATTATGGAGGTAAACACGAGCAAGATGATTCTTTTGAATGCTACAAACTATCACAGTTGGAAGGTTAAGATGAAGGACCTTTTATTTGCGAAGAGTATGCATCTACCTGTGTTTGGTACCGCTAAACCTGAGTTAAAAACTGCCGAGAAATGGATGTTTGAGAACTAGCAGGTTTGTGGATTCATTAGAATGTGGGTGGATGATAATGTTTCAAATCTTGTTGAGAATGAGACAAATGCAAAAACTTTATGGGAAATATTGGAAAACTTATATGCTTCTAAGACTGGGAACAATAAGTTGTATCTACTCAAGCAATTGATCAATTTGAAGTTTGCTGAGGGTACTCCTATCTCTGATCATGTAAATGCATTTCAAGGTGTTATGAATAAATTGTCGAATGTTGGAGTAAAGTTTGAAGATGAGATACTCGGCTTATGATTGCTCAACACATTGCCTGATTCATGGGAGACATTTAGGGTCTCACATACAAATTGTGCTCCTGATGGTATGATGTCTTTCGACTATGCTAAAAATGGAATTCTCAATGAGGAGATCAGAAGGAAAACTCAAGATTCATCTCCACAGACTGAGATCTTGGCTACAGAGTATAGGGGGAGACAACAGAACAGAAGTTATGATAATAGGGGAAAAAGTAGAAGCAAGTCTAGGTCCAAGTACAAGGATGTTGAGTGCCATTACTGTCACAAGAAGGGACACATCAAGAATAATTGTTGGAAATTAAAGAACAAAAATGGAGAGAACAGTAACAAATTAGATAACAAGGCTGAAAAGCTTGAAGAAAACAGTACTAATCTAGTTGTTGCTGCCTTTAGTGATGATATTCCTGATCTTGTCATTGCTTCAATTGATGTTGATGTTAATTTGGTCTCTTCTGACACTTGTTGGTTTGGTGACTCTGGTGCTGGAGTCCATGTTTCTTCGAAAAGGGAATTTTTCTGCACTTACTCTGAAGGCCACTTGGGCTATTTGAGAATGGGTGACAGCGGTCTTGTTAAGGTTGTTGGAACAGACGATATCTGTTTGAAGATGAAGAATGGTTCTACTCTTCTACTCAGAAATGATAAACATGCCCCTGGTGTTCGTTTGAATTTGATTTCTGTTGGGACACTTGATAATGGAGGTTATGGTAACAACTTTATTAATGGGAAATGGAGGCTTAGCAAAGGGTCAATGTTTTTGGCTAAAGGTGTGAAGTTGAAAGAAAACTTGTATGTATTATAAGCTTCTGTCTCACTAGACTCGGTTAATATGGTGGAAAAGAAATGTTCACCGGTGTTGTGGCACAAGAGATTGAGTCATATTAGTGCTAAAGGACTTGATATTTTGGTGAAGAAGAGTGTTCTTCCAGAGCTAGGAGTTCTAGTTTTGATAGGTGTTCTTATTGTCTTGAAGGAAAGCAAACTGGAGTATCTTTCAAGACAAACCCTCCTCATAGGAAACCAAATTTGTTGGATTTGGTTCATTCAGACGTTTGTGCTCCGTTGAAGGTAAAAACTGTTGGTGGTGCATCTTATTTTGTAACTTTCATTGATGATCATTCCAGGATGCTTTGGGTCTATGCCTTGAAGACCAAAGATCAAGTGCTTGACAAGTTTAAGGAGTTCCACGCTTTAGTTGAGCGACAGACTGGAAAGAAATTGAAAAGCATCCGGACTGACAATGGTGATGAATACCGCGGACCATTTGAGGAATTTTGTAGGCAACATGGGATCAGACATCAAAAGACACCTCCCAAGACACCTCAGTTGAATGGGTTGGCGGAGAGAATGAACAGAACTTTGATGGATCGAGTTAGATGTTTGTTGTTAGAGTCAAAACTCCCACAATCTTTTTGGGGTGAGGCTCTATATACTGCTGCGTATATTGTTAATTTGACCCCTACTGTTGTTTTGCAGGGAGATGTTCCAAAGAATATTTGGATCGGCAAAAACACCTCTTATGATCACTTGAAGGTGTTTGGTTGCAAAGCTTATGTTCATATTCCTAAGGATGAAAAGTCGAAGTTGGATGCTAAGGTAAGACAGTGTATCTTCATTGGCTATGGTCAGGATGAATTTGGTTACAAGTTTTATGATCCAGTTGAGAAGAAAGTCATACGAAGCCGTGATGTTGTATTCTTTGAAGACCAAACTATTGAAGATATTAAGAAAGCTGAGAAACTCTCAGAATGACCTCACAGATCCTGATCCAAGTTTTGTATCACCTTTGCCTACTAGAGTTGATAGTGATACAGTCGAGAATGATATGCAGCATGAAGATATTGCTGATGATCACTTGCACAATCCTACTGAAGATGTTAATGATAATCCACAAGGTATTTCACTCAGAAGGTTTACTAGGGTAAGTCAACCGTCTACTAGATATTCTTCTAGTGAGTATGTTCTCTTGACTGACGGGGGAGAGCATGTATGCTTTGATGAAGCTATGAAAGGTGTAGAAAATCAAGAGTGGTTTAATGCAATGGAAGATGAAATGAAGTCTTTGCATGATAATCATACTTTTGAGTTGGCGCATTTACCTAAAGGTAAGAGAGCTTTGAAAAATAGGTGGATCTATAGATTGAAGCAAGAAGAGAACTCCTCTAAACCAAGATATAAAGCTAGATTGGTTGTGAAGGGTTTCAGTCAGAAGAAGGGAGTTGATTTTGATGAGATTTTTTCACCTGTTGTGAGAATGTCTTCAATACGAGCTGTGTTGGGGTTAGCTGCAAATCTTGATTTAGAGATTTTGCAAATGGATGTCAAGACGGCATTTCTTCATGGCGATTTGGATGAAGAAATTTATATGGAGTAGTCAGAAGCATTTAAGGTGAAAGGGAAAGAGGATTATGTGTAAATTGAGGAAGAGCTTGTATGGCTTGAAACAGGCTCCAAGACAATGGTACAAGAAGTATGAGTCTGTGATGAGGCAACAAGGCTACAAGAAGACTACTTGTGATCATTGTGTGTTTGTTCAAAATTTCTCTTCTGATGATTTTATTATTTTGTTACTTTATGTAGATGACATGCTTATTATTGGTCAAAGTGCTTCGAGAATCGCCAACTTGAAGCAGAAGTTGAACGAATCCTTTAACATAAAGGATTTGGGGCCAGCTAAGAAGATTCTTGGCATAAGCATTTCTCGGGAGAGGAAGGCGAAGAAGTTGTGGCTGACACAACAAAGTTATATTGAGAAAGTCCTTGAGAGATTTCGGATGGAGAATGCTAAGGCGGTTAGCACTCCATTGGCAGCACATATGAAATTAAGTGTGAAACAGAGTCCTGTACTGATGATGAAAAGGAAAAAATGAAAAATGTTCCTTATTCATTTGTCGTGGGTAGTTTAATGTATGCAATGGTGTGTACAAGACCTGATATTGCTCATGCAGTTGGTGTAGTGAGCAGATTTCTCTCTAATCCTGGGAGAGAGCATTGGGATGCAGTTAAGTGGATTTTGAGATATCTTCGTGGTTCTTCAAATGTTAAGCTTTGTTTCGGAGGTGGGAAATCAGCTCTCACTGGTTATACTAATTCAGATATGGCTGGAGATGTTGATACCTTGAAGTCTACTTCAGGTTTCTTGACTACGTTTGCAGGGGGAGCTGTTTCTTGGCAATCTAAATTGCAGAAGTATGTTGCTCTATCAACAACAGAAGCCGAATTCATTGCAGCCACAGAAGCTTGCAAAGAGTTGCTATATTTGAAGAGATTCTTGAAAGAAAATGGTTGCTCTCAAGAGAGATATGTTTTACTTTGTGATAGTCAAAGTGCAATTCATCTTGGTAAACACCCCACTTTTCACTCCAAGTCGAAACATATTGATGTGCGGTATCATTGGATACGTGATGTATTGGATGAGAAGTTAATTAAACTTGAAAAAGTTCACACTGATGATAATGGGGCTGATATGATGACTAAGGTTTTGCCAAGATGCAAGTTTGAAATTTGTTGTTCAATTGCCGGGATGACATTCTCCTCCACATAGTCGGGAGGGGGGAGATTTGTTAGGTTTGTTGGGCTCCCAACTAGTGGAAAACAAAGCCCACTTCTTTGAGGCCCATTTTTGAGGAAATATATGTTTCTTTCTTGAATGAGAGCAGACATGTTTTTCTTGGCAGCTGGTAGAGAGAGAGATTCAGAGAAAGAAAAGAGAGGCAACAGTTTCTCATTTCCGACGATCGGAAGTTCATATGTTGTCGGATTGGCTGGAAATTTTAACTGGAGACAGAAGACACATCGTTCTTCATTCTGACCAAAGGGATCGAAATTCGACGGTTAGATTTTGAGTTAAAATTTCCGGATCTCGACTTACGGTTGTGTAAGCGTTTTTACGTCTTTGTTTCCGTATTGTGATACTAGTGCCTTCGTAATCTTGTTAAGGGCTAGATATCATTTTGTACTTGCTGGGTTGTACTCTCTCTACTTGTTTTAGTGAATTTGGCTAGACCTAAGGGTCTCGTGGTTTTTACCTCTTCATATTGAAGGGGGTTTTCCACGTAAATTGTGGTGTTCTTATGTTACAATTATTTTTGTGCTTCATTGTTGAATTGTACACTTGGATTGATATCGGTTTATGCTCCTAACATATTCTGCAAATTGGAGGTTTGAATTGATAATCCCTCAACAGGATGCACAAATCCACTAACATACCAAGAAACTAGGCCGAGATTTGTCAAGAAAAAGTAAATGACAACATTTTAAACAAGATCCAGACATTATGGAAGGGCTGAACGTGATAACAATTGGACCATGAAGAAATATGCAGCAAGACATGGCATCATTTAGTTGCTTATGTGGTTCTGAAACGAAGACAATTTTGTGCCCCAAAATAGATGTAAAATCAAGTAATCAAAATATGCTATCCAGAGTTTTAACATCTCTAATGGTAATGAAGTAGAATCCTATCCATGAATAGACTATATCCATAGATAGTATATCTTAAACATAACTCATAGTTTTCCCCCGCCTTCCACATTTATTTCCACATGACTGACATATTTCAAATGAGTAAATGCTAAAAATAAGAACCAACCCATCAGGGAGTGGATCATTATTCAAAGTTAGCTCCTTTCTTTCAGATTCATGTAATACCAACCACACTCGATTGAACATAAAGTACATCAAGTTTATTTTTTATTGAGATGAAGGGTGAAGTATAATTCTTGGTTTATTGGGTTTTAATCTCCTTTGGATTTTTTCAAGTGGCAACAACAAAAAACAGAACTTTGCAGCAATTTCCCGTCATACCGGAACTATCAATTAATTGAATGAGAAACCCTCACGAAACTCATGAACAATATTTCCCACGATTATTTAAAAAAACAATCCAAATATAAAATAGTGAAAAATGATTATAAACGATAGGGGTATAAGAGAAGTAACCGTCGCTGACTGGAGCGGGAGCAGGAACAGGGACGAAGGTGTCGTGGCCCTGGCCCTGAATAGCTGGCATGAAGATAGCAAACACAAGAGCAAATGCAGCAAAAATGCCCACTGAAACCTTGCAATTAACTGTCATTTTCTTCCCCTTCGTCTCACCTCCCTGCAATTGGGTCTTGTTAAAATTGATTCGCGCAGGGAGAGGGAGACTGGAGAGAGAATGAAAGTGTATTTGTGGTGGAAAGGTGGGCGATGGAAATGGAAGGCATCTTTCTCTGCTGCCATTTTCTACTCCCGTTCCGCCCGACATGGCTTAATAGGCTTTGGACAAGATTATTAAGAAAATCGGTAGTTATATGTAAAGTGGTATAAAGTGGTGGGACTCATTAGAATTTATTAGAGTATTATTTTAGTTAGTGGCCAAGTCAAGTAGGACAAGGAAAAAGAGGAAAGAAGTCATGTCGGGCGGGACGGAGGGAGTATATTACTTCTCTTTCACACACATGCACACACACTTTGGATTCCATCCAACATTTTACTCGTGTCAAACAAGATATTGGACATGGTGCGCTCAGTTAAAAATTAAAAGTGAAAATATGCATTGGGGCCAAAATGAAAAAAAAAAAAAAAAACACAAATATAACCTAAAACTTAAACAAAACACAAAAGTAGCCATTTTGATTTTATCCGACGGAGCCGATGGGAGGACCGATGGAGGGCCGATGGGTCCATCGGCCCTTCATATTTTTTTATTATTTTTTTCACTAAGTGCCGATGGCCCTCTCCTCCTTCATTTTTTTTTTGTTTTTTTTTCCTTTCTTCTCTGAGGGCCATCGGCCCTCCTTCATTTTTTTTTTTTTCTCTTCACTGAGGCCCTCCTTCATTATTTTTTTTTCTTTCTTTTTTGAGGGCCATCGGCCCTCCTTCATAATTTTTTTTTAATTTGAGGGCCATTTTTTTTTAATACACATGAAGGCCGATGCCCTTACATTTTTTTTTTTTTTTTTTAATGGAGGGTCTATGGACTCCATCGGCCCCCATCGGCCCTGCGCCGTATAAGGACAAAATGACTATATTTGTGTTTTGTTTTAGTAGTGGGCTATAATTGTATATATATATCTACTGTTTGGCTACAGTAAATAAGCCCCAAATTAAAATACCTACTTCCTCATCTTCTTTTTTAAAAAAAGGGAGTTCAAATTTATGCACATCTTCACCAAACACTTTCGATTAAATTATCAGTTTTAGGGTGTTTGAAATAACTGAAGTTTATTGATAAATGTTTAAAATTGCTTTAAGTTGTTGATTTGATAATCTGTAGTTGTTTGGAAATAAGTATAAAAGCTGCTGAAAGTGGAGAAAATTGCTAATGGAAGTAGCTTATTTATACTTTTTAAATAAAATTTTGTTGGGTGATAATTTAAAGTAAGATTTGAATATCCAAAAACTCATGACTGAGTGATGAACCAACATAATGTAATAACTTAGTTGAGTTTAGCCTATTAGGAGCTCAGTAGGCAAGATAGAGTTCAATAGCTGTTGTAGTCTCAGTAGATTATACTCCCTCCGTCCCACTAATCTTGACGCGTATTCTTTTTCGGGACGTCCCACCCATCTTGACACGTTTCTAAAAAAGGAAATAATTTACTTAACTAAACAACATCTAATTACTTCACTTAATTAACTCTATACTAATTACAGTACACCTAATTACTTTGACCAACCAACCCCATCTTTTCATTTCACTCCCCAAATCGAAAACCTACTTCGATCAAAATCTTTCTTGTTCTTGTGCCGCCCCCTCCCCAAATCGAAACCCTACTTTGCTCCACTCCTAATCCCGCTTTCACAACCCCTCCGCTATGATGAACCGGCTATCCTCCGAGGAGCCATCATCGTCGTCGCCCTTGACTTCTCGATCTGAGATCTGCGAAGTCAGATCTCTGTCGTGGCCGTCCTCTGCGATTGATGTTGTGCCCGAAACCGACTTAGATCTGGTAGATCTAAGTTTATCTGATTCTGATACCGACGATAACTACGATACGTTGTCGGAGTTGATGATGAATCGCAACCCTATTGTGCCCGATACGATGCTAGATGCATCAGATCTAGGTTTCGGAGGCTCTGAAACCAACAACTCCGAGCTGTTCTCGCAGGCGGCCACGATTTCTGATACGGTCGTTCCTGAAACCGCTCTGGATCCCGTCGATCTAAGTCTCCAGATGTGTGAGGGCATCGATTTTGTGCGGCCTCTGAGCGGAGAAGTGGACGGCGAAGCTGCGGTACTTCGGGCTAGAGCTAATCGATTCCTGTCCTTGATTCCAAAAGAAATTAAGAGGAGGGAGAGGGAAGAGGCGGCGAGGAAGGAAGCTGTTGAGATGATGATGCGTATTTATCTACCAAGATACTTTGATCTGGTGAGTTCTTTCCTAGATCTTATATCCTATTTGTTCTGCTACTGTTTTCTTATGAATCTGTGGCAAGAGTACGGTTGGAACCATTGAGTTACTAGTCTTGAGATGATAGAATGCATGCTCACACTTAGGTTGTTTTGGGTGATCCATATGATGGCAACCACTTATATTCCTGATTAAATTTTGCTTCAATTCTTTGGATATTTTGTTGCTTGTTAATCACCAATGGCTTATCTGCGCAATTATGGCTACTACTGGTCTGCTCGAACAAGTTCTGTTGTGTGGTTATGAAGATGCTTGAAGTTTTTGGAAGTCATGACATTTATTGTAGCAGTATGCATGTTAGAAATTATCATGCATCAGTAAAGCAAAATATAATTACAGACTATATACTAAGCCAGTTGTCTATACCAGTATTCTATACCAAAAACATAATTATACACTAGTTGTCTATACCAAAAGATAATTACACACTAGTTGTCTATAGAAAAAGATAATTACACACTAGTTGTCTATAGCAAAAGATAATTACAGACTATATACCAAGCCTTTAATTACACACTATTCTGCTTATTTTCAAGCTACTACTGTCCAATCATCAACAAGCAAACCAAGCCTATCCCGAAGCTCAATTATATCATGTAGGAGCCCATTTTCAATCATATGATAGATGCATTCATCAACCAAACTAGTTGGTACTTCCAAATTCTGGGGAAGTGCTTCTTGCCTTATGAGGCTATCTTTTCTTAGATGTGGGATCTTGTAGCAGTTATGGCCTTTGTATTTCATTAACTCAACCATGCAGCCTTGTAAAGACAAGAAAACCTTGTTTAATGTTATAGGGTCTAGTTGTTCAAATGCTTGAACAACTGCATTTACTAGCTGCACTACATTGTAGCATGTTGTTTGTTGTTGAATGCTTTGAATAGCTCTGAAGAACCCTAGATCCAAGACATTAGTATCAGAAGAGTTTGGTGGTTGATGAATTATTCTAATGTCAAATCCCTCCATGCTAGCAGCCTGCCT
Source organism: Lavandula angustifolia (assembly GCA_028984105.1). Classification (NCBI taxonomy): domain Eukaryota; kingdom Viridiplantae; phylum Streptophyta; class Magnoliopsida; order Lamiales; family Lamiaceae; genus Lavandula; species Lavandula angustifolia. The sequence continues at coordinate 10,681,368 of CM054809.1, read as the reverse complement.
AAAATCAGGATCACTGTCCTTGATGTGAGGCTTAGCATTGTCTTGTTGTATGAAGATAATCTTGCTAGTATTGGTTGGCCATTTGGCTCTAATTGCAGGTAAAATCTGTGCAAAATAAGAGCAGATTCTGAAAAAAAACATAAAATTCTCATAAAAACATCTTAATGTTACAAGATCCTATCAGTGTTCTGATTCTAATGTTACAACATCAAATGCATATATGTTTTGCTTACAGTTCATGCATATTTCAGTAGTCTTCCATACCTGATTTATAAGGCATGCCTTAGTGACTGCCCTGGTAACAGATTGTATAGGTCTTCTCTCCAAAGTCCCTTTTGCTCTGTTTTTGCTGCTTCTTTGTGCTGGTACTTGTTCTGTAAATGGGAAAATCCCAATTTTCCCATCAAATATGAGATTGTCGTCCTCTGCAAATAAAGGCCTGCAGACAACACACATAAACATGACTTTGGTTATGAACTTTTTATTTTTACAACTTCTGTGTGGTTCTGCTTCTTCTGGAGTAAGATAGAATATGTGGCTTGCCTTAGTGATATAAAACCACTTCTCGTCTATATGCACAATATTATGCATGCTCTTAAACTTCAAAGTATTGAAGACCCTATCAAACTCTAGAGCCTCCATTGAGAATTTGAGCCTCGGCAACTTGTTTGGACCAGTTAAGTCGGGCCTAATTGCGCTAGTGTGAGCTTTGATCAATCCTTGACTCACCCGCCTCCACACTGTACTCTTGCTACAATTAATGCCACTTGCTAAACTTCTAATTGTTGACCTTTTTTGTAGCTCTAAAGCTTTGATTAACTCTAAGTCGATTATGACCCTTTTGCTTCTACTTTTTGTTATTTTCGCACTTTGAACAAAGATTACCTCACCACGATTTCGTTGTTTCTTTGCTTCAGCCCAAAGCCGGCTGACGGTGCTTCGAGAGCAGCCCCATTTGGTATAAGCCTCTTTCTGCTTACCTCGTTGTGGCTTTCCATTCTTCGAGTTCTCGAGCAGGAACTGCACAATTTGATTCCGCACATTTGTACTCAAATCTTTCGATACCATTTTGGGTGATGTATTTCAGATTATGAAAAAATTAGGAGTTCTGTGATGCATTTATGGAAGAGGATTTGGTGCAGATTTTTGAATTCTACTCTTATGAACTTGCCGCCTGATTTTCGAACTAATTTTAGTATTGATATTTGCAGATTTTTAGATTTTTCAATTGATATTTTATGGATATTTTCAGATTTCAATTTTTGGTTGCCGCCAGATTTTTCATTCACAAAGTATTGTCGCAGTTATTGATGATGATTCGGCCACGTCCATACAACTTATAATTGTTCTTCTGTATTAAAATAATGAATATTTTATTAAACCAATTCGTATAAAAAAACTGTTGATTAGTCACAATAATTGATAAGTTAAAAAAATTAGTCAATGGTCTTGATTATAATATTAATCAAAACAAGTGGGCCATGTTTGTTTAACCACTAATTTCAACCGCCTTAAATACCGTGCCGAAAAGAAATGTGTCAACATGGGTGGGACGGAGGGAGTACTTCTCAGCAGTAGACTTAGTGTCTGAAGACTTAGTAGGATTCATTCGAATCTACTAAATGTGTGTTATGTATCATTACCAAAGGATCGGCCTACATATTGAATCTCTAAGAGAATATCAATAGAGGACCACTTAGTAAAGTGCCCGACATATTAGAGGAAGTTAACCCAACATCAGTTTTGGAATTTGATCAAGCCTTACCTACTAATAAACCTCGACCTATGAGGAGCTACCAACACTGTACTTAAAGATTAGGAGGGAAGAGTTGACTACCTTCCTCCACGTATGTTTTTACAGTTTTGATTGTTGCTCGTGTTGCAGATCTTTTGATCTGTGTCCCGACCCTTTCCTTCCTCCGTGTGGTCAGAGAACTGAAGAAACGGTCTATGTCCCACTCGCGTATATCGTGTGAGAATATGAATATGTGTATTGTTTATGAACAGAATGCTAATATATATATATATATATATATATATATATATATATATATATATATATGCTTTCAAAAACTAATATTATATTAACATTTATACATTAATTTAATTATACTTCTAATGCGCTTCCACATAATAAACCCATAATATAATAAATTAATATGTTGGACTACATCTATTTAACAATTAATTGGCCTAGCCAATTAATTCATGATAAATAACATTATTAAAAAATGCAAAACACATTAATCTATTAATAATGATTTCAGAGAGACAATAAATGAATAGGCAACTAATTGGGCCAGATCAGAGATCTAATACAAGAAATAAAGTCGGGTCTCAAATTAATTAATTATCTATGCTCAGTCCAAAGCAAAATTAATTTATAAGCACAAATTCATTCCACTAGAGAATCCGTGCTGACTTACCCCTTTATCCCAACTTGAGCATGAACTTGTACTTTAGACTTAATCAATTCTCGTATTTAAGATATAAATATCCGTTAATTAATTAAACTCACTAGCAGCTTAAATTAATTAACATCTTATTATATTCTTGAGTAGTACCACTTGACCTTATTAACACACCTAAAATTAATCAATCGGCCGAGTTTAGTGTGTTAATCCTTACGAGTTCCTCATGGGATATTATCAACCCATTTAACAGGGATACGGTTGCAAGATACAGACAACCAGCCTGAGCCACAAATGACTACTAGCACCCAAGAGACGTAGATCTTGTTGCGATGACGTTTACCGTAATAGGTCAAAGTGATAGATAGTCAAATGCACTCAGCTGAAGTCTTACCAAGCTTAAGATCAGCTAAGTCACCGAGATATTGGTTCTCCACTAAGGTCAGTCAGGAGAACACATCTCATTGTGATCCATCAATACACCACCTTCAATGTAACAGTATAGATAAGCAGCCAAGACAAACCACTTCTTATCTAAACTGCAGCTTAAACCGACAACTTATCCTTAAGTTGTCTCAGCAGTGATAATTCTTTATATCTTGTCAGTTCAACCAATTTTTTATAGTCTTCTGTGATACCCGACACACTATACAAATCTAACTTTTATACAAGATAAAGGATTACATGTGCATGTATATATTTATCAGATAGGAGAATAAAATAGTAGTAAGGACAAAAACACATTGTATACAAGCATAAAAGCTACATCCAGTATACAAAATCCCAACATGTACTTGCCCTAACATAAAGCTGCGCCCAAGTTGAAAAAGAGAGAATCTCTATAGTGATGTTCAAACTAAAGATAAACCGTTTTCCTTGTCGCTTTTGACACGTGGCTAAATCCCCTCCAACCAATATGACAGATTCAGGATTTAATAGTGGGGTAGGCTAAAAGGTAAATACTCTGAGACAAATTTTATAAAAAATATATTTTTATTATATACTATATTTTTACATGTTACCATTTACAATCTCAATATAAAATAGCAAATAAATTAGATTGAGAAACAATAAGAAAAGAAAAAAAAAAGAAAAACATGGGAAAAAAATGAGAGAAATAAAGCCAGAAGTGAAAATGCAAAAGAATAAAAGATAAATCATCTAAAATGAGTATAAAATAAAGTAGAAAGGAAAAATAAGAGAAATGAAAGTGCCAAATTAAAAAGATGCTTGGAAAGGACTCGAACCAATGACAATGAAGAAGATTGGGAGGGCTTGACCACTAAGCTAAAGGTTAATCTTTTATGATTTACTCAGAAAAAAACATATCAACACAAAATCTGCACTGGGTTGGAGCCCAATGCACCTAACTAGTAAATCTACTCCTGCCTGCAATGGATCTTTTCATGAGTCAAGACTATAAATAGAGATCGATCTTCAAGCATTAAAGACACCGGGAAGAAAAAAAATTCAAGCGATCAAAACTCTAGCATTCTCAAAGCAAACAAAGCGAAGAACTCTCAAACCGTAGAAATCTGATATAGTTCTTCACTCTAGAGTAACTTTGTTCCCAGACTCTATTATCTAAGCATTCATTGTTAGATCATATGCTTAGAAGCCGAAGGAGTTCATCTTCGAACTGTTCATATTGTAAGAACTTCTTCACAGTTGGAGATAAATGCAAACCTTGGATTTGAAACATTGTAAATTCGCTAGGACTATAACTAATAATCTGTCCAGTGCACGAATCAACTAAGACTTGCTCAGTATAATCTATTCAAAACCTCGTGCTAATTTAGGACAGTGGATGTAGGATCTTGCGTATCCGAACTACTTTAAAAATTGCATGTAGTTTTACTGTTTTATTAATTACTGTTCATCCTGTATAAAAATTATTTTGAAAAATCATAAGTTTGGATTTTCCGTAAAATCTCTTAAAACACGCACAAGTATAAACTGAAACAGTTTTCAGTAACAAATATTTTTCAAATGAGACGAATAAAATTGGCCCTAAAATGTTTCACACAATTTCTTGTACTGAGTCGCTTGTGGACTCATTGAAGTCATTTAACAGTATTCAGTATTTTGAACCAATCCGCCCACGCGATCATAAAGCTTACTTGGCGAGCAGAATTATTCAACAAGCAAATTTAGTACTACAACACTGACTTTCGTGTTTGAGTTAAAACTTGGACTCAGGTGTATTCACCCGCCCTCCCCTCTACACTTGAATACTCGTCTCTAGACCAACAAATGTCAATCTTGCCTCTAATATTATAAAATAATTATAATTTATAATAAATAAATAAATTTGAGAAATTAATCATATTCTTTTTGCTTTATAATTTTGATTATAATATTATAAAATATTAAATTAATCTATCTATATTATATGTAAATTTGTATTATATAAAAAACATAATCTTGCAAGTTAATAGATCCTGAAGAATAACAAACAGAGTGAAGTAAAAAGTGAATTCTAGACGGTGTGCTACGACTCAATGCATTTTAGAAAAATAAGATGATGTTTGATTTTGAATAAAATTATACAAATTTTTACAATCCTTTTAATTATATGTGAGAAAATTAAATCATTAGCATGAATAGTTACAAATTAACGAGGAGATGAGAGAGAGGCGTACCTCACCTTGTACGAAGAATGATTACTTCTTTTTCTGGTGGCGATGTTAGAATTCCGGCTTCAATCTTGACATTTTACACATAGCAAAAAATTGAGAGAGTGAGAGGATAAGGCAGCGACGGTTGAAAAAGTGAATGAGAAGTCCACAAATTTTTAGGGTTAAAATGTTATTTTTGGAATTAAACAATTTTATTGAGAATAAATTTATCAAAAAAAAAATTATATGTGTTGGTCCCGAGAGCACGTTCAGGTGTAGAGGGGGGGGTGAATACACCTGAAATCGATTTTCTCAACTTAAACACGAACAGTCATTTTCAGGATAGTGTTGTACTGAAAGAATTCAGCAGACCAGATAGCTGTTCTGAATCATGTTGGCAGAGTGATTGACTCTACTGAGATCTGCTAGCTGGCTGAGTGTCAAAATTCAGTATCAGCAGATAGAGTTCAGTGGTGCGGAATAGTGTAGGCCCAATTCAGTTGAGTTGGAAAAACGTTTTTAATAAAACAGTTTCAGTAGATTAGTGCAATCGGTTAAGTTTGCTGAAACTCAGTTGAATGATTTTAAAGGATAGTTTTCAGTATGAACAGTTAAAATCAATGCAACAGTAAAGAGAACACAAACAAGAGACACAGAGATTTTTAAAGTGGTTCGGACACAAAAATCCTACGTCCACTGTCCCGAAAGATCAGGAGGCTGTGTATTATACTGAGTTAGTCTCAGTCAGCTTGTACACTGGACAAAGCTGCGTCTTGGAATTTATACTGAGCAAGTCTCAGTTTACATGGTTATCAAACTGAAGTGTTTGACAAACTCTCCAACTATGAAGGAGTCCTTTTACAATAAGGATTAAGTTCAAATATGAACTCCTTCGTCTAAGCTATGAATATATTCTATTGAGCTTAGGTTAGAGGGATAGGGAACAAGAAGGTAGCTTCTAGAATGACGAACAGCTGAGTTTAGCTATGGGTTCGTGTAACGTCGTTTAGATACTAGAGGCTTGTATGTAACGATTTAAGCTTGGTTCCCTAAGAGCTAGAATGTAGTCTTTCGGCGGAGATATATTCTTCGAACTTCTTGCGGAAGACTTGGGCTTTTCGGATTAGCTCGTTTGAATGCTCTGTGTGTGTCGTTTGTTTTCTCTTTAGTCTCGTGTGCTTCAAATTTTGATTTATCCCTCTATTTATAGAGAAGAGATTAGGAAAGATCCGTTGGAGACGATGATCCCTTTATCTCTCTCTTTTGGTAGCTAACGACTCTTTTGAAGTAGAGTGACAGTGTCCTTTCCCTCTTTTTCCGGAAAGTAGTTGACTTGTAGCTTTAGTAGGTGTAGGACAGGTGTCTGCTTGTTATTTCCCGAGGTTTGGAAAGTGGTTGAGACGGAACAGACTTCGAGGAGATCTGAAGCTGACTTCTCTTATCCTCGTATTTGACTATACTGATTGACTTTCAAAAGATCTGACAGTTCAGAAGACTGTCTGGTCGTTGTTGAGTCTGATTGCTGATTCAGTAGTGAACATGCTGAGTTGGCTCTACTGAAGATCAGCTCTGAGTACAGTGAACTACTCCTGCTGAGTTCAGTTCCACTGACTCCTTTCAGTATACTGCTCCTGCTGAGTCCAGTATTGCTGAGTCTTCTACTTCTAGTGCTGAGGCTAATAAGCTACTGAACGCCTAAACCAGAGCAGAGTGTCTACTGAGTCTGAAACCTCAGAGACAAAAACAAATACAAAGTAATGGTTCACCGATCAAGATAGGGTTTTGGGATCTTCAAATCTTCATAGACTCGTTCAGAGCACAAGGCTACTGAGTATATGTCAGTACGGAAGACAGAATCATTTTCCACTATATACAACAGTGGTGAGGATAGAATCATCACCCAACATATGCCATAAGCTTTAAGCATAAGCTATTGAAGATTAAAAGCTTATGAAATAAACTTTAAAATTTGTACCAAAACAGAGAAGCAACAACTTAAAATTGGATTCCAAAACACAAAAACTACAACTTTAAAAGCTATTCCAAATACCCCTTAATCAAATTACATTTCAGTTGAATATGAATGACTTGCATTTAGAATAATAATAACCAAAAGTCACCCAAATCGTGAGATTCACCAATAGCCCTTCCTTAACTTACTATCTCCGTCCCCCGAAAAATTATAAATTTATCATTTCAGTCACAAATTTGCATCCTGAATCCTTTATCATTAATCAATAAAACAATTATAACAACTATACAAGTTTACACAATTATTATATGGTTCTAATTTATTTGCGTTGTATTAGGTTACGACACCATACAAACCCAATACAATATTTTCAAAAATCTTTGGACACACAACACAATAATTGAACACGAAATTAGAGTGTAAATAAATTTATTTTGTATCTGTTATTAAAATTAAGTGAGACATAATGTAAAATGTATTGAACACGACAATTAAAAGTGTCATGTCGTGTCCTCAACATGTATATCAAACTATACATTTGAGATTTTTGAAGTGTCTGTGCAAAACATAGATGATACTTTCATTTGATTGAATTTTTCTTTATTTCCTTCTTTATTTAATTTCTTATAATTATGTATATAAACAAGAACTAATAAAAATATAAAAAAAAATATATACACATTTTTTTTATATTAATGTATATGATTTCTTTTTCACTTCGATCTTCATCATCTCACGAGATCTTTCACTTTATGATTCATATGCTAGTACCTAATTAATTTATCCTAACCATGAAATCACATTAATCATTTTTTCTATTATTAATTTAATTATTAGATAAGTAATTATCAATATGCTTCTGATGTTAATTATTGGAAAATGAATATAGATAAACAATAGGGTAATATATAAAGTATGTAACTGAAGAAGATTTTTGAATTATACTATAAACATATATACCATAAATTTGTTTATGTATAAATGGTGATATATATTATTTATGTGAAAAGATGCTACCTTTTTTGAAAAATTACCACCGGTTCACCAGTTAGAGCTCCCTACTTCCACGGAAACAACAAAACAAAGATTTAATTTAGAAAAAATAAAGACATGGAAGAAAAAGGGAAAAGACCCCTAAGAAAGGGGAGATTTCAACGGCGAACAACGTTGTAATTCTCGAACAAGCATCAACCACTTTCTTTGATCAGGTGATCACCAACAAAATATAACACCTTTATTCAACTTATTATTGATCACCAACTCAGGCAGACACCTTTGTTTTTTTGGTTTTCTGCTGAATTTATTTAGGGTTCGTACGAACCCTTCAAAATTCAGCAGATACACCTTTGGTTTTTTTTTTTTGATTCATTATCAGGTAATCTTTTTTATGCATATTCATTTTATGACAAATGAGAGCACCATTTGTAGAGTTTATGATTTCCGTCTCAAATTGGGCAGTTTAACGCTGCATGCATGCATACGTACATACATAAAGATCACTGTATTACAATTGATTGTATTCAAATTGTGATCTGCAGCAGGTGAATCTATAAAATTCATATTGAAACATTGTAATACAAAAGGATGGATCAATTCAGACAGGTTGGAGAGGTGGTGGGAAGTTTGAAGGCCTTGATGGTATTGAAACACGAGATCTCGATTAACCAGAGGCAATGCTGTTTGCTTGTCGACATGATGGAGTTAGCCTTCAACAAGATCTCAGAAGAGATCAGACAGAACTTGAGGCTTGATGAGAAGAACACCAAGTGGAAGGCTCTTGAGTTCCCATTGAAGGAGCTCCACCGCGTATTGAAGGACGCCGAATGCTACATAAAATACTGCATGGACATCAGAAATTGGTGGGGGAAGGCCATCAGCCTCCACATGAATAGGGACTGCGTGGAGCTCTACATCCACAACTTGCTTTCGTGCTTCACAGTCGTGATTGAGGCCATTGAGACCGCAGCTGAGATCTCCGGGAATGATGTAGACGATTTACATAAGAGGAGGGTTGCTCTCCTGCACAAGTATGATCATGACTGTGATGATCCCAAGTTCTTCCTATGGAAGTTTGGGAAGCAGTTCTTAGTCACTGAAGAGATATGCAGTCGTCTAGACATGGCATGGAAAGAGGATAGATGGTCGCTTATCAACAAAGTTGGGGAGAAGAAAGCTACATCTATGGCTAAGAATGAGCAGAAGTTGGCTGAGCTTCTTCTAAGGAGACTTAATGATGTGGAGAGTTCCAAGAAGGTGATGTCAAGTAGCATCTTAGTAGGCGCGGAGGATTACCAAGTGAAACGCCGTCTAGGGTCAGGGCATCTTAAGGAGATCCATTGGTTGGGGGAGAGTTTTGCTTTAAGGACCTTCATTGGAGAAGTTAGCCCTTTGGTGCCAGAGATCTCTTCTCTCCTTACTCATTCACATCCCAATATAATGAATTACCTCTGCGCTTTTTATGATGAAGGGAGGAAGGAAGGGTACCTTGTGATGGACCTCATGACTACTGATCTTGCTTCTTACATAAAAGAGCATTCCGGCCAAAGAAACAGAGTCCCATTCTCTATACCTGTGGCAGTGGACATCATGCTGCAGATTGCAAGAGGGATGGAGTATCTACACTCGAAAAAGATATATCATGGAGATTTGAATCCATCTAACATCCTTCTGAAAGCAAGGAATGGCACCACAGGAGGGTTTCAAGCTAAAGTCACCGGGTTTGGAATGAGTGCGATCAAGAACTGTGCTACAAGGAGTCCAAAACCAGCTGTGGTTGATGATGATATATGGTTGGCACCCGAAGCTGAGCACGGTGCACCCAACACGGAGGAAGCTGATGTGTATAGCTTCGGGATGCTTTGCTTTGAACTACTAACTGGGAAAGTCCCGTTCGAAGATGGGCATCTTCAAGGGGAGCAGATGGTTAGGAATATAAGGGCAGGGGAGAGGCCTCTTTTCTCCCACCCTTCTCCAAGATACTTGGTTAACATCACCAAGAAATGCTGGCACACTAATCCAAGCCAACGCCCCTCTTTCTCGTCTATATCTAGGATACTGCGCTACATCAAGAGGATCCTTGTTGTCAATCCTGATCAAGCCAATGCAGATTCATCCCCTCCTCTTGTAGACTACTGTGATATGGAGACCGGCTACATGAGGAAGTATCTAGGGGAAGGGACTGGGGTTCTGGCACCGGTAACACAAATTCCTTTTGAGATGGTGGCCTATAAAGTTGTTGAGAAGGAGAAAACCATTAGCAAGAAGTGGGACTTAGTCACTGAAGGAATGATTAAAGCTCCAGCATCAATCTTTGATGAGGATCAGCTGGCTGCCATGGATGATCTTTTCCTCGTGCCAACGGATCGGAGGTCCTTCTGCTCGGACGTCCTTGACTGCAAGAACTCAGTTGTTGATGTGGATCTTAGGACAGTTATATCAGAGACAATGCAGCGAAAGCTTTACAACTTGGACTCGTTTGTTCCGGATATGCCACCTAAGAAATACTCAATTGCTCCGGCTCCTGTTGCCGAAACAATGGAGTGTGAATCACCTGAGTTCCCAGAAAAGAAACACCTGCAGAAAACTATGAGTGGCGGTTATGACAAGTCCGATATGAAGAAACTCAAAAACATCAAGACCAAACTAGGTGAATTTTCCTTTTCCTCCCTTAACTCTGTTTCTCCAGTTTTGAAGACAAAAATGACTAATATTGTGAAAAACACCGCCACGATCAGAATCACCAAAACCACCAATGTCTTCGCCAGGCAGAGCGAAGAAAGTAGGGGCCGGCCTCTCTGCAGGTGCCTCTCCATCCAGAGTATTCAGCAAGACAAGCATGCTGAGTTCCTCACCGGCCTCATCCCCATCAAGAAATTTCAATGACTGTGGATCACCAAAGAGAGAGATGAAAAAATCTCCACGTGGCGGGATGAACTCGCCAGCCAGAGAGTTCAAATCAAAGAATGAGTCCTCTTCTTCTATGCTTTCACCACTGAGAGAGAAGAAGGGTGGGTCCAGCTACTCTCCTGCTGCCTCGCCATCAAGAGTTTACAACGTCTGCGATTCCCCGATCCATCCATCAACGTATCAAACGTATCCGTCTTCAAGACTTGGTAGGACGGAGTCATTGCCTCCCACCACTCAAATACCCAATGCATTCAGATTCAAGTAGTGTAATTTTGTCTTTATGAAATTGAGAATAAACGCAATTTTCTTTTTTGATGCTCATGTAACCAATGATTACTGCATTTGTAAATACATATCTCCTTTCTTGTAATGTAAGTGCAGTAGTCTCTGATTTAGGCTGCATCTGCAGGTCATCTAGTATTCTAGTTGTAGCCTGTAGCTGAATATTATCAACTCGTTGATTTTATCAAACACTTTGCCTGCAAGCACGCATAAACAAACACGCTAAAATGAGAATACTTTTGGATTATTTGTGATCCAGATTTGATACAACCAGATCAGTTTGCAGCAAAACAACAATTGATTAAGCAACTGCAAACAATCCACTGAACTCATGAGGCTTCTAAAAAGTTCGTCGGCTTTCAACTTTTTAAGTTCTCAAATAAAAAAAAGTTGTCTTCTATATAATATTATTATACAAAGGAAGGATACTTCGAAAAACCTCAACCTAATATGTCGGATACTCGGAAGCGACACGATACAACACTCATATTGCCATGTTCATATATTTTCTTACACATCTCATTTAAGTCTAATGAATATTATAAAATTAATATACTTTTCACTTTACATGTCTTGTCCAAAATATTTAGAAAATACTATGTTCTATGTCTGTATCGTACCGCATTCGCGTCGCGTGTCCCGTATCTATACAATCTATGAAAGGAACATTGGATTCGATTTCATACTATGCGCGTTGTAGATTAACCTAAATAATTAAAAAACTAATTAAATCTATTATCTGAAACGAAATTTCAACAAATGAGAAACTAAGGTTAATGACATTAATTAAAATGAAAGTAGAATTCCAACAAAAAGAACAATTGGAATTTCAAGTGTATGAAAATGGTGCCAGATATATTTTGGGTAACTAATTTGATTAATTTCCGAATTATTTAGAAATAATAAAACAACGTAATAGTTTTATGATATATAGAGACCCAAAAATTCTCCTATTACAGTATATCGAAATAAAACTAACCATCAAGCCTTTTCCAAAATAAAAATTTGATCATTTAAAAATCTTGGTTAGTTATTAGTACTACTAACATTCTAATGGTTCATTAAAATTTTATTTTTAAAAAGATTATTAAAGAAATAAATCATGAACTATAGTCTATTTGCAATTTAACACGAACTTTAACTGTTGGCAAATTAATGAACGCTTTTTCTATTTTTTGCAATTGAAAGCATGCTACGATTCTCAATTTTTTTCGATCACCGAAAATAATTAAAACGACGTCGTTTTGCTAAGTTTGGACGTCTAGTTGAATAAGTTTCTCACGTCATAAAATAAAAACAACGTCGTTTGCTTGTCATATCAGATAAATTGAAACTTCTGATAACACGTTTCTATCCGATTCTCTCCCTAACGACGTGGTTTACCACCAAAATGACAAGTTTTTGCCATTAAAAATATCATCGTTTTATACCATCCACTTAGATATCCAACTCAATATTCCGATTGCCAGAAATTTTGGGAATATGAGAATGTCTTAATTTATAAGCAATTGAAAATTCGTGTATTAATTCATTAAGAATTAAGATTTTTAATAAATTACAAATAAACTATAATTTAATTTTATTTCAACAATAACCTTTTAAGAAAGTAAATATATCGTAGACATTAAGAATAATAATATATCTCGTCCAATCCTGAGTGGGAAGAGGAATGAAAAAGAGTGAAATAGTTGTCGTTAATTAATTTGTACGAGAGCCCCTAAAAAAGAAAAGATGAAATTGTATTAGTACACATATATGGCGATCATTTTATTCAAGGAATTCGTCTCTCCTGCTTCCCCCATCCCTTACCCCTTTCGGCTCTGGGAATTTGGATCTGCAGCCAAGTCTTTCTCTCTCATATTCAGGCAATAATTCTTCTTCCAATGCTATGTTTTTATTTACAAGGGATATTAAATGCAGATTTTTACCGTAATCGATCATGCATGCATGGTCAAAATTACTTCATGCATAATTGTCCATTTACTTTGATTCTTGGAGAATATGTTGTTTAATTTGATCGTTCTGCAAATTCATTATATCAAATGATTAACAGCCGGGTTTATATTCAGAGAAATTAAAAACGAGAATTGAGGCATACATTCATAAGATTAATCTTTGCATTAATCCCAGAATCATGGACGTATTTGATCTCCCAATCGTTATTAAATTTGTGGATTTCGTAATATAACGTTGTTAACCATGCAGATCTTGGATTTAATTTGCTTTAGAGAGAAAGAGAGAGAGAGAGAGAAGGGGGAGGGAGGGCAAAGGGAGAGGCAGGCCTTCTTTAGTTGTGTGGCATGCTACTCGTCTCCTTGGAACCTGATGCTAAGGAGATGGCAAAGCAACAATGGAGCTTGATGTCATTTAACAATCACATTCATCCTCAACAAGAAGAACAACTCAAACGGCTCAAATTAGGTACACCTCTATTAGTCTAATGTTAATAGTTATCTTCATTCATGTGTTGATGCAATTAAGAAATTAATCGACAAGTTCCGTATTTTGTGCAGCTGTCGATGATCAAGCGGATAGGATTTTAAAGATCACAAGCGACATTAACCACGGGAATAAAGAAAGGAATCTGAGGAAAAAGTCGGAAGCAATTGAACTCATCCTAGATTTCCACCAGCAATATGAAAAACTATACATTCTATACGAAAATCTAAGAGAAAAAGTCAAGGAAAGTGTAGATGGTGGAGAGGATAATACTTCTTCTAGTGCAGAATCCGAGGAGTTGAATGGTGCCAAAATCAAACAATTAGAGGCAGAGATTGAGACATTGAAGGCCGATGTTTCAAATCTCTGCACGGACAAGAGACGGTTGGAGGAGGAAGCGGAGTGGAAGTCGGACGAGGCTGTGGAAATACAAGAGAAGATCTCTGGACTCCAAGCTCAGATAATGGAGATAGAAGCTGCCAGCAATGAACAAGAACGCCTATTCACTTGTAGAATCTCAGACCTCGAGGCTCAAGCCCAACAAATGCATCTTGAGATGAAGAGTTTGAAGCATGAGAGAGATGAATTTGAAGGGCTACTGTTGGATGAAACTAAGCAATATTCATCTCAACTCCAAAAGAAATCTGAAGAAATATCAGATTACCTTGTTCAAATAGAAGCTCTGAGAAGTGAGAACGAGAGCCTGCAAGTTAAGGCTTATGATTTAGAGTCAGAGATAGAATCATTACGAAACACGAAGAATGACATGGAAGAGCAAGCAAAAAAAATGAACCACGAAGCTTCTGAATCGAGTGCAGAGAAGGAGAAGCTACAAGAAGAAATTTCTGAACTAAAGAAGGCTATTGATCAGAAAGAAAATGAATTATCAACAGAAGAGAACAAATTTAAGGAAAAGATGAAAGCCTTGGAAGAAGCAGTAGTGAAGGAGAAAGAGCAGTCCTCTTTAATCAAATCCCACTTGGAGAAAGTCACAAGAACAAATCTCCACAACGTGGAGAGAAAAATAGAAGAAATGGCTGTCGAATTCCGCAAACAGTTTGAAGACCAATACCGGCTCCTGAGCCGTAGGATTAGGGTTGCAGAGCAGCTACATGCTGAGAACAAGGAGTGGTACAGAAAGACAAGAGACGGTTACGAACAAGGTAACAAGGACTACAAAGCAAGAACAGCAACTGAAGTTAAAAACATCAAGGGCTTAACCCTTGCAGCAAATGACTTTCTCACATCCATAGACTCAAACACCATCAAATTTGAGGAATGCACCGCCAGACTCATGAAAAAGATTTCGAAAGCCTCGGGCGAGATCAACTTGGCAAAACACTGTGCAATGAAGAAGAATAGAGCAGCTTCGGACATGAAAGGCGAGTTGGAGTGGTTAGTAAGGCAGCTTGAAGACAAGGAGGCAGAGATATCGGCATCCAAGGAGAAGGCCTGCGAGTTGGAAGACAAGGAGGGAGAATTGAAGAAGATTATAGAAGAGAAAGAGGATGAAATGATACTACTTACAGAAGAAAAGAGGGAGGCCATTAGGCAGCTATGTGTTGGGATAGACTATCAAAGAGATCTATCAGATTCTTACAAGAAGTTGCTGTCTGATATGACTACAGCACGCAGGAGAGCATCTTAACGCTGTCATATTGTACGAATTTTGTAACTCAGTTTATATATCTATATATAATTCTTCTGTTTTTGTATTTTCATTCTTTCAACTAGCTAGGCAGCGGGTTATTTATCATAAATTAAAAATATCAAGTAGTTTTGTAAAAGTCTGTAACAACGAAAATTCATAATTAAGGAAAAAGAAATTATAAAAAGCACACATTTCTATGTTTGCATCAACAAGGTAAAATTAGGTTTGTTTGATGCGCCGGGGGTTCAACTTTTTAAAAAAAATTTGCCACGTGTTGATTGCTGGAAAGGGAGGACCAGTGGTCCGCCCCCCAGCATCAAACAAACCGTAAAATTATAAGTGGTATTATTCTCTTTTACTCAATTTCATATAACAAAAATCAAATTTACCCAATCCTTATATTTGCTACACAAAATATCCAATTTTATTTACACTACCCTCACTTTTTGAAAAAGTTGACTGACACCAATCATTTCATGTATTTTTCGGAATTCGAGACGAATTCAGTCAAGAAACAAAAAAAAAAAACACATGAACATATATATAGTCACTAATCCCGCTCGTAAATAATAAATCCCGCTCGTGTTCCGCTCAATCCCACTCACAATTATAACAACTCTCAAATCCCGCTCGCCGTTTCCCGCTCGCGTCCTGCTCTGTCCCGCCCGAATCACATCTCGCTCGAATCATTTGTTGTTAAATTTCGCTCGACGGCGACAAGATTTGCTGTAAAATCCCGCTCGACAAGCGGGATTCAACAAGAGGGACTTCGCCTGATCTCATGTCAAATCCCGCTCGGTTAGTGTCGGCCAGCATTTGTCGAATCCCGCTCGGCGAGCAGGACTTCACGAGCGGGACCGAGCGGGATTTGAACAGATCTAGATTTTAATATTCAGATCTGTCACTTTCTCTCATCATTCACCCCCTCGTTCCCATAGCCGATTCCCGCTCAAGACCGCTCGCGAACTCGATTTTGGAGCAGAATTCGACACTAAAACACGAGAATGACCATCCAAGTTAGTCCCGCTCGAATGCTATAATCCCACTCGAATTTTATCCATTAATTTGGCGCGAATCTTATGATTTTTTGAGCATTTTTTTTAGAATTAGTTGAATTTGAGCATGAATATTTTTTAATTCTTTGAATTTTCAGAGAATTATTCGAATTTGAGCATGAATATTGTTTAATTAGTTGAATTTTCTGTGAACTATTCGAATTTAAGCATAAATTTTGTTTAATTAGATTTGTGATTTTCGGGGTTTCGATGGTAAAAATCGTGGTTTTGTTGTTTCAAAATTAAATGTGTGGACTGATTCGTCTGAAATCCCACTCGCCGAGCGGGATTCCGCTTCGACAGAGCAGGATTTCGCACCGGCCGAGTAGGATTTTAAAATTTTTTTAACTGTTAAATTGTTTCGGTGCAACCCGTTTTTAAAAGAATTGATATGCTTGATGTGAATCCGAGGATAGACATAGAATATAACCCGCAAATTTTTGAAACTATTAAAAAAAATTTAGAAGTTATCGGGGATGGTGAGGTAGTGGAGGAGTTTAGGAATGATGTTTTTGGAGGCTTTATGGATTGGAGGGTGGGTAGGAATGCGGCCAGAGCTCTGTATATGTTGATGTGTCATGAGATTCAAAGAGACGGAGATGATTCTGTTGTTTTCTGTATTCGGGGTGACTATCCGATTTTCTTGTTTCGATTATGCCATTATCACGGGTTTAAGGTTTGGATCCTGCAATTTTGATCCCCATGCTTAGCATGATCCCCGTTCCTCGACTGTTTACACCATGTTAAATGGTTGTACACCAATAACGTGCAGAGAATTGCTGACAAAGTTCGAGGGTGGAGATTTGGAGTTTGACGAGATAGGGTATTTGAAGGTGGCTAATGTTCTAGCCTTATTTTTCTTTGCCATCGGTTACAACAACACGAGAGTGGCGGACACATGGATTTGGGTATTAGTGGACGATTTATGGGCATTTTACCAATTCCCGTGTGGCTCATACACTTATGGTGCTCTGAAGCACTATTGCACTTTTGTTCCGAGAACGATAGAACACAGTTCGAAAAAATATCATTTCTATGGACCCGTTTGAGCTCTTCAGGTGTGTATTATGATTTTTTTAATTTAATTATTTGAATTATTGATATATCTCATATATTAATTAATTTTGATTTTCATGCATTGTAGATTTGGTCTTACGAGGCTATTCCAGATTTAGGAGCAATATCTGCAGAAAGGTTGTCTACAACTGGAATTCCTCGTTGGAAGAATTGGTCCTTCGATGGAGGCCAACCGCGCAGGCTTAACAATTTCTAGCAGCGTCAGGTAAAATATTTAATTTAGAGTTGATTTATAATTTTTTAATTTACTGTTGTTTATATTATATATATTTATTTTAATTTAATTTTGTTTAATAATAATTTATTTAATGTAATTGCAGCATCTTGTCCGAGATGGTCTTACACCATCCGATACGGAGACACAAACTCCATATTGCCTTAGTGTCATTGGAGACGATCGGTTTCATGTGTCCTACATTCCGGCTCATAATCCGTTTCAACCCATGATCATAGGGGAGCATGGTGAACGAGAGCTATATCGATTAGGACATCAGACACAATGTCCATCTAGCTCTAGAAGAACTGGACACAGGCAACGCCGTTCCACTGAAGGTGGTAAGCGGGTCCAAACGGAGGGGGGACCGAGGGAGCCCGATCACCAGCAGTTGTTGACCGTCGAAGACGTCCGAACAGTTATGAGGGAAGAACACCAGACCTTACGACAGGAAATAATTCACGACGTGAAAATCCTATTTCGGTCCGTGTTTGGTCGGTCTAGGAGCCGAGGCTTGGCTTCTACGTCCTCTCATACGGGCGCTAGCCGTCCGAACCGTACACCGCACGGGCTTGTGAGGAGTGAATCGGTATCGATGGGGCACTATCGTGAGCGGGATATTCGTGAGGATATGGGGGATAACTCTTCCTTGGCTGAGGATAGAGCAGGCTCTTTGTACATACCCGAGATTATGGAGATGGGGGATAACTCCCCCTGGGTTGAGGACAGAGCTGCCTCGGTGTACCGGCCCGAGGTTATGGAGGTGGACTACGAGTCTGATAATGAAGAGGAGCAGTCGGTCATTCCACCGACGCAGAGTCGACACAACTACTAGCGTGGCTGTTATGCTCTGGAGTCGGTCAAGAGTATGTTTGACTATTATGACCCTGTTTACGGAGATTGTCCGTCTCGTCAGAGCTGGTCATACGGTGCACAACCCATGCACCACTTCCTTTCGATGGTAACAATTGGCGTCAATACTATGCTCCCGATCAGAAGCAGCCTTCAGCACGCCGCATCGAGGTCGGTGCATCGTCTGCCAATCCGGTACAGGTCGAACACACCCTGTCGTTTGACCACAATTAGCTCGATACATTTTTTTGTTGATTCAGTTTATCAGGTACCGTATAATTTATATATTTAATTTATTTTTCTAATTATAGGTATTTTAATAATTTAGTTCATTTAATTTTATGCATTGACGACTAACCTGTGGGGAGCCCTAATGATGACCGATCCCATAGTCGTTGAAAATTATTGGCAGCACCGGGAGTCTGGGCTATGGTGTTTCACGTATGCTGCGAATTTTGCTGTCCCCCAGACACTTTTCGACGCGATCGAGGATCCTCGCATGGAGTTGGAGTAGGGGAACATGAATCTATACATGGCAGCTTTGAGGAGGATGAAGTGTCTCGGAGGATGAATATGGATCATCAGACCGTGGTAGTCGATTCGACATTCTTTGTAAGTAATAATAAATATTTTTATTTTATTTAATTAGTAATTATTGGCACTTTTTCTATTTATTTAACAGAACATGCTCTGCGCGGATTGGAAGAAATGCGTTTCGGAGTGGGATAGTGACATGCACGATGTGGACTTCAATTATCGGCATTTCTGGAGGCCGAACGAAAGCCTAATGGAGTGCACAGTCGGTGCAAACTTGATCGTCGATGCGCAAAAGTGGTATAATGCCAAATACATAAGTATTAATCTTAATTTTGTTTAGTGGTTTATTTATATATTAAAAATTATTCATATGAAGTATTTTTATTATTTTTGAAGCTGTTACTACCATGTCTTTACTTCGATCACTGGGTCACTGTTCGGATCGACCTTTGTCATTGGAGGATTGAGGTGTATGATTTTATTGACCACAAAGGCGATGATTATACCCGAAGGCGTAGGATCAGGTAGTTGAGACCTTTGGTGAAGCTAATTTGTCCTTATCTGCAGTACGGCTTGTACTGGATCCATAATGAATTCGGGTATCAGGATCCCCATGATCGGTCGCCCACTGTGCAGATTATGCATCGTGAGCAACAATTGGTTCAGCAAGACTCGAAGAGCTATGGACCTGTGGCGTGCATGGTAGTGGATCGATTCATTGTGACTTACCCGACAGTCCAGTAGGGCAGAAACCCTAGGGGTGTTTGGTACGGTATACCGTACTATTTTTTTCATACCGCATACTATACCGATAAGGGTCGGTATGGGAAAAAGCATATCATTACCGTACCGATCATTTCGGTATACCGGTATACCGAAAGTTTGGTATAGCAAATCTCCATACCGTTGTCATACCGTTCTTTCAGTATACCGTACCGCACTTCGGTATGCCGAAAAATCAAGGTCTATAGAATTTTTAATGGTATACCGTAAATTTAATCTATGTTTTTTTATAAAAGACAAGAAAGTTATTAATATTATTTTCCAATAAAATTAATTAATCTATCTATTTTCTATGAATTTGTTAATATTTTGGGTTAATGTTTATAAAGTTGAAAAATATAATTTTTTATCCATTTCATGATTTAATAGATAAATAATGTGACTTTATGTCAAATAAAGTTATGTCATTTAAGTGAATTTATGATATAACATTAAGATTGTTTGATATGAGTGACATATTTGTAACAACCTGTGTTCAAAACTTGTAACCAATATTTTTGCACTCTTTTCTACAAGATATATGCGGTATGAACTTCGGTATGCGGTATACCTCGGTATAGAAAATCTCATACCGTTACCGTACCGAAAAAATTTCGGTACGGTATGATACCGTATCAAAAATTACGGTATATCGAAACTTCGGTATCTTCGATATTTTTTCGGTACGTTATGTGCGGTATACCGATCTTTCTGTATATCGTAACACCCCTAAGCAACCCCGGCAATGTAGCCATTTATCGTCGATTGATGGCTCAAAGGATCTTCGAGATGTGCTACATGTAGTGTTTGTATACTGAAAGCAGTCTACGTATTTGCTTGTATACAATGTTTCCTGTTACCACTATTATTATTCTCCT
The DNA here is from genome assembly GCA_028984105.1 of Lavandula angustifolia. Classification (NCBI taxonomy): domain Eukaryota; kingdom Viridiplantae; phylum Streptophyta; class Magnoliopsida; order Lamiales; family Lamiaceae; genus Lavandula; species Lavandula angustifolia. The sequence goes on along the minus strand of CM054809.1, from coordinate 10,660,714 downwards.
ATCTGATTATTATAATTGCACAGTTTAGTCATTTATCTCACGTGAGTTAGATCATACAGTGTGTTGTAGATCTCATAAGACTGTAGTGATTGGTTGAACAGTGAGATATAAATAGTTATCACAGCCGAGGCAACTTTAGGACAAGTTACCGGTTTAGGCTGCAACGTAGATAAGCAGTGACTTGTCTTAGTCGCATGTCTATGTTGATACATTTTATGTATTGATAGATCGCGGTGAGACGTGTTCTTCTATCTGACCCGTGTGAAGAACTAAGGTCTCGGAGACTCAGCTGATCTTAAGCTTGATGAGATTTCAGCTGAGTGCACACGACTAGCTATCACTTTGACTTACTATGGGTGAGGGTCATCGCAACCGTATATCTCTGTATCTTGAGTGAGTACTGTTGCGTGTAACTCAGGCTGGTTATCTGCATCATGCATCCGTATCTCATTATAGGGTTGATGATATCCCCTTGAGGAAATCGAAAGGTTTATCATGCTAAACCCTGCAGGTTGATTAAATTCAAGTATGATAATAAGGTCGAGTAGTACTACTCAAGGATAAGATATTAATTATATTAAGTAGTCAGTAAACTTAATCAATTAATGGATATTCGATATCTTAAGTACGGGGATTAACTGAAGTTAAAAATACAAGCTCTGACTCAACTTTTGGGATAAAGGGGTAAGTCAACATAGATTCTTTAGTGGAATGAATCTATGTTTGTGAATTAATAATACTCTGGGCTGAGTATGAAAAATAATTCACTTGAGGCCCGACTTTATTTCTTGTATTAGGTCCCTGGTCTGGCCCGAACATATGCCCAAGCATATGCGACATTTTCTCTCAGACTCACTAGGTCACTTAATTACCTGGAATTGTTTGGCCCTTTAATGGACCGAAACCATTGGTAATGGTATAGTGACCCCTTCACTATTGGATGGGTTTGGGGGTCAAAAGCCCATTAGGGTTTTGACCAAGCCCTTATAAATAGTGGGCAAGGGGCCATTTCCTCATAACTTGCTTCATTATTGTGTGTTTCGGAAAAAGTGAGTCCGAGTGTTTTTGTCGTGAGCTTTTGTGCGTCTCCGTCGATCCAGAGTTGGAAGCTTGGGCACGAGAACAGTCTAGAAGACATTTTCTGGACCGAGTCAAAAAGATCGTATTCTAGGATGATCGCTCAGGTATGGGACTCTTTCCCTACAACTGGTATCAGAGCTAGATTCCTAGCTCTGCGTTCTTTTCGTTTGTATGGATGCTTTATATTTCTTATCCGTCGTCGTCGGGTTCGTATTTTTGGGACAACCTGTGTGCCACTTATTTTGATCCCGGATATGTAATCTTGTCAGATAAATCCATGAGTAGACTATGGCCAATGTGAATATTATGTATCTGCTTCGTTTATGTAATTGGTTTTGTGGTTTTGTTCGTTGTCGGCTACGAGGACACGAAGTTGGGATCGGTCAAAAACCCTTGGTTTTTCGAGTTTGACCGGAGAAATTGAGCTCGACCAGAGCTACCCATCGAAATCGGATAGCGGCTGGAGGGAGGCGGAGGTGAGCCGCACCTCATAGCGGCGAGCTGGGCGGCATTCGGCGGCTGGCGGCGGCGCGCACGGATCTGCTAAGATCTGGCGCAGTCCGTGCGTCCGCCGGGCTGGGCAGTGTCGGCCTCGTCGGGGCGGACTTCGACGGTGTCGGGATGCGGCTGGAACTGCAGATCTGGTTCACGGCGGAGGCGGTCTTCAACCGCGTATTTCAGCGCGTGATGGCGGATCCATTTCACCGCCGGCAAGCTCTACGGCCGGGGGCCGCGGTCATGGCGGTGACGGGGGCGATGGCAGCGGTCCACGCCAGGCGGTGGCTCTCTCTCCCGTTGAAGGAGATGATGACATGGCGCCACGTCAGCGCTGACGTGGCCGCCGAGGGCTGATGTGGCGCTGCTGACGCAGTAGGTCCTAGTTGGGACACCTTTGGGCAGCCCGTTTTCGTCCCCGTTTGTTCATCTCCGGGCTCCGTTTTCGAAGACATGTATTTGTTCGGGCCATGTAATAGATAGATTTTTTTTCTCTGTGTTTGGGCTCGACGACGACATTTATTACTAGCTTTAGTTATGTCGTGGATGTTTAATTTCATGTCTTAGCATGATTAATTATTTTTATTAATTATGCTTAGAAATCATGAAATTAGGACTTTAACTCGTATTATAAAGCATGGGTTAATTTTTTGCGAGCATGTTTTATTGAATGTGCTTAGAATTGTTATGCTTTAGGAGTTACGTATTTTTGCGAGTCCATTTCGACAAACCTTTTGAAGCAAAAGACTAAGCAAATATAATTTATGATAATTTTAAGGTTAATTAAATTATCGAAATAGACCTCCATCAATTGGACCTTAGACAAAGTGATGGGGATCGTGGGTAAACGTCCACCCACGTAGCTTGCCTACCTTCTTTATTCATAAGTTTGTCAGATAGGTTTTCTACGAAAATATTCCAATACTATTGAGTAGTGGGAGTTAGGCCGTAAACGTACACCCACGTGGCTTGCGTGCTTGATTTTTCATAAGTACTCTGGAAGATAGAATTGGGATAAGATGGCTATAGAAATCGAATTGAAAGCGGTATGTTCTTCGTGAGATACTAAGTTCGAGAATTTGATTGTCTTGTGTCAAATTGAGTGGTCAATGCTTAGATGTCACCGGGGGTACAATTCACTTCTCCGAAGTCCCTTCCATCGTGTTTAATAGTGACATCGTCTAGTAATATCGAACTATTAATTATATTTGTCATAAGGATATAAATTTGACATGGAATAGAATTAAAGTTCTAGGTGAATAGCATGGTCAGGGGTTGCACGGGTAAACGTCCACCCACGTGGCTTGCACGTGTGATCTTTGGGATGTTCGAGGTTTCAAATCAATATTGTTTTATCAAAGGGTTACAATATTGTTTTGTTACGAAATTCTTGTGTGATTGTTTTTTTACATGCGTTTATCCTACAGGAAACGACCCAGTTGTTCAAGTCTTTTCGAAAGTGAGCAGAAGATCATACGAGGATTAGGGAGAGTCAACTCCGATGTCTGACACATCTCACCTACCACAAACCTCGACCAATGAGAAGCCGCCAAAGCATATCTGCTCTGACCAACTGAAGCTGCTCTCATGTACAGTGCCCAACAACTCTGCTGCAACAACTCGAATTTATGGCCATTTTCTTTGGAAGCTTGTGACACGTGGCATCGTCGTCTCCAACGGACATATGCCTAGGTCACAACTATAAATAGAGAAGAAATCCGAGCTTCACGCACGGGATATTAAGGGAAAAACGCTCAAGCTTTCAAACGACTCTAGCGCATTCAAGATCAATCCAGCGAAGAACTTGCCCAATAGAAAATCATTAGTTCTTCTCTCTAGAGTCCTTTAGATCCCTCTTCTCTAGCTAAGCTCATTGCCAAATCTATAGCTTTGAAATTCGAAGGAGTTCACTTTTAGTAATTGTTCTTATGTAAGAACTCCTTCCTAGTTGGAGATTATCTCCTCCTCTTCAAACTTAGGTTTGAATTATAAAGTCGCTAAGGACTATAACTTAGAAGGGTCTGTCCAGCGCACAAATTCCTTGCTGAGGCTTGCTCAGATAAATCAACAAGACCTCCTGTTCAGCAGGACTGTGGACGTAGGATCTTGCGTATCCGAACCACGTTAAAAATTGATTGTGTTATTTACTGTTTTATTGCATTGCATACAAACTGATTACAAAATCATAACTTTGCATAAACTGTATTTTCAAAGCGCACTAGCCAAAATACTTTATCTTGCGAAAACACGTTTTCAAATTGAGACGAATCTCCGGCCCCACACTCTTATCCGCACAACGTCTGCGACTAAGTTTCCAAGTACTGACAAAAGTCAGTAGGAGAGCTCAGTAGTTGGCACACTTCTAACCCGCGATCGAAGGTTACTATTTGGCACTGTTCATCAGTTGTAACCTACAACTCAACTGTCCTTCGCATTTGAGAAAAGAAACTGTGATCAAGTGTATTCACCCCCCCCCCCTCTACACCTAACTATCGTCTCCGGACCAACACCACATATGCTGCATTTTTTTGGACCGCATGTTCTCCCACGAGATGTACTTGCTTCGCCACCTGAGGGTCGTCTGCTATTCTTCAGTCTCCCTACCTGCTGTGTAATTAACGGTGACAACACAATCATTGAGGCCACATCTGGCGGCATCTGCCAATTACGCATGGGGGGTATCGGATACAGTGTTCCGACATATATCATCTTCCAATTCTCTGTCTTGTATGCGTCCGACACAAAGTCTAGTAGATTTAGTCTAGTAGCCCTATAGATAAAAAACATGTTAATACACAGGAATGGAACAACCTATAAACAAAAAAACTGTTATACCTGATAGCAGCACAAGCATGCGAACACGGGATCTCATCGAGTTGCCACTCACGACATTCACAAGAGCTTCTACTGATTTGAACTCTCCATTGATATATTCCGTCGTGAACCTTGAATTTGTCTGCGTTCACGAACACAATAGTAAAGCGATGAGAACGTTCCTCTAACGGGGCTAGCTTTAGCTCTGTAGTAATTGTGAGCGGATTATCTCGTGTCTTGGCTTTTGCTTGATGTTGGTCACACCACTGATCCACCATGTTATGTATTGCCTCGATCATAGAGTATATCGGCAGACGCCGTGCTGTGAGCAACCTTGAGTTGATGAATTCATCTATGTTTAAGGTCAGCTGACTGTACCGGCGAACGGCAGACTTCGATCTAGCCCACTTTTCTGGTCCAACATCCATTAACTTCTCTGAAGGAAATAGGAGGTGAAGAACGATATACCTTCCTCCTACGTCTGTTGTTGCAGCTCTGATTGTTGCTCATGTGTCAAATCTTCTGATCTGTGTCCCGGCCTTTTTCTCCCTCTGGGTGGTTAGAGAACTGGAGAAAATTAAGATTAGTGTCTCCCTACACAAACGCGTGCGTATGATTGTGTAATTCTCTATATTTGTTTATGAACATAATACTAATATATATAGGCTTCAAAAGCCAATATATTATTAATATTTGTAGCCCATTAATTTAATTATATTCCTAATGGACTTCCACATAATTAGCCCATAATATAATTAATTAATTCATTGGGCTACTAATATTTATCAATTAATTGTCTTGACCAATTAATTCTAGATAAATAACATTATTAAATATTGTAAAATTACATTAATCTATTAATAATGATTTCTGAGAGACAATAAATAACTAGGCAACTAATTGAGCCAGATCAGGGATCTAATACAAGAAATAAAGAAGGGCCTCAAATTAATTAATTATCTATACTCAGCCCAGAGCAAAATTAATTAATAAACACAAATTCATTCCACTAGAGAATCCGTGCTGACTTACCCCTTTATCCCAAATTGAGCAAGTGCTTGTATTTAGACTTAATCGATCTCCGTATTTAAGATATAAGTATCCGTTAATTAATTAAGGTCACTGATAGCTTAAATTAATTAACATCTTATTATATTCTTGAGTAGTACCACTCACATCACTTCTGCTTCTACTGTAACACAAGATCAACACACCTGAACTTAATCAACCGACCGGGTTTAGTATGCTAATCCTTTTGAGTTCCTGAGAGTATATTATCAACCCATTTTACTAGGATACGGTTGTAAGATACAGATACCAAGCCTGAGCCACAAATGACTACTAGCACCCAAGATACGTAGATCCGGTCGCGATGATGTTCACTATAGTAGGTCAAAGTGATAGATAGCTAAATGCACTCAGCTGAAGTCTTACCAAGCATAAGACCAACTAAGTCACCGAGATCTTGGTTCTCCACTATGGTCAGTTAGGAGAACACATCTCACTCTGATCCATTAATACACCACCTTAAGTGTACCAGTAAAGACAAGCAGCTAAGAAAAGCTACTTCTTATCTAAACTGCAGCTTAAACCGACAACTTATTCTTAAGTTGTCTCAGCTGTGATAACTGTTTATATCTTGTCAGTTCAACCAATTTGTGTTGTCTTCTGTGATACCCGACACACTACACAAATCTAACTTTTATACAAGATTAAGGATAATATGTGCAAATATATATATTTATCAGATAGGAGAATACAATAATGGTAAGGACAAAACACATTGTATACAAGCATAAAATTTGATTCCAGTATACAAAATCCCAGCAATTCTCCCACTTATACTAAAGTAAACTTTTAGTCTACAATGTGTCAGTTCTAGGTACAAACTAGTACTCATCTATCTATCCTATCTATCACTGCATCTTCTCCCACTTATACAAAAGTTTCTGTAGTCCTAAGTGGGGGACATATCTACCACTCCTAAGCCACGAACATGCTTCTCGTAAGCCGGGAGTGGTAAGCTTTTTTGAAAGGATTAGCTAGGTTGACTTCAGTTCCAATTTTGTCAATCACCATCTCTCCTTGATTTACAAATACTCGTATAATGTGGTACTTCGAGTCTATGTGTTTAGACGCCTTGTGAGATCTAGGTTCCTTAGAATTTGTCACTGCACCCGCATTATCATAATAAATCGTGATCACCTTAGGCAAATTCTGAACAATATCAAGATCCAGGAGGAAATTCTTCTGCCTCTTTCGAAGCTTCTAAAGCAGCCACATACTCTGCTTCCATGGTTGAGTCCGCAATGCATTTCTGCTTTACACTCCTCCATGAAATGGCTCCACCTCCCAAGGTAAACAAATAACCTGAGGTAGACTTCTTCTCATCTCTGTCAGCCTGGAAATCCGAGTTTGTATAACCCATAGGCACTAGATTGTCTGACTGGTAAACAAGCCTATAATCTCTAGTCCTTTTAAGGTACTTAAGAATGTGCTTTACCGCAGTCCAGTGCTCATGTCCAGGGTTAGACTGATATCTTGAGACCATGCCTACAACATATAAGATATCTGGTCTCGTACAAAGCATTGCATATATGAGGCTACCGACGCGGAAGCATATGGTACTAGCCTCATACTTTCTATCTCTTCAGGCGTTTTAGGGCATTGATTCTTTGATAGAAAAATGCCATGTCTGTAAGGTACTGAACCTCTCATGGCATTTTGCATGTTAAAACAAGCAATAACAGTATCAATGTAGGACGCTTGTGATAGTCTTAACATCCTTTTCTGGCGATCTCGGATATCCTTGATCCCAAGGATGTAAGCAGCTTCACATAATTCCTTTATTTGAAATTGCTCGGATAACCACGTCTTTACGTCTGATAACACTTCAACATTGTTGACAATGAGAAGGATGTTATCTACGTAAAATGCAAGAAACACCACTGATCCGTTAACACAAATACAGTACACACACCTTGTTAGGACAGGATACAAATCCATAGGATTTGACTACCTTGTCGAAACGCTGGTGCCATAACTGGGAAGCTTGCTTAAGTCCATAAATAGACTTCTTAAGCTTCCAAACTAGATGCTCTTCGCCCTCCTTCACATAACCATCTGGCTGTTTCATGTAGATGTCTCTACCTTTTCCAAGGTGCCCGTTTAGGAATGCGGTCTTGACATCCATTTGCCAGATCTCTAGGTTCATGTGAGATGCTATGGCAAGCAGGATCCTAATAGACTTGATCATTGCTACGGGTGAGAATGTCTCTTCATAATCGATACCTTCTTTCTAGGTAAAACCCTTCGCCAGTAGCCTGGCCTTAAACGCCATGATCTCTCCATTCGGTCCTCTCTTTCTCTTGTATACTCACTTACTACCAATAGCCTTACAGCCCTCAGGTAGTTCAGTGATCTCGTATACATCCATATCAGTTATGAACTTAAATTATGAGTCCATAGCGATTCGCCAGGAACCTGCATCTATATCTCCCACTGCTTCCTGTAGGTCCAGGGATCAACGACATCATGTTCATCTGCTGGGAGATGATCAGACGTCTCCCCAGTGAACATATACCAATCAGGTGTAAATATCACCCTCCCACTACGTCGAACAGTGTCAGGCGCTGTGTTAACAGTTTGTACAGTTACTCGTGGAGTACTATCTTGCACAACTGGTTGTTCAAGTGGAACTCGACCACCTTGTAATTCCTCAAGGATGATGCCGATTTGAAGATCTTAATGTCAGATTTACGGATCTAATGGACACCATCAATGGGCTGGGAAAGACGTTCTCCAACCGAGAGATGAATCTCAAAATCTTGAGAGCATTGCCAGACGGACATTGGACTCCCTTTGCTACTTTGCTTATACATTCTGATCTTGATATTGTTTCTCCTGATCATATATTTTCAGAATTGAAAGCTGAGGAGTTCGAGTTCGGTATACCACAAAGGAAGCAGCGAGCTGAAGCTGACACTCAGAACGACCATGCTTTCAAAGCATCAGTCAGCACAGCAACTCCCGCATCTAGCAAAGCTGAGCCTTCAACTAGTGATTTACAAAAAGGAAGCCTAGTTAAGCGATATGCACTGCTTGCCATCAAATATCAGAAGGAAAAGGAACGACGCAGAAAACTCTCCAGAGTCGTCAGAGACTCAAAGAGTAAGTCTGAATACTCACCTAAGCGCACTCTTGAACCACATGCTTCTAAATGCAGGAAACAGGAGGATTCTGCACAGTCGAAAGACAGTGAAAATAGAGAAAGCAGAGTTACCTCCTACTACAACTGCAAAAAGTCAGGACATTACTAGTACGACTGTCCTGAGCTCAACACAGTTGAAAGAGCTGCACGAAAAGCTCGAAGGGAGAAGTTCATCAAGAACTGACCAGCCTACATTGTCGATGAACTCTCAGACGACTTAGATGAAGTTGATTCCTTCATGGATTCATCAGACGATGACCCAAGAGCTTGTAGAAGATACTGAAAAGTGTCTAATGGCAGGAGAAGAGGATGAAGTAAATTCTCACGAACTGTTGGTCCCGAGAGCATGTTCAGGTGTAGAGGGGGGGGGGTGAATACACCTAAAAACCGATTTCTCAACTTAAACACGAACAGTCCTTTTTCAGGATAGTGTCGTGCTGAACAGGTTCAGCAGACCAGATAAGCTGTTCTGAATCATGTTGGCAGAGTGACTGACTCTACTGAGATCTGCTAGCTGACTGAGAGTCAGAATTCAGTATCTTGCAGATAGAGTTCAGTGGTGCGGAATAGTGTAGGCCTAATTCAGTTGAGTTGGAAAATAATTTTAATAAAACAGTTTCAGTAGATTAGTGCAATTAGTTAAGTTCGCTGAAACTCAGTTGAATGATTTAAGAAGGCTTTTCAGTATGAACAGTTAAATCAATGCAGCAGTGAAAAAGAATACGAGACACAAGACACAGAGATTTTTAAAGTGGTTCGGACATAAAAATCCTACGTCCACTGTCCCGAATGATCAGGAAGCTATTTATTATACTGAGGTAGTCTCAGTTGGTTTGTACGCTGGACAAACTCTGGTCTTGAGATTTATACTGAGCAAGTCTCAGTTTACAAGGTTATCAAACTGAGTGTTTGAAAAACTCTCCAACTAGGAAGGAGTTCTTTACAATAAAGAATAGTTCAAAGATGAACTCCTTCGTCTAAGCTATGGATATATTCTATTGAGCTTAGGTTAGAGGGATAGGGAACAATGAAGTGGCTTCTAGAACGACGAACAGCTGAGTATGATTTTGGGTTCGTGTATCGTCGTTTGGATACTAGAGGTTGTATTTAACAGTTCAGCTTGGTTCCCTAAGAGCTAGAATATAGTTCTTCGCTGGAGATGAATTCTTCGAACTTCTTGCGGAGAACTTAGGCTTTTCGAGTTTGCTCGTTTGAATGCTCTGTGTATGCGGTTTTTCTTTTTCTTTCGTTTCTCATATGTCCGCACTCATTTTTTTTTTGTCGTGAGCTTCAAATTTGATTTATCCCTATATTTATAGAGAAGAGACTAGGAAAGATCCGTTGGAGATGATGATCCTTTGTCTCTCTCTTTTGGGTAGCTAACGACTCTTTTGTAGCATTTGCAGAGTCTTTTCCCTCTTTTCCGGAAAGTTGTTGACTTGCAGCTTTAGTAGGTGTAGGACAGGTGTCTGCTTGTCGTTGGTCGAGGTTCAGAAAGTGGTTGAGATAGAACAGACTTCAAGGAGATTTGAAGCTAACTTCTCTCTTCCTCGTACTTGACTATGCTGATTGTCTTTGAAAGATATGACAGTTCAGACGACTGTCTGGCCGTTGCTGAGTCTGATCTTTGATTCAGTAGTGAACTCCTGCTGAGTCTGCTTTACTGAAGATCAACTCTGAGTACAGTGAACTACTCCTGCTGAGTTTAGTTCCACTGACTCCTTTCAGTATACTGCTCCTGCTGAGTCCAGTATTTACTGAGTCTTCTACTTTTGGTGCTGAGGTGGCTAAGACTCTGAATGCCTGAACCAGAGCAGAGGGTCTACTAAGTCTGAAACCTCAGAGACAATAACAGGTTTACAACTTAAAGGTTCACCGATCAAGATAGGGTTTTGGGATCTTCAAATCTTCAGACTAATTCAGAGCACAAGGCTACTGAGTATCGGTCAGTACAGAAGATAGAATCATTTCCCACTACATCTAATACTGCTGAGGATAGAATCATCACCCAACACGAACCATTTAACTCTTCTTCACATTGCACACAAGACACTATTTCAGGTGCAGATGAGAATTTGGACGTCGCGATTGCATACGAAGAACTACTCGACGAGCAGATTCAGATGAGTCTGCAGCTTAGTAAGACTCTTCAGGAATTGGATACCTTGAAAGTGGAGAATCAGAGACTTTCTCAGGAGGGTCATGTTGCGACTGAGTCGGAAGGAATTGTGTTGAGACTCAGGGAGGAGATTAACTCTCTGATGGCCAAGTCTCAGCAACAAGAAGATTTGATCTCAGTACTGACCAAGGACTTGACTCAGAAGGGTACTGAATTGAGTCTTACTGAAGCAGAAGTTCTCAGGACTTCAGACCGAGCATGAAACTCTCAAGAAGAGTGACGATATTTGGAGGAACCTAATGACAGAGCGGTATATGGGAGCCGAGAAAAAGCTTGAGGCGATGCAAGCCAACAACATGCCTAAACACTTCAAGGAGGGACTCGGCTTCAGCCATGGAGCCTCCTCATCTGCCCCCATACGCTCAGAGAATCGGCTGACTGATAGATTTGTTCAAGGGGAGACGTTCAATGTTGAATTACTGAACCCCCTAGCAAAGAACAAACAGAAGATGAAGGCACCTCATCTGAACTATCAGAAATCTGACAAGAACACTAGCTCAATATCACCCCAGTTCAGTCAAGGGGGAACCAACAAAGTGAAATGGATTGATCAGTATGGTCCGCTGCAGCTGACACATCCAGCTCAGTATGGGTCGTATTATTATGATCCTATAGTCAGAAGGGGTACCAAAAGTCAGAAGAAGAAGAAGAAAGCCGTTCAGAATGCTAAGGTCAGCAGTCCAGCACCTCAGAAGATCAGGACTCCTGAACCAGTAAAGCCTCAGAAGTCAACATCAATCAGTCAAGTAGTTAAGTATGTTGATCAGAGTGGAAATAAACTGTCTGAGACCACCAAGGTCGTAAGACAGATTTGGGTTTCCAAAACTAACACTTAAGGACCCAAAATCAAAAATAAAGGGTACCTGAATATAATTCTGTTTTGTAGGTGCACAAGGACCCATGGTACGTGGACAACGGATGCTCAAGACACATGACGACCAGAGGAGTCTACTGAAGAATTATATTACTAAAGAAGGACCCAGAATCGAGTTCGGAGATAATGCAAAAGGATATACAAAAGGCTATGGAACACTCAGCATTGGAACCGCCACAGTTCCAAGAGTATCATATGTTGAAGGACTTCAACATAATCTTCTCTCTGTTAGTCAATTTTGTGATAACTCGTATAGAGTGATTTTTGACACTGGTTTGTGTGATGTTATTGAAAAAACTACAGGGAAAACATTGTTATCAGGTTCGCGCAAAAAGAATATATATGTAGCTGACTGGAAATCAGTAGAACCTGAAGCATGCTTGCTGGCGAAGAACGACAATAGAACGGGGTGGCTCCTGCACATGGATTTGTTCGAACCAGTCTCTCTAGTGACGATCAGAGGTAAGAAGTATGCTTTAGTGGTCATTAATGACTACTCGCGCTATACATGGGTCATATTTATTGCCAACAAGTCTGACGTCAAAACAGAGTTGCCTATGCTTCTGAAAAAGCTTAGTGTCGAGAAGAACACCGAAATCAGAAAGATTCGTTCAGCCAGAGGAGCAGAGTTCCTGAATTCAATGGTGGAAGAGTTCTGCAAAACTGAAGGATTAGAGCTTGAGATGTCTGCTGCACACAAGCCTCAACAAAATGGGATTGCTGAAAGAAAGAACAGAACACTCAAAGAAGCAGCAAGAACCCTGCTCGCAGACTCAGGACTCCCATCTAAATTCTGGGTAGAAGCAACTGATATTGCATGTTACACTCAGAATAGATCACTGCTGACGAAGCAACATCAGAAGACACCATATGAATTATGGAATGGCAGCTAGCCTTTCTTATGTTATTTCCATATTTTTGGGTGTTCGTGCTTTATCCACAATAATGGAAAGGAACAGTTAAAGACTTTTGATAGCAAGTCAGACCAGGGAGTCTTCTTAGGATACTCTCGGGTCAGCAAAGCCTTCAGAGTTTTTAACTACCGGACCCTTTGCGTGGAGGAAAGCCCTCATGTTGTTTTTAATGAGTTTGCTACTGAAGACAGGAGCATAAACTCAAATTCAGAATCTGAGGACATCTGTAAACAGCTACAGGATCTAAGCTTAAAGGATAATGTTGAAAAGATCAAGCTATTTTGGGATGATGATTCAGAAGAGGAAACTGAAGATAAGACTACTGAATCACAGCCAGCAGCAAACGTAGCTGAACAGATTGATTCTACTGAACATAATCAATCCCAGGTAACTCAGGTCGATGAAGAGTTTGAAGTAGATACATGAATGCCGAGTATAGCCCACCCAGTCCAATAGAAAGGACTGGTCAATGAAATATGATTCAACCTCAAATCTATTTAAATGTAGCGGATAACAGTGGGGCTCGAAAATTAATGTGAGATAAAATTTTTCAAGCACCAACCGAATATTTAGAATGAACCATTCCTGGTCTTTCAAAAGAATTCAAAAATACCGTAATGAAAGGAACAGATCGAATTTATCATAACCGATTAGTTAACATGAATGATATTCAAGAAAAAAGTATTCTAGAGCGAATGGGATTAGATACCCTAGTAGTCCTAGAGAGCAATACAGGTGTCGTGCTGCTAGGCAAAGCAGTCTGAATGCTGCACCCTAGATGGCGAAAGAATTTCAAGAAGTAGATGCCATTCGTTTGATGAGAAATAAAAAGGGGACGTAGGTCTGCCTTTGGCCTAGAATTTGCTTTCACTGGGATTGTAGTTCAATCGGTTAGAGCAGTGGTAACTTAGACCTCTACTGAGAATAACAATTCAAGGGGAACAAATGAAGTTCCTGAGCTTAATGCCCCTGAACCTGGTGACTCACCAGACCCAACTCTTGTAACTGAATTACTTCAATCTCAGAATAGTACAACTGAAATGTCTAACTCACCTACTATCTGTGTTGAGCAATTTTCAGATGAAGAGTTAAAACATCGTCGATCGTGGCTGAATGCTCACTCTTCAGACATTATCATTGGAGATCCCTCAACAAGTGTAAAGACATGATCCAGATTCTGTTAGGGAGAGAGTGCTTTATATTCCTGCTTCTTGTCTACTGAAGAACTTCAGTCAGTTGAGGACGCACTTAAAGATGCTGACTGGATCATTGCTATGCAAGAGGAGATGAATCACTTCACAAGGAACGACGTATGGGAGCTGGTTGACAGATCCCGACATCAACATGTGATCGGAACTATATGGGTCTTCAAGAACAAGCGAGATGAAAACAATGACATAGTAAGGAACAAAGTTAGACTCGTGGCAAAAGGCTACTGTCAAGCCGAAAGAATAGATTTCGACGAAACATTCGCTCCAGTTACAAGATTGGAGGCAATCAGACTATTCCTTGCCTACGCAACACATCAACGCTTCAGAGTTTATCAGATGGATGTGAAGTCAGCGTTCCTGAACGGCATGCTAAAAGAAGAAGTCTGTGTAGAACAGCCTCCCGGTTTTCAGTAGGCTCATCAAGTGTATAGACTCAGAAAGGCTCTGTACGGGTTAAAACAAGCACCCAGGGCTTGGTACGATATCCTGTCTGAGTTTCTTCTTCAGAAAGGTTTTCAGAAAGGCATAGTAGACCGCACACTATTCAGCATTCGTCTAGACGACGACATCTTACTTGTGCAGATCTACGTAGATGACATTATATTTGGATCAAAGAATGTTATCATGTATCAACAATTTGAGAAAATGATGAAGGACAAATTCGAGATGTCAATGATGGGAGAGATGAACTATTTCTTCGAATTTCAAGTCAAACAATTAGAGAAGGGGACGTTCATCAATCAAGGCAAATACACTCGAGACCTCATCAAGAAATTCAGTTGTACATCTGACAAACCAATTAAGATCCCGATGAACATGAACATGAAATTCGATCTTGACAAAGAGGGAGTATCAGTAGACCATACTGAATTTCGCGCAATTATTAGTTCTTTATTATATCTAACTGCTACAAGACCTGACATAACTTATTTTGTAGGTGTCTACGCTCAATTTCAGGCGAATCCTAAGCAGAGGCACATGGACTCAGCAAGTAAGATTCTCCGCTATCTAAGAGGAATGCCTTACATGGGTTTATGGTATCCAGTAGATGATAATATTGAACTAACTGGTTATTCTGATGCTGACTACGCAGGTTGCAGGATTGACCAAAAATCAACTTCGGGAACTTGTCAGTTCCTCGGCAGTAAGCTAATCTTATGGTTCTCAAAGAAACGTAGTGACGTCAACTACTGAAGCTGAATACATGGCTGCCGGAAGTTGCTACGCCCAAATCCTTTGGCTGAGACAGCAGCTACGTGACTATTCCGTCATTCAGAATGAAGTGTCGATCTTCTGCGATAGCTCCAGTACCATTGCAATCACTCAGAACCCTATTCTTCATACTAGATGCAAGCACGTTGACATCAGACACCACTTCATTCGTGATCATGTCGAAAAGAAGGATATCAGAATGGAGAAGATCCATACTAACCATCAAAGGGCCGATATTCTGACCAAGCCTCTAGCTGAAGTCAGATTCAGAGAACTTTCAGTAAAGCTAGGTCTGCTGGACCCTACTAACTCAAGTCAGTAAGTGGATTCAGAAGAGGAGCTTTCAACAAGGGGGAATGTTCACTCTCAGTACTGGACTCATTCAGTACACAGAGATTCAGCAACCAACTACACGAGGTATTAGCTGACTACGATGTTCAGCTGACATGTTTGCGTATCTCTTTTCAGTAGTCAACCCAGTATTTAATGCTGCTATGATTTTGGTTCAGCATCGTATTCAATGCCTTAGAGAATGTCATTTATTATAAACGGTTTCATTAAATGCACGACATTCTATGCTAAGATTGCTGAACTCTGCATTGCATTAAATGCATGTCATGTCAACTTACTTCTTAGGCTATATACAACTGTATTTTGACTTAGGCAGCTAAGTTGATCATTACCTTTTATAAAATCAATTCTAGACCGTCCATCTGATAAAGCGGGATTTAAACTGAGTCGTTGATTATAAACTGTTCATCTTCACTATCATATATATCAACATTTAAGCACTGAAACCGCCATTTTCACCCTCTGCTTTAAAACCTTAAATTTCTCTGAACCTAGAATTTTCTTCTTGCAACATGCTAAATTTTTTTTAGTAATACTGAGTTCTGCAGATTCAGATATGGTGCAGTCACACGTTTCAGTTGTTTCTCCAGTCAACATGATCGAGATATTAGAGAAGGACAGTGTCTGGTGTGAACCCACCCCGGAGTTCGACACATGTGAACTGGATATCATGGTCGAGGTATTTGATGCGCTCAAGGCATCAGGCCTCGAAGCTTTCTTATCGAGGAAACCAACGTATTTCCTCCCCCGTCAGGTATCTGAGTTATACCGCAACTCAGAAGCGGTAGATGGTGATATCGTTGGAAGGTTTATCATCCATCACGTGGCTGACCCCTCCAAAGCCGATGAAGAGATGAAGAAGATGTCTATCAAACAGGCTCTTCAGAGGAGTTTTAAGCTACCGGATAGTGGAATTAGTGTAGCGGTGTACAAGGACAATATGATAGACGAATACTTGGAGATTTTATGTAGGGAGCCAACATCCTTTAAATCCGCGTTCCCCAAGAACTCCATGTTATCTCAGTACCGTACCCTTGCCTACATAGTAACGCAAATCCTAACGAGTCAAACTGGCTCTTTCGATCAGGTGTCCAGACCAAAGCTCCAAATGATGATGGCAATATATGATAGCGCCAAGGTCAACTGGACCGAATTCTTCCTAAGAGAATTCCAGACACAGGCAGCAAAATTTGATAAATCTACTTATAGCCTCAGTGTCAAGGGAAAGTTGTTGTACAGGATGAAGCTGACCGTGATGATCGAGGACTTCTGCGGAGACGATCACATCACGTATGCGGACAAAGGATACTTCAATCCCAAAAAGATATGCTTTCATAGTAAAGCAGCGGCCCTTCAGCAGATTGGAGCAGGGCCCGCTGAAGTTAGGAAAGGGAAGAGGAAGACTTCTACTCCTACGAAGGGGTCTACTCCTTAGAAGACCCCTCAGAAGAAAAAGAAAACATCTACTAAGAAGGTTGTTATCATACCTCCGTTCAGAATGGGAGACGATTCTGACTCGTCTGAGAAGACAGTCTCAATGGAGAAAGCTGACTTAAAAGAGAAGACTGACTCAAAAGAGAAGACAGTCTCAGCTGAGAAGGAAGTCTCAGTAGAACAGGGGACCAAAACTTAGCCGACAACTCCTATATCTCAGTCCCCACTCGACGTTCCACCACTCAGCAGCATTCCATCTGCTAAGAAGACCATGCTCCCATTGACTTAGACGACATGGAGACCAGCACTAAAGCTAAGACCATCGGCCTTGAGGCAGAAACTCTTCAGGATAGAGCCACCCGAGAGGTCTCCGAGGCCATACAGAGATCACAAGTAACTCTGACTTGGTGACTCTAGCTCAGAAGGCCAGGCTTCAAATGCTGATAAGGTTCTAGGACTGGATAACTCTTAACCGCCTGATCCAATACCAGTCCTGCGAATAGCTGAATACCGAGGAGCTGGAAATCCGCCTGCAGATAGGCTACTCCAAGCCTGCGGATATCAGCTCGCTTGAGGATTTAAGGTCGGCGATGCTGGCACTTCTCGATGACCGCATTCCTTCAGCAGCCGCACCTTTAGAGGGTTCTGATCCTGATGATCAGGACCCACGCAGTGATGCATGCCTTGAGAAGCCTGCTGAGGGTACTCAACTGGAGGAGGGAGCTCAACCCTCTCCCTCCCTCTAGGTCAGTCGGCAATTGGAACCTCCAGTGTTGTGAACCCAGTACATCTTTTGCTGGGGTCTACATTTGAGGTTGCGCCCAGCTCCAAAGGCCAACGATCTTGGACAGTGGCCAAGGCACTGAAAGGCCAAGGAGCTCAGAACCGGCTCTTGGCAAAGGCCATCTACCGGAGTTGGAAAAAGGCCACTACAACTCAGAGTGAGGAAATCAAGGAGTTGAGGACATCTATTTAGAATACAACTGCTCCTGATTTCTCAGTCATACTCACTAACTCTCTAGCCACTCAAAGAGCTGAGTTTGAACAACAGCAGGCATCACTAGCGGCTGCCCAGACAACACTTCTGGAAACATTCAAGGCAGCGCAGCCAGAGCATTTCAACAACATCTCTTCACTGACTCAGGCCCATGAGCTCAGAATCGCATCAATCCAACAGGCCTGTGAAGAGAAGATAGATGCCAAGCTGAAAGCGATCCAGGAGTTGGTCGATTCCTCTCACCGCAAGTAGGGTGATGATCTGATTATAGAGAGGAATGACCTCTACCTGAGGTTTGAGAGTATGAAGAAGGCCTTGGATAGGCTGACTGTTGCATACTCAGCCTTGAACAACAAGGTTGTTCCAGTCCCGACCCCAGGCGCAGCTGATGACGCCAAAAAGGGGGAAAGGATAGCAAGGGGGAAGAAGTCAGTACCCGGAGCAACTCAAAGTCAATCAGCTCCCACTGACCCCTCAGGAACAGACAAAGGTCAGGCCCAGGTTATCTCTAGCGCCGGTGATACAGTGCGCGCTGAGACCAGCCCAAGTGGCTCAGGACCTAAGGGACCCTAGGAATCAGCGACCCAAACTTCTGCCGAGCATATCAAAGAAATTGCTGAGTTCCTTGAGGAGGACTCAGAAGAGGAGGAAGAGACTCCTCTGACTCCACCAGGGGCGGGAAAGGGAAAGAAGCCTATGAAAATCCCTACCCCACTGAAGAAAGGGACTAAGAGATATATCAGCCCAGCTGAGCAAGCCCAAATCGATGTTGACGACAACTTAGCAAGGGAGCTAGCTGAAGCTGAAGCTGCGAATAAGCCGAAGAAGGCTCCGACTAAGGCCAAGACAAATGTGTCAGGAAGGAAACCTGGACTAGGCCTCCTCCTAGAAAGCTAAAGATCGACAATGAGGCCGATAGAGAAAAAGAAAAGGAGAAAGAAGCTGAGCAAACTGATAAGCAAGGAACTGATTCTCAGCAGCAGCAACAAGTTTCTGAACAACAGGAGCAGCAGCAATAAAGACAGAGAGTTGAGCCAACTATTGATGAGATGATTATTTTCAGCATTGTAGCTCTGGACAAGAGAGCTCAATATTATCAGATTGAAGAGTTCTAGCGGCAAGAAGCTCTTGCCAAAGAGAAGGTTGTTGAGGCAGCCAGGGAAGCTGAACGTCTGAAACCCAAGCCACCTCTGCCAAAAGATACTGAAATTCCATATAAGTACAGGCGAGGCAGGCGACCCACTGATCAGAAAATTCATAGATGGCCTACGGTGGATAAGTGGATGCCATGGGAGAAGACTCAGCAGTGGGTGACTCTGAATGCCGAGTTTATTATAAGATACTATGTATGGAGATACTGGCCTGAGTCCCACAAGAACAATGCATTTGCTGACTGGCTATTCAAATGCGATACTAAGATTTATGATATAGTTGAGAAGGCTCTTGCTGACAAGATAGATATTCAGGCTCATGCTCCCAGACCTCTACCGCCTCCTTAGAAACTTGATGGCTCCCTCTACATAGGTGTAATTGAAGGAGAAGTCAGGAAAGCTATCTTGGTTTTGGAACTTAATCCTAACCTCCCTGAAGATGTGCTTAAGATTCAGAAGCTAAGGAAGGATACATTTCAGATGTATGGACTCCCTCTGCCGGAAGAAAAGTCTAAAGATTTCAAGGCAAGGATCTAGAGGTTCAGAAGATAGTTCTTGTTTTGCTTCTTTTCTGTCTTTTTGATAGATAGCAAGAGATGTAAATGTATTGTATTTCTTACATATATATAATACATCTTTGCTGTTTGGCCTGACAACACCTTATTGTCTCTATGGCCTGTTTATTTAAATATAACACTCAGAATCACCTAAGTGATTACTGACTCACACACTCACTGCTTATCCGGTGTTTGTCTATTTTGGTTAGATTGATAGACTCTGTTTATGGGGGAAATTGTTGTAAGGGAGAAATTGTTGTTAGAATTATTTCAACATCTCTGTATCCCTCACTAGATTAGAACTTGATGTACAACTCTACTGATTCTATTTGTAATTTTTGTAAGGAGTTTGTATCTGATAATTTGTAGGGTTAGGTTTTGGCATCATCAAATAGGGGGAAATTGTTGGGATATGATTTAGCAGTAGATTGTTTAGATGCTTAGAAGATTTGGTTGATCCCAAAACCCTAATTTCATTGGTGAACCATTGTGTTGTAATAGTAATGCCTTTTGTCTCTGAGAGTTTCAGACTTAGTAGACATTCCTTCAGCATGGTTCAGGCTAAGAGTTCTATCTGTTGATTCTTTAGTAGACTATCCGCCTCAGTACCATGTGCAAAGACTCACTAGTGCTGGACTCAACAGGAGCATCATACTAAGAAGTGTTCAGATTCAGTAGTGCTGGACTCAGCAGAAGCAACATACTGAAAGGAGTCAGTAGAACTGGACTCAGCAGGAGCAGTTCAATGAACTCAGAGTCGACCTTCAGTAGAGTTGGACTCAGTAGGAGTATACTACTGAACCCAGGTCAGACTCAGCAACGGCCTGACAGTCTTCTTGATTGTCAGATGATCTTATATGTTAAATTAGTAGAGTCGTCCGAGGTTATCAGAGAAGTCAGCTTCAGTATCTGCCTAGAAGTCTGTGTGTGTCAACTACTTTCTACGCCTCGACCAATGACGGGAAGTCAGCTGTCAAAGTTGTGGTAAAAGTTGCAAGTCAACCACTTTCCAGAAATGGAGGAAAATACTCTACAAAATTCCTTAAAAGAGCCGTTAGCTACCCAAAGAGAGTGACATGTGGATCGTTCGTCTCCAACGGATCTATCCATAGCTCACCTCTATAAATAGAGGGAAAATCAAATCGAAGAACAACCAACAAGAATGAGTGATTAAGAGTAATAAACGTACAAGAACTCAATCTTTCCACAAGAACTTTAGAGAAACACTCGACGCGAAAGGCGACTTCTTTGCTCTAGGGAACCAAGCTGAGTAGAATCAAAAGCCTCTAGTATCCAAGTGATCGAACACGAACCCAGAGAGATTACTCCTTATTGTTCATCACTCTCGAAGCTACCTTCTTTTTCCCTTCCCTCTAACCTAAGCTCTATTGAAAATATCCTTAGCTTAGACCCGAAGGAGTTCATATCTTGAACTGTTCTTACTGTAAAGAACTCCTTCATCGTTTGAGAGTTTGTTAAACTTTATAGTTTGATCCTTATAAACTGGGACTTGCTCAGTATAATCCTCAAGACCAGTGTTTGTCTAGTGTACAAACCAACTGAGACTAATGCAGTATAGTAAAATAGCCTCCTGATCTTTTCGAGATAGTGGACGTATGATTGTTTGATATCCGAACCACTTAAAAATCGTTGTGTTCATTTACTGTTGCATTGATTTACTATTGATACTGAAAACTGTTTTACAAAATCATACAACAGAGTTTCAGCAAAGCTTAAACTGAATGCACTAACCTACTGAAACAATTTTAATAAAAACGTTTTCAAACTCAACTGAATCAGGCCTACACTTTTCCGTACTCTACTGAACTCTTACTGAACTGTACTGAATTTTTACATCTATCAACTAGCTGGCCTCAGTATAGTCAGTCACTCTATCCACGCGATCCAGAACAGCTTGCCTGGTCTACTGAATTTATTCAGCAAGACACTCTCCTGAATAGGACTGTTCGCATTTTAAGTTGAGAAAGTTTTCAAGTGTATTCACCCCTCCCCCCTCTACACCCTAACATTTATCTCAGGACCAACAAAAGTTGTCTTCTCCTAGTCATCATGGCTCATGTGTATCTGAAAGTAGTCGTTGTACCCATCTAGAAAGCAAAAATAGGCTTTCCCTACCAACCTTTCCAAGATCTGATCAATGAAATGCAGGGAGAAATGACCCTTTCTACTGCCATTGTTGAGTTTACGGTAGTCTACACATGCGCCATCCGGTGACTGGGCACGTCGGAACAAGCTCCTTCTCATTCTCCACTAACTGGATTCCTCCTTTCTTCGGTACCACGTGCACAGGGCTAACACTCTTGCTATCAGAAATGGGGTAGATGATTCCCATAGATAGCAGCTTTAGGATCTCATTGAGGATGACTTCCCTCATATTAGGGTTCAGCTTGCATTGCTGGTCTCTGCTTGTCTTGTTGTTGGGCTACATTAGAATGTGATGCATGCAGACGTCTTGGCTAATTCAAGTGATGTCTGCCAATATCCACCCAATAGCAAGTCTTATGTTTCTTTAGGACCACAACTAGCTGAGATTCTTAATCCTGGGCCAGACTGCTGCTGATGATGATAGGCAGTGTTTCCTCCTCGCCTAACTAAGCATATTTGAGGTGTGCAGGAAGAGGCTTTAGTTCTAGCACTAGTGCTTTGACAATGGATGGTAATGACTTTTCTGGAATTTAATCTTGAGGCAGACATGTTACGCTGTTGCCAACCTCCAGTTCTGGTTGGGAATATAAAGCCATCACAGCTTCCTTAACTTCTTTATCACTCATCCCTTAAGAATCGATTTATGTCGATCCCTGAGTAACAACCACTTCCACTCTGTCCTGTATGAATTTTGTCTCCAAATGGTGTTGAATCCTAGGAGCATACACATCAACCACATTCACATTCTCTATGTCAGTGTGTTGTTTCATGGCTGGATAGATGTTGTGAGTATACTGTTCTCCATTTCAACACATGCTGATCGTGCCTTCATGCACATTGATGATTGCTCTGATGGTATCAAGAAACGCTCTTCCAAGAAGCATCGCCACAAATTAGTTGGGTTGATGACATAAAAGTTAGTTGGGTACACAAATTCATTTAGTTTGACTAGGATTCTCCAGTAGGCCCACTGGATAGATACATTACCTATCCGCGAGATGCATCACCACTCTCGTCTCTTTCAGCTCAACTCCCACCAATATGTTATAAACTAATAGCGGCATCACACTTATGGATGCTCCAAGGTCTCACATGTCATTTGGAATTAATTTCTCACCAATCAAGCATGGGAGTGTGAACGCACCTGGGTCTACACATTTTTTTGGGAGATTTTTTTTGTACCCTCACAGATGTTGCTTTCTGCATTACCACTTTTTCTCCATCAGGTATCTTCCCAGCTATATATTCCTTCACAAACTTTGCTAACTCGAGAAACTTGAGCCCTTGAAGTAACGGAATGTTGATTTCCAAACCTTCAAGTAGGGTCTTGTAATCTATTTTGTCTACCTTCGGTTTGCTTTTCATAGTAGGGCAGTTAGAAATGGCTATGGGGCTACTGGTTCAATCCGCCTCTGTGCCTTATCCTCTGGCTACTCAATCTTGTTGTGCCTCTACCTTTGGTTTTGTTTTTCTCAGTAGCGCAGTTAGAAATGGCAGTGGGGCCACTGGTTCAATCGGCCTCTGTGCCTCATCCTCTGGCTATTCAATCCCACCTGTAGTGACATTCTTGTTCTTAATACATTATAGTTCTGGTAACTCCCTTCCATTCCTCAAAGTAACAGCACTGGCATTCTCATGCCTTGGGTTAATCTTTACTTGGGCAGGTATGTCTCCCTGATCTCCTTTCATATCCTTCAAAGATGTGGCCAACTGTTCCAATTGCTTAGATAAAGCACCCATACCAGCCTTTTGCTCATGTTGGGAGCTTTGGAATTCATCCCATAGCTCCTCATTTGTTTAGTATGTTTTCTACTGAGCATTTTGGTTCTGTGGTGGACCTCCTATGTGGTGTGGTGGCTTATAGGGTTGAGTTTGGATAGGTTGTGGTGGTATAGGGACATGTGGTTGCTAGGGTTGTTGGTAAGGTTGTGTTTTGAAAGTGGGAGATGGTGGTTGTGGATAATTTTGTTGTTGATATTCTGGTTGTGGTGGAGTTTGAAAATTCTATCGTGGTTGTTGATAAAAAGGTTGAGGTGGAGGAGGTGCAAGCTAATTTGGGTAGTTCTGCTACTGGTAATTATGTTGTTGATAATTATGTTGTTGATAATTTAGTTGTGGTGGTGATTGATACCTCGACTGTGTTTGCTGTGGTGGATCCCCAGGTTGTCTCCATCGGAGGTTAGGGTGATCCTTGTTCTTCATGAAATGGTAGCCTCCCACTGCATTAGCATCTTCATACTCTGCCACTCCCATTGTGCATCTAATGGTAGAGTAGCCCAATTCACCACAAGCTCCACAAGTTACCTCGACAGGTTCTGTTGTGGTCGGCTTGATTACAACTTGGCTCAATAGCTTCTCAATCTTCTCCAGCTTGTCCTCATTTGTCCTCTCATAGTCTGAGGAACTAGCTTGAGAAACCTTCATCACATTCTTTGCATTTTCTCTATCATATTCTTTTGTGGAGTCCACCAGCCTTTGAATATATTGTCTGGCTTCAAAGACTTTGAAGTGAGTGAATCCTCCTCCACTTCCAGAGTTCATCAGGTATTTATACTTCATGGTCAGCCCTTGGTAGAAAAATTGAAATAATTCTCCATCTATGTACTTGTGATTTAGGTAGTCTTCCACCTATCTGTTGAACTTGCTCCTAATACTCACTTAGGATTCATCGCCTTCTTGTTGGATGCCCGAGATCTCTTTCCTTAGGGCACTCGTCTTTGTCGCTGGAAAATAGTATTCCAAAAAGGTAGTCTCCATCTGTGGCCAGTCAACAATGATATCTGTGCGCAAGCTTGAGTACCAAGTGTTTGCTCGGTCACTTAGCGCATATGGGAATGCAACCAACTTCACTTCATCTTCAGTTTGATGTCCAGTCCTCTTCTGGAGTCTACATACTTTCTCAAATTCATTTAAAAATGAGAAAGGATTCTCATTCTTTTTCCCATAAAACTTGGGCAGGGCATTCAACTCCATTGCCTTGAGCTCCACTGGGTTCTCTCTGTAAGCTGCAATCTGCACAGGATTCCTTCTTTCCTGCCAGTGTGTTCATTGACATCAGGGACCTATTGATCTTCCTCTCCCATTTATGTTACTTGCTCTGATTCTGTCTTGGACTCTAAGTCATATACATCCTTCTCGGACTAAATAAAATTTATGAACTCTTGTACAGTACTAAAACAAACACGTAGTATTAGCGTAAGCAGGGTCGATCCTCAGGAACGGGTGATTAAACTAACTCTTCCTATTAACCTAAGGGTTCGGCTAGCAGCCACCATTAACTTGGGTTTTTCTAAAACTAGGCAAATTATGTGAATTGGACAGAAATTAACATGCAATAATTAACAACTAGGTTACAAAGACTTTAAAAGCGATCTAGCTAAGGTAATTCCACACCACCCTCTATCCGATCCTAGATTACTAGATTAATGTGTTGAGCACAGGGGCGTCCAATCCTATCTCACAACTGTGACTTCCATATTGAGCATTGAAACAGCCACCTACAAAAGTATCTAACCCACCTTATTGAACAATGACTAGGTTAGTACTAAGGAGCATTGAGATCAAGTAACCAGGTCAAGATCTCTACCGATGTTCAGTATTCAAAGTTGAAACCAAGCTAATCTACGTCTGCCTAGAGAGAGATGCTACCTACCCAGACTGATCAGATCTAAGAAGTTCACGACTACCTCTATACAGATTACGATTAAAGCCCTACCCTAATCAATTATTAAGCACGTTCTCACATCTCGCGGGGTTTGGGATGGTGCCTCATTACCTAAACTAGATTTGGGGGTTTAGCTACTCATACTAAAGCAGGAAATGGAAACAAGCATATAGAAACTAAACATGATGTAGATCTAGGCTGAAAATATAAAATAGCAAGAAATTCGAGAATAGTAAGAAGTGCACATTAACAAATAACTTAAAGTAGAGAGAATAACAAGTACAAAAGCTGATAATATAGATATAAAGGAAATTGAATAGAAAACTTTAAGGTATGAGGTTTGACTCTAAGCGAGAACTTCAAACAAGATTCCAAACATAAAATAGCTTACAAAGGTCAGATTCATATTTTAACAACTAGTAGAGCAACAAAGAGATGTAGGAGAAAAATAAATGCAAGAAATAAAACCAGGACAGAACATAAACAGGGGTAGAAAATACTTGAATTAAAGAGTCTTCTCCAGCTGAGAGAGCTCGCAGCTACTTAAAGCAGAACGTGATCTTTCTAACTAAACAGAAATTTAAGAGAGAAATAGAGCTAAACTAATGGTGTTTTGCTACAGAACTTGGAGAGCTTCTAAGAAACGTTCATGGAGAGAAAAATACGAGAATGGATAAAAGTTGTTGAATATCTTTCTATTGAAGATGATAGAAACCTTTTGTACACATCTGCCTTGCCTTTCCCCTTTCCTTAGAAAATATCTTCTTGAGCCCTGGGTCTGCAGAGAGTAGGTACTGTTGACTACTGGGTAGAGGCATGGTCTGCCGGATATTAGTCTGCTGGCTGTACTTCTCAATTGTAGCAAATCTTCTCCTCTCCCGCCAGGATCAACAAACAGACCAGTTGGGCCGGGTAAATGGGCCTTATAAATTCTTTTAGCATCTCATGCTCTCGGCCTAATATCGCCTAGGCCCAAATCACTTTCTGCAGCCCATTTTCTTCAACCTTTGGCAAGGATCAGCTAATTTGGCCCAAATTGCCTATATCTTCATCTTCCTTTGGATTTCTCCATTTTTCTCCCATTTTACATAGCAAATCTATACTTTCACGACTAATAATACTAAAATTAAATGGACAAAAGAGCTACAATTCTTGGCTTATCACTAGACCAGAGTCTGTAGGTATATGTAATGATATGAGTCAGTGGACACGGGGGAAATTATTGGGAGATGATTCAGTACCTCTGATACTAAGTAATTGTTGTATAAATATAGGAGGAATTGAAGATCCCAAAACCCCTGAGTGTGTGATGAACCGACATAATGTAATAGGCTAGACCTACGTTGATCTTTCTAGATTAGTTTGTCTAAGTCCTGTAATGGGTAAATTGTTGGACTGAACTTCATTAGAGAAGTTAAGGTTCCAGAATCCCATGTCATCGGTTCAGTAGAGCTCTGTCTATATAAGAGCTTAGTAGTTTGTCTTCGAGTCAGTAGCTGGAAGCACTCAGTAGAAGATCACTCTTTTGCCGATTCAGAAAGAAGACTTAGTATGATCATCCTTGATTACGGAATGACCTGCGACTCAGTTGCAGACCATACAAGAGAAATCTAGAGCCTTACCTTTAGCAGTCGGATGTCAGTAGAGGAACACTTAGTGTCCGAGGTTCAGATGAAGTAAACTCAGCTATAAGATTGATGTCTGAAAAGTCTCACCTACCGCCATACCTCGACCAATGAGAAGCAAGCAAAGCTTACCTGCTCTGACACAAAGCTGCTCTCATGCACAGAAAGCCAACCACCCACTGCAACGACATTTAAATTATATGGCCGTTTTCCTTGGAGTCTCGTGACACGTGGCATGGTCCCCTCCAACGGATCTATGCATGGGTCACAACTATATAAAGAGATCATCTTCAAAAATTGAGTTCAACACACAACGAAGGGAACAGAGAAGCAAAAACTCAAGAACATATACTCAAGCACTCTAGCAAACTTATTGTTACATCCAACAAAGAACTAGAAATCTTAGAGATATCCTAGTAGTTCTTCACTATAGTGTTGTTCCCGATCTCTTTTCTAAGCTAACCTTGTTAGATCTTAAGCTTAGACACTTGAAGGAGTTCACTTTTAGTGATACGTTCTTATTGTAAGAACTCCTTCCTTGTTGGAGAAAAAACCCTTCAAACTTCGGTTTGTTCTTGTGAAGTCGCTAAGAACTACAACTTAGAAGGTTATGTCCAGTGTACAGAATTTTGCTGATGCTTGCTCAGATTAATCAATAAGACCTCTTGTTCAGCAGGACCGTGGATGTAGGATCTTGCGTATCCGAACCACCTTAAAAATTACTCATGTCATTTACTGTTTTATTTCATCTGTGTGTCAAATGTTTGAAAAATCATATTTTAAGTAAAACAGATTTAAAATTGCAATAGCAAACTAATTTGGTTTGCATAAACCGGGCCTACACAATTTCGCACTTATTCAACTATTGAATTTCTCAGCACTGACATCAGTTAGTAGAAAGGATTCGGTCGTGTAATCACTCTGCCCCGCGATCAGAAGGCTTACCTGGCAACTGAACTCGTTCAGTAGCATAGTCAGTAAAATACGGACCTTCGCGTTTGAGCAAAACTTGGACTCAGGTGTATTCAACACCCCCCCCCCCCCCCCAACACCTGATACTCGTCTCTGGACCAACAGAGTCACTAGAAAATATTGATGATTGAATATTAACTATTATTCTATTTTTATTTTTCTTTGAAGGGTACAATCATACAAGCTCAACTCAAGGTGGATTGGAATTCGGAAATGTGGAATTGGAATTTGGAATCATGATAGTTTGCTTGATTCTCATTGAGGATGTAATCGACTTGTCGTATGTGATGCTTTTTATTTTTTATGTATGGTTGGATGGAACTTGGATGTGTGGACCTTGTTTGAATTGTGTTTCTTGATTTTGTATTTGGATTAATAGATTATGAATGTTGGATTTGGAGGCACCAGGTGAGAAAATGGGGTCTGGGAAGGATATCATTTGTTCTAGACTTCTAGTTATGTTGACTGACTCTTTTGGCATAAAACGGGTATTAATGGTTAACTGTTTAACTGATCGGATTAATCGATGCGGTTAAATGGTTAACCACATATGTTTCGATTACGGGTGCGGTTAGCATATTATCATCATTTGCGGTTACGATTAACTGTAATTGGACCGCTTTTCACCCTTATAAAGTCTTCCCTTATGGCATTAACCTTCGTTTCTCGTAAGCAGCCTGGGAGCCTTCAATTAAATGGCCATAACTTTCTCCATAATTAAGAACAATGATCAAAGTATAGCATGTCGTAGCACTATCAAACGCTTTATATGATCATTTTGCTGTAAATTGCGAAAGTCAGTTAACCAACTTTTCCACGAAAGAATAAAGAAAAGGAAAAGTTGGACCACCTGTAAATGCAATTAGTAAAGCACGAAATCTTGAATTCTTTGAACGCAAAACCTTTGGTGCATACAGGTGCAATCGAATGCTTATAATAATACGTATATCGTAGTGTGTAATATGGTAATAATGTTGTTGTAGCGCAATTGGTAAGAGTGTTGGGCTCTCATCCGTGAGATGCGGGTTCAAGTCCCAGTAACAAAGTATAATTTTACTGAAGAAAACTATCAATTCGTATGATCACATGTATCAATTAAGCATCACTTTAGCTAAAAAAATGTATAAATATGTTTAAACAAAAGTATCGATTTTATTGAACTTTAGGTGTTTTTAGGGTTTATATACTTGATAAAGAAGAATTCAATCAAATAAACATCTCCAAAAAAATGTTATAACGAAGTTAATGTTATGAGGGCGCCATGTCATCAGAGAGAGAAGTGAAGGATGATAGTGAGACGAATTTAGGGGATTAGATTTTTAGCCTTATATGAATCTAATCAAAAGTGAAAGACCAATCTGAATGTATAGTAAAAGTGTATAAATTTGATTGTTTACTCAAAAACTAATCTATCTTTTCTCTAAAAAATTGCCATTCGTCATTGATTTGAGGTCAAATTTATCCCCGAAATCACGCGCAGCTCCGCCACCCGACCTGATCTGAATTTAGATTTACAAGTTTCGTTGGAAGAGAACTTTGTAACGCCTAATCACACATAGATTTAGTGTCAGTCGTCAACTAAATCTAAGATACAAAATTACTAACACACTATTAAACCATAGCAGCAACCAATGTCCAGTACACAAATTTACCAAAATTCAGAACATGAATTACAACTCAGCAAAAGAATGAATTCACAATATAAATTATACCTGAGGGGAGAGCGGTTTGTCTGGGGTGCGTCGAATTTTGGCAGAAGGATTCTCAATGGGTGCGTCAATTTTTGAGGGAAGAGGTTAAAAGCCACTGGAATTTACAAAAGTGGAGGATACTGCTGGATTTAGCAGAAAAGGGGAGGGATGTTTCGTGGAAAAAATGTACGGTATTTTAGAAACCAGACCGCAAGAATAAAGATTGAATTTTGTTCATGTTCGTAGTATAATCATATTTTGATCCAGAAAGGGAAAGAGCAGAAAAAACTAAACCTGCTGAAACCATGGAAGCTGCAATAAGAATCAACTGAACGACTCTGACAAAATTGGCCATGCTTGACTTTTGGTAGACTTCTTGAGAGCTCTGCACAACTAATGCTACTTATAGAGCAAAAACTGGTTGTTAAGTATGGGCCGTATGGTGATTATACTAATTCATTGCAATGATCTCACATACCAAATATCAAATGATTTCTTTTTCCATGTATTCTATTCTATGTCTAATCATAGACCGATCTCACACCAAGATTTGACAAAGCAAAGTAATTTTAGTACGATAAATAGAAAAATTACCTCATGCAATCCAACCTTAGAGTGACAATGGTTTTATCGTCTCCAGCAGCTTCGCTGCTTCAATGAATCCAACATCTAGCATGTAGCTGACTAGGGTCTTCTTTGGAGGATTTTGACTGTCGGTATGCCCTCGACTGGGATATCTAAGTAATGCTTTAGTGCAGCTGGATTGATGTCTTGGAAAGCGACCACCTTGTATCATGGTGGAGATTCAAGAGCGGGAGATTTCGCAGAAGATACATGATGATGAGAGATGCATCACTCATTCCATAACTCTATATCTTCTACAAAGAAATGTTATTTGGTTGATTTTTCTTATGGGGAAAGTACAGCTGCATATTGGAAAACATAAATCACGTTGCAGAAGATACAATTTACTAACAGAGATCAAGATTTTAAATTTGGAATCATATTAATAAAAAACTGGATCAAAACCATGTCACAGAAGATATAATTTTTTTTATTAACAGAGATCAAGAATTGGGATTTGGAAACATATCCTATATGATGTAGTTCATTAACAATGCAAGCGCTACACTAATTACAATCATAAACACTTTTAACCAACAAATCAGTTGCCAAACAGCTAATAACCAATTAAATCCATGAAAATATGTACAAAATCCACACACCAGTTATTATCTTTAATCAATCAGAAATTCGAAATTAACTGGTTTTCTCTTTTCTTCTTCTGGCTGACCGGAAAGAATAGAAACTAAAATCGTATTTTCAGATCTATTAGATTGGAAAAGGAAAGTGATTATCTTCATTAATCATTCGATATATACAATAAGAGAAGATGAGATGTGCTAACGTCAGCAGAGTAACTAACTAACTAACTAACTTCCCTAATCAAATAAATCTGAATTAGTTATAATCTCTAATATTCCCCAAACACTCACTTCTTTTCTTGCACTATCCCCTTGAGGCAAGAGGTATTAAGGATAGCTCTTCCAAATTGTGATTAATTATTTTGATTAGTAGTGATTTACAATCATGATTAGTAGTGATTTACAATTATCTTCATGATTTGTAGTGATTTGATATTATGTACATTAATGTTGTATTGATTTAGGAGATAGCTTATGATCTATAGAGCTCTATTTAAAGGAGCTCTGTTGTAATTCTCATTAAGTTAAAAATCATTATATACAACTTTCTTGTATGGTATCAGAGCCCTTTCTTCTCCTCCATCCACCCTAGTTGTCGTTGCCAACCATTTGAACAACTCCCACAAACTCGATCACTCTAACTACACCTCATGGCGTTCCCAAATTGAACCAACACTTCATGGGAGTAATCTCTTCGGCTATGTTGATGGAACGATCAAAGCCCCAACATATGATCTCAAATCTCCTTCCTCTGAATACGATTTTTAGTTTAGACAAGATCAATTAATTCTTGCTGCCTTGCGTCTCTCTCTCACTCCACAAGTTCTTCCACTTGTCTCCACTGCCACAACTTTCGCTGCTTTATGGTCCATTCTTTCTCGTACTTATGCAAGTCATTCCCGTGCTCGTGTGATGCAATTAAAACATGATATTTCTCACGCTTCTATTGGTTCACGGACTGTTTAGGAATACCTTTATTACATGATGTCCAAAATTGACGATTTAACTATGATTGATGGACCTTTATCTGATGATGACGTAACTTTATATGTCTTGAATGGACTTGGCCCTACTTTTTGTGAAATCTCTACATCTATTCGAAAACGTGAATCTTCTTTGTGCTTTGCAGATCTGGTAGATCTTCTTGTTTGGCAGGATATCATTCTAAACAATGTTGAAAGACAAAGTGCTACCATTGTAGCATCAGCCAACATGGCGATTTCTTCGGACTCTGCTCCCTCATCTGGTCGGTCTAATCCTCGAGAGAATCAGGGACGCCGCTCCTTCAATCAAAATCGTGGTCGTGGTGGTCAAGGAAATCAACGAAATGGAGGTTTTCATCGCGCAGTTTATTGTCAACTTTGTGATCAACCCGGGCATACGGCACGCAGTTGTCGACAACTATCTCCTACTGCCAATTTTGTTCGTTCACCATCTCATACGCAATATACCACTTCATCTCCTAATTGGCTAATTGACTCTGGGGCCTCACACAATATGAAAGCTGATCTTTCAAATCGTTCTCTTCACTCGGAGTATGACGGCACAGATGAGGTGCAACTTGTTGATGGAACTGGAATGCCAATTACTCATTCTAGTATTTCCTCTCTTAACTTTCCTACTCGCAAGTTTTTGCTGTCTAATGTCCTCTGCGTTCCGACGGCTAAGCAAAATCTTTTGTCAGTTCATCAGTTCACTAAAGCTAATAATGTTTTGGTTGAATTCTTTGCCTCTCATTTTATTATGAAGGATCATCTCACGGGGACGCCTCTAGCACGAGGAAGGTGTAGCAACGACATTTATCATATTCATGCTCCTTTCTACGTTTTGCAGTCAGAGTCTAAATTTGCTACACTTGGAGTTCGTAGTTCAAGTCATGTTTGACATTTACGCTTAGGCCATCCGTCGCCTTCTCTATGTTCCTTTATTATTTGCAAATTTCTATTACCTTTGTCGTCTTTGAATAAACATTTTGATGATACTTGTGAGTCTTGTTGCATTAGTAAATCTCACAAACTTCCGTTTCATGTTTCCTGTTTTAAAGCTTTACATCCTCTAGACTACTTGTTTGCTGATGTATGGGACCCAACACCTACTCTGTCTATTGATGGTTCTCGTTATTATTTTCTTGTGGTTTATTTGTTTACCAAGTATTGTTGGCTTTTTCTAATGCAATCTAAGTCGCAAGTTAAAGAAATTTTTCAAAATTTCAAATCTATTGTTGAGAAGCAGTTTAATTATGTTATCAAGAATTTCTTTTCAGAAAATGGTGGTGAGTTTATGGTGCTTCGCCATTATTTTGCAGTACATGGCATTTCTTTGCTTACTACAGCTCCTCATACACCTGAGCAAAATAGTGTGTCTGAGAGACGTCATCGACAAATTACTGAATGTGGACAAGCATTGTTGCATTATTCTGGCCTTCCTGCGACTTTTTGGTCTTATGCTTTTCAAACGGCGGTCTATCTTATTAATCGAAGACCTACGCCTATTCTTGACAATAAAAGTCTATATGAGGTTTTATTTGCTCAATTACCAAATTATCTGAAACTAAGAAGCTTTGGTTGCATTTGTTTTCCATGGTTGAAACCGTATTCAAATGGGAAGTTGGCCAATCCATCTCGACCGTGCATCTTTATTGGCTATAGCACATCTAAAAGTTCTTATCGTTGCTTTGATCCGAAAACCAATCGGATCTCTATCTCTCGTCATGTGCGCTTTTTGGAGACAACATTTCCTTCTCCTGCTGTTTTCCAGCCTATCTCGACATCTATTTCTGAATCAGAACAACACTCTCATACTTCTTATCCATTGTCGTCTATTAGATTTACTCCCTGAGCACCACCCTCTCCACCCTCTCCATCTGATCCTACTTCTGATCAGCAACCCACACGCTCTACTGAGTCTACACCGTCCCCTCATGGAGCTCCAGATTCTACTCAAAACCATGACTCTAACAGCTCCACTACCTCATCAAACACTATTTCAACACATATCCACCAAGAACTGCATGTGGTACCCTTGCGCACACATAATATGTGCACACTCAGCCAAAATAATATTTTCAAACCAAAGAAATTACATGCTGTCACAAAGCATCCTCTTGGACAAGACACAGAGCCTACATGTCTTTCTCAAGCACTCTCTCATTCCCAATGGCGTGATGCAATGGCTGATGAATTCAATGCTCTTCAAAGTCATGGTACTTTGGATCTTGTCTCACCTCCACCTAATTCCAACATCATCGGTTGTAAGTGAGTCTTTCGTATCAAGCGCAAACCTGATGGAACTATTGATAGATTTAAGGCTCGTCTTGTTGCTAAGGGCTTCTATCAACGCCCTGGTATTGATTATCACAAAACATTTTGTCCCGTTGTTAAGCCAGTCACCATTCGCACGGTTCTTGTTGGGATGTGATTCAGCAGTAGACTTATTAATCGCTTAGAAGATTTGGCTGATCCCAAAACCCTATAAATAGAGGGAAAATCAAATCGCATCGAGACCAACACCAAAAACACGAACGAGCGATTACGAGCAATACACTTATAGAACTTAAGCTTTCCGCAAGAACTTCAGAGCAACACTTCAAGCGAAAGGCGACATCCTTGCTCAAGGGAACCAAGCTGAATTAGAATCAATAGCCTCTAGTATCCAAGTGATAGAACACGAACCCATAGAGTTATTTCTCACTATTCGTCACTCTAGAAGCTACCTTCTTGTTTCCTTCCCTCTAACCTAAGCTCCACTGAAAATATCCATAGCTTAGACCGAAAGAGTTCATTCTTGAACTGTTCTTATTGTTAAGAACTCCTTAACTATTGGAGAGTTTGTCCAACACTTCAGTTTGATACTTGTTGTTGGTCCCGAGTGTATGGTCAAGTGTAGAGGGGGGGGGTGAATACACCTGACTCCGATTTTCTCAACTTCGAACACGAACAGTCCTGTTCAGGAAAGTGCCGTACATAAATAATTCAGCAGACCAAATAGCTGTTCTGAATCGTGTGTGGCAAAGAATCTGACTCTACTGAGATCTGCTAGCTGACTGAGTCAGAATTCAGTATCAAACAGGTAGAGTTCAGCGGTGCGGAAAAGTGTAGGCCCAAATCAGTTGAGTGGAAAAAACCGTTTTAGCAAGTCTCAGTTCAGTAAATAGACAGTTCAGTATGCTGAGACATTTGTATGATTTTAAAGTAGGTTTTCAGTATGAACAGTAAAATCAATGCATCAGTAATCAGAAAGCAATAACAAGACACAGATTTTTAAAGTGGTTCGGATATCAATCGATCCTACGTCCACTATCCCGAAAAGTTCAGGAGGATATTTATTATACTGAGTTAGTCTCAGTCAGCTTGTGCACAGGACAAAGCCGTGACTTGGGGATTATACTGAGCAAGTCCCAGTTTACAAAGGCATCAAACTAAAGTGTTTGACAAACTTCTCCAACTATGAAGGAGTCCTTTTACAATAAGGATTGGGTTCAAATATGAACTCCTTCGTCTAAGCTATAAGTATATTCTGTTGAGCTTAGGGTTAGAGGGATAGGGAATGAGAGAGTGGCTTCTAGATCGACGAACAGCTGAAATAAGCTTTAGGTTCGTGTATCGTCGATTTGGATACTAGAGGCTCTTCTAACAGTTTAGCTTGGTTCCCTATGAGCTGAGAAGGTAGTCTTTCACCGGAGATAGATCTTCAAGTTCTTACGGAAGACTTAGGGTTTTCTGGTTCTAGCTCGTTTGAATGCTTGTGTTTGTTTTCGTCGTTAAGCTTATGCACATTCTCTCTCTTTCTCTTCTTGAAATGTCCCTCTATTTATAGAGCTGAGATTGGAAAAGATCCGTTGGAGACGATCTTCCTTTCTCTCTCTCTTTTGGTAGCTAACGGCTCTTTTTGAAGGATGTAACAGTGTCCTTTCCCTCCTTTTCTGGAAATAAGTTGACTTGCAGCTTTAGTAGGTAGAGACACGTGTATACTTGTCATTTGTCGAGGATTATGGAGTGGTTGAGAGGGAACAGACTTCGAGGCATACTGAAGCTGACTTCTCTTTTCCTCGTACTTGACAATATTGATTGTATATTCAAAAAGTGTCTGACAGTTCAGAAGACTGTCTGCCGTTGCTGAGTCTGATCTTCATTCAGTAGAGAGACAGCTGAGGGTACTCTACTGATGGTCAGCTCTGACTTCAGTGAACTACTCCTGCTGAGTTCAGTTCTACTGACTCCTTCGCATATCTTGCTCCCGCCGAGTCCAAGAAATACTGAGTCTTCTACTTCTGGTGCTGAGGCTGATAAGCTACTGACCGCCTTAACCAGAGCAGAGTGTCTACTGAGTCTGAAACCTCAGAGATAAAACAATTACACGGGAATGGTTCATCAATTAAGATAGGGTTTTGGGATCTTCAAATCTTCAGATAGGTACAGAGCACGGGGCTCCTGAGCTTACGGTAAGTGCTGAAGACAGAATCATTTCCCACTAAGTATAACAGTGCTGAGGATTAAATCATCACCCAACAATTTCCCCCTATTTGATGATGCCAAAACCTATCATCTATGCTAACACTAAAGTATCAGAAACAGAGCTCCTTACATTATTACAAGTAGGATCAGTGGAGTTTGTTCTTCAAGTTCTAGTCTACTAAGGGGAGCAGGGCAAAACAATTTCCCTCTATCTAAACAATTCCCCCGAAACACAACAACTAGACTATCAGATCTAGAGAAGCAATAAGCTGACAAGTAAGATAAAGTGAGTGTGTGAGTCAGCAATCACTTCAGTGATTCTGAGTGTTTAAGCATAAAACAAACACGGCTGTTTAGACAATAAGATATTGTCTGAGCCAAAAGAGAATGTATATATAGGATATGAAAGTTCAGTTCATTACATCTCTTTCTAAGCTAGGAAGATAAAGAAATCTAATACTAAGAACGCTTGTACCGCTTGATCCTGTCCATAAAGTTTTGCGATTCGACTCGAGCGAGGGGCAAGCCATACATTCCGTATGAGTTCTTCCTCGGCTTCGTGTATTCGGCGAAGTCCGCCGGCTCATCTTCTTCAAGTCCTCTCGTTTGCGGCAAAGCATTCTTCACTTCTTTTTCTATTACTCCATGATGGATGAGTCATCATTTCTTCTTGGCGGAGGTATGATTCCAGGGCTCGGGAACACCGACTTCTATACCTTCGATATACGGCTTTATGCAAGTATACGTATAGATCCGGTTCTGTTATCATCATCCATTCTGTGTAAGCATCAGTCTTAGCCTTGTCTGGCCAGAACCTCCAGAAATAATTGCGCTTGATAAACTCTATCTTTGCAGATTCCCATCTTTGAGTAAACTGAGCAGGCATCCAATCGTCTGTCCTTGGCCATCTATGTGATTTCAGATCAGCTGGCTTCCTGAACCTTCTGTATCGATAAGGAATATCAGCTTTTGAAGGTACTCTCAGCCTGGCCTCTTGTTCAGTACGAATTCTCAGTGCTTCAAGTCTGCCATATGTATTCTCTGTCTGGTAGCTTCTATCTGTCTGGCTTCCTCTCCTCTATAGAGATACCTATCCATCTGAGCGAAGATGGCTTTGATCTCAGCATCTTGTTCTTTGGATCTCATATAGGAAGGTTGGTGAGGAGAGTCTTCTGAGTCAGCAGGGGTACTGGATTTCTCTTTGGATGTACCCTGCTTCTCAGTATTCTTCTGCTGTTGCTCCTTTTCCTTTTCTCTAGCTTCATCATCATGAATCTTGAGCTTCCTTGGAGGCAACCTAGCAGTTTTCTTTCCGCCTCGAGCTGGTGCCTTAGTTTTGCCTTGAGAGGTCTTTCCTTTAGGCTTGTTGGCAGCCTCAGCTTCGGCTATCTCCCTAGCAAGCTTCTCGTCAACTGCTATCTGAGCCTCCTCTTCAGCATAAATGTATCTCTTTGATTTCTTTGCTGGAGGGGTCGGGAGTTCCAGTACTTTCTTCCCTTTGCCTGGAACAGGCGGTGGTAGAGGGGCTTCTTCCTCTTCTGAATCATCACGTTCAGCATACACTGCAACCTCCTTAACAATATCAGTAGGAGTCTGGGTTGCGTAAGTAGCTGTTCCAGAGCCACTTGGGCCGGTCTCTGCTGTGCTCGCAGCGGAGATACCCTGGGTCTCTTCAGTTGGTCCAGTAGCAGCAATAGTCTGAACTTCGCTTGCGTCTGCTACTGACCTGGTTTTCTTAGCGGGCTTCAGTGGAGCTTCCCCCTTAGTGAATTTGGCTGAGGGTTTAGTCAGGGTCAGCTTGGGGGTTGACTTGTCCCTTTTTTCACTATCTTTCTTTTCTTCCCTTTTATCCTTTCCTTCCCCCTTTTTGGCATCATCAATTATTACCGGAGTCGGAGAGGATACCTTTAGGTCTAGGCTTTTGTAAGAGGTTGACAGAGAGTCGAGTTTGTCTTTGATTTTTGTCAGTGCTTCATGCAGCTCATTCCTCTCAGAAGCAAGATCTTCACTGTATTTCTTGTGGGAGAGTTCAGCTGCAGCCTTAAATTCCGTCAGCTTCTCAGACACCTTATCCTCCAGAGCTTGTTGAATATTGTTGAGTCTGAGTTCAGTGGCCTGGGATAGGTTTGAGACTGATTCAGTATTAGTGGACTGAGAGGCCTTGAATTCGTCAAGCAGTTTGGCCTGTCCCTCCTGAATTACTCTGAGCTGATCTTCAAAGTCTTGTCTCTGCTTTGCCAGCGCATTTGAGATAATGGAAGAGACATCAGGGGCAGCTGAGACGGCTAGAGAAGTTTTCAGCCCCTGAAGCCCAGCGGTAGTGGCTTCAGCAGTTTTCTTCCATACTTTATGGACAGCTTTGGCTAGTGCTCTGTTCTGAGCTCCTTGGCTTTTCAGTGCATTGGCCATGGAATTTGAGCGTCGGCCTTTGGGGCTGGGCGCTACTTCAAACTGAGATGTTAGCAAGAGCTGAGCAGGCTCTGCAGACGTTGAAGTACCAGCCGCCAACTTCACAGGCCCAAGGATACTGAGCGGTAGATCAGAAGTTTCAGCAGGTGTATCCTTGTCCTGGGGTACTCCCTCATCAGGCTTCCCAGGGCCTGAATCATGGGGTGGGTCCTGACCGTCGTGGTCAGACCCATCTGAGGGGGCTGAGCCTGAAGTCTACTGCCTATTGTGCAGCAAGGCCAGCATCGCGGTCCTCAGATCATCGAAGTTACCTAGGTCAGCAGGCCTGGAATAGCCTATCTGCTGCCTTAGGTGCTGCTCCTCCTGATGTAATTGGTCACAGGAGTAGTGAAGGATGAGACGAAGCTGTGGGTGCCACTCCTGGAACCTTAGGAGCATGTGGATCATGGCCTGTCTAGCAATTAACACCAAGTCTTGGTGGCCAGCGATCTCCGGTATTTGGTCAGCTATCTCTCGGAATGCTTGAGATCTGAGCGCTGAGGCTTCCATTCCGATTGATTCTTGCTCAGATGCCGTTTCTGAGTCGTCAAGATCTATGGCGGACGTCTATTTTTCAGCAGATGGTAAAGTGCTGAGTGGTGGAATATCAAGCGGGCTTTCCAGAGTTTGTATATCAGCACTCTGGCTAGGTTCAGCTGGTACCCCTTGATCCACTTCTTGAGTCTGTTCAGTGGAGACGGCCTTCTCCACCGAATGAGTCTCCTCGGAGGACTCGACTCATCTATTAGCTGCATAAGGTTGAGTAGTCGTTCAAGTAGCATGTTCGGCAGCTTTGTTCAGCGGTTGGGTCATTCGCAGTTTCCTCCCGGCCTACCGGATCCAAGTAGGGACATCGGCGATGGCTCTCTTCGACGCTTAGCCGATGTCTTAGAAATTTTCGCTAGAGGAGACCTCTTCTTGGTAGGCGTGGTTTCTTTGAAGCGACGGTCCTGAACCGATCTGGCGAAGAGCAAACGTGTTCGTTGTGGAACCTGATCTTCTTTACATTAAAGTATACCTTGTCTTCAAAGGTGATCTGGTCATCTCCACAGATATCTTGTATCATGATGGACAGCTTCAGTCCATACCGCAACTTGCCTTTTACTGTCAGGTTGCACGTTGCCTTATCAATTTGGCAGCTTGAACCATGAACTCTCGAAGAAAGAACTCCGTCCAGTTGATTTTTGCTTTGTCATAGATTGCCATCATGAGCTGGATCTTGGGTCTCGATACTTGATCGAATGAACCCGCTTGACTTGTCAGTAGCTGCGTGACTATATAAGCTAGTGCACGAAATCGGGGGCGACATCTTGTTCTTTGGGAAGGCCGCTCCGAATGTGGTAGGCTTTCCGCGAGAATATAGATAGATAGTCGTCTATCCTGTCATCGTTGTAGCCAACATGGCTAACTCCTTCGACGAGCAAAGCGAAGCTTCTCCTCAGTGCTTCTTTAATTGAGATCCGCTTCAGTTGCATAGAGGCATCGCCTATGGAGTGGACGTCAAAACGTCCAATGATGTCTCCAGATATCGAATCTGAGTTGAGGTATATCTGAGACACCTACCGAGGAAGGAAGAAGGTAGGCTTCCTTGAGAGGAACTGCTCCAACCCAGACGCTCTCAGATACGAGAAAATCTCGTCCATGAAGTCAAGGTCACAGGCGTCAAACTCCATGACTGGTTCGCACCAGACACGGTCTTTGTCTAAGATTTCCTGCATGTTCCCTGGGGAGAAGAGAGAAAGATTTGCCATTTTATCTGTCACAAGAAAAGATTATCAGTATCGTTTGTTCATAAAACAGTTAGTATGGCGATACTGAAAGGAGATAATGAAGTATAGTAACAGATTTAATAATCATACCGATAAAATTCTGAGAGTGGAGAAGATAAGAAGTAGTTAAAGGATTGCTAGAGATCTCAAAATTTATGGAGCAAGAATTTTAAGATATACTAATGGCAGTTTCTAAGATATGATCGAAAATATATATCTAACGTGAAGGTGAACGGTTTTCGATCAAAGGCAAAATTTAAATCTGCCTTATGATATGGACGGTTAAGATTGGATATTAAAAAAGGTAATGATCACAGTAGCCGCCTAAGTCAAAGCCAGTTGTAATTTGCCTAAGTAGTAACTATGAGATGACATGCATTAAATGCGTGGCAGAATTCAACATACTTATGCATAGAATGTCGTGCATTAAATG
This sequence comes from Lavandula angustifolia, assembly GCA_028984105.1. Lineage (NCBI taxonomy): Eukaryota > Viridiplantae > Streptophyta > Magnoliopsida > Lamiales > Lamiaceae > Lavandula > Lavandula angustifolia. The sequence continues at coordinate 10,619,809 of CM054809.1, read as the reverse complement.
AGAGTCATTTTCATTAAATGACAAATTTTAAGATAATTAATACCATGCTGAATCTGAATTATAAGTGCAGAATATTGTTCTATTAGTTACTACTGAGTAGAGATACACAAACCTGTCAGCTGAACATAGTAGTCAGCTGATACCTCATGTAGATGGTTGCTGATTCTCTACGTACTGGTTATACTCACTACTGAGAGTGAACATTCCCCCTTACTGAAATGGTCCTCTCTTGAAGACTCTTACTGACTGGGGTCAGTAGGGTCCAGCAGACCTAGCTCTACTGAAAGTTCTTTGAATCTGGATTCAGCTAGAGGGTTGGTCAGAATATCAGCCCTTTGTTTGTCAGTATGGATCTTTTCCATCCTAATATCCTTCTTTTCGACATGGTCACGAATGAAGTGATGCCTAATGTCCACATGCTTGCATCTCGTGTGTATTACAGGGTTCTGAGTGATTGCAATAGCACTGGTACTGTCGCAGAATATCGGCACTTCATTCTGAATGACGTCATAGTCTCTTAGCTGCTGTCTCAGCCAAAGGATTTGGGCGCAACAACTTCCGGCAGCAATATATTCAGCTTCAGTAGTTGACATGGCTACTAAGTGCTGCTTCTTTGAAAACCATGAGATCAGCTTACTGCCTAGGAACTGACAAGTTCCTGAAGTTGATTTTCGGTCAATTCTACATCCTGCATAGTCAGCATCAGAATAGCCAGTTAGTTCAATATTATCATCAGCTAGATACCATAAACCTATGTCAGGTGTGCCTCTGAGGTAGCGGAGAATCTTCTTTGCTGAGTCCATGTGGCTCTGCTTAGGATTCGCCTGAAATCGAGCGCAGACACCTACAACATAAGTTATGTCAGGACGAGTAGCTGTTAGATATAATAAGGAACCAATTATTGCACGAAATTCAGTTTGGTCTACTGATACTCCCTCTTTATCAAGATCGATTTTCATATTCGTGTTCATCGGGATCTTGATAGGTTTGCCGGATGTGCAACCGAATCTTTTGATGAGGTCTCGAGTGTATTTGCCTTGGTTAATGAACGTTCCCTTTTCAGATTGTTTGACTTGAAAGCCGAGGAAATAGTTCATTTCACCCATCATTGACATCTCGAACTTGTCCTTCATCATTTTCGAAAGCTGCCGACACATGACGACGTTCTTTGATCTGAAGATAATGTCGTCTACATAGATCTGCACGAATAATAAGTCGTCTTCCAGTCGAATGCTGAACAGCGTGCGATCTACTGTGCCTTTCTGAAAACCTTTCTGAAGAAGAAACTCTGACAGGGTATCGTACCAAGCCCTGGGTGCTTGTTTTAACCTATATAGAGCCTTTCTGAGTCTATAAACCTGATGTCCCTGCTGAAAGCCGGGCGGTTGTTCTACATAGACTTCTTCTTTCAGTACGCCGTTCAGGAACACAGACTTCACATCCATTTGATAGACTCTGAATCTTTGATGTGTTGCGTAGGCTAGGAATAATCTGATTGCCTCCAATCTCGCAACTGGAGCGAATGTCTCATCGAAATCTATTCCCTCAGCTTGACAGTAGCCTTTCGCCACGAGCCTTGCTTTGTTCCTTACTATAACGTTGTTTTCATCTCGCTTGTTCTTGAAGACCCATTTTGTTCCAATGACGTGTTGATGTCGGGGTCTGTCAACAAGCTCCCAAACTTCGTTTCTCGTGAACTGATTCAGCTCCTCCTGCATAGCAATGATCCAGTCAACATCTTTAAGTGCATCCTCAATCATCTGAGGCTCTTCAGTAGACAAGAAGCAGGAATATAATGCGCTTTCTCCTTGACAGAATCTGGATCTTGTCTTGACTTTTCTTTGAAGGATCTCCAATTATTAGATCGGGAGTGTGAGCATCTAGCCACGATCTACGATGTTTCAGCTCTTCATCGAAATTTGATCAACACGAGATAGTAGGTGAGTTAGGCATTTCGGTTGTACTATTCTCGAGATTGAAGCAATTCAGTAATGAGAGTGTGATCTACTGAGTTTCCAGGTTCAGGGGCATTCAGCTCAGGAACATTAATAGATGTTCCCCCTGAGTTGTTATTCTCAGTAGTGGTCTTAGTTACCTCTAAGGTTTCTTCATCGACCTGAGTTACCTGGGATTGACTCGTTCGAGAGAGTCAACTGTTCGGCTACTTGCGTTGCTTTGGTTCGGATTCGCAGGCTTATCCTCGTTTCTTCATCTCGAATCATCATCCCAACAAAGCTGGATCCTTTCGGGTTTGTCTTTTAGGTTCGAGATCCCGTAGCCGCGCATCGATGTCCTCGATTCGGACTTAGAGTTATTGCTCCTGTCTTCGATAGCAAACTCATTAAAAACAACATGAGGGCTTTCTTCCACGCAAAGGGTCCGATAGTTGAATACTCTGAAAGTTTTGTTGACTCGAGAGTATCCTAAGAATACTCCCTGATCTGACTTGCTATCAAAAGTTTTCAGCTGATCTTTCCCATTATTGTGAATAAAGCACGAACAACCAAAGATATGGAAATAAGATAAAGAGGGCTTCCTGCCGTTCCATAGTTCATATGGTGTTCTCTTATGCTTCGCTTTGTCGGTAGAGAGATCGTTTCCGAGTATAACATGCAGTGTCGGTTGCTTCGCCTGAATTTGGTTGGGAGTCCCGAGTCCTGCGAGTAGAGTTCTTGCTCGCTTCTTTGAGTGTGCGATTCTTTCGTTCGAAGCAACCCCGTTCGCCGAGGGGGTGCGCGCAGCAGATGTCTCATGCTCAATCCCTTCGGTTTTGCGGTAACTCCTCTACCATGGAATTAAGGAACTCAGTTCCTCTGTCAGAACGAATTTTGATTATCTTGGTGTTCTTCTCGACACTGAGCTTTTTCAGAAGCGTTGGTAACTCTGTTTTGACGTCAGACTTGTTGGCAATGAATATGACCCATATGTAGCGCGAGTAGTCATCGATGACCACTAAAGCATACTTCTTGCCTCTGATCATCACTGGAGAGACTGGACCGAACAAATCCATATGTAGCAGCTGAAGGATTCCATCAGTGGAAGGAGATGGAACAGGTGGATTCTGATTCCTTGTTTGCTTTCCCTTCAGACATGCTTAACACTGAGTGTCTTTGCTGAATACTTCATTCGGTAGTCCTCTTGCTAGAGTGTTCCTTGCTAGTTTGTTGAGCGTTTTGAAGTTGAGGTGGCTGAGTCTCCTATGCCAAAGCCATCTTGTACGGTTGTCGTTCTTCGCCAACGGGACAAGCTTCGTGTTCTCGCCGAGTTCCGATCGGCTACATATATATTCTTTTTACGCGAACCCGATAACACTTGTTTTCCCTGTGGATTTATCGGTGACATCACGTAAAACCGGTGTCAAAAATCACTCTATTCGACTTATCACGAGAATTGACTAACGAGAGAGAAGATTATCTTTGAAGTCCTTCAACATATGATACTCTAAGAACCGTGGCGTCCAATGCCGAGTGCTCCATATCCTCTTGTATAGCCTTTTGCATTGTCTCCAAACTCGATTCTCGGGTCCTTCTTCGACTATATAATTCTTCGGCAGGTTCCTTTGGTACGTCATATGTCTTAAGCATCCACTGTCCACATACCAAGGATCTTTGTGCACCCGCAAAATAGAATTATATTCGGGTACCCTTTATTTTGTTTTTGGGTCCTTAGATGTTAGTTTTAGTAACCCAAATCTGTCTAACAACCCCGGTGGTTTCGGACGGTTTCTTTCCACTGAAGTCAACATACTTGACCACCGGATCGGTCAAAGCTGACTTCTTAGGCTGTTCAGGTTCAAGAGTCCGGATCTTCTGAGCTGGTGGACTGCTGACCTTTGCCTTTTGTGCGATTTTCTTCTTTTTCTGACTCTTGGAACCTCTTCTGACTATAGGATCATAGTAATATGACCCATACTGAGCTGGATGTGTCAACTGAGGTGGTCCATACTGATCAGCCCACTTAACTCTGCTAGTTCCCCCTTGACTGAACTGGGGTGTCTTGGTACTAATCTTCTGGTCAGAATACTGATGCGTAGGATGAGGTGCTTTCATCTTTTGTTTGTTCTTTGCTGAGGGGTTCAGAACATTTGTATTGATTGTTTCCCTTCGAACAAACCTATCAATTAGACACACTTCTGAGTGTACGGGGGTAGATGAGGAAGCTTCCTGGTTGAAACAAAGTCCTTCCTTACAGTGCTTGGGCTTGTTGCTTGCAAGCATAGCCTCCAGCTTCTTTTCAGCGCCCATGTAACGCTCAATCATCAGGCTCTTCCAGACATCATCACTCTTTTTCAGTATGTCGTGCTTGGTCTGAAGTCCTGACAGTTCTTGCTTCAGTAGACTCAGTTCAGTATCTTTCTGAGTTAAGTCATTGGTCAAAACTGAAATTCGATCTTCTTGATGCTGAGACTTGGCCATCAGAGAGTTCATCTCCTCCCTGAATCTCAACACAAGTCCTTCGGCTTCAGTAGCGGCCTGACTCTCTTGAGAAAGTCTCTGATTCTCCACTTTCAGGGTATCCAATTCCTGAAGAGTCTTACTGAGCTGCAGACTCATCTAAATTTGTTCGTCTAACAGTTCTTCATAAGTGGTACAACGTCCAAATTCTCATCTGCACCTGAAATAGTGTCATGTGTGCAGTGTGAAGAGGAGTTAAGTGGTTCATGAGAATTTACCTCATCCTTTTCTCCTGCCATTAGGCACTTTTCAGTAGCTTCTTCAGCTTCAAGCTCTAAGGCCATAAAAGCTGCTTCATCATCCGATGAATCCATAAAGGAGTTGACTTCTTCCGAGTCGTCTGAGATTTCGCCTGCAATATAAGATTGTCTCTTTTTGGCGAATTTCTCTCTCCTTGCCTTGCGTGCTGTGCGTTCAGCACTACTGAGCTCAGGACAGTCATAATGATAATGTCCTGGCTTTTTGCAGTAGTAGCAAGCGATGACTCTTTCTTCTTTGTTTTCGCTATCCTTTGATGGTGCTGAGTCATCCTTCTTTCTGCATTCAGAGGATTGTGAGTCAGGAGTGCGTTTTGGCGTATAATCTGACTTACCTTTGTGTCTCCGTATGCTTTAGTCAGTTTTCTGCGCCTCTCCTTCTCTTTCTGATACTTCACAGCAAGCAGCGCGTACTTCTGAGCGAGACTTCCTTCTTGTAAGTCGTTGAGTGAAGGTTCAGTCTTACTCGTTGTCTTGCTCGTCGCGGGAGATGCTGCGCTGACTGATGCTTTGAAGGCATGGTCAATTGTTTTGTCAGCTTCAGCTTTTTGCTTTCATTGAGGTCTGTCGAACTCAAACTCTTCTGCCTGAAGTTCTGAAAAGATATGGTCAGGAGAGACAACATCTAAATCAGAATGACACAATAAAGTGGCAAAAGGTGTCCAGTGTCCGTCCGGCAGTGCCCTCAGTATCTTGAGATTCATCTCTATGTTGCTGAATGTCTTTCCCAGCCCGTTGATGGAGTTCATAAGATTCGTGAATCTGACATTTAGATCTTCTATTTTGTCACTAGGCATGAGAGACAAATTTTCCAGCTTTTGGAGTTTCAGCGCTAGTTTGTTAGCTTTTATCTTCTGAGTCCCCCGACTCAGTAGCGCTAGAGCGTCCCAGAGCTCCTTTGCAGTTTTGCATTCCTGAACCCTGCCAAGATACGAATCACTTAAGGTGGTTAGTATAGCGTTTCTGGCGACACGGTCTAAGTTATGAAGTTTCTTCTCCTCAGGAGTGAAGAGACTTCTGTCTTTGGGAATCTTCTTCCCGGTCACCATTCCTCCTCCAGCAGCTGCATCCTGAGTCACGACGCTGTCGATCATAGGAACGATAGGCCCTTCCTCAAGTACTTCAGTCATACTATCGTGGAGGGAGGTCAGATGTGCTTCCATCCTGACCCGCCATACCCCATAGTTCTCTACTGAGAACATAGGTACCATCCTTATACCTGACATATCAGCCATGAAGAATAATGATATGAATGTAGAGTGATATACAGTGAAAACGATTTTTCGGATCCGTTCAAGTAGACCAGTTTCAGAACGACGAGAGTCTTATAGAACTTAGGTGGTTAGTTGAACGTCGTGTGCTCTGATACCAATTGTTGGTCCCGAGTGTATGGTCAGGTGTAGAGGGGGGGGGTGAATACACCTGACTCCGATTTTCTCAACTTCGAACACGAACAGTCCTGTTCAGGAAAGTGCCGTACTGAAATACTTCAGCAGACCAAATAGCTGTTCTGAATCGTGTGTGGCAAAGAATCTGACTCTGTTGGGAATTAGGTTCACTATGATAGATTTGAAGATCCCAAAACCCTAGCTGGATGATGAGCCTTTGATATTGTTATAGCTTAACTGAGTTCACCGTGTTAGGAACTCAGTAGACTAGCTAAAGTTCAACAGCTGTGCATTCAGTAGAAGACCCTTCACTCAGCTGAAGAACTCAGTATTGAAGAAGTCAGTCGGACTGATATAGACCGATTGAATCTGCACAGTACCGCCCTTGTCTCTTGAGTGTTTCAGACTCAGTAGACTTGCCTTCAACATGGTTCGGCTCAGTATTTTCGTCTGCTGTTCTTCAGTAGACTATTTGCCTCAGCACCATGGAGTGAAGACTCAGTAGAGCTGGACTCACTAGGAGCAGCATACTGAGAGGTGTTTAGTAGAACTGGACTCAGTAGGAGCAGTTTACTGAATGGAGTCAGTAGAACTGGACTCAGCAGGAGCAGTCTACTGAACTCAGAGTTGATCTTCAGTAAGGAAGACTCAGCAGAAAGTTACCTACTGAATCTAGATCAGACTCAGCAACGGTCGGTCAGTTACTTTAACTGACCATAGACTTCAGAAGAACAATTCAGTAGAGTTGTCCGAGGCCGTACATCTGAGAAGTCAGCTTCAGCATCACCTTGAAGTCTGAATAGGTCTCAACCACTCTCTGTACCTCGACCAATGACAAGCAGCCAGCTGGCAGAGTCTCCGACATAAAGCTGCAAGTCAACCACTTCTATTAAAGTGGGTGGACTCTACAGAATTCAAATAAAGCCGTTTGCTACCCCATAGAGTGACACGTGGCATCGTCCCCTCCAACGGACATATGCCTAGGTCACCTCTATAAATAGAGAAGGGTCTTCACGCAGAGAGGATGAGAGAGAGAAAAAAGAGATGTGAGGTCGATGATGACGATGATGGGCACATCCAAGGAACCGAGCTCAACCGAACAAACACTCTAGAAGATCCAAGCCATATCCAGAGAAGAACTTAATCTTTCATAGATATATTCTTATAGTTCTTCTCTCTAGAGTTCTATCTCGTTCCCCTTCTCTAATCTAAGCTGATCTTATTGTAATATCCATAGCTTAGACGAAGGAGTTCATATTTGAACTTGTTCCTTATTGTAAAAGGACTCCTTCATAGTTGGAGAGTTTGTCAAACACTTTAGTGTGATGACTTTGTAAACTGGGACTTGCTCAGTATAATCCCTAAGCCACGGCTTTGTCATGTGCACAAGCTGACTGAGACTAACTCAGTATAATAAATAGCCTCCTGATCTTTCGGGACAGTGGACGTAGGATCGTGTGATATCCGAACCACTTTAAAAACTATGTGTTGATTTATTGTCGCTTTGCTTAATTGTTCACTTGCATAAAACTGACTTTAAATCAAACAAAGATAAACGGTGTTTTCGTGACCGAGACGTATATTCTTTTGGGCCTACTCTTCCGCACTTCGAAACCCGATATCGAACTCATCGTTCTACCGACCGAATTCGTAGACCATACTCGATAGAAGGATTCTGCTCGCTCGCGTTCAAGACGATCGATTCAAGAAGCATCGACCGTCGTACTCGTTGCTGATCTTTGACTCAGGTGTATTCCACACCTGAAGAATCGTCTCCCTTCGGTACCAACAGACTCTACTGAGATCTGCTAGCTGACTGAGTCAGAATTCAGTATCAAACAGGTAGAGTTCAGCGGTGCGGAAAAGTGTAGGCCCAAATCAGTTGAGTGGAAAAAACCGTTTTAGCAAGTCTCAGTTCAATAAATAGACAGTTCAGTATGCTGAGATAGTTATATGATTTTAAAGTAGGTTTTCAGTATGAACAGTAAAATCAATGCATCAGTAATCAGAAAGCAATAACAAGACACGATTTTTAAAGTGGTTCGGATATCAATCGATCCTACGTCCACTATCCCGAAAAGTTCAGGAGGCTATTTATTATACTGAGTTAGTCTCAGTCAGCTTGTGCACAGGACAAAGCCGTGGCTTGGGGATTATACTGAGCAAGTCCCAGTTTACAAAGGCATCAAACTAAAGTGTTTGAAAAACTTCTCCAACTATGAAGGAGTCCTTTCACAATAAGGATTGGTTTCAAATATGAACTCCTTCGTCTAAGCTATAAGTATATTCTGTTGAACTTAGGATTAAGAGGGATAGGGAATGAGAGAGTGGCTTCTAGATCGACGAACAGCTGAAATAAGCTTTAGGTTCGTGTATCGTCGATTTGGATACTAGAGGCTCTTCTAACAGTTTAGCTTGGTTCCCTATGAGCTGAGAAGGTAGTCTTTTGCCGGAGATAGATCTTCAAGTTCTTGCGGAAGACTTAGGGTTTTCTGGTTCTAGCTCGTTTGAATGCTTGTGTTTGTTTTCGTCGTTAAGCTTATGCGCATTCTCTCTCTTTCTCTTCTTGAAATGTCCCTCTATTTATAGAGCAGAGATTGGAAAAGATCCGTAGGAGACGATCTTCCTTTCTCTCTCTCTTTTGGTAGCTAACGGCTCTTTTTGAAGGATGTAACAGTGTCCTTTCCCTCCTTTTCTGGAAATAAGTTGACTTGCAGCTTTAGGTAGAGACTCCATAATCATTTGTCGAGGATTATGGAGTGGTTGAGACAGAACAGACTTCGAGGCATACTGAAGCTGACTTCTCTTTTCCTCGTACTTGACAATACTGATTGTATATTCAAAAAGTGTCCGACGGTTCGGTAAGGCTGTCGCCGTTGCCGAGTCCGATCTTCATTCGATGCGAGAGACACTGAGGGTACTCTACCGATGGTCGGCTCGACTTCGATGAACTACTCCCGCCGAGTTCGGTTCTACCGACTCCTTCGCATATCTTGCTCCCGCCGAGTCCAAGTAAATACTGAGTCTTCTACTTCTGGTGCTGAGGCTGATAAGCTACTGACCGCCTTAACCAGAGCAGAGTGTCTACTGAGTCTGAAACCTCAGAGACAAAACAATTACACGGGAATGGTTCATCAATCAAGATAGGGTTTTGGGATCTTCAAATCTTCAGATAGGTACAGAGCACGGGGCTCCTGAGCTTACGGTCAGTGCTGAAGACAGAATCATTCCCCACTAAGTATAAGAGTGCTGAGGATAAAATCATCACCCAACACTTGTAAACTAAGACTTGCTCAGTATAATCCTCAAGACCAGTGTGTGTCCAGTGCACAAACAGACTGAGACTAACTCAGTATAATAAAATAGCCTCCTGATCTTTTCGAGACAGTGGACGTAGGATCGTTTGATATCCGAACAACTTTAAAATCTCTGTGTTCTGTTTTTACTGTTGCATTGTTTAATGTTCATACTGAAAACCATTTTACAAATCATTCAACAGAGTTTCAGCAAAGCTTAACTGAATGCACTAACCTACTGAAAAAGTTTTAATAAAAATGTTTTCAAACTCAACTGAATCGGGCCTACACATTTCCACACTCTACTGAACTCTTACTGAACGGTATTGAATTCTGACATCAGTCAGCTAGCAGGCCTCAGTATAGTCAGTCACTCTATCCACGCAATCCAGAACATCATACTTGGTCTACTGAACTTGTTCAGCAAGGTACTCTCCTGAATAGGACTGTTAGCGTTTTAAGTTGAGAAAGTTTTCAGGTGTATTCACCCCCCTCCCCCCCCTACACCTGAACGTTTATCTCGGGACCAACAATTGGTATCAGCGCCAGGTTCTCTAAGACTCTTGTTATACTGCATATCATTCTTCATTCATATCATTATTTAAAATGTTTGATATGTCAGGAATCAGGATGGTACCCATGTTCTGCGTAAAGAACTACGGGGTATGGCGAGTTAGAATGGAAGCTAATCTGACTTCCCTCCACGACAGCATGACAGAGGTCTCTGAAGATGGACCTATCGTACCCATGATCGATAGTGTCGAAGTCCAGGAACCAGCACAAGGAGGAGGAATGGTAACCGGGAAAAAGGTCATTAAGGACAGAAGCCTCTTCACCCTAGAAGAGAAGAAACTTCATAACCTTGATCGGGTTGCTAGGAATGCCATACTGACCACCCTGAGTGCCATACTGACCACCCTGAGTGATTCTTATCTCGGAAGAGTTCAGGACTCCAAGTCCGCCAAGGAACTCTGGGATTCTTTGGCGCTACTGAGTCGGGGGACTCAGAAGATCAAAGCTAACAAGTTAGCGCTGGAACTCCAGAAGCTGGAGAGACTGTCTCTCATGCCTGGCGACACGATTGAAGATCTCAACGTCAGATTTATGGATCTGATGAACACTATCAACGGGCTGGGAATGACGTTCTCCAACCGAGAGATGAATCTCAAAATCTTGAGAGCACTGCCAGATGGACATTGGACTCCCTTTCCTTCTTTACTTAGACATTCTAATCTAGATATTGTTTCTCCTGATCATATATTTTCAGAATTAAAAATTGAGGAGTTCGAGTTCGGTCTACCGCAAAGGAAGCAGCGAGCTGAAGCTGACACTCAGATTGACCATGCCTTTAAAGCATCAGTCAGTACAGCAGCTCTGACATCTAGCAAAGATGAGCCTTCAACCAGTGATCTACAAGAAGGAAGCTTAGCTCAGAGATATGTACTGCTTGCTATCAAGTATCAAAAGGAGAAGGAGTGGCGCAGAAAGCTGTCTAGAGTCGTCAGAGACTCAAAGAGTAAGTCTGAATGTAAACCTAAGCGCACTCCTGAACCGCATACTTCTGATTGAAGGAAACAGGAGGATTCTGCACAGTCGAAAGAAAGTGAAAGCAAAGAAGGCAGAATCACCTCCTGCTACAACTACAAGAAGCCAGCACACTACCAGTACGACTGTCCTGAGCTCAGTACAGCTGAAAGAGCAGCACGAAAAGCTTGAAGGGAAAAGTTCACCAAGAAGTGTCAAGCATACATTGCCGGTGAACTCTCAGACCACTCAGATGAAGTCAATTCCTTCATGGATTTATCAGACGATGAAGCGGCATTTATGGCCCTAGAGCTTAAAGAAGATGCTTAAAAGTGTCTAATGGCAGGAGAAGAGGATAAGGTAAGCTCTCACACACTATTTAATTCCTCTTCACACTGCACACAAGACACTATTTTAGGTGCAGATGAGAATCTGGACGTCGCGATCGCATATGAAGAACTACTAGACAAGCAGATTCAGATGAGCCTGCAGCTCAGTAAGACTCTTCAGGAGTTGGATACCCTGAATGTGGAGAATGAGAGACTTTCTCAGGAGAGTCAGGTTGCTACTGAGTTGGAAGGACTTGCGTTGAGACTCAGGGAGGAGATTAACTCTCTGATGGCCAGCATCAAGAAGTTCTGATCTCAGTACTGACCAATGACTTGACTTAGAAGGCTACTGAACTGAGTCTACTGAAGCAGAAGTTCTCAGGACTTCAGACCGAGCACGAAAAACTCAAGAAGAGTGACGATATCTGGAGGAACCTGATGACAGAGCGGTATATGGGAGCTCAGAAAAAGCTTGAGGCGATGCTAGCCAACAACAAGCCCAAACACTGCAAGGAGGGACTCGGGTTCAGCCATGGAGCCTCCTCATCTGCCCCCATACGCTAAGAGAATCGGCTGACTGATAGGTTTGTTCAAGGGGAGACAATCAATGCTGAAATTCTGAACCCCTTAGCAAAGAACAAATAGAAGATGAAGTCACCTCATCCTAACTATCAGAAATCTGACAAGAAGATTAGCTCAAGATCACCCCAGTTCAGTCAAGGGAGAACCAGCAAAGTCAAATTGGCTGATGAGTATGGACCTTCGCAGCTGACACATCCAGCTCAGTATGGGTCATATTATTATGATCCTATAGTCAGAAGAGGATCCAAGAGTCAAAAGAAGAAAAAGAAAGCAATTCAGAAGGCTAAGGTCAGCAGTCCACCACCTCAGAAGATCAGGACTCCTGAACCAGTAAAGCCTCAGAAATCAACATCAACCAGTCCAGTGGTTAAGTATGTTGATCAGAGTGGGAAGAAACTGTGTGAGACCACCAGGGTCGTGAGATAGATTTGGGTTTCCAAAACTAACATCTAAGGACCCAAAATAAAAAATAAAGGGTACCTGAATATAATTCTGTTTTGCAGGTGCACAAGGACCCATGGTACGTGGACAACGGATACTCAAGACACATGACGTACCACAGGAAACTACTGAAGAATTATACTACTGAAGAAGGACCCAGAATTAAGTTCGGAGATAATGCAAAAGGCTATACCAGAGGTTATGGAAGCATTGGAACCACCACAGTTCCAAGAGTATCATATGTTGAAGGACTTCAACATAATCTTCTCTCTGTTAGTCAATTTTGTGATAACTCGAATAGAGTGATTTTTTATGCTGGTTTCTGTGATGTCATTGACAAATCTACAGGCAAAAAAGTGTTATCAGATTCATGCAAAAAGATCATATACGTAGCTGACTGGTAATCAGCAGAACCTGAAGCATGCTTGCTGGCGAAGAACGACAACAGAACGGGGTGGCTCTGGCATAGAAGACTCAGCCATCTCAACTTCAAGACGCTCAACAAGCTAGCTAGAAACGCTCTAGTGAAAGGACTGCTGAACGAAATGTTCAGCAAAGACACTCAGAGCGAGGCATGTCTGAAGGGAAAGCAAACAAAGAAGCAAAATCTACGAGTTCCGTCACCTTCCACGGATAGAATCCTTCAGCTCCTGCGCATGGATTTGTTCGGTCCAATCTCTCCTGTAACGATCAGAGGCAAGAAGTATGCTTTAGTGGTCATTGATGACTGCTCGCGCTACACATGGGTCATATTTATTGCCAACAAGTCTGACGTCAAAACCGAGTTGCCTGCGCTTCTGAAAAGGCTCAGTGTCAAGAAGAACACCAAAATCAGAAAGATTCGTTCAGACAGAGGAACTGAGTTCCTGAATTCGATGGTGGAAGAGTCTGCAAAGCTGAAGGCATAGAGCATAAGACGTCTGTTGCACGCACGCCTCAACAAAATGGGATTGTTGAGAGAAAGAACAGAACACTCAAAGAAGCAGCAAGAACCCTGCTTGCAGACTCAGGACTCCCATCTAAATTCTAGGCAGAAGCAACTGATACTGCGTGTTATACTCAGAACAGATCTCTACTGATGAAGCAACTTCAGAAGACACCATATGAATTATGGAACGTCAGGAAGCCTTTCTTATCTTATTTCCATATTTTTGGGTGTTCGTGCTTTATCCACAATAATGGAAAGGAACAGTTAAAGACTTTTGATAGCAAGTCAGACCAGGGTGTCTTCTTAGGATACTCCCGGGTCAGCAAAGCCTTCAGAGTTTTTAACTACCGGACCCTTTGCGTGGAGGAAAGCCCTCATGTTGTTTTTAATAAGTTTGCTACTGAAAACAGGAGCAGAAACTCAAATTCATAATCTGAGGACATCAGTAAACAACTACATGATCTGAGATTAAATGATAATGTTGAAAAGATCCAGCTGTGTTGGGATGATGATTCAGAAGAGGAAGCTAAAGATAAGACTACTGAATCTTAGCCAGCAGCAAACGTAACTGAACATATTGATTCTATTGAATAGAATCAATCCCAGGTAAGTCAGGTCGATGAAGAAACCCAAGTGGTAACTGAGACCTCTACTGAGAATAACAATTCAGGGGGAACAAATGAAGTTCCTGAGCTGAATGCCCCTGAACCTGGTGACTCAGTAGACCCGACTCTAGTAACTGAATTACTTCAATATCAGAATAGTACATCTGAAATACCTAACTCACCTACTATCCGTGTTGAACAAATTTCAGATGAAGAGTTAAAATATCGTCGATCGTGGTTGGACGCTCACACTTCCGACCTTATTATTGGAGATGCTTCAACAAGTTTAAAGACAAGATCCAGATTCTGTCAAGGAGAGAATACTCTATATTCCTTCTTCTTGTCTACTGAAGAACCTCAGTCAGTTGAGGACGCACTTAAGGATGTTGATTGGATCATTGCTATGCAAGAGGAGCTGAATCAGTTCACAAGGAACGAAGTATGGGATCTTGTTAACAGACCCCGACATCAACATGTGATCGGAACTAAATGGGTCTTCAAGAACAAGCGAGATGAAAACAACGTCATAATAAGGAACAAAGCTAGATTCGTGGCAAAAGACTACTGTCAAGCCGAAGGGATAGATTTCGACAAAACGTTCGCTCCAGTTGCAAGATTGGAGGCAATCAGACTATTCCTAGCCTACGCAACACATCAACGCTTCAGAGTATATCAGATGGATGTGAAGTTTGTGTTCCTGAACGGCGTGCTGAAAGAAGAAGTCTATGAAGAATAGTCTCCCGGCTTTCATCAGGGACATCAAGTTTATAGACTCAGAAAGGCTCTTTATGGGTTAAAACAAGCACCCAGGGCTTGGTACGATACCCTGTCTAAGTTTCTTCTTCAGAAAGGTTTTCAGAAGGGCACAGTAGACCGCACATTATTCAGCATTCATCTAGACGACAACATATTACTTGTGCAGATCTACGTAGATGGCATCATATTCGGATAAAAGAATGTCATTATGTGTCAACAGTTTGAGAAGATGATGAAGGATAAATTCGAGATGTCAATGATGGGAGAGATGAATTATTTCCTCGGATTTCAAGTCAAATAATCAGAGAAGGGGACGTTCATCAGTCAAGGCAAATACACTCGAGACCTTATCAAGAAATTCAGTTGCACATCCGGTAAACCAATCAAGATCCCGATGAACACGAACATGAAAATCGATCTTAACAAAGAGGGAGTATCAGTAAACCATATTGAATTTCGCACAATTATTGGTTCTTTATTATATCTAACTGCTACTAGACCTGACATAACTTATGTTGTAGGAGTTTGCAGAGCCACATGGCCTCAGCAAAGAAGATTCTCCGCTATCTCAGAGGAACACCTGGCATGGGTTTATGGTATCCAGTTGATGATAATATTGAACTAACTGGTTATTCTAATGCTGACTATGCAGGTTGAAGGATTGATCGAAAATCAACTTCGGGAACTTGTTAATTCCTCGGCAGTAAGCTAATCTCATGGTTTTCAAAGAAACAACATTCAGTAGCAACGTCAACTACTGAAGCTGAATACATGGCTGCCGGAAGTTGCTGCGCCCAAATCCTTTGGCTGAGACAGCAGCTACGCGACTATAATGTCATTCAAAATGAAGTGTCGATCTTCTGCGACAGCTCCAGTGCCATTGCACTCACTCAGAATCATGTTCTTCATACTAGATGCAAGCACGTAGATATCAGACACCACTTCATTCGTGATCATGTTGAAAAGAAGGATATAAGAATGGAGAAGATCCATACTGACCATCAAAGGGCCGATATTCTGACCAAGCCTCTAGCTGAAGCCAGATTCAGAGAATTTTCAGTAGAGCTAGGTCTGTTAGACCCTACTGACTCAAGTCAGTAAGTGGATTCATGAGAGGAGCATTCAGCAAGGGGGAATGTTCACTCTCAGTACTGGACTCATTCAGTACACGGAAATTCAGCAACCAACTACACAAGGTATTAGCTGACTACGATGTTCAGCTGACAGATTTGCATATCTCTTGTCAGTAGCCAACATAGTTTTTAATGCATTTATGATTGTGATTCAGCATCGTATTCAATGCCTTAGAGAATATCATTTAATATAAACGGTTTCATTACATGCACGACATTCTAAGTTAAGATTGCTGAACTCTGCCGCACATTCAATGCATGTCATATCAAGTTACTTCTTTGGCTATATACAACTGTATTTTAACTTAGACGACTAAGTTGATCATTGCCTATTTATAAAATCAAATCCAGACCGTCCATCTCATAAATTAGGATTTAAACTGAACCGTTGATCAAGAACTGTTCATTTTCACTATCATATATATCACGTTTAAGTTCTGAAAACCGTCATTTTCACACTCTGCAACTAAAACCCTAAGTTTTTCGAGAATTAATATCTTCCACTTGCAAACTGCATTCATATTCAATCAGAAACTATTACGGTAGATTTTCACGCTTACTTAGTATTCATGCTTACATATCATATTATTTCTATACTGATACTGAATATTGCAGATTCTAGATATGGCGCAAACAAACATCTCAGTTACTTCTCCTGGAAACATGATCGAGATCTTAGAGAAGGACAGAGTGTGGTGTGAACCAATCATGGAGTTCGACACTTGTGAGCTCGATATCATGACAGAGATCTTCGATGCGCTCAGGGTATCTGGTCTTGAGGCCTTCTTGTCGAGGAAGCCGACATTCTTCCTTCCCCGGCAGGTTTCTGAGTTGTACCTGAACTCAGAGGCAGTTGATGGTGACATCGTGAGAAGATTCATTATTCACCACGTGGCTGACCCCACCCGAGTTGATGAAGAGATTAAGCAGATGTCCATAAAACATGCTCTTCAGAGGAGCTTTCAGCTACCGGACAGTGGGATAAACATAGCAGGATATAAGGACGATCTCATAGATGAATATCTGGAGATATTCAGTGGGAAGTCGACATCCTTCAAGGCGGCATTCCCCAAGAACTCGATGCTGCCTCAGTATCGCGCCTTAGCATATATTGTGACACAAATCCTGACAAGCCAAGCTGGCTCATTTGATCAGGTGTCCAGGCCCAAGCTCCAGATGATGATGGCAATATATGACAGAGCAAAGGTAAACTAGACGGAATTCTTCCTCAGAGAATTCTAGACACAGGCTGCGAAGTTTAACAAGTCTACATACAGCCTAAGTGTCAAAGGGAAGCTTCTCTATGGGATGAAGCTGACAATTATGATAGAGGATTTCTGTGCTGCTGACCACATAACTTACGCAGACAAGGCGTACTTTAATCCCAAAAAGATACGCTTTCCCAGCAAGGCAGCAACCCTCCAGCAGATTGGGGTAGGGCCTGCTGAAGTTGGGAAAGGGAAGAAGAAGACTTCCACTCCCACCAAGAAGAGGTCTCCACCTCAGAAGATCCCTCAGAAGACTCCCCAAAAGAAGCAGAAAAAGTCTTCTGAACAAGCCGTGATTATTCCTCTTTTCAGGCTGAGAGACGACTAATATTCGTCTGAGAAGACAGTCTTAGTGGAGAAGGCTGTCTCAGCAGAGAAGACAGTCTCAGCTGAAAAGGAAGCTTCAGTAGAATGGAGGACAGATCCTGAGCCGACAACTCCTATCTCTCAGACCCCACAGGATGTTCCACCACACAGCAGCATCCCTTCTGCTGAGAAAATAATGTCTCCAATAGACTTGGACGAAATGGAGACCAGCACAGAAGCTGAGACGATCAGGTACGAGGCTGAAGCTCTTAAGAACAGAGCCACCCGAGAAGTCTCTGAGGCAATACCTGAGATCACAAGTCACTCAGACTTGGTGTCCATTGCTTAGAAGGCCCGACTTCAAATGCTGATAAGGTTCTAGGATTGGATTACTCTAAACCGTTTAATCCAACATCAATCCTACAAACGTCTGAAATCAGAGGAGCTGGAGATCCGCGGATAGATAAGCTATTCTGAGACTGCGGATGTCAGCTCACTAGAAGACTTAAGGGCGGCGATGCTGGCCTTACTTAACGACCACATCCCTATAGCAGCCGCGCCTTCTGATGGTTCTGATCCCGATGATCAGGACCCACCCAGTGATGCAGGCCCTGAGAAGCTTGCTGAGGGTACTCAACTGGAGGAGGGTGCTCAACCTTCTGCTGATCTACCTATCAGCACCCTACCTCCAGGTAAGTTAGCAGCTGGAACCTCTCGAGCTGTGGACCCAGTACAGCTGTTGTTGGGGTCTACTTTTGAGGTTGCACCCAACTCCAAAGGCCGACGGTCCAGGACAGTGGCCAAGGCAATGGAAGGACGAGGAGCAAAAAATAGGCTCTTGACCAAGGTTGTCCACCGCAGTTAGAAGAAGACAACTGAAGCTCAGAGTGAGGAAATCTAGGAACTAAGGACTTCAATTCAAAACTCAGTTGTTCCTGATTTTTCAGCAATCCTCACGGAATCTCTAGCCACTCAAAGAGCAGAATTCGAACATCAACAGGCATCGTTGGTGGCTGCCCAGACATCACTTATGGAGGAATTCAAGGCAGCCCACTCAGCACATACCGCTAGCATCTCTTCACTGAGTCAGGCCAACGAGCTCAAAATCCAGTCTATCCAGAAGGCCTGTTAAGAAAAAATAGATGCAAAGCTAAAATTAATCCAGGAGTTGGTTGATTCCTCTCACAAAAAGCACAGTGAGGATCTAATCATAAAGAGGAATGACCTTCACCTTAAGTTTGAAAGCATGCAGAAGGCCTTGGACAAGCTAGCTGCTGCATACTCCGGATTGAACAGCAAGGTAGTTCCAGTCCAGACCCCAGGCTCAGCTAATGATGCCAAAAAGGAGGAAAGGATGGTAAGGGGGAATAAATCAGTGCAGGGAGCAACTGAGAGCCGATCAGCTCCTACTGATCCCTCAGGAACTGACAAGGGTCAGGCCCAGGGTGTCTCAAGCGCCGGTGCTGAAGCGCGCGCTGAGACTGGCCCAAGTAGCTCAGGACTAAAGGAGCCCAAGGAATCAGCAACCCAAACTTCTGCAGAACATATTAAGGAAGTTGTTGAGTTCCTTGAGGAGGACTCAGAAGAGGAAGAGACTCCTCTGCCTCCTCCAGTGGCGGGCAAAGGAAAGAAAAAGCTAAAATTCCTACACCACTGAAGAAAGGGGCTAAGAGATACATCAGCCCTGAAGAACAAGCACAAATTGATGATGATGAAAAGCTATCCAGGGAGGTAGCTGAAGCTGAAGCCGCAAATAAACCAAAGAAAGCTTCGGCTAAGGCTAAGATAAAGGCATCAGGAAGGAAGCCTGGCACTAGGCCTCCTCCTAGAAAGCTGAAAATCGGCGATGAGGCCGATAAAGAGAAAGAAAAAGAGGCTGAACAATCTAAGAAGGCTGCAACTGATTCTCAGCAGCAGCAACAATTTGAACAACAACAAGAGTCTGAACAGCAGCAACAGCAGCAAGAGAGACCTAGGGCTAAGCCAACTATTGAAGAAATGCTTAACTTCAGCATGATCGCCTTGGACAAACATGCTAAGTATTATCATTTAGAAGAGTACAGGCGACAAGAGGCTCTAGCCAAGGAAAAGGCTGTTGAGGCAGCCAGGGAAGCCGAGCGACTAAAGCCCAGGCCACCTTCGCCTAAGGATACTGAAATCCCCTATAAATATAGGCGAGGCAGGCGACTCACTGATCAGAAAATCCATAGATGGCCTAGGGTGGATAAATGGATGCCTTGGGAGAAAACTCAGTGGTGGGAGACACTGAAGGCCAAGTTTATCAAGAGATATTAAGTATGGAGATACTGGCCTGAATCCCACAAGAACTAAGCATTTGCTGACGGGCTATTCAAATACGATACTGAGATTTATGATATGGTTCAGAAAGCTCTCGCAGATAAGGAAGATGTTCAGGTCCCTGCTTTCATACCTTTTCCACCTCCTCAGAAGCTTGATGGCTCACTTTACACCAGTGCGATAGAAGGAGAGGTCCGAGATGCGGTTGTGGAACTTGAACTTGATGAGAATGATCTAGATGATGTGTTGAAGATTCAAAAGCTCAGGAAGGATAGTTTTTAGATGTATGGACTCCCTTTGCCAGAAGACAAGTCAAAAGATTTCAAGGCAAGAATCTAGAGATTCAGGAGATAGCTTCTAGTCTTTTCTGTTTTGTAGATAGCAAGTGATGTACTATACTGAATATCTTACATATATAAAACATCTTTTTTGGTTGGCCTTCACAACATCTTATTTGATTGGTGAACCTAATTTGATTGGTGAACCTTTCTGTTGTAATAATAATGCCTTAGTCTCTGAGAGTTTCGGACTCAGTAGACATTCCTTCTACATGAATCAGGCTCAGAGTTCTGTCTACTGACCCTTCAGTAGACTATTCGCCTCAGTACCATGGAGTGAAGACTCAGTAGTGTTGGACTCAGCAGGAGCAGCATGTGAGAGGTGTTCATACTCAGTAGTGCTGGACTCAGCAGGAGCAGCATACTAAAAGGAGTCAGTAGAACTGGACTCAGCAGGAGCAGTTCACAAAACTCAGAGTTAACCTTCAGTAGAGTTGCACTCAGCAGGAGTATACTATTGAACCCAGGTCAGACTCAGCAACGGCGTGACAGTCTCCTTGATTATTAGATGATCATATATGTTAAATCAGTAGAGTAATACGAGGTAATCGGAGAAGTCAGCTTCAGTATATACCTAGAAGTCTGTTTGTCTCAACTACTTTCTATGCCTCGACCAATGACGAGCAGCCAGCTGTCAAAGTTTTGATAAAAGCTGCAAGTCAACCTATTTCCAGAAATAGAGGAAAAGACTCTGCAAGATTCCTTAAAAGAGCCATTAGCTAGCCAAAGAGAGTGACACATGGATCGGTCGTCTCCAACGGATCTATCCATGGCTCACCTCTATAAATAGAGGGAAAATCAAATCGCATCAAGACCAACACCAAGAACACGAATGAGCGATTACGAGCAATACACTTACAGAACTTAATCTTTCCGCAAGAACTTCAGAGAAACACTTCAAACGAAAGGCGACATCCTTGCTCAAGGGAACCAAGCTGAATTAGAATCAATAACCTCTAGTATCCACGTGATAGAACACGAACCGAGAGAGTTATTCCTCATTGTTCGTCACTCTAGAAGCCACCTTCTTGTTCCCTTCCCTCTAACCTAAGCTCCACTGAAAATATCCATAGCTTAGACCGAAGGAGTTCATTCTTGAACTGTTCTTATTGTTAAGAACTCCTTCACTGTTGGAGAGTTTGTCAAACACTTTAGTTTGATACTTGTAAACTGAGACTTGCTAAGTATAATCCTCAAGACCAGTGTTTGTCTAGTGCACAAACCGACTGAGACTAACTCAATATAATAAAATAGCCTTATGATCTTTTCGGGATAGTGGACGTAGGATCGTTTGATATCCGAACCACTTTAAAATCGATGTGTTCTGTTTTTACTGTTGCATTGATTACTGTTCGTACAGAAAACCATTTTACAAATCATTCAACAGAGTTTCAGTAAAGCTTAAATGAATGCACTAACCTACTGAAACAGTTTTAATAAAAATATTTTCAAACTCAACTGAATCGGGCCTACACATTTTCGCACTCTACTGAACTTTTATTGAATGGTACGGAATTCTAACATCAGTCAGCTAGCATACCTCAGTATTGTCAGTCACTCTATCCACGCGATCCAAAACAGCATACTTGGTCTACTGAACTTGTTCAGCAAGGCACTCTCCTAAATAGGATTGTTCGCGTTTTAAGTTGAGAAAGTTTTCACGTGTATTCACCCCCCCCCAACACCTGAACGTTTATCTTGGGACCAACAGTTCTTTCTTTAGCTCTTAACCTCAATTGGCCCCTTTGTCAATTGGATATAAGCAATGCATTTCTTCCCGGGAATCTTGACGATCCTGTCTATAGCCTCCGGGATTTGTTGATCAGTCGGCCCCTTCTCATGTCTGCTTGTTATGGAACTCCCTCTATGGTCTTCGACAAGCACCTCGTGCTTGGTATCATGCATTAAGCTTAGCTCTTCTATCTTTTGGATTTACACAAGCTCGATCTGACACATCGTTGTTCACACTCCAAAGAGACAATCTCCATCTCATTGTGCTCGTTTATGTAGTTGATCTCATCCTCACGGATTCTAGTTCATCACAGATTCCAGCTCTTACTCAGTTTCTCAAGAGCAAATTTGCACTTAAAGACCTTGGCCCTTTGTCCTGTTTTCTTGGTATTGAGGTATCTCGCTGCAAGGATGGTCTCTTTCTTTTTCAACGTAAATATATTGTTGATCTCCTATGTTGTTTTAAGATGGATGGTGCTAAGCCTGTCTCTACACCTCTTGACTCCACACAAGTTGCTTCCTCTGATCGTGTTAATCCTAC
Organism: Lavandula angustifolia; assembly: GCA_028984105.1. Classification (NCBI taxonomy): domain Eukaryota; kingdom Viridiplantae; phylum Streptophyta; class Magnoliopsida; order Lamiales; family Lamiaceae; genus Lavandula; species Lavandula angustifolia. The sequence goes on along the minus strand of CM054809.1, from coordinate 10,597,634 downwards.
TACTTAATCGGAGTGCAATAGGCGGTCTTCAATATCTCACGCTCACATGGCCTGACATTGCATTTGGTGTTAATCGATTGGCTCAGTCAATGCAAAATCCAATTGATTCTGAGTGGGAATCAGTCAAACGACTACTTCTTTACTTGAAAAGTACTCTTCATCATGGACTTATCCTTCACCGTTCTGATTCTCTTACTCTCATTGCATACTCTGACTCTGATTTTGGTGGCGATCTACATGATGGACGATCAGCCTCTGCATATATTGTGTTTCTTGGGTCTAATCCAATTTCATGGAGGTCCCGTAAATAATCCGGTGTCACTCGCTCCTCTACCGAAGCGGAATATCGTACACTTGTTGCGGCTACTTCTGAGGTTTGTTGGGTACAACATTTATTTCGGGAACTTGGTATTTCATTGTCAGCCACTCCCCGTCTTCTTTGTGATAATATTAGTTCAACTCGCCTCGCATTACATCCTATTATGCATTCGCGTATGAAACATATTATCTCTCTGCCAAGGGTCTTCTAGCAGTTTCTTATGTGAACACACTGGATCAATTGGTTAACCTACTTACCAAGTCATTGCCTTGTTCCAGGTTTGAGTTTCTCCGATCCAAAATCTCTGTTGTCGATGGAACGCCGATTTTGCGGGGGCATATTAAGGATAGCTCTTCCAAATTGTGATTAATTATTTTGATTAGTAGTGATTACAATCATGATTAGTAGTGATTTACAATCATCTTCATGATTTGTAGTGATTTTTGATATTATGTACATTAATGTTGTATTGATTTAGGAGATAGCTTCTGATTTATAAAGCTCTATTTAAAGGAGCTATATTGTAATTCTCATTAAGTTAAAAAATCATTATATACAACTTTCTTATTAGAGGGAGTTGATTTATAAATTCTTGGAATCTGCTTATTGTTAAAGTCTTTGTAAGGATATCCGCTAACTGACTCTGAGAAGGCACATACATATCTTACATCCAGTTCTTGTTGAAGCACAATGTCTCTTACAAAGTGCACATCTATTTCAATGTGCTTTGTACGAGCATGATCAACATAACTAGAGGCAATAGCAGCTGCCCCCTTGATTATCACACCATGGGATTGATAGTGCATATGTTTTGAATCCCAACTCGTTTAGTAAAGACTTTATCCAAATCAATTCCACAGCAGTATCAACTAGGGCCCTGCATTCAGATTTTGTGTTGCTCCTAGAGACAACTTTTTGTTTTCTCGAGGCCCAAGATAAAATATCAGACCCCCATAAAGATACAAAAACCTCCTGTTGACCTCCTGCCATCAGTATAACTTGCCCAATTAGCATCTGTGAAACCCAGAGAGATTAAGAGGAGAAGGAATTTTGTAAACTACACCCCTGTCAATAGATCCTCTTAAAAATCTGAGTACTCTCTTGCAGGCTGTTGGAGAGTTTAAGAACTGGCTCGGATTATTTACCATAAAGGCAATGTTTGGCCTAGTAAGAGTAAGATACTTCAGCCCAGCTACTATACTTCTGTATAAGGTACGATTAAAGAAAGTTGGGTTGTCTTGTTGACTGAGCTTCTGTCTAGAGTCAAAAGGAGAGGGGAATGGATTGCCATCCTTCAAGTTTGCTTTGTCTAACAACTCTCTTATGTACTTAGATTGATACAGAGTAGCAAAAGTAGATGTTCTGCTGACTTGAATACCCAAGAAGTAAGTCACTTTACCAAGAGTCTTAAGAGCAAATTCAGTAGATAAAGTGTTAATGAACTCTTGGATAAGAGTAGAATCAGCTCCTGCAATGAGAATATCATCCACGTATATAAGTATAATGAGTAATTTCCCTTTAAATCTGGCAAAGAATAAGGAATGGTCTGAATTGCATCTCTAAAATCCCAACTTTTTCAATTGATTTTTGAGTCTCTCATACCAGGCTCTTGGAGCCTATTTTAGCCCATATAGAGACCTATGTAGTCTTCAAACATGATGTGGTTCAAAAGTATCTACAAACCCCTCAGGTTGTTCCATATATACAGGCTCTTCAACAACACCATTTAGAAATACATTATTTATGTCAATATGTTGAATTTGCCAGTTGTGTGTCAAGGCAAGAGAGAACATCAATCTTATTAAAACTGGCTTAACAACTGGGCTAAAGGTCTCATGAAAATCCACTCCTGCCCTTTGTTGAAACCCCTTACCTACCAGTCTTGCCTTTTAATCTTTAATCGAGCCATCCACACACTTCTTTACCTAATAGAGCCATTTCCATTGCATCAGATTCACATCTGATGTTCGAGGAACCAATTCCCATGTGTGATTTCTAATGAGAACATCACACTCTTCCTGTTGTGCTTTAACCCATTGTGAGTTAGCCAGGGCTTCTTGATCTGATGCAAACTCAACTGGAATAGTAGATAATTGAGCTGAGTATGCTTTAGGTTTGTGAATGCCCTTTATGGATCTGGTTAAAATGTGATGAGTGTTGACTTTAGGTTGAGGAGGATTGGAGGAGGTTGAGAATTCAAAAGAATCTCGTTGGTTATGAAGTAGAGGTACAACACCAGGAGAAGATGACATAAGATATGAGTTGGTAATGTGATGCTCAAGTTTTGGATCATGACCTTGAAATAATGATGCATGGGGAAACTCAGTTTCATGAAAGAGCACAAACCTAGATACATAAACTCTCCTTGAAGGATGTCGACACCTATACTCCTTGTGAGAAAGGGAGGCTTTGTGAGGGTTCGGTAATTAAGGGACAAATATTTTGCTAAAAAGTGAGATTGGTGTGAATTGATTTTAATTATATTCAGCTTGGTACTGAACTTGATGACATTGTTTTATATTGAAATCTTTATCTAATTATTGATAGAGAGTTGGCAGTAAACAAGTGAAAAGAGAAGGAAAAAAAAAACAAGTGAAAAGAAAAAAAAAGGGGGGGACAAAGTTGAAAAGGGGAGTATATTTTGAAGAAAGAGTGAGAACTTGTGGTGACTTGATTTGTTTGATTTTGAGTTATTCATAGGTGGTTGGTTTTAGAGGTTTATTTTGATATATCATCATTTGGTTGCTCTACTAGATCCATTGATTGTTCGTTCAGAGTCATTTTTCCTATATATTCTCAACCTTTTGACTACATGCCTTAGCCCCATTGACACCAAAGAAAAACCTTTGTGATCTTTGCCATGAATTGCGTTCAGTCTAAGTAGAATTAGAGAATCTGCAAGCTTATGAAGATGTTCTCCTAGAGTTAAGTTTGAGTGATCATTCTACCCTTATACACTTGAGTGTTTGAGTGATACAGAATTCTGGAGAGGGACTACTCTTACTTCTATATTCTATTTTGTTTTGAAAGTGGGTGCTAATGATGTGTTCTTCTAAAACTAAAATAGGCTTGACTTGCTTTGCTCATTTCTCTGATATTTGGTCATAGTCTTTCTTTATCTTATTTCTTTGCTTGAGACATGCAAAAGCTTAGATTTGGGGGGATTTGATGAGTGGTTCTTACACCATCTCATAGTGTTCTTTTTAAGCATATTTCTATCATTTCCATCTATTTTTAGCTTTTGTTTTATTTGGAATCGTATAATTTTGATGGTTTTTAGTTTTGTAGGTTACTTGCGCGTTTTGAGCATATTTGGAGGTATTTGATATCTAAATGAAGAAAACTATGATCATTGATGCATTGTGGGCAAAGATGGAGTTGCTTGGATGAAGGATGAAGAATATCTGAAGTCGGATGTCGAAGAAATCGAATTTCAGAGGTCTTGAAACAGGGCAGTTGGGAAATTGTGTAGCAGACGGGTCTAACAATCTTAAAATTCGATCTCCACCGTCGTGATTTTTTGGCCCAAAACCATATATAAACCCTCTAGATTTCATTCTTACGCACCACACCCCATATTTTTTTAGGTTTTCAACCCCCAAGAGCAGGTAAACACCAAAGGCATCCATCCGTTGAAGATTTAAGATGAAGATTGAAGACTACAATCAGAGAATAAAGTTTGAGGATCAAACTGCTAGATTCTAGGTTGTGTTATTCATTCTCAATTTTGATTAGGGATTTTGATTCTTGAATTCTATGAGTTCCTTTTGCATATTTTGGGATTGTTCTCCTACGAATGTGAGTGGCTAAATTCCCTTATCTGACGGTTTAGCAGAATCTATATGTTTGATCAATTGACTCGAACCCTAGTTTTGGAATGAATGAATTATTTTATTTCTTAATTGTTGCGCTTGATTTTAATTTCTCTACGGTTCTTTATGTAGATTGACCATCATCTTAGATAATTGTAGAGAGTACAGGGAATAAGAAATACAGCGGATCATACCCGATTATCTGTTTACCCTTGCAATTAAGTGTTTAGATTGTCACCATAGGTTTGAGATAGTTTAGATGGTCTTTAAATACTTTAGCAAGATACGATCCTTAGGTTCATGATTTGATTTATTTGATTGACTCTTAGGATTATAAATTAGAGATCTTCCGCCATCATGCGAAATCTCTAGAACCTTAGTGGATGAACCAACAAAAGAAATTCATAAATGGTAGCTAGAGAATGATAATGAATCGATCATCTTAGGCATACTGATTGTTAAACTTCCACACTCTTCATCAATCGTTACCACACCCTAAAATCACCTCTCTTCCCGCAATTTACTTTCTAGTCATTTTAATTCAATAGTTTTAAATAAGTTAAACCGATTCGTGCAGTTGTGTGAATTATAATTTGTTCATCACTTACTAGTGGGAAGCAATTGCAACCAAATATTTTGAGGAATCGGTAGTTCGGACCAAAGTGAAAAAGAAGCTGATAGGGTGATACATGCCCAAGAGAAGGAGAGGGTAGACGATTTATGAGATATGTAGTTGTTGTAAAAGCATCTCACACAAACTTATATGGGAGAGAAGCTTGAGAAAGTAGAGTTAGTCCAGGTTCAGCAATATGCTGATGCTTTCTCTCCATACTTCCATTCTACTGATCTGTATTTGGACATGGATGTCCTCCCTAATCTGTTTGCACCACTTTCACCTTAGTTGAAACTATATCTCCATAAATATGAAGAATTGTTGCACTATGTTTCTTGTTTCTGCCTATGTTCTGAGAGGAAAAATCCATGAGAATCACGTGCATCATCTACAAATGTTATGTAATACTATAGCCCTCAAAAGAAAATGTAGAACTAGGACCCCATAGGTCATTATATATCAATTTAAATGGATTAGAATCTCTATCATGAATTGCAGTTAATGGCAATTGTTACATTTTGCCTACAGTAAGCTATCATAAAAATTGGATTTGGAAGTTTTGATAGGAGTCTTATGTAGGTTTTTCATTATATTGTTAAAAGTGCTAACACATGGATGACCTAGCCTTTTATGCCACTAGTTGGTCTCTGAATTAGACAAAGAAGGGTAAAAACATTGATGATATATGCTCTGCTTGCTTTTTCTGGGTCCAAATCCTTCCACATCCAAGTGATATAGCCCATTCTCAACAGTTCCCTCCAGGATGACCTTGTGTGTGTCCTCTTCCTTTACCAGGAAATATGAGTTATGCAATTCAACAAAAACTTGATTATCACTAATAAGGTTTTTCAGAAACTTGAGGTACATGCAAAATATTTATTATATATATATATATATATTACTGAATGAGATTGTTTACTAGGTAACTTAGCCAAACCAATATGAGATATATTGAGTTTAGACCCATTACCAACCACAAGGTGATCTCCTTCATTATAGGAAGTGGATTTGGTAACCACAAGGTGCTCTCCTCCATTATAGGAAGTGGATTGTTACAGCAGGCCTATGTCAGGGGTAACATCGGTTGAAGCTCCACTATCCAAATACCATTCACCAGAGTCTTGAAATCCAGATCCTTGACCATGATAACTTGTACTAGTAATTGGTAAAGGAATAGTGAGAGCAGTATTTAAATGAGCAGGAAACATATTAATGTATGAGCTAGTTGCAACAGAGCCGTAGACAATATTCGTAGCATGCTGAACCAGAGATCTGGGGTGTGAGGATTTGGAGAATTGCAAATCTTGGCTGGGGCATGGAGATCTGTAGACGGCAAGAGAAACACGACGACGATGACGTGGTGGACTGGAAGGGCCGCCGACGAAGAAGAAGAAAAAAATAGGGAAGATGTTGGGATTGTGTATACTGGAAGCAAATTTTATGCTTGTATACAATGTGTTTTGTCCCTACCACTATTTTATTCTCCTATATGATAAATATATATATTTGCACATGTAATCCTTTATCTTATATAAAATTTAAATTTGTGTAGTGTTTCGGGTATCACAGAAGACTACACAAATTTGTTGAACTGACAAGATATAAACAATTATCACAGATGAGATAACTTAAGGATAAGTTGTCGTTTTAAGCTGCAGTTTATATAAGAAGTGTCTTGTCTTGGCTGCTTGTCTATACTGGTATACTTAAGGTAGTGTATTGATGGATCACAGTGACATGTGTTCTCCTGACTGACCTTAGTGGAGAATCAAGATCTCGGTGACTTAGCTGGTCTTATGCTTGGTAAGACTTCAGCTGAGTGCATTTGGCTATCTATCATTTTGACCTACTATGGTGAACGTCATCGCGACCGGATCACCGTATCTTGGGTGCTAGTAGTCATTTGTAGCACAGGCTGGTTGTCTGTATCTTGCAACTGTATCCTAGTAAAATGGGTTGATAATATCCCCTGAGGAACTCGTAAGGATTAGCACACTAAACCCGGTCGGTTGACTAAGTTCAGGTGTGTTCATGAGGTCGAGTGGTACTACTCAGGAATATAATAAGATATTAATTAATTTAAGCTGTCAGTGACCTTAATTAATTAACGGATATCTGTATCTTAAATACGAAGATCGATTAAGTCTAAAATACAAGCCCTTGATCAATTTGGAATAAAGGGGTAAGTCAACACGGATTCTCTAGTGGACTGAATCTGTGTTCATTAATTAATTTTGCTCTGGGATGAGCATTGATAGTTAATTAAATTGAGGCACTGCTTTATTTCTTGTATTAGATCCCTGATCTGGCCCAATTAGATGCCTAGTTATTTATTGTCTCTCAGAAATCATTATTAATAGATTAATGTATTTTTATATTATTTAATAATGTTATTTATCTGGAATTAATTGGCCGGGCAATTAATTGATAAATATTAGTAGCCAATAGATTAATTAATTATATTTTGGGTTAATTATGTAGAAGCCCATTAGGGATATAATTAAATTAATGAGTTACAAATATTAATATTATATTGGTTTTTAAAGCCCACATATATTAGTATTCTGTTCATAAAGAGATACACATATTCTCACACTCACGCACGCCGTTCGAGAGAGAGAGAGACGATAATCTTATTTTTTTCAGTTCTCTGACCACCTAGAGGGAGAAAAAGGTCGGGACACAGATCAGAAGAACTGACACATGAGCAACAATCAGAGCTGCAACAACATACGTAGGAGGAAGGTAATCGATTCTTCACCTCCTATTTCCTTAAGAAGATAAGAATCTATTTTTTCTCTCTTCAATTGTGGAATCAATTGGTGAACTGCATTAAATTGAGTATTATTTTTTGTTCTTACTTCACATACAGTATTACCCTTCCACCCTTATCTTATTAAAAATCCTACTTGCCTTTGACAAGCTCATGGCTGACACCATAATTCTATTGGTAAAAAATTTACCGACAAAATTATAATGATTACCGATGGAATTTTCCGTCAGCAAATAACGGATTTCTTATAGTGAGATGTGTATTATTATTTTTTAGGTTGATTGAATTGCATCCACTTGTGCTAAAATCTGGTTGCACTTTTATGTATAATTATATGCACTTTGATAAACAATGTATGAACCTCGGGATTCCTCGTCTTACAATCAACGATCGGCTTGAACCTTTGGATTCCTCGTCTTATGAGCTTCGCGTCGTTAGGTCGTAAGGGGTCATCCGATCCCGAATGCAATCGAAATTGACGTTTGAAGTTTGCTGCTCATCATGAATTCGTTTCGGCGAATCGTTTGAAATTTAGAAAATTGAGGAACTAATCTCGGTCGGAATCCGTTAAACGGTGGTCGTGAGTGTTCAATTGATCGAATCGCGGCTCGGAGAGCACGAATTTGAACAGCGAAGCTCGCCGGCGACGGGATGTGAAATTCACTTGATTCCCATCGCGGCGGCGGCAGTTGTCACCAGAATTGGGCCGCCCAAACGTATGGGTCATGTCCAGAGGCGGCTGGGGACTACAACAGTGGCGGCATCGAACCGGGGAAGGCGCGACAGCCGCGCGTCTGCTCCCAGCAGTCGCGGCTGCACCCTGCAGCGATTCCCATTGCTGCAGGCGGCGGCGCGCATCGGGTCTTTGCGGCGCAGCCTCGCCAGACCACGGCGAGGGAAACGACGTGATCGGAGCGGTGTGATTCCGGTCCTAGCGGCGGCGTAGTGTTGTTGAAGACGAGCTGGCGTGGCAGCTGACGTCAGCCCTAGCTAACGTGGCACTGACGTGTCTGCCACGTATCCGACACGTGGCACTGCTGACGTGGCGACGATGCAGTTTTCATATTCGAAGATTTTGAAGATTTCGAAGATCTGTATTTTGTTCGGGCTATGTAATAGATAGATTTAATTTTTATCTGTGTTTGTAAGCCCGATAACGACGTTTTAAATTTCCTATTTACGCATTTAATTTATTATTATGCTTTAGCATGCGATTATGTGATTAATTGCGCTTAGAAAAACATGTAAATAGGATTTATGTCGTTATTAAGCATGTGATAATTTTTGCGAGCACGTTTTATTATGTGCGTTTAGAAATTGCATGCTTTAGGAATTATGTGATGATGCATGATTCGTAACAAACCTTTTGAATAAAAAGACTAAGCAACTTTAAATTAAATGTTTAATTAGATTTCATTAATTTGGATATTAAACACTTAATTGGACCTCCATTAATTAGACTCTATATAGATGTAGTAAGATGATGTGAGTAAACGTTCACCTGCGTGGCTTGCTTGCATCTTTGAGCTACAAGTTTTGTGAGATGAGTTTTCCAAAATAATATTTAATTATTATTGAGTAGTGGGAGCGAAGCCGTAAATGTCCACATGTGTGGCTTGCGTGCCTAGTAAACACGAGTACTCTAGAAGATAATAATTAAATAGGATGGCTAATTAGATAAAATTGAATGCGGCATGGTTCGAGTAAGTATGTCAATTTCGAGAATTTGATTCTATTTTGGTCAAATTAATGGTCAATGTTTAGATGTCACCGCAGGTACAATTCGCTTCCCTCGAAGTCCCTTCCCACATTTTAATAGTGACATGGTCCAGAATATCGAATTATTAATTTCATTCCTCCTAAGAACCTAGACGTGGATTGGAATTAAAGAGCTAGGTAAATAGCTTGGTTTAGGGTTACGCTAGTAAACGTCCACCTGCGTGGCTTGCTTGTGGAATTCCTAGAGTTGTTCTAGGTTTTTAACATCATTATTTTTTACAAAAGGTTATAATGATTATTAGTTACGAATTATGTGCAAATATTAATTTCATAAATGCTTTTAAATTATATTTTTCAGATATGTCTGTTCGAATATTTTTTCGAGTTCCTAAACAGCCTCACTAACAAAACCCTAACGGGTTTAACATTTTTAAATAATTTCATAAAGTGAAAGAGATATCTTACCTCTCCAATAAATGCTCTGCAAAGGCCTTATAAGAACTTTTGCTTTATGACCGCTATGTCTAAGAACGAGTTTACTATGAGTAAGTTACTCAAATCTTTGGTAGCGGTCAAAGAGCTTAAATGAAAGGGCAAGATTCCTCAATGTTTCAATATCCCTAGTAGCTCACGGAATCCTCCGAAAGGCGGAAACCAGAAAAAGAGCAGAAAGGGTGGTCAATTAAAGAAGAGCAGTGGGAGTAAGAAGACGGTCCTTACCGGTGACATGCGAATGTCAAAGGAGAAAGGAAGGTTCTTCAAGAGTGGTAAGAAAGGACACTGGAAGAATTATAATCCAGATGTCAAGGCAAAACAGAAAGAGACGCGAGTCGCTCTTGTAACTGAGACTGTTCTAGTTTCCTCTTCTACCCACGAATGGGTAGTAGATTTGGGGGCAACTGTTCATGTTTGTTACACCTTGCAAGATTTCTTGCAGAAAAGGGAATTGAGCGATGGCAAGGTGGTAGTCTCAATGGGCAATGGATCGAGAGTTCCTGCAATTTCTATTGAAATCTTAAATCTATCTTTTGATGGTTCTGTTTTAGTATTTAAAGAAGTTTAATATGTTCCTGAGTTTAGGCGAAACATTATTTCTGTTTCAAAACTCTTCACCATGGATGATTATAAATCAAGTTTTGATAGTGAAGTTTCTATCATTAAAGACGATGATTTTATCTGTGGTGGACCATTAAACGGATGTTTATATACTATTACTTATAAACCGCGTAGTTCTGTTAATATTGCTTCCTCATCATCAAATCCTAAGAACAGGAAAGAATCTTCTAAGGTAAACCAAACTTATCTGTGGCACTTAAGACTAGGTCACATCAATCTTAACATAACTCAAAGGTTGGTGGAATATGGATCATTGGAGTCTCTCCAAGTTGAACCATTTCCAACTTGCGAAACCTGTTTGGAAGGAAAGATAATGACTAGGCCTTTCAAGGCAAAGGGTTATAGAGCCACAAAAGTATTAAGTTTGATATATTCTGACTTGTGTGGGCCTATGTCTACACAAGCTCGTAGAGGGTATGAGTACTTTGTCACATTTACTAACGATTACTCGAGGTATGGATATGTTTACCTTCTTCGCCACAAGTTGGATTGCTTTGAAACCTTTAAGGAATTCAAGGCAGCAGTGGAGAAGAAGTTAGATAAAGAAATCAAAACACTGCGATCTGATCGTGGTGGGGAATACCTATCCAACGAGTTTAAGGACTACTTGACAGAATGTGGGATTACATTCCAGCTGGCAGCACCGGGCACGCCTCAGCAGAATGGTGTGTCAGAGAGAAGGAACCGAACTCTCTTAGAGATGGTTCGGTCGATGATGAGTTATGCAACTTTGCCAGTTTCCTTTTGGGGATATGCCCTAGAGACTGCGGCATACTCGTTGAACCGTGTGCTTTCGAGTTGTGGAGCAGGCACAAACCCAGTATACACCACTTAAGAATTTGGGGTTATCCTGCTTATGTACTAAATAGGCAGGCCCACAAATTGGAATCATGTTCAGAAGTGATGTTGTTCATAGGGTATCCGAAAGAAACGTAAGGTGGATACTTTTACGATCCTAAAGAACAGAAGATCATTGTTAGCACTAATGCTCAGTTCTTAGAAGAGGATTATATTAGTAATCACAAGTCTCGAGTCGAGATCATCCTTGAGGAATTACAAGGTGATTGAGATCCACTCACAGAGCCAGTTGTGCAAGATAGAGCTCCACGAGCAACTGCACAATCTGTAACATAGCTCCTGACACTCTTCAACGTAGTGGGAGGGTGATATTTACAACTGATCGGTATATGTTCACTGGGGAGACGTCTGATCATCTCCCGGCAGATGAACAAGATACCGTTGATCCCTGGACCTACAACGAAGCAATGGGAGATATAGATGAAGATTCCTAGCGAATCACCATGGACTCAGAATTTAAGTCCATAATTGATATGGATGTATACAAGATCACTGAACTACCTGAGGGCTGCAAGGCTATTGGTAGTAAGTGAGTATACAAGAGAAAGAGAGGACTGAATGGAGAGATCATGGCGTTTAAGGCCAGGCTAGTGGCGAAGGGTTTTACCCAGAAAGAAGCTATCGATTATGAAGAGACCTTCTCACATGTAGCAATGATCAAGTCCATTCGGATTCTCCTTGCCATAGTAGCTCACATGAACCTAGAAATCTGGCAAATGGATGTCAAAACCGCATTCATAAACGGTCACCTTGAAAAAGGTAGAGACATCTACATAAAACAGCCAAATGGTTACGTGAAGGAGGGCGAAGAACATCTAGTTTGGAAGCTTAAGAAGTCCATTTATGGACTTAAGCAAGCTTCCCGGCTATGGCACCAGCGTTTCGACAAGGTAGTCAAATCCTATGGATTTGTATCCTATTCTAACGAGGTGCGTGTGTACCGTATTTGTGTTAACGGATCAGTGGAGTTTCTTGCATTTTACGTAGATGACATCCTTCTCATTAGCAACAATGTTGAAGTGTTATTAGACGTAAAGACGTGGTTATCCGAGCAGTTTCAAATGAAGGACTTAGGTGAAGCTGCTTACATCCTTGGGATCAAGGTTATCCGAGATCACCATAAAAGGATGTTAAGCTTGTCACAAACATCCTACATTGACACTGTTATTACTCGTTTTAGCATGCAAAATGCCAAGAGAGGTTTAGTACCTTTCAGACTTGGAATTTTTCTATCCAAGAATCAGTGCCCTAAAACGCCTGAAGAGATAGAATGTATGAGGCCAGTACTGTATGCTTCCGATGTCGGTAGCCTCATGTATGCGATGCTTTGTACGAGACCAGATATCTCATATGTTGTAGGCATGATCTCAAGATATCAGTCTAACCCTGGAAAGGAACACTGGACTGATGTCAAGCAAATTCTCAATCACCTTAAACGGACTAGAGATTATAGGCTTGTTTACCAGTCAGATAGTCTAGTGTCTTTGGGTTATACAGACTCGGATTTCCAGGCTAACAGAGATGAGAAGAAGTCTACCTTGGGTTATGTGTTTACCTTGGGAGGTGGAGCCGTTCCATGGAGGAGTGCAAAACAGAAATGCATTGCGGACTCAACCATGGAAGCAGAGTATCTTGCTGCTTCAGAAGCTTCGAAAGAGGCAGTTTGGCTCAAGAATTTCCTCCTGGATCTTGATATTGTTCAGAATTTGCCTAAGGCGATCACAATTTATTGTGATAATGCGGGTGCAGTAACAAATTCTAAGGAACCTAGATCTCACAAGACGTCTAAACACATAGATAGAAAGTACCACATTATACGAGAATTCAGAAATCGAGGAGACGAGGTGATTGACAAAATTGGAACTGAAGAAAACATAGTTAATCCTTTCACGAAGAGCTTACCACTCACGGCATACGAGAAACATGTTCGTGGCTAAGGAGTGGTAGAGATGCCCCACTTAGGCTTGTAGAAACTTTTGTATAAGTAGGAGAAGATGCAGTGATAGATAGGATAGATAGCTGAGTACTAGTTTGTACCTAGAACTAACACATTGTATACTAAAAGTTTACTTTAGTATAAGTGGGAGAATTGTTGGGATTTTGTATATTGGAAGTAAACTTTATGCTTGTATACAATCTGTTTTGTCCCTACCACTATTTTATTCTCCTATCTGATAAATATATATATTTGCACATGTTATCCTTTATCTTGTATAAAAGTTAGATTTGTGTAGTGTGTCGGGTATCACAGAAGACTACACAAATTGGTTGAAGTGACAAAATATTAACAGTTATCACAGTTGAGACAACTTAAGGATAAGTTGTGGGTTTAAGCTGCAGTTTAGATAAGAAGTGTCTTGTCTTGGCTGCTTGTCTTTACTGGTACACTTAAGGTGGTGTATTGATGAATCACAGTGAGATGTGTTCTCCTAACTGACCTTAGTGGATAACCAAGATCTCAGTGACTTAGCTGGTCTTAAGCTTGGTAAGACTTCAGCTGAACGCATTTGGCTATCTATCACTTTGACCTACTATGATGAACGTTATCGCGACCGGATATACATATCTTGGGTGTTAGTAGTTATTTGTGGCTCAGGCTGGTTGTCTGTATTTTGCAACCGTATCCTAGTAAAATGGGTTGAGAAACTCGTAAGGATTAGCACACTAAACCCGGCCGGTTGATTAAGTTCAGGTGTGTTAATAAGGTCGAGTGGTACTACTCAGGAATATAATAAGATGTTAATTAAGTTAAGCTGTCAGTGAGCTTAATTAATTAACAGATATTTCTATCTTAAATACGGAGATCTATTAAGTCTAAAATACAAGTTCTTGCTCAATTTGAGATAAAGGGGTAAGTCAACCCGGATTCTCTAGTGGAATGAAGTGTTCATTAATTAATTTTGCTCTAGGCTGAGCATAGATAATTAATTAATCTGAAGCCCTGCTTCTTCTTTTAGATCCCTGATCTGGCCCAATTAGATGCCTAGTTATTTATTGTCTCTCAAAAGTCATTATTAATAGATTAATGTATTTTTACATTATTTAATAATGTTATTTATCTAGAATTAATTGGTCGAGTCAATTAATTGATAAATATTAGTAGCCCAATAGATTAATTAATTATATTATGTGCTAATTATGTAGAAGCCCATTACAGATATAATTAAATTAATGGGCTTCAAATATTAATATTATATTAGCTTTTGAATCCTAGTATTCTGTTCATAAACATATACACATATTCTCACACTCACGCACGCCGTTCGAGAGAGAGACGATATTCTCTGACCACCCAGAGGGAGAAAAGGCCGGGACACATATCAGAAGATCTGACACACGAGCAACATTCAGAGTTGCAACAACATACGTAGGAGGAAGGTAATCGATTATTCACCTCCTATTTCCTTAAGAAGATAAGAATCTATTTTTTTCTCTCTTCAATTGTGGAATCAATTGTTGAACTGCATTAAATGGAGTATTATTTTTTATTCTTACTTCACATACAGTATTACCCTTCAACCCTTATCTTATTAAAATCCTACTTGCCTTTTTTGTTGTCTTATTATTTTTTGACAAGCTCATGTCTGACGACATAATTCTATTGGTAAACAATTTACCGACAAAATTATAATGATTACCAATGAAATTTTCCGTCAGCAAATAACGGATTTCTTGTAGTGAGATGTGTATTATTATTTTTTAGGTTGATTGAATTGCATCCACTTGTGACTTGTACTAAAATCTGGTTGTACTTTTATGTATAATTATATGCACTTTGATACACAATGTATGAACTCATGTTGATTCACTATCATTTTCATGCTTATGGTGATAGAAGCTTTAGGTTGAGAATGAAACTCATTTACTAGTGCAGAATACCTGATATTTCAATTGGTTCAGTTGACACAAATATACTTTGAATTTTTTTGTATCTATTGTGAATCTTTTTTTTTTCTTTATGTTTTAGGCTCATCCATACTTCAACCAAGACTGATGCAGGATGTACAAAAAACATGCACCATTTGCAGAACTAAAGTCTTCATGAGTGAAATTTCCTCCAGTTTTCCTGTTTGCTCCAAATCATGACCTCTGATATAGTAGAATACAGAACCCGATGACCTATGTCTCGACATAAATCATAAAAGTACAATTCAATGCAAGTTAGAGTTGAATTTATTAGTACTTGACCATTTTATTTTATTTGTTTTGCAAATAGTGAAATATTCTCCATCAAATTCCTTATTTTCCTCATAAATACAAGTAAAACTGGATTGTATGTACATTCTAAATTACATTACTTCAATCCTTATCACAATACAAAGTTCTAGAAAAGCATGTTTTGAATATTCAATTCAACTTATCCTGCAATAAACTAATAATGCTGCATCTTTTGAATATTTTATCAAAATCAAAATATCAAATTTAAAGCAAATAAGATTAATTTAATTACCTGCTACATGGGCGAATATCATGTGTCACTTAGTTCCTCCACGGCGGCACGCCGCTATTGGACCTCATACACTAGTCGTGCCTGGTCTTCATCTTGAGGGCGCCGCCTCTCTCCAGCACGGGCTCCCACAAGACGGAGTTGTCGAGGGGTGTGGGGCGCTGCTGCAGCAACTTACGGAAATATTAGAGAATTAAAAATATAAAGTTAAAATGACAGCAATACCTTTAATGATACAAAGGACTAGATTTAACCTAAAATATCTCCTATAAACACAAGCCACATATCTAATAAAATGGAAAGCTAGGATATGTTCTAATTATTTCATTAAGATAATATTCCTTAATGATCCATTAAGGAACTGCACAAATGAGTTCAAATGAGAACGCCCCTTGTTGTAAAAATTAGAAACAAATCGTGGTCATTAGATCGAGTGATCCGAGGGTCGAGATCACGACTTCATTAAAAAAAAATCGGTGCACATTCTAAACGATTAACTGCACAAAGGGGAATTGGTAATCTCAGCGTTATGCTTGAAAAAAACAGGTTTTATGCGCAATTTCTTTCTCGCAGACGGGTTTCTTCTCCACTAAAGCTACGATGTTGCGATTCCCACCAGAAATCCTTCGTTCTTCAATAAATTGGCATGGGTTAATTCAATCATTCTTCAAATTCGTATTTACTTCCGATAATTGAAAATCACGAATGAATATTTGCCCTAAATGGCGAAAATCTGGCCGAACGACTATTTGGTCAAATGTTTAATCGAGTTCTTGTTGTTGCACGCGAATGTATCTTGAACCCTTCTTCTTTAACGTTATTTCATTTCGAATTTGAGTTATTGTATTATTATTGGGTAGAATGTTGTGAATATTTTGAAGATGTCCATTCCTTATCAGTGTATTCGTGTTATTTTTGGATGTTTTCAACTCAGAATAGCTCTGTATTACTTAAAGTCACTATTTTCACTCGATTGTGGTAGTTTTAGGATAGCCTCGTTCTTGCCTGGTTTGAGGTTCTGTGGCGAATTCACTTTCTTGCAAATTTAAATGCACGCTTTATGTATAGTTACTGTACTTTACATCAAATTTCTTTTTCTGCGTAGGTGAGAGCTATGATATAGACACTCTTGAGAAAATTGTTCCCGATTGTCCCACTGAACGGAAACCTTTCGTTATAATGAAGTTAGGATGTTGGACGAAGGAATACAATCTTATCTAGATTATGGTCGTTTATGTAGATTTGAAGTTCGATTTTCTACGAATCGCAAGCACAACGATGGAACCGTGTTGCTTAAATATGTTTTGTGTAATCGTGAGGAGTAGAACGCATATGATGGAGTTGTCGGCTATATGATATGAATAAAAGGAAGTGTACTATGTCCTCTAGGTCTTCGTGTTTGGCTAAAGCCGTATTCAAATTCAATGCAGCAAAACCGAAAAGAAAGTGCAGCAAATGCAAGAAAATGACCAATTACGACGCACGCAATTGCGATCAAACAACCGAAGACTGATTCTGGATTTACTATGTAACAATTTGCGTTGCTTTTTAGGCTTTTATTAGTTACTGAACTGGGATGATGTTGCGTGTTTAATATTCTAATGTACTGCCACATTTGAATTACTTTTAAAAAATGTGAAACTATTAGTAGAAATAAGTGTAGTCAATTAATTATATTTGTGAACATGAGATACGTATGTGAGAAAGTGAAAGTTTACCACATAAAAAGTGCATTTGTTCTATGCATAAAATGCACATATTATATCAACATAGTGAAAACTTAAAATACCCTAATAAATCGGTTTCATAAGTACTCCTATCATAACCTCATAATTAAACGTCAAAACATAGACTGAAGTTGAAAGATAATTAATACCAAAAAACATACTATCGCTGCCTGTCCAATCCAGTACTAACAACTCCACTTCCTAATGTAGGAAAAATCTATCTACATCAATCTTTTTCTCACTGCATATCTTCTCGTAATATGCAATGGTTTTCTTCAACTTTTCTTCCTTGATTTCATTTTGTTCAATATTCAGTAGTTGGTGACAATACAACACCCTTAATAAGGCCAACTGTTGCTTTCCTTTCTTCTATAGGCTTGTTTTCCAGTTGCTTGAAACATTCCCCTTAAACGTCTCCATGTGGCACATCATGTGTACTTCGATGTCTTGCATGTTAGAGCTATCACCCCATTTCACAACCAAGATAGTGTAATGTGCCTTTTTGAAGAATGCAAGCATTCTTTTCCATCCCATTATTCCTCGCCTTCGAGTGCCTTGGAGAGAATCACGTCGCAACAATAGCAATTGGAGCGTTGACCCTTTGTACTTCAATTGTTAAGGCATTGAGCTTGGCTGTCTGGTCCTTGGTATACTGGGACCACTTGATACGGACATCCTTTGCCAGGAGTCTATTCTTGTCTCCTTACTTTTTAAGGCCCTTGTTTATGCTTTTGGCAGAAGTATCAAGCACATCCCTGGCCTGGTATCGAGACGTATTGTGTCTCGCTTCCGTAGTAGCGATCGGCTACTGATGAGAGGTGGATGGTGCAGCTTCGATGACACTAGATGAAGGAGGTGGTGGTGGTACATAATCGTGATCATTGGGAATTTACCCTTAGCAGATCTTCCATGGTATGCTTCCTTGGGTGCTGAATCTTTGTCAGCATTATGGTCCTCCTGAGTCTCTAGCCGAATGGGCGATTGAGTGCCTTTCAGTCTTAGTAGGTAGAGCATGGTAATCCTTAGGTCGTCTATCGATGTAATGTCAGCTAGCTCTCCATAGCCTATCTCAGACCTAAGTGTCTGCTCTTCAGACATTAGTCCTGGGACAGTCCTAAGGTTGATGGTCTCGTCAAGGATATCCCAATCCAAGAAAAGAAGATGCATCTGGACCCTAGCCCTTTCTGCAATGTCTACCAGATCTTAGTGATCCAGTATCGCCGAAATCTGTTCAGAGATTTCATTAGTAGCTCTGTTCCTAACCATCAGAACAGAGTCTGGTATCACTTCTGAAACTTCAATCCTTTTGACTTTGTCTTTCAGAGTGGGTTCCTCCTTTCCCGACTCTGAGTCTTGAATGTTACCTTGATAAATGATGATCACAGGTGTTTCTGACTTCTTAATCAGTTTCCTCTTCTTTGATGGTTCAGGATGTGGCTCCTGAGATGATGTTGAACGATTATCATTAAGCCCACGTTCGATCGATTTCTCAGCGCCTGTTTGCGTTTGAGATTTCACGAGCTTCTTGTCGAACAGCCTGGAGTCAGGAAACATGACTTTGCCGACACACATGTCCTCAATCATCATGGACACTTTACTCCCATATAGAAGCTTCCCAATAGGGTTGAGCTTTAGTGCCCCATTAACGTCGATGAATTTATGGGCTTGAGCATTGAATTCGTTCAGAAAGAATTCTACCCAGTTAATCTTGACGCCATCCATGATAGCCATCATAATCTGTATCTTCACTCTGGATAGCTGGTCGAAACACCCTGCTGAACTGATCAGTATGTGGCTGACTATGCACGTCAGTCCTCTATATTCAGGCAAGAGCTGATTCTTCGGAAAAGCTGCCTTGAATACGATATCTTTTTGGCCGCTGAATCGGCTCGGATACTTGTCAATGGAAGTCTCCTTATAGCCGACTAGAGAAATTCCTTCTCCTGGAAGTTGGAAGCTCTGAACCAGGCACTCCTGAATATCCATAGCAGCTATCTCTGGTTTCTGCACATGCTGTCCTGCCTCCACTTGATAGGCGATGCATGAAATATCCCAGATGTTATCTTCATCACACCTGAGGTTGTAAAAGAACTCTATCACCTATCTTGGAAGCCATAAGCGAGGCATTTTGGTGAGAAATGTCTCAAGGCCTGATGATGCAAGAGCATCGAAGATCAACTCCTTGTAATCTACTCTGCACGTTCTGAAGGCTATCACAGGCTCGAGCCATACACAGTTTTTTGAAAGGATCTCGACCATGTCACCGGGAATAAGTATATAATCATTAGGAGATGTTGACATTTGAGAGATTATGCAAAATATGTGTTAGCACTTGAAAATAGAGTAAGTTAGAGGTTGCAGAGTGAAATTTAAGAAATTTACCGAAGTGTTAGTGCAAGGATGTGGTAGAAATCTTTATGCAGTTGAGATGTGGAAAGCACTTAGTAGTTTGCTAATGGCGGAAAGGGAGATTGTATTTCGATCAAGTCAAGTATAAGAGATATGCGAATATGGAACAGTTTTCAGTAGACGATTCAAATTTAATCAGCTTTTAAAATAGATGGTTGAGAAGTAATATCATTAACAGTAATGATTATTTTGCCGCCTATAATCTCGACCTACGTATCTATCGCAAATAAAGTAAGGTGAGATGACATGCATTAAATGCGCTGCAGTCAGTATGTGGAATGCCTGCTTTTAATGAAAACATTTTTATTAAAGACGTCCATTACAAATTAATGGCGGGAAATAAATGCAATGCATGTAATGAATTTTAATTACTGAATTGAATTATGCAAACCTGTTAGTTGAACATAGTAGTCAACTGATACTATTGAGTTGATACTGAATTCGTTTAGTATTATTATTTCAGTTGCCCCTTGATCGAATACTTAAGGATTGTCTTATTGAATTGAGTCAGTAAGATCCAGTTGACCTAGTTCTACTGAGAGTTCTCTGAATCTTGTCTCAACTAAAGGCTTGGTCAGTATGTCGGCCCTGTGCTTATTAGTATGTATTTTCTCCATCTTGATATCCTTTTTTCGACATAATCTCTGATGATGTGGTGTCGGATATCCACGTGCTTGCATCTTGTGTGAAGAATAGGATTCTGAGTAAAAGCAATAGCACTAGTATTCTCACAATAGATTGACACTTCATTGTGATGAATGTCATAATCTTTCAACCGTTGTCAAAGCTATAAGATATGGGTACAGCAACTTCCGGCAGCCATATATTTAGCTTCAATAGTGGAGGTAGCTACTAAGTGTTGTTTCTTTGAGAAATGATATGAGCTTACTGCCTAGGAAGTGACATGATCCTAAAGTTGATTTTCTGTCGATTCTGCAACCTGCATAATCAGCATCAGAGTATCCAGTTAGTTCAAAATTATCATCAGCAGGATACCGTAACCCAACATCAGGTGTCCCTTTCAAGTATCAGAAAATCTTCTTTGCTGAGTCTAGATGACTTCGCCTGGGATTCCTCTGAAATCTCGCGCATACACCTACATCAGGTCTGCTTACTTTAAGTATAATAATGAACTAATAATAGTTTATAATCAGTAGCGTTAACAGATACTCCCTCTTTGTCAAGATCAATCTTTAGATTGTTGTTCATGGGAATCTTGACTGGTTTATTAGAACCGCAACCAAATTTCATGATGAGATCTCTGGTATACTTCGCTTGACTGATGAGAATTCCCTTCTCGGATTGTTTGATTTGAAGTCCAAGGAAGTAATTCATCTCTCCCATCATAGACATCTCAAATTTCTTTTTCATCATCTTCTCAAATTGTTGACACATGGTCACATTTCTTGATACAAAGATGATGTCGTCCACATAGATCTGCACCAGTAGAATGCCTTCTTCTGACTTGATGCTGAATAGGGTGCGATCTACAGTTTCTTTTTGAAAACCTTCATGAAGGAGGAACTCTGAAAGGGTATCATACCATGCTCTAGGTGCTTATTTTAACCCTTAAATAGCATTCTTGAGTTTGTACACTTGTTGTCCCTACTGAAAGTCGGGTGGTTGTTCTACATAGACTTCTTCCTTCAGTACGTCGTTTAGGAAAGCTGACTTTACATCCATTTAATAAACTTTGAAACGCTGATGTGTTGCGTATGCGAGGACTAGATGAATGGCTTCCAATATGGCGACTGGTATGAATGTTTCATCAAAGTCTATCCCTTCAACTTGATTGTAACCTTTGACAACTAGTATGTCTTTGTTCCTGACATGACGTTGTTTTCATCTCACTTATTCTTGAAGACCCATTTAGTTCCAATTACATGTTGATGCTTATGTCTATCAACAAGCTCCCAAACTTTATTTCTGACGAACTGGTTCAACTCTTCTTGCATGGCGGTGATCCAATCAACATCGTTCAGTTTGTCCTCTATAGTCTGAGGTTCTTCACTAGACAAGAAGTAGGAATATAATGCACTTTCTCCCTCACAGAATCAGGATCTTGTCATTACACTGGCAGAAGGATCTCATATAATAAGATCAAAAGTATGAGAGTCGAGCCATGATCGTCTTTTTCTGGTTTCTTCTTCTGAAGTTACTTCTGCACATATAGTAGGATGATGAGGAATTTCAGTTGTACTATTATGTCATTGAAGAGTTTCAGTAAAAAGGTTGGGATCTACTGAGATTCCAGGAGGGGGCATTCAGCTCAAGAACAATAGAAGTTCCACCTGAAATAAGGAGTAGTAGTGTTAAGATCAAATCGTCATAATTAAGCAACAAATGAATACCACTTGGGACTAGTCAGAGCCCATAATATATTGGTGTTCATCTCCCTGTTGGTGAATGTCTTTCCCAATCCGTTGATGACGTTGATAAGATTTGTGAATCGCATGCTGAAGTCATCAACTGATTCGCCAGGAATCATTGTAAAGGCTTCAAATCTTTGTAGCTCCAGCTCCAAATTGTTTTCTTTGATCTGTGGAGTCCCCTGACTCAGCACAACTAGACCATCCCAGAGATCCTTGTCGTCTTGCTGTCGTGCTCCCTCCCGATGTATGAATCACTGAGCGTTGTCAGTATAGCATTTCTTGCAACTCAGTCGAGGTTGTGCAATTTTCTTTCTTCAGAAGTGAAGGCACTTTTGTCCTTTGGTACTTTCGCCCCTGTTCTGGCTCCTATGCCTCCCACAGCTACATATTCTACACTGTCGATCATTAGGATGATAGATCCAGACTCTAGTACCTTTGTCATGTTGTCATGTAGTGACGTTACGTGTGCCTCCATCCTTACGCGCCACACAGAGTAATTCTCAACTGAGAACATGGGCACCATCATAATACTTGACATATTGTTGGGTGATGATTCAATCCTCAGCATGACCATACTTGTGGGAAATGACTCATCTTCCATACTAAATCATGCTCAGTAGCCTCGTGCTCTGAACTGTTGAGAAGATTTGAAGATCCCAAAACCCTATCTGATTGGTGAACCATTCCTTTGTATTTGTATTTGTCTCTGAGGTTTCGCACTCGGTAGACACTCGCTCCCGGTCAAGGCGCTCGCAGCTTATTTGCCTCGGCACCAGCATGAAGACTCGGTGATCTTGGACTCAGCAGAGCAAGATATCGAAAGACTCGAATGATACTTTGGACTCAGCAGGAGCAGTATACTGAAAGACTCAGTGATATTGGACTCAGCAGGAGCAGTATACTGAGAGAGTCAGTTGAACTGAACTCAGCAGGAGTAGTTCACTGAACTCAGAGCTGATCCTCAGTAGATTTATCTCAGCAGTCTATCTACTGAATACAAGGTCAGACTCAAAGAACGACGCATAGTCTTCGGGGATCGGCGAATCTCTTGAAAGAGAATCAAGCATTGTCATGTACGAGGAAGAGAGAAGTCGCCTTCGAGCCTGTCTCGAAGTTTGTGCTGTCTCAACCACTTCATTCACCTCAACGAATGACAAACTTACACGTGTCTTCTCACCTGCTAAAGCTGCAGTCAACCTTTTACCTAAAAAGGTGGGAAAGTACACTGTTACCTACACCAAAAGAGCCGTTTGCTACCAAAAAGAGAGAGAGAGAAGAAGATCGTCTCCAACGGATCTATTTCAATCTCTGCTCTATAAATAGAGGGATCATTCAAGATTTAGAAGAGAATGCGCGCCTAGAACACGAGAAAGCATTCAAACGAGCGAAATTAACGACTAAGTCCTCCGCAAGAAACAACCGAGTTATCTCCGGCGAAAGACTACATCCAGCTCAAAAGGAACCAAGCTGAACCGACATAAGCTTCTAGCATCCAAGCGATTGACACGAACCTATAGCTAAATCCTCAGCTGTTCGTCGCTCTAGATAGCTACATTCTCGTTCCTTATCCCTCTAACCCTAAGCTCACTTGTTATATCCATAGCTTAGACGAAGGAGTTCACATTTGAACCCAATCCTTATTGTATAAGGACTCCTTCACTGTTGGAGAAGTTTGTCAAACACTTTAAGTTTGATAGTGTTGTAAACTGAGACTTGGATCAGTATAAAAACCAAAACGCGGCTTTGCCCAGTGTGCAAGCTGACTGAGACTAACTCAGGATAATAAATAGCCTCCTGATCATTCGGGACAGTGGACGTAGGATTTGAGCGATATCCGAACCACTTTAAAAATCCTGTGTCTCTTACTGCTTTCTTAACTGTTGCATTGATTTTACTATTCATACTGAACATCATATTTAAATCAATCAACTGTCTCAAAGATACCGAACTTTTAAATCTACCGAACCGAGACTTAAAACGTTTTCTCACAAAAAATTGATTTGGGCCTACACAATTCCGCACACTGAACTCTCACTGATCGATACCGAATTCGACCTAGTCGGTTAGCGCATCTCGACCGAGTCGGCACTCTTTTAGCCTTTTACTCGATTCGTAACAGCTTGTCCGGTCCGGCCGAACTGTTTTGCATGCACACCATCCTGAATAGGACTGTTCAAGTTCGAAATTGAGAAATTGAATCAGGTGTATTCACCCCCCCCCTCTACACCTGACCGTACACTCGGGACCAACAATTGGTATCAGAGCAGGAGTTCTTTGACTCTTGTTATCTTTGAGACTGGTCTATTCGAACGGATCCGAGGGAAAACGTTTTCACTGCATATCACTCTACATTCATATCTATATTCTTCATGGCTGATATGTCAGGTATAAGGATGGTACCCATGTTCTCGGTGGAGAATTATGGAGTATGGCGAGTCAGAATGGAAGCACATCTGACATCCCTCCATGACAGTATGACTGAAGTGCTTGAAGATGGACCTATCGTTCCTATGATTGATAGTGTCGTGACTCAGGACCAAGCTCAAGGAGGAGGAATGGTGACCGGGAAGAAGATTCCCAAAGACAGAAGTCTCTTCACTCCTGAGGAGAAGAAGCTTCACAACTTAGACCGTGTTGCCAGAAACGCCATACTGACCACTCTTAGTGATTCTTATCTTGGCAGGGGTTCAGGAATGCAAGACTCGCTAAAGAACTCGGGATGCTCTTGCGCTACTGAGTCGAGGGACTCAGAAGATTAAAGCCAACAAATTAGCACTGGAACTCCAAAAGTTGGAAAGCTTGTCTCTCATGCCTGGTGACAAAATCGAAGATCTAAACGTCAGATTTACCAATCTAATGAACTCTATCAATGGGTGGGAAAGACATTCGAAGAATCGAGAGATGAATCGAAGATCTCGAGGGCACCGCTCGGACGGACATTGGACACCTTTTGCCACTATATTGCAACATTCTCGACTTAGATGATGTGTCTCCTGACCATATCTTTTCGGAACTACATGCGAGAGGAGTTTGAGTTCGACGGACCTCAAAGAAAGCGAAGAGGTCGAAGCTAACACAAAAATCGACCATGCTTTCAAAGCATCGGTCAAGACAAAGATCTCCAAAGAACGAGCAAAACGACGAGTAAGACTGAACCTTCACTCAATGATCTACAAGAAGGAAGTCTCGCTCAGAAGTATGCACTGCTCGCTGTAAAGTATCAGAAGGAGAAGGAGCGACGCAGAAAAGTGACTAAAGCCTATCGGGAAACGAAAGGTAAGTCAATTATATGTCGAAACACACTCCTGACTCACAATCTTCTGAATGCAGAAAGAAAGATGACTCAGAACCATCAAAGAATAGCGAAAGCAAAGAAGAAAGAGTCATCGCTTGTTACAACTGCAAGAAGCCGGGACATTATCAGTATGATTGTCCTGAGCTCAGTAGTGCTGAACGCGCAAAGACGTAAGGCAAGGAGAGAGAAATTCGCCCAGAAAAGACAATCCTACATAGCTGGCGAAATCTCAGACAACTCAGAAGAGGTAGACTCCTTTATGGATTCATCGGATGATGATGCAGCTTTCATGGCCTTAGAGCTTGAAGCTGAAGAATCACCGAAAAGTGCATGATGGCAAAGCGAAGAGGATGAGGTAAATTCTCATGAACCACTTAACTTCTCTTCACACCGCACACACGACACTATTTCAAAGTGCGAGATGAGAATTTGGATGTCGCAACCGCATACGAAGAACTGCTCGACGAACAAATTCAGATGAGTCTGCAGCTCAGCAAGACTCTTCAGGAGTTGGATACCCTGAAAGTAGAAAATCAGAGACTTTCTCAGGAGAGCCAGGCTGCTACTGAGGCCGAAGGACTTGTGTTGAGACTCAGGGAGGAAATAAACTCTCTGATGGCCAAGTCTCAAAGCATCAAGAAGATCGGATTTCAGTTTTGACCAATGACTTGACTCGGTAAAGATATCGAACTAAGTCTCGTCAAGCAAGAAATGTCGGGACTTCGGACCGAGCATGACACACCGAAGAAGAGTGATGATGTCTGGAGGAGCTTGATGACTGAGAGGTACATGGGTGCTGAAAAGAAATTAGAGGCTATGCTAGCATGCAATAAGTCAAAGCACCGCAAGGAAGGACTTGGATTCAGCCGGGGGAGCTTCCACATCCGCCCCAAGACACTCGAAGTACGGCTTGCCGATAGATTTGTTCGAGGGGAGACTATGAACGCAAATATACCGAACCCCCTAGCAAAGAACAAACAGAAGATGAAAGCACCTCATCCCACACGTCGCATTCCGACAAGAAGATCAGTGCCAAGGAACCCCAAAGACGGCCAAGGGGGAACTAGCAAATTAAAATTGGCGAGATCAGGATGGACCTCCAAAGCCGACACATCCAGGCTCGGCATGGGTCATACTATTATGAACCTATAGTCGAAGAGGCTCCAAATGTCGAAGAAAAGGAAAGCCACACGAGAAGGCTAAGGTCGGCAATCCACCAACTCGGAAGATCGGGACTCCCGAACCTCGAAGCCTCGAAGTCACCTTTGACCATCCAAGGTGGTCGATATGTTGACTCTAGTGGAAAGAAAATGTCCGAAACCACCGGGGTTGTTAGACAGATTTGGGGTTATGAAAACTAACATCTAAGGACCCAAAATCAAAAATAAAGGGTACCCGAATATAATTCTTTTTGCGGGTGCGTAAAGACCCATGGTATGTGGACACGGATGCTCAAGACACATGACATACCAAAGGAGTCTCGCCGAAGAATTATATCACCGAAGAAGGACCCGAATTGAGTTTGGAGATAATGCCAAAGGCTACACGAGAGGATATGGGACACTCGGTATAGGAACCGCCAAAGTTCCAAGAGTATCATATGTTGAAGGACTTCAAGCATAATCTTCTCTCTCGTTAGTCAATTTTGTGATAACTCAAATAGAGTGATTTTTTACGCCGGTTTCGTGATGTTATTGATAAATCCACAGGGAAAACAAGTGTTATCGGGTTCGCGCAGAAAGAACATATATGTGGCCGATCGAAACTCAGACGAACCTCGAAGCTTGCTTATTGGCGAAGAATGACAACCGCACGGGGTGGCTATGGCACGTAAGACTCAGCCCATCTCAACTTTAAGACGCTCAACAAGCTTGCAAGAAACACTCTAGCAAGGGGACCGTCGAATGAAGTATTCAAGCAAAGACACTCAGGTGTGAAGCATGTCCGAAGGGAAAGCAAACAAGGAATCAAAATCCTCCGGTTCCATCGCCTTCCACGGATGGAATCCTTCACCGCTACATATGGATTTGTTCGGTCCGGGCCTCCCCAGTGACGATCGGAGGCGTAAAAATATGCATTAGTGGTCATAGATGACTACTTGCGCTACACATGGGTCATATTCATTGCCAACAAGTCCGACGTCAAAACAGAGTTACCAACGCTTCGAAAAAGCTCGGTGTCGAAAAGAACACCAAGATCGAAAAATACGTTCGCATGCAGGAACCGAGTTCCTTAATTCCATGGTAAAGGAGTTTTGCAAAGCGAAGGAATAGAGCATGAGACTTCACCGCACGTACACCTCGCAGAATGGAGTTGCTCGAACGAAAGAACGTAACTCTAAAAGAGGCAGCTAGGACTCTACTCGCAGACTCAGGACTCCCAACCAAATTCTGGGCAAAGGTAACGATAACTCAAGTTATACTTCGAATAAGATCTCTACTGACAAAGAAAGATAAGAGAACACCATATGAACTATGGAACGACGAGAAGCCTTCTCTATCTTATTTCCATATTTTTGGTTGTTCATGCTTTATCCACAATAATGGGAAAGATCAGCCAAGACTTTTGATAGCAAGTCGATCGTGGAGTATTCTTAGGATACTCTCGGGTCAAGCAAAGCTTTGCAGTATTCAACTATCGGACTCTTTGCGTAGAGGAAAGCCCTCATGTTGTCTTTAACGAGTTTGCTACTGAAGACAGGAGCAATAACTCAAATTCTGAATCTGAGGACATCAGTAAGCAGCTACAGGATCTAAGCTTAAAAGACAAATCTGAAAAGATCCAGCTATGTTGGGATGATGATTCAGACGAAGAAACTGAAGACAAATCTACTGAATCTCAACCAGCTGAGCAAGTAGCTGAGCAGATTGATTCTCCCGAACAGAATCAATCACAGGTAACTCAAGTCGATGAGGAAACCGTAGAGGTAACTGAGACCAACACTACTGAGAATAACAACTCAGGGGGAACGTTTAGTAATGTTCCTGAGCTGAATGCCCCTGAACCTGGTGACTTAGTAGATCATACTCTTGTTACTGAATTATTTCAATCTCAGAATAGTACAACTGAAATGCCTAACTCACCTACTATCTGTGTTGAACAAATTTCAGATGAAGAGTTAAAACATCGTAGATCGTGGCTAGATGCTCACACTGCCGATCTTATAATTGGAGATCCTTCAAAGCACATGTCAAGACAAGATCCGGATTCTCGTCAAGGAGAAAGCGCATTATTTTCCTCGCTTCTTGTCTACTTAAGAGCCTCGGAATATTGAGGATGCACTTAAAGATGCTGGATCGGATCATTGCTATGCGAGAAGAGCTAAATCGGTTCACGAGAAACGAAGTATGGGAGCTTGTAGACGCACCAAAGCATCAACATGTCATAGGAACCAAATGGGTTTTCAAAAAACAAGCGAGATGAAAACAACGTTATAGTAAGGAACAAAGCAAGACTCGTGGCTAAAGGCTACTTGTCAGCCGAAGGGATAGATTTCGATGAGACATTCGCTCCAGGTTGCAAGATTGGAGGCAATTAGACTATTCCTAGCCTACGCAACACATCAAAGATTCAGAGTTTATCAAATGGATGTGAAGTCTGCGTTCCTGAATGGCGTGCTGAAAGAAGAAGTCTATGTGGAACAACCGCCCGGCTTTCAGCAGGGACATCAAGTATATAGACTCGAGAAAGGCTCGTACGGGTTAAAACAAGCACCCGTGGCTTGGTACGATACCCCGTCCGAGTTTCTTCTTCGTAAAGGTTTTCGTAAAGGCACAGGAGACCGCACTCTATTCAAAGATTCGACCGGAAGAAGACTTATTACTTGTGCAGATCTACGTGGATGATATTATCTTCGGTTCGAAGAATGTCATCATGTGTCAGCAATTTGAAAAGATGATGAAGCATAAGTTCGAAATGTCGATGATGGGTGAAATGAACTACTTCCTTGGTTTTCAAGTCAAGCAATCGAGAAGGGAACATTCATCAACCAAGGCAAATACACTCGAGACCTCATCAAAAGATTCGGCCGCACATCCCAGGCAAACCTATCAAGATCCCGATGAACACGAATATGAAGATAGATCTTAATAAAGAGGGAGTATCAGTGAGACCAAACCGAATACCGTGCTATAATTGGTTCTTTATTATATCTAACAGCCTACTCGTCCCGACATAACTTATGCTCTGTAGGTGTCCGTGCTCGATTTCGGGGCGAATCCCAAGCGTAGTCATATGGACTCAAAGAAAGAAGATTCTCCGCTATCTACGAGGAACACCGACATGGGTTTATGGTATCCAATGATGATAATATTGAACTAACTGGTTATTCGATGCCGACTATGTAGGATGTAGAATCGACCGAAAATCAACTTCGGGGAACATGTCGGTTCCTTGGCAGCAAGCCGATCTCATGGTTTTCAAAGAAACAAGCACTCGGTGGCCACGTCGACTACCGAAGCCGAATACATGGCTGCCGGAAGTTGTTGCGCCCGCATCCTTTGGGCCGAGACAAGCAATGAGAGACTATGACGTCATTCGGAATGAAGTGCCGATTTTACTGCGCATTACCAGTGCTATTGCAATCACTCGGAATCCTCGTTCTTCACACAAGATGCAAGCACGTGGACATCGGACATCACTTCATTCGTGACCATGTCGAAAAGAAGGATATCAGAATGGAAAAGATCCATACTGAAAGCAAAGGGCCTGATATACCGACTAAGCCTCTAGCCGAATCCAGATTCAAAGAACTTTCGGTAGAGCTAGGTCTGCTGGACCCTACCGACCCTAGTCGGGAATAAGGTTTCGG
This sequence comes from Lavandula angustifolia, assembly GCA_028984105.1. Lineage (NCBI taxonomy): Eukaryota > Viridiplantae > Streptophyta > Magnoliopsida > Lamiales > Lamiaceae > Lavandula > Lavandula angustifolia. The sequence continues at coordinate 10,567,364 of CM054809.1, read as the reverse complement.
GAGGAACATTCCAAGGTGAGGGGGAATGATCACTCTCGCATCGAGTAAGTTCAGCACATAGAGATTCGGAAAACCATCTACACGAGGTATCGCTGACTACTATGTTCACTGACAGGGTTTGCGTATCTCTACTCGGTAGTAATTTAATACTACAGTACTTTGCATTTATGGCAAAGATTCAAAGCATGACATTAATATCTTTTGGTTTGTCTTTATTATTAACGACTCACATTTATTGCACGACATTCCATACATAAGCTTGCTCGAACTCGCACGCATTTAATGCATGTCTTTTCACGATTACTACTTAGGCTATTTTACAACCGGCTTTGACTTAGGTGCCTTTTTGTGATCATTGCCTATTGTTTTAACTTCTAATCTTAACCGTCCATATCATAAAGCAAGTTTACATTCGGCCTTCGATCGAAAACCGTTCACCTTCATAGTTGATATATATTCGATCAAATCTTAAGAACCGCCATTAGCATACTTCATAACTTTCAAATTCCGAAAAATCCGAGATCTCGCATTCGCAATCCTTACTTGCTATTACACTCTCAATCTTATCTCGAATTTTATCCATTGGTATGCTTATATCTCGTTAATGTATTTGTTATATGTTTCAAGTATCGCATTGCACAAAGACTTGTTCTATCCAAAAATAGTACTCGATTCATTTCTTGTCACAGTACAAATGGCGGAAACCAATATCTCTATGATATCTCCAGCGAGATATGCGAGAACATTTTGGAGAAGGATCGCGTGTGGTTTGAACCCACCATGGATTTCTATTCATGCGATCCGGAGTATATGGATGAGATCTTCTCTGCTGCGCGAGTCGTGGCTGGAGAAATTTCTCGTCTAGGAGGCCTTCGTTCTTCCTCCCGAGACAGGGTTGCAGAGTCAGCTTGAATTCGGACAATCGTGTCCGGAGATATAGTGGCGAGATTCGTTGCCCATTCTATCCAAAACGCCACTATGGAGTGAAGCAAATGTCCATCAAGGATGCCTTGAAGCGGAGTTTTGATCTCGCCCTCCGAAGGGACCAAGATGCAATCGGGTACAGAGACGACCAAGTTGATGAATACCTTACCGTCTTCTCGTGGAAAGCCCACTACATTCGTAGCCGCCTTTCCGAAGAACGAAAGATGTTGCCTCGATTCGTGGCACTTGCCTATATAGTGACGCAGCCTACGACAAGCCAAGGTGGTCGTTTGACCAGTGTCGAGGCCTAAGATTCAAATAATGATGGCCATATACGACCGAGCCCGGATAAATTGGACGGAGTTCTTTCTCCGAGAATTCATGGCTCGAGCTACTAAGTTCGACAAAGCATCAAACACGCCGAGCGCAAAGGGCAAATTGCTTGTATGGACTCAAACCGTCCATCATGATCGAAGATTTATGTGGATCTCGAGCCTATCACCTACAGGTGACAAGGAGTACTTCAATGTGAAGAAGGTCGGATTTCACAACAAGACAAGGCGCTTCAGACAGATAAGGGTCGGGACCCTCAGCAGTCTCTCCAAAATCAAAGTCTCAGCAGGCTACGCCTACAAAGAAAAGAACTCCTCCCGCTAAAACTCCTAAGGCACCGGCAAAGAAACTGAAGAAAGCCGTTGAGGTGCCAGCTACTGAGGAGGTTCCACAAGTGCCCTGCCGAACGGGCTCCCCGAGAAGACTACTCGCCCCATGCAACTGGTTGATGAGTCCGAGTCTTCCCGAGAAGACTCGGCCGTGGAAAAGATTGTTTCCACCGAAAGGGACCAAGGGGATGCTTCCGCAGCTCGGAGCGCAGATATTCAGCGCCTAGACAGCCCCCTTTCTGTCCCTCCACTCAGCTCAGTCCCTCCAACTGAAGAGCAGACTTCACACATAGACTTGGAGTCTAAGACTGCATCTGAAGGTGAATCAATCGGGATGGAAGCTTCAAGTGATTATATCCAGAGCATCCCGAGAAATTCTACAACTAGTTCCCGGAGCTTGCCGACTACTCGGTACTTGTTGCTCATCGCCAAAACAAGCAAGGCTCCACATGTTGCTTCGCGACATCGGGAGTGGCCTCGTCTACTGAGCCTTGTCCTACACTACTCCCGTCGCCACCGCATGAAGAGGAATTGAGACCGAGAGAGGAGATAAGGCTATTCGAGCCCGAAGACCTCAGCTCAATGGACAATCCGAGGGCCGCAATGCCGGCCATGATTCATGATCGGCAAAGCACGCCTCCGGCCCAAAGACCCTCGGGATGGGTCGACCATGACGACCCACCCAGGTGATTCGAGCCCCCGGAAAGCCCGATAAGGGACATCCGAGAGGACAAGGATACCCATACCGAAACCGCCCCACCTCTCGGTATCCTTGGTCCCGAGAAGTCCAAGGCTGGTGCTTCGTCCTCAGCAGAGCCCGCTCAGCTCTTGCTGCAGTCGACTTTCGAAGCAGCGCCCAGCCAGACCGCAAAGCGATCTCGATCAGTGGCCAAAGCCTTAACTGCCCAAGGGATCAAAAATCGAGATCTTGCGAAGGCTATCCATAGGACATGGAAGCAGACTGCTCAAGCCACGACTAAAGAAATTCGAGGGGTGAAGTCCTCTGTCTCTTCATCGCCCGCCCTCGATGTTTCCACGCTTATTTCAGAAGCGTGGGCTCAGTAGCAAGTCAAATTCGAAGCTCAACTCAAGATCTTTCAGGAGAGCCAAGCCAAGCTACTGGATGAATTTTTAGCCTCTAAACTGGCTCATACTGACGCTATCACTGGACAATCCGAGGCCACCGAACAAAGACTCGAGAATATCCAACCGGCCTTGGAAGACAAGATCACCGAGAAGCCGAAAGACTTCAAGGAAGCAGATGACCTCTCTCACAAGCACTACAAGGAACACCTTACCATGGAGAGGAACGAGTTGCATGAGGCTCTGACTAAGCTCCACGATCGTCTCGATGAGCTGTCAACCTCCTACAAAAATCTGAAGAAGTCAGTCCTAGTCCCTACCCCGGTGCTCATTGATGATGCCAAAAAGGGGGAAAGTGAAGGAAAAAGGGAAGGAAAGAAGAGTACCGAGAAGCCGCCTCAAACTCGGCCTCGGAAGGGTGAGGCCCTGTGGTGTTTCGGCTGTGAGCACGCCTAAAACCGGCCCAAGTGGCTCGAGACCCCAAGCAGACTACTCGGCACAACCCGGACTCCCAAAGACATATTAAGGAGGTTGCTTAGTACGCCGAAAGGGCGGTGGAGGACTCGTAAGAAGAAGAAGCTCCCATTCCACCACCAGCTCAAGAAGGTAAGGGCAAACAAAAGCTTAAAATTCCAACCCCTCCAAAGAAAGAGATTAAGATACATATCTCTCGAGGAGGAAGCCCAAATAGCTGCGGATGAGAAGCCGGCCGTAGAAATTGCAGTAAGCCGGAGCGCCTAACAAGCCAAAGTCTAAGCCTCGCCAAAGGAAAGACTAAAGCTCCATCCGAGAGGAGGAAAGAGAACCGCTAGATCGCCTCCGAGAAAGCTCATCATAACGTATGAAGAGGACAGAGAAAAAGAAAAGGAGCAAAGAGCAGAAGAATACTCGAAAGGCGGGGTACATCCAAATCTAGATCTAGTACCCCCGTCGAATCGAACAAGCTCCTCAGAAGCCTCAAGAGAAAATGCCAGAATTTGAAGAAATATTGGCTCAGAGGGATGGAATTTCTTACAGAGGAGAGGAGGCTAGACAGTTGGGGCCGGCCAGACAGAGGATACATTTGGCAGACCTTGAGGCACTCGGGAAACGTATCGAACAAGAGGCCAGCCGAGAATTCCTTCGAAAGCCGACATTCCTTATCGATACAGAAGGTTCAAGAAGCCAAACGATCTGAAAACACATAGATGGCCAAGATCAGACGAATGGATGCCTATTTAGTTCAATCAGAGATGGGAATCGGCCAAGATAGAGTTTATCAAGAGAAATTATTTCTGGCGATTCTGGCCTGAAATGCCTAAGGCTGATGCCTATGTCGAGTGGATGACCATTACCGAACCCGATCTTTACCCATATATGCACGAGCAAGAATCGAAGGGGTAGTAGTCGAGTTCCCCGAAGCAAGGATCATTCCTCCACCCGGAAGACAAGACGACTCAAGTACATCTCGGAATGATTGAACAAGAAGTGAAGAATGCTTTGCGTTGAACAGAGGACTAGAACAAGATGATCCAGCCAGACTTCGCCGAATATCCGAAGCCGAGGAAGAACACGTTCGTAATGTATGGAGTTCCACCGCCCGAAGATAAATCCCAAGGTTTCATGAATAGGATTCAAGCAGTTTAAGGGTTCTCCCTCTTAGTTCTTCTTTTAGCTTAGCAAGATTTGTAATGTGCTGAACTGTGTATTATATATATACAAATCTTCTTTTGGCTCTGACAACTACTTGTTGTCTAAATAGCCGTGTTTGCTTTATGCTTTAACACTCAGAATCACCGAAGTGATTACCGACACACGCGTTGATTATTTACTTGTCGTTTTGCTCGGTTAGATCTCTCGATAGACTAGACTTTCGGAGAGTTATTATTTCTCTTAAGGGAAATTGTTGCATGGGGAATTATTGTAAAAGGGAAAATTGTTCGCCCCTGTCTCCCTCAGTAGTCTAGCACTTACCGGACAACTCCACCGATTCTACTTGTAATATTTGTAAGGAGCTCGTTCCTCGAGTAAGTTAGTGTTTGAAGCATAGTTGATAGGACATAGATGATAGGTTTTGGCATCATCAAATAGGGGGAAATTGTTGGGTGATGATTCAATCCTCAGCATGACCATACTTGTGGGAAATGACTCATCTTCCATACTAAATCATGCTCGGTAGCCTCGTGCTCCCGAACCGTTGAGAAGATTTGAAGATCCCAAAACCCTATCGATTGGTGAACCATTCCTTTGTATTTGTATTTGTCTCCGAGGTTTCGGACTCGGAGACACTCGCTCCGGTCAAGGCGCTCGCAGCTTATTTGTCTCAAAGACCAAGACAAAAGACTCGGTGATACTTGGACTCAGCAGAGCAAAGATATCGAAAGACTCAAGGATATCTGGACTCAAGCAGAGCAAAGATATCGAAAGACTCGGTGATCTTGGACTCAGCAGAGCAAGATATCGAAAGACTCGATATCTTGGACTCAGCAGAGAGCAAGATATATGCGAAAGACTCAAATGATATTCGACTCAGCAGAGCAAGATATCGAGAGAGTCGGTTGAACCGAACTCGGCGAGAGTAGTTCATCGAACTCGTAGCCGATCCTCGCAGATTTATCTCAAGTAGCCTATCTACCGAATACAAGGTCGACTCAAAGAACGACGCATAGTCTTCGGGATCGTCGAATCTCTTGAAAGAGAATCAAAATTGTCATGTACGAGGAAGAGAGAAGTCGGCTTCATGCCCGTCTCGAAGTTTGTCTTGTCTCAACCACTTCATTCACCTCAACGAATGACAAACTTACACGTGTCTTCTCACCCGCTAAAGCCGCAGCCAACCTTTTACCTAAAAAGGTGGGAAAGTACACCGTTACCTACACCAAAAGAGCCGTTTGCTACCAAAAAAGAGAGAGAGAGAAGAAGATCGTCTCCAACGGATCTATTTCAATCTCTCGCTCTATAAATAGAGGGATCATTCAAGATTTAGAAGAGAATGCGCGCCTAGAACACGAGAAAGCATTCAAACGAGCGAAATTAACGACTAAGTCCTCCGCAAGAAACAACCGAGTTATCTCCGCGAAAGACTACATCCAAACCTCAAAAGGAACCAAGTCGAACCGACATAAGCTTCTAAGCATCCAAGCGATTGACACGAACCTATAGCTAAATCCTCACTGTTCGTCGCTCTAGATAGCTACATTCTCGTTCCTTATCCCTCTAACCCTAAGCTCACTTGTTATATCCATAGCTTAGACGAAGGAGTTCACATTTGAACCCAATCCTTATTGTATAAGGACTCCTTCACTGTTGGAGAAGTTTGTCAAACACTTTAAGTTTGATAGTGTTGTAAACCGAGACTTGGATCGTATAAAAACCAAAACGCGGCTTTGCCCAGGTGTGCAGCAAGCCGACCGAGACTAACTCGGGATAATAAATAGCCCCCGATCATTCGGGACAGTGGACGTAGGATTTGAGCGATATCCGAACCACTTTAAAAATCCTGTGTCTCTCTTATCGCTTTCTTAATCTGTTGCATTGATTTTACTATTCATACCGAACATCATATTTAAATCAATCAACTGTCTCAGCATACTGAACTTTTAAATCTACTGAACTGAGACTTAAAACATTTTCTCACAAAAATTGATTTGGGCCTACACAATTCCGCACACTGAACTCTCACTGAACGATACTGAATTCTGACCTAGTCAGTTAGCAGATCTCAGCTGAGTCAGTACTCTTTTAGCCTTTTACTCGATTCGTAACAGCTTGTCCGGTCCTGCCGAATCAAGTTTTTGCATGCGGACACCATCCCGAATAGGGATCGCTCAAGTTCGAAATTGAGAAATCGAATCAGGTGTATTCACCCCCCCTCTACACCTGACCGTACACTCGGGACCAACACATATCAAACATTGCGGAAATACAATATAGGATGTAATGAAAGAGATGAATGCAATGAAAAGCGTTTTTCAGGATCTGTTCAAGTGGAACACTAGATTCAGATAACGGTGATCAGAAGAACATTGCTCTGATACCAATTGTTGGTCTAGAGACGACTCTTCAGGTGTAGGGGGGGGGTGAATTCACATGAGTACAAGTTTCAACTCAAACGCGAAAGTCAGTATATTACTAAATATGCTCACTGAAGGATTCAACTCGCCAACTTAGCTTTCTGATCGCGTGTGCAGACTGGTTCGAACTACTGAATCCCGTTTACTGACTTCAGACAGTCTATAGTAAACTCAATACATGAATAAGTGCGAAAGTGTAGGCCCAAATTTTATCGTCTCTTGATTGAAAAATGTTTTTAATGAAAATCGATCCAAGTCGTGCTTGAGCGTTGATTCAGTTTTACTGGAATCTGAGTTATGCTTTTGTAAATCAGTTTTGTGCAGAATGAAAAATAAGCGATAAAACAGTAAACGCACAGTGATTTTTAAAGTGGTTCGGATACGCAAGATCCTACATCCACTGTCCTGATTACCAAAAGGTCTTGACTTTATTATACTGAGCAAGTCTCAGTCAATTTGTATGCAGGGCAAATACTCTAGTTATAGTCTTAGTGACTTTACAAGTTCAAACACTGAGTTTGAGCTTCTCCAACTATGAAGGAGTTCTTACAATAAGAACAGTTCAACAAATGTGAACTCCTTCGGTTTTCTAAGCGTATAATATAACAAGGTTAGCTTATAATAGAGAAAGGGAACAAGGATATTTCTAGAGAGAAGAACTACGAGTATTTCTATCTGATCAGTAAGTTCTTCGCTGAGTGAGCTTTAAGTTCACTAGAGCTTTGAATACTTGCATGTTTGGTGTTACCGATGTCTTCATCGTTTGAAGATCAATCTCTATTTATAGTTTTTACTTATAGAATGATTTGTTGGAAGAGACCTAGCTAGGTGTAAAAAAAACAAGGAAAAAGGCTAGCCATCTTGAATTTGAATGTTACTATAGAGATTCTCTCTTTTTCAGTCTTGAGGGCAGCTTTGTGTCAGTGCAAGTACAGTGTTGGCAGCTCCACATTGGTCGAAGTTGAATGTTAGGTAAGGCTTGTTCAAACTCCAAAGCAAATGCTGAGTTGACTTCCTCTGATACCTCGGACACCTTATACTGAGTTGTCCTCTACTGACATTTTTCTGAGATGTTCAACTCGTAGACCAATTCCTTCAATATTCAGTAGGTTATGAGCAACCTTACTGAGTCTTCAGTGTTGAGTCCGTCAGGCTGAGAAAATATATTCTACTGAGTCTATCAGCTACTCAACTCTAGCTAATCTACTAAGTTCCTAACGTGCTAAACTCAACTAAGCTATTACATTATAAGGTTTCATCACTCAGCTAGGGATTTTGGGATCTTCAAATCTTATCATACTGAATCACATTCTCAACATTCTCCTAGACGGCGTAATCTAGTTTCCTACATTTTTTTCTATTTTTTTATGTTATAATTGAATAAATAAGTTAAAGTTTTCAAAAAGTTAAAAATCATAATTTTATAAGTTCCGAGCGAAACGGAATCATGTGAGAAAAAATATTTTTAGATAAAGAGAGTATAAGGATGTGGGGGAGGGCAGTGAGTAAGGAATGATCCACTTCATATTAAGGTTCTAAGAGTTAATTTTTTGTCATTTTAGAAAAGATGATAAGAATAATGGACAACCCAATTAAGAAAGTATGCCAGAATAATAATAGGATAGAGGGAGTATATATTTTTTAATTGCATCAGATGAGTGTTGGAGCGCTAATGTTGAGCAACCCGAGTACATATGCATCTAGATGTTTTAACAACCTTTCTATCTAGAAAGAAAAAAAAAAGTCAAAATATTAAAGTGGATGCAAAATATTTCAAAACAAATTCTGAAAGTCGTCATGAAAAAGTCAAAACGCAAAAGATGCAGTCATATGCAATTGTGGCAATTGCCGACATTCTACTCTTGAATGTGACTGTTTATTAAATCCCATTTACGCGTCTCGTTGACTTGTTATTTAATCCTCAAGTTAGTTGAAGGCTTGAAGTTGTGCACGGATGATCTGGGCTTCAATACTTTTTGACCGGATCTTGCAAGATTAATACCAGAATCCAAACATAAATTAAACGTTTTAGAAAATAAATATGTTTTCTTGGTCATCTGATCTAGAATTAAAAAAAACTTAAAGAAAATGTCAGTAGTTGATGTACGGTTGGTGACTGCCGGACTGTTCGGCTGTACTGCCGTGAAACTCTCCTTTCTTGGTTCTCTCTCTCTCTAGTCTCTACCGGCATCGTGGCTGCAGTGCTGCTCTAGAAGGTACAATTCGTTCTATGTCCCTTTATCAGTAGCGATCTTAGGTTTCCAGTATTTCTTCAATTAAAGATTCTGTTGGCTAATTGAGTTCGAATCTTGGTGTTTTCTTGTCTAAATGTGATTAATTATTTGATGTTTGGATGCGATTTATTCTGTTTTAAGAGTGTTTGTATTGATGAAAGTAATAGAATAATTAATTCTCTGTTGACACATCTAGACAAGAGGATTATGCCATGACATTTTGTGACATCTGCATCTGGTTGTTTAGACGTGTCTCATGAAATTGAGAATTATGTTCTTGATGTTTATGCTCAATAAATCTTTGTTGGCACGCCAAGTTGAAACAATTGTGAAATGGGGTTTTTCTTGTTCAACAACAGGATTCTGAAAATGGTAGTTCACTTCAGAAGCTGAATTTGCACTGTAATAGCTAATTGCAATTTGAGTAGGAAAAGGAAAAGAAAGGATTAGAGAATCCTTAGATGGTAAAAACCAAGGAGTTGTTAGACATTGGGGAACAGATTGTGAATAGGCCTGAATATTTGAATCAGAGGGTAAAGCCATCTTCATTATACATTTGAGGATTACTATGGATCGGAGGCATGTGATTGGCAAGGCGCCAGTGTCGTCTTCACCTGCCAGAGGTATATCTGGACAGGGGAGATTCCGTTATTCTCTCTATCATGGTCAAGGGCCATCAAGTTATGAAGCGAACTCTTATTATAAACAAGGTGAAAGGGCAAGGTATGCCAATCATGACTTGGATGGGCCTTCCAAGTTTGAGAATCTTGAGAATTGCCGGGCTGAGCTCCTAGAGAAACTTGATGAGTTGAAGGATCATATTAGTAGGTCTTGTGAAATGACAGATAAAACCGGGGCAAGGATGGATATGGGTTCTCCTGCACGAAACAATCCTTATCCCATGAATCATGTGACTCGTGCTCAAGAAGGACTGAGTAGTTCATATGGTGCAAAGAAGCAACCCCTTGCCCCAGATGACATAGTAAACCATCAAGCTCCTGGTATTCCTTATCCTCATACGTACACCTCAAGTTTGAGGGACTTGCATTTCCATCGAGGATACCCACATGAATACCTGTCCTATGCTTATAATTACCAGCAGCAAATGTCTCCGGGACCGTATAACCAATCACAATCTCAGTACTTGCATCAGCCCTATCATGAGCTTCACCGTGGTTATTGTGACAATGCGAATCGCGACATTTTTATGTTAAATCGAGATTTTCCGAAGCCTACTTGCTCTTGTGTGCACTGCTTTGATAAGAATTGGGATTCACCGGTTAACCCCTCAGGACTCTATAACCAAAGGTTTCAGCATGCACGATCTAATCCCGACTATCTTCACCATCTGCCTCCTGTTGGGCATGGGCCGCAGGGTTTTATTTCTGGAGGCTTCAACTTATATACTTCTAATTCTCAACCTTCTATAACTACTCCCAATTCCACTGAACTGAATTTTGAAAATGATGGAATTCACCAGAATTATCATAGAAAGACCGAGGAAGCTTATAGAAATCGACATATGTTGCATCCAGTTGCAGGTGGTGCCCCTCTCATAGCATGCACCAGTTGCTTTGAATTGCTGACATTTTCAAAGAAACACATTTCACTGGCAAAAAGCCAACAGAAGCTACAATGTGGAGCTTGTTCTTCTATAATCTTGTTTGAACTTGGGAACAAGGCTTTGGCTGTGCCAGTTTCTGCAAGTTTGGACCATGGAGTAACTGAGATGGATTATTTTCCTAGCAATACAGTGGATGAAAATGTTAGATATCAGCAGGGTGATTCAAGTTCAGCTGATACGGATGCCTTTTCGGATCTGAATGCAAATTCTCTTCCAGCAGAGAAGAAATCAAATTCTGGTGAGTTTGAGAAGCAGTTAGACCCTGTTTCTTCAGCTTCAAGTCTATCCCCAAATCAGCAACTGCCAAATTCTTCAACATCCGAAAAATATGGCTCTTCAGCTGCAGAACTTCATGTATCAGAACTCGAGTCACTCCCTCATCCTATTTTAGCAACTGAGGATTGCCCTGATCAATATTCTGCTAATATTGTAGTCGACCAATTCGACAATGGAAAGAAAGATAAAAAAGCTGAGTTCGATCCCAATGTCCCTTGGCAGAATTCTGTTAGAGATTCAGCTGTATCAACTGAGATTGACATGTCCTCAAAAGAATTTGAAAGGACCTTTATGTCACAGAACTCCGTGGATGAAGTCAAAGAACAGCACTTAAGGGACGACAATGGCGCAGAATCTTCGTCTGCAGGTCATATCAAGAATAGCTCGGGAGACTCCACAAAATCGGCAGAAAATGCAGAATATGGCATATCACAAGTTTTTGTAAATGGACACCTAATACCAGAACATCTTGTTCAGAAGGCTGAACTTTTGGCTGGGCCTATTCAACCTGGAGATTACTGGTATGCACCATCTACATTACAAAATTGTACATGATCTTACATATATGGACTAGCGTGCATCTGAATGAAAGCTAATGCATGAGTTCTCCAATCTTAATAATGCAGGTATGATATAGATGCTGGATTTTGGGGTGTGATGGGCTATCCTTGTCTGGGCATTGTTATGGTAAGTTTTTACGTATGAAAATATTTGGACAACTACTGATGTACTGTCACAAGAGTCCACGATGAAAATTTTATTATGTGCAGCCAAATATTGAGGAATTCAACTACCCAATGCCGGTGAACTGTGCTGCTGGAAACACAGAGGTTTATGTGAATGGACGGGAACTTCACCAGAAAGATTTTGATTTACTTGTTGGAAGAGGTCTTCCAGAAACAAGACAACGATATTATCTCATTGAGATTTCTGGGCGGGTGGTCGATGAGGACACTGAGGAAGAGCTAGACAACATAGGCAAACTTGCTCCTACGTAAGTTGATCAATTTTACTGGTTACACTTCCTTACTGACTCTTCCCATGCTAGGAAACATTATATCATTAATTTTCCAGCCATCCCTTCTAAAACCTCTGTCCCATTTGATTCTTTTTCATTCATCGATGACTGTGATTGATTTTGAACAGAGTTGAGAGGGCGAAACATGGATTTGGTATGAAAGTTCCAAGATTTATTGCACGATTTCAAGGTTAGACTCGTTGTTCCACTCCTCGTCGGGTAACTAAGATGCGTACTTCTCAGGCAAGGAAGTTGCTAGACTGTTTCAACAGCATATTGTTGTTGTGCATTGTACTACATTTGCTTTATGTTCTCAAAAGCAGATCAAGCTGTAGTTTTCGGGTTTACTGCATGAAAACAAATTATACAAATTTATGGAAAATGAGGGTGTCTTAATGTTTTGTATTAGGAGCAAAGTTATCTGCTGAGATTTCTTGGGATAAATACAATTTTTCACTTTGTAAAAAGATCGCACAAATAATGTTTAAATTCATAATCTTTAATTAGAAATTTACTTGATTCATATTTAAAAAATCTTGATAATGTTTAAAATCATAATCTTTTACTAGAAATTTACTCGATAAATCGGTGGACGACCCGAGAAAATCAAAATCAAAAGAATTAAATTGTGAACTGCAACTATAAAATAGATACTGTAAGAATAATTAAGCACATCTTTATATGATTTGTAAATCGGTAAGTGTTTCAAAATAATTAAGCTACTAACATATATTGCCTTCACAATCTAACATATCCCTGTTCATCCAGCGACGACCACAGCAGCTTCACGTGGAGAGTAATATCCAAGACCAAATGCCAGACAATAATCATAAAATTATTTGCAGAACAATAAAATAATGATAGACATGACGAAAATATCTAAATGATAGACACCAGATTCCTAGCAAAGGTCAGATCTTTCTCGAAGCTTTCTTTCTTCCTCAAGTGTTTTTTCTCGCTTATAAGTTGTTTAGTCTCTCTTGTATTTGTTAATTTTGCTTTTAATTTGGTAGAGCAGAGTCCATACATAGTGAAGGAAAGTGCAACCCTTTTGTTCAATATACAAATAGGAGTTGCAGTTTGATTGCAGACGACATGAATTGTATGAAAAATGGGCGGCCTGACACGGATTATCTTTACTGGAGGTGGAGTCCCCGGGACTGTGAGTTGGCCCGCCTTCATCCTGGGAGGTTTCTGGAGTTGATGAGGAATAAAAGCTGGGCATTCATTGGTTATTCCATATCAAGAAACCATGTCCATTCTATCCTCTGCATACTCTCAATGGTAAGTTTCACTAATGCTGCTCTTGATTAAATGCTTAATGGTGAAGATTGCAAATCTAGCTGAATTCTATGGTTTCTGATTATCGCAATCTTGTGTAGGCCCTGCCCTATTCTAATTAGTGTGTGAGCTATATGTTATCGTATTGGAGATGTAAGACTATAAAGATGATATTAATCTCATTGCAAGTACTATGTACTCATTTCTTAATATTGATTTTCTGTATTGGTGCTCAAGTTTACTTCAATCTAAAATGTTGTAGTAGTTTCATTTGTAAAGAATAAGGCTATTGATGTTATTATGATTGGCAGGATGAGGAGGCTAAAGAAGTTTAACATGACCCGAGTTACAAATCACGAAGATGGGTGTTCCCGTTGCACAACTTTACCGTGTCAACTATATGGTCTCCTTTACTGGCTCAAGTTGCCATCTTCGAAGACGACAATGGTGTTTCTTTAGCTGAGAATGAACTCCATCTTAACATACTCGATCAGAGTTGGACTGAGCATTACCCGAGCTTCGATCATGTGATGCTTTCAGTAGGCAAATGGTTCACAAAAAACACTGTCTACTTGGAGAACAACACTGTAATAGGCTGCTACAACTGCTCTAGGAGTGAGTTCACCAAACTAGGCTTCAACTATGCTTACCGCAAAGTCATAAGGAATGTTATGGACTACATCACAGCATCAAATCACAAGGGCATGATCTGCTCCAGATCACTTTGAGGGGGACGAATGGTTTTGTGGTGGAACGTGCGCAAGAACAGCACCGGTGAAGGAAGGCGGATTTGAGTTGAATAAGCAAGATAAGATTCTGCGTGAGTTAGAGTTGGAGGAATTGGAGAAGATATCAGTTAAAGCATCTGAAAGGGGGTGAATCTAAGAGTCTTCGATGTTCATCCTATATCGCTACTGAGACCGGATGGCCATCCGGGCCCTTACAGATTTTATCAACCATTTGCAAAAGACAAGAATGCTAAGGCTATTAGAGATCGCCTGCTTTGGTGCCTGTCTGGCCCTATTGATTCTTGGAATGATGTTTTGATGGAAATATTTTTGTAAATAGTTTTGGCTCGAGTACGATGTAGTTACAAATATCAAAATCAAAGTATGAATAAAGTTCTGGTGAGTATATTGGTACCGCTTTCACTATATATGCTTAGCATAGCAGCATAGTTTTTTTTATATAAATTATTATTATTGCTCATGTGATCACTTGAATGAGATGTGTGGTCCGCCAGAGGGAAGAGATGTATGATCTTATGTTCTTTTATGATTTTTATCTAACTTTGAACCTATTGCTTTTGGCTTACTCATGTACCAGAGGGCAGTGCTGAGCATGTGTGGGAAGTCTATCCACATAGGACTTCGAATTTGTAAGATCCCTTATTTTTACAATGTATTTTTATGACCCAATATATGTTTTGCCTAATTTTATTATAAGTTCAATTGTTTGTTCTCCACCCATTGTAAAAAACATAAATTTGGACAATAATAAATTTGGCCCAAATTAAATTTTAACAAAATCATAATCTGAATTGAATGAGAATAAATAAATCCACATATACTCCACATTTAACTCGACAAACGAACTCTTAACTCTCTATGTCTCTTTAATCTCGTCTAGTTTCTTATATAATATTTTACGTTAATAAGATTAGTTTTTTTTAAATATAATAAGATCCGATTTTTTCCTTTAGCACATGACCCCTAAAAGTCATAACCGAACCTAGAACCAGCACGGATATCATGATACATTTATGGATCTTAATATATTTTAAACTATTGTAGTTTGTGTGTGCAGGTTATAAATATGTTGGTAAGACTCAAACCTACAATATTTGGTAGGATTTTATACATATATGTTGGTCCCGAGATAAACGTTCAAGTGTAGAGGGGGTGTGAATACACCTGAAAACTTTCTCAACTTAAAACGCGAACAGTCCCTTTCAGGAAGATGCCGTACTGAACAGGTTCAGTAGACCAGATAAGCTGCTCTGAATCGCGTGGTAGAGTGATTGACTTCACTGAGGCCTGCTAGCTGACTTAGGTCGAATTCGCATCGTTCGGTTGAAGTTCGGAGAGTGCGGAAATGTGTAGGCCCAAATTCACTGAGTTAGAAAACGTTTTTAAGAAAACTCGTTTAAGTATATTAGTGCAATCTTTTAAGCTTTCTTTGAAACACAATTGAATGATTTGAAAGATATTTTCGTAATGAACAAGTAATCAATGCAACAAGTAAAAACAGAGCACACGTAACACAAGCAATTTTAAAGTGGTTCGGATCCAACAATCCTACGTCCACTTGTCCCTAAAAGATCGGGAGGCTATTTTATTATACCGAGTTAGTCTTAGTCGGTTTGTGCAGTGGACAAACACCGGTCTTGAGATTTATACTCGAGCAAGTCTCAATTTACAAGGTATCAAACTTAAGTGTTTAACAAACTCTCCAACTATGAAGGAGTTCTTTACAATAAAGAACAGTTCAAGGTAAACTCCTTCGTTCTAAGCTATAGATATGGTCCGCCGAGCTTAGGTTAGAGGGAAAGGAACGAGAAAGTGGCTTCTAGAGCTACGAACGATTAAGTATAAACTCCGGGTTCGTATTCGGCCGCTTGGATACTAGAGGCTTATGATTTGATTCAGCTCGGTTCCCTTTGAGCGTGTATGTCGCCTTTCGCTTGGAATAACTCTTTGAAGTTCTTGCTGAAAGCTTTAAGTCGATTCCCGAGTTGCTCATAAATGCTCGTGTGTTCTTGTATGTGTCGTGAGCTTTGATTTGAAATCTTCCCTCTATTTATAGAGAAGAGACATGGAAATATCCGTTGGAGACGACGATCCATGTGTCTCTCTCTTTTGGGTAGCTAACGGCTCTTTCAAAGTATGGTGACAGAGTCCTTTCCCTCCATTTCCGGAAAGATGTTGACTTGCGCCTTTAATCGAAAGTATACAAATGGGCCGCTTGTCATTGGGTCGAGGCCGAAGAAGTAGGTGAGACAAACGGACTTCAAGGTAGATCCGAAGCCGACTTCTCTATACCTCGTATGACCGCCGATTTGACTTATGAGATCTCCTAATAGTCGAAGATTGTTCGACCGTTGCCGAAGTCCGATCTATGTTCGTAGCATACTCCGCCGAGTTTAGCTCTACCGAAGATCAACTCGAGTTCGGTGAACTAATCCCGCCGAGTTCGGGCCCACCGACTCCTTTCGGCATAGTGCTCCCGCCGAGTCCAAGATATTGAGTCTTCTTCTCATGGTACCGAGGCCGATAGTCTATCAAGAACCAAATGACGTAACCGAACGCCCGAACCATGTAGGAAGGATGTCTACCGAGTCCGAAATCGCCAAAGTAAGGTTTTTGGATCATTCAAATCTACCGAGCACTAGGCTACTGAATCATCTCCCAACAATATATATATTGGCTAGTGATTCTAAATGAGATTAGATGGACTTTTTCAACTAGTATATGTATATGATTTTGTAATGTACAAATTGTCTGGGGGTGCTAAGGTGTTTCATTTCAAACTTCAATTATGAAAATGTAGGACTTTCCACATTCAAGACACCATATCAATCAATCCAATTTTTTAATAAAATACTTAGAGGACGTTTGGTAAGAGGGTTTTGGAATTGGGTATGAGTATTAATTTCATATACAGTTAAATCTCTTTAAAGTAATAACCTTAGGACAAGATAAAAATATTCATTTAGCGAATTTATTCAATTATCAATAAATGATTAAATTATTCATTTATCGATAAATTAATATTTATTACCTTTGAGATAGTGTTTCGATATAAAAGAAGTTAAATAAGTATATTAAACTTTTTAATAACATAGTTTCTGCACATTTAAGAAAATGAAAAGTTTAGTATTACATGTTAAAAAGAATGTACAATATCTATACACTAATTATATATAAAAAAAAATCAAATTAATCCATCTCTCATAAACTCGTTTTTTTTTTATAAAAAATAAAGTTCATGTATATAAAAAAACAAAAAAAATTATGTTTACCGATATTAAAATTATCCTAAAAGTATGTACATTGTACAAGTACAAATGAAAAAAATATCAAGTCAATTTAATTTTGGAAAAACTCAATAGTTTTATGAGATATAATTTTTGGAATAACTAAGTAAATGTACATAAAATAAAAAGTTTATTATTTATCATGAATTAATGTTGGGATCTTTTAAACTATTCTAAGAGAATAATACAGTTATGGAACTACCAATGGATGAAGAAATTATTCAATAATTTATACACAGTAATGATAATGAAGAAAATGATCACAAACGAAATGATAGTACAAATTGTTCCAATTGTGTCATCTAAATAGACATTTCAATCAATAACCATCTTAAATAATTACTTGCCAAAACAAGAGCAAAAAATTTTCGAAGTTGTATATGCTCTACACAAATTTGAGGATACGGTTAATTTTGATTTAGGTAGGAAGAAAAAATAATTAAATATAGATGTATATTTTCATAAGAAATGATTATGAAGTAATCTCCTCTGGTGGCCAAATTCGCAAAAAAAAAAAAAAAACAAATGTAGCCAACGTTTAAAACAAAACACATATATAGCCATTTTGTCCTTATACGGCGCAGAGGCCGATGGAGGGGCCGATAGTGGTGTAAATCGGCCCTTCATCGGCCCTCAGAACACATTCGCTTTCAACAAATTAAATGGTTTAAGGGCCGATTTATGGCCGAATTAATGTCAATCGGCCCCCAGTCGGCCGATGTTATAAAAAGGCATAAACTTAGGGCCGATGTACAGCGGGGCGTCATCGGCCTAGGTATCGGCCCACGACCCTTACGAAACCGTTCGCTGTAACGGCCGAAGATTTTGACCGTTTATTCAGGATAACGGCTTCTTAATCTCGACCGTTGATTCACCTGTGGCCGATATTAAGTCATCGGCCCCAATATCGGCCCCACCATCGGCCCCGAGTGCCAATAATGAAGGGCCGATAGAATTTAACCGTTTGACCGACATTTTTCTCGAAAAATTACTTCTCCCACAATTCGACCCTCACCGCCGCTCGCTTTATTCGCCCGCCGTTAATCTGAAGAATATCATGTCTTCCGGTGAATTTGAGGTTAGTAAAATTATTCCATGAATTGTAATTGTGATTGTAGTTAATTCAAAGATGAAATTTAGGTTGGGTTTACATTGACATGTCAATTTATTGATGAAATTGTGGAGAAGTTGGAGAGATTATCGTGTTTAATTTCTGCAAATGTATGAAACTGGGGCCGATTTGGCCTCCGATTGCAGGGCCGATGAATATAGACGTCTTCGGCCCTGCCTAGGCCGTGCCTTGTTGATTCGGCCATCGGCCCTGGCCCCGTTGCCGAATATAATTCGGCCCTGTCTGGCCGAGTTGATTCGGCCATCGGCCCCGGCATCGAATTGAAATCGGCCTTGGAGAATTCGGTCTCTTTGGAGAATTGAAATCGGCCTTGATTAGATTGGGGCGACTCGGCCTTCATTAGGCCGTCGGCCCCGTCTTGCCGAAGATAAGTCGGCCGAATTCATCCTTCATTCGATTGGGGCAGAATTCGGCCTTGATTCGGCCTTGATGAAATTGGGGCAGAATTCGGCCTTGATGAGATTGGGGCCGAATTCGGCCTTCATTCGGCCGTCGGCCACGTCTTGCCGAAGAGAAGTCCAAGGCCGAATAGAATTCGGCCTTTTAGGTTTCGGCCGTCGGCCCTCGGGCCGGCCGAATAATCATCGGCCCCGACTGCCCGAATACTCTTCGGCCTCGGCTCGTAATATTAAAATCGGCCCCTTTCATCGGCCCTTATTATCTTTTTGGAAAAATAATTGATTTTTCGAAAAATCTTGCAGCCCGCTTATATCCGACTACCGGTTAGACAAAAAACCCCTAAAGTCACGACATATTGGAGAGATAGCCTACCCGAACTACTACAAAAGACTCTTTCTAAATGTGGGGGTAATGACCTAATTAGTAGGTTTATAGACGGACAATTTGGACATTTGCTCGCTTGGAGGAAGGGCAAGAGTTCGATCATAGCTTTGCATCGGTTGATGTGCTATGAGGTGCCGGCACCGTCCGGGAGGCCCGTTTTCACATATCCGGACGGGAGATTCGATTTTCGCGATGCAAGTATGCACTCGTGAACCGGCTTATTTTTGGCGCCCGTAATTTCGATACGACGGCAGCTCGTGCCCCTGAAGAGTCTGGAGTGTACATGAGAGTGACAAACGGGAATCCAGTAACAGGAGGCGAGCTACTAAATTTATGGAAAAATGAGAAGCTCGGCAACCTCTCAGACGACGATTATTTGAAGGTGGCCAATGTCTTGGCCCTAATGTGTTTTTTCTTCGCACCGCCGACACGAAGAAGGTCGAGACTTGGATGTGGGTTCTTGCCGATGATATAGATGCGTGGAACGATTTTCCATGGGGAGCATACACGTATAATGCTCTCTTGCACTACATGAGCTTCGTGCCGAAGGAAGTCGAAGCAGTTAAATCGAAGTATAATATTTATGGTCCAGTTTGGGCTCTTCAGGTACAAATTTCCGATTTTTTAATTTTATATTTTATTTTATATTTTATAGTTGTACTGATCTTTAATCGTATTGTAGATTGGGCCTATAAGGCGATACCGGATTTGGCCGATCCGTGTGTACGCCTTATTAATGACGGTGGTATGCCCCGATGTGTGAAATGGGTATTTGTCACGCCACCGGATACGGAATGGATTAGTTTTTTTGCCTTGCTTAGGTAAGTAACATCTTAAATATTTATGAACTTTTACGGAACGGATTATAACCTATTTCTTAAACTTTTCGAACAGATGGAAACACCACCCCTTCGTAGTCTTACGCCCACTCCCGAGGAGCAAGATTCGGAATACCGGAGACGGGTGATAGGAGATAATCCGATCGGTGTGGAGTTTCATAGACCGGCCGCCGAACATCGGAGAGTAGTTGTTGAAGAGGGCATCAGACGGGATCCTCCGCCGGCAAAGACAAAAGAAAAAATCGACGAAGAAACGTGCACCGGCGGAGGGGTCATCCGGGCCTCGGAGGGATGAAGATTGGACTTTGCCCACTTATGACGTAATGATTCGTTCGATAGATGAACGGGGCCAAGCGGCGCGAGACCGAATTGTTAGAAAAAAGTGGATCATCCGGAAGGATAATGAGGATCGGTTCTTCAAGAAAGTGGGGAAATTGATAAAGTCAATTTTCGGGAGCAAGGGCAAGGGCAAAGGCATACAATCCATCGATTCGTGGGATGTGGAGCAGATTATTAATGAATCGGATGGGGAAACAAGTTTCCGCACCATCCGAGCCACCACGGGGTAGGATTGTTAATGTACATGAGTGGCCCACTGGAATGAGCCACCACGAGAGAGATGTGGAAGATACGACGAGTGGCAAAGCGGATCCTTGGAATGTGGCCGTTCGAATGGTTAATCGTGGCCATGATATGGGACGACATAAGCATGTACGAGGAGAGACATGTTTGGGTCCCGAGACGTTGGGAGCCACTCCCCGGGGCGGCTCCACCGCCCGTACTGTGTATGTTAACTATTTTAATTAATTTTATATTATTTCATTTAACCATGACTTTTTGTCCAAAATGCAAGCAACATCGACTGTCGTGGATGACTTATTTGATACACAAGCATGTACAAAGCGAGTGTATCATAGCCGACCGTCGGAGCAGGTGAAATTGTACAAAGCAATGAGGTACAAATATTTTTTGAAGTTAGTATATAATTTTGGTTTTTTTTAATAGAATGTTATTTGCAGCCCATAGTAGAACGCTTCCCAAATCCTAGTGGAGCTCCACGCATGTTTGATCCGGCCGACGCACTGAGGAGAGAATTTGCCAAGTTCATGGGAATGAATATTTCGACCCAATGTCACCGTATCCCAAGCATGAGCTCTCCCACGGCTTTTTCAACAACTTATTGGATACTAAGTACGACATGGGTCACACAATGATCGATTTGTACATATGCTATCTCCGGCAGAGGCTTCATTATAAAGACCGTGACGTGTTGTGTACACCCGATTCACGGTATACCGTGATAGCGACTACGTCGCTTTTGTAAGTATATATTTTTATTTTTTTTAAATATAAAATATGTTTCTTTTTAATTGTCTTGCTAATGTGTATATTTTTTTACGGGACGGCGTTACATACATCTTGGACTTCCCAAATATTTGAGCCCGATAACGACTTCCATGAACGTTACGAGGTGTCATATACCGATCGGATCCCAAATCGTGGTTTAATGGATGCCGTTTTTGGAGCGGATACGGTATTTGGTGATGACAAGACTCCGTGGTTCGATGCCAAATTCGTAAGTTTTACAATTTTTTCACTGCCGTCTTTTTTAGCCCGTGGAATTATTTTTTACTAATTTGGATTAATTAATAGGTCATATTCCCTTGTTGGCCGCCGGCCATTGGATGATCGTGAGATTGTGTATCGAGTCATGGAAGTTGGAGTTGTATGACTCACTTAACCGCCGTAGAAACAAGGATATATATGAGCACCGAAAAGCCAATTTGCGGCCACTCCGCAAACCGATCGGTCGATTGCTAGATGTACGTATTTTAATATTTTTAATATAGTTTTTTGGCTACTAATATTTTCTTTTGTAGGCTACTAATTACGGGAAATGAACAAGCACAATCTGCAAGATCCGGGCATTCGGACTCCTCGGTTAGTATTGATGCCGCAAAATGAGCGGTTCAAGCAAGAGGATTCGCATAGTTGTGGTCCATATACGTGTATGGCAATTGAGCGGCTCATAAGTGGATATCCTACTCCGAAATGGGGTAATATGAAGTCAAACGTCGAGTCTATCGGGAGTGGATGGCTTGGAAATGTTTCGAGCAAGTGCCATTATGGAGATTTAGGATCTAGCTCTCCCGATCGGTAGTGTGTATTCCATGGAACAGTTCGTAATTTTGTATCTTTTATCTCGCTAATTTTGTATAATGTAAAGATGGAACATTTCGTAATATTTATCCGTATCTTTTATCTAGTAATCATGTATCGGCCGATATCGAACGTAATATTTATCGGCCCCACTACCATCGGCCCCGAGCCTTGCATGGCCGAGATTGCGTATCTCTCGGCCGCGGTCGAGAAAATCATGTATCGGCCTAGGGGCCGATCATCGAACGCAATATTTATCGGCCCCACTACCATCGGCCCCGAGCCTAGCATGGCCGAGATTGCGTGTCTCTCGGCCGCGGCCGATAAAATCATATATCGGCCTAGGGGCCGATACTGAACCGAATATCGGCTTCGGGCCGATAATCAACCGACTATTTATCGGCCCCACTACCATCGGCCCCGACCCTTGTATGGCCGAGGCCGACAAAATCGGTAATTGTGTCTCTCGGCCGAGGCCGATAAAATAAGGGTTTCGACCCTATGGGGTGTCGGCCGATTAGGGCCGATGTGTTCAAGCACTATCGGCCCTTTAGTGGTTTCGGCCTTTTTTCCTACCTAATAATTTAATCGATGACCAAAAACTTTAATCGATCAGATGACAATAAAATTAAAGCGATCATTGAGCAATAAATTAAGTCATTCCAGATACAGGGCATCTCCTCCTTCTGTGACCTTCTTCTCCACAGTTACCACATTTTTTCCTACGACGCGTACCAGATGTACTAGCTTCGCTCCCGAAGGACGACGTACGCTTTCTCGGTCGTCCGGCTTGCCGCATAATTATTGGTGGAAGAACAACCATGTCCTCTATTTACGGTGGGACACCCCACTCATTTCTAGGAGGCACGGGATTAACCACTCCGGCATATATTGCCTTCCACGTCGCCGTCGTATAATAATCATTAATATGATTGTACAAATTTTCCCTTCGATGATACAAAACAACGACAACGTGACTACACGGCAACAAGTCAATTTGCCGGACGCCGCATTCACACATTTCGTCTAGAAGATTGACCCTCCACCGTCGATCACCCGCGTCGACCTTGTACTTGTGGTTAGTGACCTGCGGAATCGTAAGCCCTCGAGCCGCTTCTACTTCGTTCCGCATCCTCAACTCGAAGCCTCCGTCAACGGATTGCTTTCGGAACTTGCTTTTACCCGTCGTGTATCGAACCACGACTCTATCATATGACGGATTGCCTCGAGCATAGCTAAAATTGGTAGTCGTCTAGCCTCCATCAGTCGAGAATTTATTGACTCGGCAACATTCGAAGTCAGTAGACTGTAACGACGACCTTTACTGAAAAGTCGGGACCACTTTTCCGATCCGATTTCCATCAGCTTTTCGTAAATAGCAGGTTTTCCCTCACGGATCGCGTTCATAGCGTCATGGAATTCACGTTGCCCGATAAGCATAAGTCGCTCGATAAAATGACCGGATAACCCACTCACCGTGCCTTGTAAGCTTATTCGATAAATGATAGTAACAGAGCCCGTGTTGTGCGTCTGGGAAAACCACTCTTACCGCATTCGCTATGCTTTTATGTTGGTCTGAAACAATCACTAAACTGTCATCCGTTGGAAATGCGGCTCTTAGTCGCATCATAAACCACATCCACGAAACATCATTTTCAATGGGACCTACACCAAAAGCGAGAGGGAATATTTGCTCGTTCGCATCAAAAGTAGCTGCGACGAATAATATTCCCTTGTTTCTCCCTTTTAAATGGGTGCCGTCCACCACAATAACCTTCCGGGAGGCTGCCTAACCAAGGGGCACGCGATACTCCAAGCGCCATAAATAAATGTCGGAAACGACCATCCTCACCGACATCAAGATCCGTATAAGTTCCCGGATTTGTTTGTTCCAACAAATGCAGATATTTTGGCAGTTTGCTGAACGAATCAGCATGTCCGCCGTAAATCATCGATATAGCTGCGTTGCGCGCTCGGAGGGCAACACCGTACGTTGCTTGTATTCCAAATTTATCCAACAAATCGGCCTGAATATCACCCGGTTTCATTAACTTGCTTTGACGACGCATTTTACGTGCTATATAAGCAGCGACAGCCTTGGACCTCACATTTCGTTCACCAAGTCCGGATAAATCAGTTGTACAATTGTGGTCCGCAACCTACTTAACAACCTCCCAACGCGTCTGACCTCTACAGTATGCCCGTAGCTCGAATGGACAATCACCACTTCTTCTGCATAAATATTCCAAACGGGATGCACTGGAACGTTGCACTCTGAAATCCGCCCTGGTTTCCAAATGGAATAGAGCCACAGCAGCATAAAGATCGTCTTTCGAGCTAAACATCAATCCCGCTTGCGAGACTTCCGTCTACAACGCGGTTATCGAGTTCTCGCGACGCTATCGAATCGATACATCAAGGGGAACAACGAGGAAGTAACCGGTTGCTTGCCGCTTCGTGTTGTCGTATACAGTCTCGTCATTTGTTCGAGAACGATTAACTGGAACTAGCAAAGACATAAGTTGACTTACGCCACCCTCCCTCCGAATCCATGTAGCAAAATCTTGTAACGAACAATTATTCAAGGTAGAAGGAATATCTTCATCATCATCATCATCATCAGATGATGAGTCCAAGTCCGCCTCACCATCTGTATCCGTCTCCACACGAGTATTGTTTTGGGGAGCCCACCCTCCATCATTACTTCTACTACCTTGCCCCGTAAACCAATTAGAACCCCCGAAATTAGAATTATCTTCTGGAAATTGATTCGGATTCGGAACAACAAATTGAGGATTTTGCACTTCAGGATACACAACAAACACAATCGGCTCTACGTCGATAGAGCACAGTCGCATAAGATCATCATCATGGCCCATAATTGCCTTCATCATTCGGCCGGTTCGTCGGGAAGCAGCAGTATAATAAATGAAGTAGTTGAAAGGACGGGAATAAGCGAAGAGCCACCGATCAATATTTTGTCGAAGACATTCGAGAGAAATATTGTTTGAAGGAATGTAAACAATGAACTCATGCCCACCGACGTAATTCGAACCGCATCGAATTGGCCGTTCAATTTCACAATAATTGATCGAAAATCTGGCCATTTTATCCAACTATAATTTGAAGATCTCGAGAAGAAAAGAAGTGGAATGATGTTTTTTTATAGAACCAAATCGCCCATCCTACGTCTTATAAAGAAATTTCGAAATTTTTCACGTGAAATCTCGCAATCGTACTATGCTTTACGACAATAGGCCCTGATCGCCTCTGATCGGCCCTATTCGGCCCACCACAATCGGCCCCGGCCTGTGTGCATGTGAAATGTCGGAACCGACTAGTCAATTCAGCAGATGAAGGTATCGGAACAAAGTGTATCGGCCCGACATCGGCCCCAATCGGCCAGGTATCGGCCCTACTGCAAGCATTAAAGTCATGCAGTGTCTTGTCAAATCATGTCTCCAAGGAGGGCGTAAGGGCCGATGAGGGACAGATTGATTTCCACCTTCGGCCCTGGTTCGGCCCTTCGTCGGCCGATTGATTCATCGGCCCTCGTTCGCCCATCGGCCGATTGATTCATCGGCTCTATGGCATATAGGGCCGATTCACGCGATATTCGGCCATAAATCTGCCCCGCCACCATATAAGTTGAACAACTCAACTGTTTTCATCAGGGCCGATTTAGGGCCGATTGACACCCCCATCGGCCCCGCCATCGGCCCTGCGCCGTATAAGGACAAAATGGCTATATATGTGTTTTCTTTTAAACGTTGGCTACATTTGTATTTGTGCCGATACTGTGTGGCTACTGCTGGCTTTCCCTCAATGATTATTGTAGTATTGTAATGGTTTATATATATTTTCCGAAATCAGTAATTATTACTTTATATTTTTATTGGACCCTTAAAGATTTTTTTATTACTTAATGCATTTAGTGAAATTACTGGTCCAAGTCGGGACCAGAAGAAATTATTATCTAAGTGAGGTTATTACTTTATCGAACATTACTTTATCGAGATTTAATTGTAAAGTATTTGGTAAAGAGGTATTGTAATTCGAATTTTGGAATCATTTCTTTTCCCTCAGCTCTACAATCCAACAAGTCAACAACCTAACTTAATTTCTACTATCACATTGATGATTTTGTTGTTGAACTCGTTCTCACCATTGATAATTTTTTGTGGGTTGGAAATAAACCTCATTTGTTTCTGAGTCATGTTGAAGAATTTTTATGCTAGACATTCTTATGAAATCAATAGAGTGCCTCTAAGAAATGAGGCGGAAATAACAAATAGAGAGAAAATAATGTATAATAATCTTGTAGGCATTGGATTTCACCATAAAAAACGAGTAAATAGTCAAATTAGTCCTTCACATTTTCTATAACATCCACATTGGTCCTTCACTTTTAAATGAACTCATATAAGTCTAAACATTTCGATTCCATCCACCACATTCATCCTTCTACTAGTCTCCCCCTCTCTCTCTGCTGGCATATGCCCCTCATGGCATTTAACGTCCGTTTTATCACGATATTATTCCCTCGTGCCATTAACATTCGTTTTTCACGGGCAACTGGCAAAGTGTTCAGTTAAATGGTCATAACTTTTTCCACCAATAAGATTTTCTTGAAATTCTTTTTTGTTGAAAACTAGACTCAATAAGCTTTCCATTCGTGTATGGCTCGACATATAGTTCATAACCAATCATAACAGTTTTTTTATTCAATATCGACCTTGTGCATGAATTGATTTTGGGGCTTATCAGGTTTAAGATGGTGTTTGATGAACTCATATAAGCCTAAACTTATCAATTCCATCCACCACATTCATCTCTCTATTAGTCTCCTCCCTTTCTCTGCTTACATGGCACCCTCGTGGCATTTAACGTCCGTTTCATCACGAAATTCTTCTCTCGTGCTATTAACCTTCGTTTTTCGCATGCAGCCCGACAAGTGTTCAATTAAATGGTCATAACTTTCTGAACCGATAAGATTTACTTGAAATTCTTTTTTTGCTGAAACCTAGACTCGATAAGCTTTCCATTCGTGTATGGCTCGACATATAGTTCATAACCAGTCATAACAGTTTTTTATTCAATATTGACCCTTGTGTAAGAACTGATTTTGGGGCTTATCAATTTTAAGATGGTGTTTGATGAACTCATACAAGCCTAAACATATCAATTTCATCCACCAAATTCATCTTTTGCTAGATTCTATTGGAATTTGGGGATTTGATTTTCAAATCTTATGGTGGGTGATTTGTTCTTTCGAGGGCAAAGATCTAGTATTTACTGGAATTTTATGAGAATTACTCAACTGATTTTGCTGCATTTCAATGTAGACTTATTGATGTTTGGTTTTTAGTAATAAGATTTGATTTGATTTTGCCTTGTTGGATATCCCACTTCATCACTTTGTAACTGCTTTTAGTTGTCTTTTTTAGAATTGAAGGTCAGATTTGAAATCTTGTTAATATTGATCCTAATTTCAGAGTCATTTACCAGTGTGCGAATTGATTCTAAGTGCAATGGTTGTGTAAATTTACTTTGAATCTAATGATGTGCTTTGTGCGCATACTTCACTGCTTTGTGATTCAAGATCTAATATGCTAGATCTTGCTCCTAAATATTAGCTAGAATAATTGGAATTGTTACTAGATATTTTTAGTTCTCCTCTTGTATAAATATAGGTTGTAGTGTGTTCTTTTGTAATACACCATGCACACTTGAAATATACAATTGATGTTTTTCTCCATCTAAACCTTATCTTCTATGTTCGAGCCATCTCCATTAATTGATTATAAGTAAGATGCTCTAAATGCATATTTGTATCTTTTGGGCTGTTATGCATATTTGTATGTTGTGGATGTTTTCTTCATGAATGATATTAAAATTGGATACTTATGGAGGAGAGTAGTGCACTAGACTATCGATTATCAATTATCAAATGGTTCCTTAATAGACAAAAAAAATAAGATAGAAGGAAAGGTATTGATTAAATGTCATTTTTCAGCAAATAAAGAGGTTTCTAAATACAAACTTATCAATTATAAAATGACCTTGGCACTTTTTAGCCATCGATGTAGAACAAAGACAATCTAACATAATTTAATTTAATTGATAACTATCCACAAGAGCTGTGCAAATTTCAGTCGCCACAAAAAAAGACAAAATTTAAATCCTAATTGAGTTCCAACAAATTAACTTGACCAAAATTAAACCAGCACTCAACATCTTCATCTTCTTGTTGCAAACAAAACCAGCTGGCCGTATTCAAGATTTGAGAAAGCTTTACAACCTCTATGAGATTCCATTTATCTTCGATGTATCCCTAAAGTTGAAAAACAAAAACGTCACACATAATATAAATTAAATGACTTTAATATGTCAAATAATGTTTAGATCTGAAATGAAAACCTACTGAAGGAGAATTGATTAATCTCTATATTCATATTACCACCAGTACCATCACCTATATAACTATTTGTAGAGAACGAAATCGAGTGATACAACCACGATTGTTGATTGAAAACTGGTTGAGAAGTCGATGACCCTATTTAAACTGCTGAAATTGTGCAGCAGCATATACATAGAAGTACGCCTTCCAATTACCATGACTATATTAATCTTAAGTATTTCTTAACTGTGTTGTAACCTGCATAAAGTTTCTCACTATCATCATCTTATAATCTAAATAATCTAAAGGTGAATATTTTAAAGGACCGGAAAGATACTAATGATAAGGGAAACAACCACATAAAATACTACATACCAATTTAACCTTTTGAAATCCAAGAACTCCAACAGCCTTGTTGTAGTGATGCAAAGGTTGCGAAGAGAGGTGAAGAACGTCGATAAATTGGAGGGTGTTTCTAATCTTGTATTTTTGTAAGCAAAGTGAATGAAGAGTTTCTTATCCAGCCACCAAACTTCATTTTGAAAATTTGAAAGATGAATGAAAAATTTGGCACCACTTTTGAAATAAAGTAAATCTAAACACTTGTCCAGTTGTATACTAACTCGATTTAATCAAGGTTACAAAAGAAAATAAAAGAAAATGAAAAAACGAAATTAAAAGGAATTTGCAGAAAAGGAAAAATTAAAGCCACGTGTTGGCCACGGGGAAGGGAGGAGCACTGCTCTCCCCCAGCATCAAAGAAACCCTGCGTAAGGCCAGAAGATCATCTGACCAAAAAATGGTGGCCCATTCGGTGGGCCACCAATCACGCCCCGCCACGCGTGTATTGGTGGCCCACCTTTTTAAAACTAAAATATTTTTTTATTGCTAACATGGCCCACTAACGCACGTGCGCATGACGACGTGATTGGTGGGCCACCGAATAGGACACTAATTTTGGGCCAGAAGATCCGGATTGCTGCGTAAGGTAGTGAAATTCAAAAGGAAGCTAATTCAAATTTGAATCAATCGACCGTTAGAACACCCCCCCCCCCCCCCACTATATTACCCCTTTACTTCACTCTCTAATCAATCACAACTATTTATTTCTCTCTCTAACGTTTCAAATGGCTGCCGTAGCAGAAAATGTCACCTTAGTCGAGCCGGTGCCCACAAAGAAAGCGAGATCTAGAAAAGCGTTGAAAACGAAAAACGCGTCTTCAAACTAGGCCAACATCGTCGCCGCGGCGATTCCGGAGCTCTCACCCATTGCAGTTCCACCCACGGACGACTCTGCCGGAAAAGAGAACCACGAGAGCCTCTCGAAGAAGAAGACAAAGAAAGGGGCCTCAAAGGGGAAGCAGCAGTCATCTGAGGTTTCTTATTTCGAGAAACAATTGCAGGAAATGCAGGAGCAGCTCGCCAAGTTGAAGATCGAGAAGGAGCAGACGGAGGAGATTCTGAAGGCCAAAGAGGAATCCCTCAAACAGAAGGAGGAAGAACTCCAGACGCGGGATCGCCAACAAGAGAAACTCAAGACTGAACTCAAGAAATTGCAGAAGATCAAGGAGTTCAAGCCCACCGTGGTTAGTTATCTTTCAAATTATATCTCTATCGTTTAATTGCAATTCACCCCCCCCCCACCCTCTCTCTCTCTCATAGTGGTTGGGTTTCATTTCACAGGCATTCCCTCTAGGGTTAGCACCCAAAGACTTAGAGCAAGAAAAGAAGGAGAAAAAGAAGGGTGGGAAGAAAAAGCTCTCTCCCCCTTATGTTCTGTGGTGCAAAGACCAGTGGAATGAGGTAGATTTAGTTATCACCATTTCATATCTCTTCATTTTATATGAAGAAATTTACTAGACTGTTCTTTAACTTTCTTGATTTTGTGATTTTAATAATAGGTGAAGAAATCCAACCCGGATGCCGAATTCAAGGAAATCTCAAACCTTTTGGGGGCAAAGTGGAAGACAGTCACTGCTGAAGAAAAGAAGCCTTATGAAGAGAGGTACCAAGCTGAGAAGGAGGCTTATTTGAAGATTGTAGGAGCCGAGAAGCGCGAGCAAGAGGCGATGAAGCTGCTAGAGGGTGAACAGAAACACAAGACTGCTCTGGAGTTGCTCGAACAGTATCTTCAGTTCAAGCAGGAAGCAGAAAAGGAAAACAACAAGAAAACAAAGTAATTGCTCTTTATCTTTTAGCCATGTAGATTGAGTGGGTTAAATGGTTTATAGTTCATTTCTTGATGTTAAACTCATGCGGTTGCAGGAAAGAAAAAGACCCTTTGAAGCCTAAGCATCCAATGTCGGCCTACTTCGTCTTCTCCAATGAGCGCCGTGCTGCTCTGGTTGCAGAAAACAAGAATATGTTGGAGGTAAGAATACTCGGACTAATGATTTTTGAAATATACTCTCCTAGGCTAGATCAAAATTGGGGGTTAATCAGAATGTTAATTTTCGTTTTGAAGGTTGCCAAGATCACAGGTGAAGAGTGGAAGAACATGACAGATATACAGAAAGCGCCTTATGAAAAGGTATCCCAATGATTGTGTTTTTGTACAATGAACAAGATTTGGTAAACTTTTGTGTTTTCTTGGTAATTTCAGATTGCATTGAAAAGCAAAGAACAGTATATGGAAGAGATGGAAGTGTACAAGCAAAAGAAGGAAGAAGAAGCGGCTAACTTCCAGAAAGATGAGGAAGAGCTAATGAAACTTCAGAAGCAAGAAGCCATGCAGTTGCTTAAAAAGAAAGAAAAAACTGATAATCTAATCAAGGTTGCTACACTTTTTAAGCCATTTTTCTAACAATCCACACACATGACTTTTGGGGCTTCAAATTCTAATCCATTGTGTTGTACATGCAGAAAAATAAGGAGAATCGGCAAAAGAAGAAGAATGGTGATCCCAACAAACCAAAACGGCCTGCCTCCTCTTTCTTGCTCTTCAGCAAAGAAGCTAGGAAGAGTTTGGTGGAAGAGCGGCCAGGGATCAACAACACAAGCCTCACTGCTCTCATTTCCGTCAGGTGGAATGAGATGGGTGAGGAAGAGAAGCAGATTTGGAATGAGAAAGCTGCTGAATTAATGGAAGCCTACAAGAAAGAATTGGAAGCATACAACAAGAATTTGGCAGCCGAAGAAGCCCAGAAACAAGGATGATTAGAAAGGAAAAAAACATTGGTATTAGATGAGGGCCTGATATCTGTTCAACTTGGATCATGTTGAGCAAGTAGACTTTTTTACGCTTTTGTTTCAAGGGTTAATTCACAGTGCAAGTTGTGTTATCTCATCTATTTGTTCTTTGGTTGCTCTGTTCAATTCTTAAGAACTAACTAGTCAGTGGGGGTTCTTCTATTTCAAGATACATACTAACAAAAAATACCAAGAGAAACAACAAACATACAAGGCAACAAACTAAGTGTCTTTTTGTATGCCTAGAAAAGTTGGTGTTCTATAAACTGCATTAAACTAAGATGCGTTTGGTGTTATACCCAAGACGCTAAAGTAAAACACAAATATACCCATTTCTTATATATAACAACACTACATACCCAGGTTTACGAAAATACCCCTACTTTTCAATAAATACAATCTCTTCTCAATGATTGTGAACTGTTTTTATAATTTTCCGTGAAATAAATGATTGATTTGTGTTTAAAAAAAATAAAAATATCACGTCCGACCGATCGGCCTCGAGCACGCATGATCGACCGTGGCCGATCGATCGGACAAATATGTGATCGGGCCTGGCCGATCGATCGGGACCGATGGCGCGTGGCCGTCGCATCGGCCGTTTATGATCGGCCGTGTGTCATATGTCCGATCGGTCGGACACATATGTAAGGTCCGATCGATCGGAGTCACTTTATTAAAATGTGTCAGTGCCCTATCACCTTTTTTAGCTGCGGCACACTGTTATCGGACCGATATATACTATTGATATGGCAGTATGAGATCACATGTGTCCGATCGATAGGGCACTCGTGAATAAATTCATCAGTGGCCCTATCACCTTTACAGTGTGTGCCCTTATGACATGTCCGATCTATAGAAACTTTCACGTGAATAATTATACGAGTTTGACCCAATAGCGCTGCGTTTATCATCAATAAATTCTTTACAATTCGTCTCATCACTTCACTTATTTCTCACCATCGTCTTTATTGCTACCATCCTCTTTCATTTCCTATTGGTACCATCCTCTTTCATTTCCACCACCACCAAACCAAGAAAAAAATATGGAGAATGATTGGAAACAATTTGTTGTCAATTTTAACGGAGTTTTCGATAGTGAATCGAAATATGTTGGTGGCCAAGAGACAATGGTTTGGATTCCGGCAAACAATATTTGTCTTGCAGTACTACGACAATATATTCAATACGCTCTGGATGCATATTCAGTTCCGCCCGACTACCACATCTATTATACTACAGAGTCTCGTAAAAGTCATAGAATGATCAAGGCCGTTATCGGGAGTGATCTTGATCTACAACGTATTTGTCTTCTAGACGTAGAGCCTGCAGTATATTTAGTGCATCCCAATAATACCGGCGTAGTAAATCGTGAAGCTCGAAACTCAACATTCGTTGAGTCTTATCAATTTGGAGGTGATAACCAGTTTGAAGGGCAAAACAGTGGAAGCAACCCAGGTGGGAGTCGAAGCAACCCCGGTGGAAGTGGTCAGGAAGAGGAGACCCATGTCGAAACAGATGAAGATGAAGAAGCTTATCTCGACACTTCATTCGAGGATGAAGATGAAGGTATTCCCGAAGCATTGATCAATTGTTCGCTTGGTGACTTTCTTTGCATGGATCCGACGAGAGGGGCGGCGTCAACCAACTCATGTCAATGCTTCTTCCAATCACTCGTCCAAATACCGATGATGAAATATTGTACAGCAACATGGAAGCAGCAAGTAATTGGATCATTCCAATTATACCTCTCGATACATCTGACCCACCATTCACAACGAGCTTGCCTCTTATATTGCATTGTGATTTGCGGCAAGGAGCTGTTTTTTGGGAGAAAGATGAATTATATGCTATAGTCGCACTGTGGCATATGGAACATGGAGTGGATTTCATGTGTCGACGTTCGTGCACAAAAAGACTCGAATACATATGCAAGCGTAATGACACGTGTCCATATTTTCTTCGTCTTTGCTTGTAGGGCCACGAAAATTTGGGGAGGTGACCGTATACAACCCCGAGCACACACCGCAACCGCGATCTATCTGGCTTAGGATCGAGAAATGTGCGGGCAAAGGCCGTAGCCGCCTATATTGCGCAGAGAATGCACCGCCATAGCAAGATACTGAAACCCGCCGATATTCAAGCTGATCTTTTGGATAGGTTTGGAATCCAAGCGAGTTATAGTGTGGCGGCTGCGAGCACGTAATCTTTGCGATATCAATGATTTACGGTAGCCATGCAGAGTCATATAAAAATCTTCCGAAGTATTTGCATTTGCTCCGTATGCAAAATCCAGGCTCTTTGACAGATCTAGATGTTGGTCCTGATGGTGATTTCCGACATCTATTTTTTATGCTTGGTGTTTGCCGAAGTCCTTGGTTATTCCAGCTTAGAAACGTGATTGCGGTTGACGGGACACACTTGAAGGGAAGGAATAAGGGCATACTATTTGTCGCTGTTGGTATTGATGCTAACGAACAAATATTCCCACTTGCTTTTGGTGTTGGTCCGATTGAAAATGATATTTCTTGGAAGTGGTTTTTAACTCGGCTTCGAGCAGCACTCTCCTCCACTAGTGATCTAGTAATTGTATCAGATCAACACAAAAGTATAGCCAACGCGGTAAGAGATGTTTATCCGGAAGCACACCATGGTCTTTGCTACTACCACATCGCAAATAAGATTGCTCGATACGGTAAGTGGATCGTGCAGATGTTCCACGAGGCAGCATACGCATATCGAACATCAGTCTTCAACCGCGCGTTGAACGCGATACGAGAGGCACAACCCGCAGTGTACGAGAAGTTGATGGATATCGGTCCCGATAAGTGGGCCAGATCACAATGTCCTACCCGACGTTACAGTATGTTAACATCCAACCTGGCTGAGTCTATTAACTCTCGACTTCTGGCTGCAAGACGTCTCCCAATATGTGCTATGATCGAGGCAATCCGACATTTGCTCGAAAAGTGGTTTGATGCTCGTAGACAAAAGGCTCATCCGAGGACTGATATTTTGACTGAAGCTGCAGATATGAGAATGAGAAATGAAAGAGATGCAGCACTCAGGTATGTTGTTACATCCGTGACTGCTGACTCATTTAAGGTAGACACTGGAAAAAGACAGTGGAGAGTTGATCTGAGTAGTCATTCATGTGAATGTGGAGTATGGCAACTGGACGAGATCCCCTGTAAGCATGCAATTGCAGTTTTATACAACCGTCGGGAGAATTTATATGATCACATCAATTACTACTATCGGACGGAAACATGGAGGGAGATATATGCGGGCGGGGCGAGTGGGGTGTTCCAGCAGAGATTGATGCGATGGTGGTACTACCGCCAATTATCACGCGTCAAGCAGGACGACCGAGGAATAGCCGACAAAGATCCGCTGTAGAAGCCGGTACATCTAGCAGCAGATCTCGTTCGCCAAAGAAGTGTAGCATGTGCGGGGAACAAGGTCACATAAGGCGTAAGTGTCCGGGGCTATCAAATAATGAATAATCTCATGTAGTGTTAAATTTATGTATGTAATATTTCGTATGATATGGTCTATTATTTTTGTCTTTATATAATCTCATATGAAAATCGCGAAAAAAAAAATATAAAAATTATAAATTATCTTAGTCATCAAATAATGAATACCCTTGTGCCGACCTGTAAGGACTTACTGTCTTAGTCAGACAGAATAAATTTTAAAAATATTAAAATATAAGGGGAACCGTCTTTGAACCCTAAATCCAAACCCCTAATACTATTCATCTAAACCCTGAAAAACCCTTGATCAAAACCCCAAACACTATTTCATCTAAACTATAAAAATGTGAGATTCGAGTGATAAAAAAGTGATATGATATAAGAACGGGATACGATAATATCATCAATAACTTTGAATAAGTGTAATAATAGAGATATAATTAAAAAAAAAATTACCACATCTTCACCTATTTCAAAAAATGAGTTCATTTTTCATAAAGAGTCATAACTACTTCCATGATTCAATAATGAATCAATATTTAATTTTGTTAATATATAGTTATATATAAAGTCTTATTACATCATTTCATCATAACCCTCAAATATTTATTATAAAATTTTATAATATTTTTATTTTAAATTTTATAATTTTTAATAGAGTCTATTTGAATTATATTGATTATAACTCTTATTTCAAATAAATATAAGTCTCATCGGATAATTATTAAAAAAAAAATAATGGTCCGATCGATCGGACTATGCCGATCGATCGATCGAGCGTCTTAGAAAAATTGGAGCCGTGCCGTCGGATTGTGCCGATCGGACTGTGCCGATCGGACCAAATTTAAAAATTGAAATTTTTTTAATATTTGTGCTGATCGTTCCGAACTGTTAATTAAAAAAAAATATTTGTGCCGATCGGTCGAAATAAATTTAAAAAAACAATTTAATTTTGTGCCGATCGATCGGACTGTGCCGATCGATCGGACCAAATTTTAAAAAATTGATTTTTTTTAATATTTGTGCCGATCGTTACGAACTTGTTAATTAAAAAATAAATAAATATTTGTGCCGATCGATCGAAATAAATTTTAAAAAAAATTTAATTTTGTGCCGATTGATCGGACTGTGCGATCGATCGACCAAATTTAAAAAAATTGATTTTTTTTTAATATTTGTGCCGATCGTTCGAACGGATAATTAAAAATAAATAAATAAATAAAAAAATTCCTTCGATCGGTCGAAATAAATTTAAATTTTCTTTTTTAATTTTATGCGCATCGATCGGACCATTATTATTATTATTATTTTTGTTTAATTTATACTTTGTGCCGATGCCGATACTTAAATTCAAATTTGTTCTGATATCTAAATTTGTGCCGATACTTAAATTCAAGCACTGAATTTCATAACAATAACGAACTAATACATAAGAATAATTCAAATTATATCACACATTTCAAAACATTTTATAGCCATCCACCTACGATACTTACTAACGTTTGCCTCCTCATTACCCCAAGCCCGAGTCAGAAAACCAGTGAGAAGACGCTCTATGGTCATGCATGTAAATGCCCCACAACTATGTGAATCTAATTGCATGTACTGCTCTTCATCATCCATAAGCACAATTGAGGGTCTCTGTCCTCCTGGGAATGGATAACCATATGCATTACACGCCCAATAATTCCCATGCCATAAGAACCGCGCTATTAATTTCCGAAAAGCTATAAGGCATTTGACGCGCCAATTGAATACACTCGAGTCTCTATATTGATTTTTCGAGTCATACAACTCGAGTCTCCAATCTGAAACGCATAACCGCAACACGAACCAATGGTGTGCTGCCAAGATTGGAAATATAATCTACAATAGACACAAATATATAAGTTGGAACCTTAAGATTAAGTACTAATAAAATATATGAAAAGTACTTACATATTTTGCGGAGTACCAATCGCTTATTCCAAGATCTGGAATCCCCTTCACGCACTGAACATCCTCCTCTTGAGGAACCCATTTATAATCCTCATCATTCTCGTGTCTCGTACTTTGTGGATCTTTACAAAACTTGATCCACGCTTGCGTAATAGCCATCTGATAAACAATTATTTAACGATAAAATTACACTAAGAAAATAAAATATTTTCTATAAAATACTCAAATATGAAATGTACTTACAAAGACTGTAGAGTCCGCTATGACTGTGTGTTGGACATCTGGAGTCCCGGATAGGTTGCCCTCACCTAGCCTGACCCACAGTGACTGGATGTAGCAGTTTACCATCTCATAATCCATATCATAATCAATCTTCAAAAAATTCTCGAACCATTCTCGTTCAAGTGGAAAAGCATCTGGACGTCGAAAGGCCAAGCTTTTACCGGATAAATACTGCTCAAAACTCTCATCCAACGAGTTACTCGGCTCAAACATATCCTATAAAATTTAATTATTAAATTAGGAAAAAAAATTAAATTATTTAAAGAATTCTCTTACCAACTCGCCGCCAGTCACATCCATAGCCTCCTCATTTTGATTTGATGGATGCCTCTCCCATACATGATCGGTATGTGGTGCGGGCTCGTCCCACCGAGGCCACTGCATAGCCTGAGCATGCCAGCATATCCAGACTGAAATGGTCTAGGCTCCTCCTCGTGATCATAATATGATGAATATGATCTTGACCTACTACTTCTATCTAGCAGCTCCTCACACCTACTCACTAGCTCCTGACTGAGAGTCCGATGATAATCATCAATTCTATTCATCATATCTTGCTCACACCTATCAAAATTCTCTTGAATAGATCGACTGATCATGGCCTCTATTCTTGGGTCCAAAAGATTAGATGTCACATCAACTGCTAATAATTATAAAAAAAGTAGACGATTATTAAAGGAGGAATTGACCAAAACATTTTCACTTAAAATTTAAGTTTATTACCAGATGCATCTCTCGCTGCTGATGAAGATGCTTGTGTATGGCGGGCACGCCTCTGAACTCTCCTACTATCTACGACAGTGTGCCCCTCCTCTTGCTCCTCCTCCTCCTCACCGACAACTCCTCTGCTCGTACTATGTCTGCTCTCCTCGGTGCGCCTGATCAAGATACGCTATCCACCTTGATCATACTGCGCCGGCTGTAGGGGGTTCAAGGGCACAGGAAAGTGTATCCCAAATGGATTACTACCGACTGCACTCTGCCAATATAGACACCTCTCCTCAAGCTCGTTCGGTACTAACACTTCAAACATTACCGAGTCTCTCATCTGAAATACATAATATTTGTGCATTAAATATTAATAAAAAAAATCCAAAACATATTCATTGTAATTAATAATAAAAGTATTTTTACCTGGCGCTTAAAAAACCCGGCTATATCACGCTGATCGGCATCATTAAACGACCACCGTAAATAACGAGGGAAACCATCGGGATGTAGAAGGGTTGCACAACGAGCTCCAAAATTGGGAATGGCATCATATGGCCACACCTATATTACAATATAAATATATCGAGTTATTTAAACTAATAAAAAATTATAAATTAGTAATAATTAAGTTGTGAACAAATATTATACCAGTAGTGCCCAAATCGGCCCGTAGAGATTATACTTTGATCCTACGAGGTCCAGTGAATTTGGTACGTAACTGAGGTAGTGCAACATGGCCTCGTAGGTAAAAGCACCCCATGGGAACACATTCCATTGGTTGATATCATCAGCCAATATCCATATCCATGTATCAATCTTCTTAGTCTCTGCGGGAGCATAGAACCGAGAAGAAAAGAGCCAAAATATTCGACAACTTAATCAAGTCATCATACGAAATGCCCACTAGGGCTCATATTTTGTAAACCCGGCTTAACAAGTTCTTCGCTTCTATCGGTCTCCCATCATTGAACCTACTCGTAGACCCCGGTTGAGTAGGCTGATAAGATGCTGCCATATCGAAACTAAACTCGCCGAATATGAGCCCAGTAACCAATGCAAACTCCGGATAAGAGAAATGGATGTTGTGACCAACGTAATTAAACCAAACCTCCGAAGGTCGTACCGAAATCTCATAGCATAATAGCTGGTGAAGAGCCCGCATAACATTCCTACCATCTGGCCAACCCACTATGCCCCCGAACTGACCACGAATAAATCGTTGGACTAGATCCATACTGTTGGTCCCGTGAGTGAGTTCAGGTGTAGAGGGGGGGGGGGTGAATACACCTGAATCCAAATTTCTCAACTTTCGAACACGAACAGTCCTATTCGGGGAAGGTGCCGTATCGAAATAGTTCGGCGAGAC
The DNA here is from genome assembly GCA_028984105.1 of Lavandula angustifolia. Lineage (NCBI taxonomy): Eukaryota > Viridiplantae > Streptophyta > Magnoliopsida > Lamiales > Lamiaceae > Lavandula > Lavandula angustifolia. The sequence goes on along the minus strand of CM054809.1, from coordinate 10,527,895 downwards.
CAAACAACCTGTTACGAATCGTGTTAAAGGTTAAAAGAGTCTTGACTCGGTCGAGATCACGCTAACCGGCTAGGTCGAGTCGGTATCGATCGGTGAGAGTTCGGTGTGCGGAATTGTGTAGGCCCGAATCGGTTTTAATGAGGAAAACGTTTTATGCAAGTCTCGGTTCAATAGATAAGAAGTTCGAGAATGCGAGACGGTTAAATCGATTTTAAATATGATGTTCGGTATGCACGGTAAAATCAATGAAACAAGTAAGTAAACGACACGAGATATTTTTAAAGTGGTTCGGATATCAACAATCCTACGTCCCATTGCCCCGATAGATCGGGAGGCTATTTATTATCTTGAGTTAGTCTCGGTCGGCTTGTACTACGGACAAAGCCGTGGCTTGGGGATTATCTCGAGCAAGTCCCGGTTACAATTCTATCAAACTTTAAGTGTTTGACAAACTTCTCCAACAATGAAGGAGTCCTTATACAATAAGGATTGGGTTCAAATGTGAACTCCTTCGTCTAAGCTATGGATATAACAAGTGAGCTTAGGGTTAGAGGGATAAGGAACGAGAATGTAGCTATCTAGAGCGACGAACAGCTGAGGGTTTAGCTATAGGTTCGTGTCAGTCGCTTGGATACTAGAAGCTTATGTCGGTTCAGCTTGATTCCTTTTGAGCTGGATGTAGTCTTTCGCCGGAGATAACTCGGTTGATTCTTGCGGAAGACTTAGTCGTTAATTTCGCTCGTTTGAATGCTCTGTGCGTTTCTTGCTTCGCGTTCTTGTGTTGGTTCTAGGTGTATGCTTCAAATCTTGAATGATCCCTCTATTTATAGAGTGGAGAGAAGAATAGATCCGTTGGAGACGATCTTCTTCTTTTTCCCTCTTTTGCGGTAGCAAACGGCTCTTTTGTAGTAGGTACAGTGTCCTTTCCCTCCTTTTACGGAAATATGTTGACTGTAGCTTTAGTAGGTGAGACGACACGTGTATGCTTGTCATTCGTCGAGGTGGATGTGGTGGTTGAGATAGAACAAACTTCGAGGCAACTGAAGTTGACTTCTCTCTTCCTCGTACTTGACAACACTGATAGCTTATCAAAATATTCATACAGTTCAGAAGAGGCGTCGCCGATCTTGAGTCGATTTTGTATTCGATAGATAGGCAGTGAGAAAAGTCTGCGAAAATCGGCTACGAGTCCGAGTGAACTACTCTGCTGAGTTCGGTTCAACCGACTCTCTCGGTATCTTGCTCCGCTGAGTCCGGTATTCACCGAGTCTTCTACACCGGTGCGAGGGCGATGAGTTGCGGCGCCTTGACCGGAGCGAGTGTCTACCGAGTGCGAAACCTCGGGAGACAAATACGAATACAAAGGAATGGTTCACCAATCGGATAGGGTTTTGGGATCTTCAAATCTTCTCAACGGTCGAGCACGAGGCTGCGGCGTGATTCGATATAGAAGATAGAGTCATTTGCCACAAGTATGATCATGCTTGAGGATTGAATCATCACCCAACAATTTCCCCCTATTTGATGATGCCAAAACCTATCATCTATGTCCTATCAACTATGCTAAACACTAACTTACTCAGAAACAGAGCTCCTTACAAATATTACAAGTAGGATCAGTGGAGTTGTCTGGTAAGTGCTAGACTACTGAGGGAGACAGAGCAGAACAATTTACCCCTTTACAATAATTCCCCCTATGCAACAATTTCCTCCAAAGAGAAATAGTAGCGAAAGTCTAGTCCATACGAGATCTAGCAGGAGCAAAAAACCGACAAGTAAATAAACAAAGTGTGTGTGTGTCGTAATCACTTGATGATTCGAGTGTTAAAGCATAAGGCAAACACGGCTATTTAGACAACAAGTAGTTGTCAGAGCCAAAAGAAGATTTGTATAAATATAAGAGAAATTCAGTACAGATACAATCTTGCTATGCTAAGAGAATGAGCTAAAGATCTAAGGAGGAGGGCCACTGAACTTCTTGATTCTGTCCATGAACTCTTGAGTCTGATCTTCAGGGAGCGGCACTCCATACATCCTTTATGTGATCTTCCTCGGCCTTCGAAGTGCAAAATCGGCGGGCTCATCTTGCGCAAGTTCTTTCTTCGGCTTTGCATGCTTCACTTCCGCTTCAATCGTACCATAGTGTACTGAGTCATCCTGTCTTCTCGGTGGAGGTATGATTTTGGGTCCCGGAACACTGACTTCTATACCTTCAGATATGGCTTTGTCGAGGTATGGGTAGAGTTCAGGTTCAGTAGCGAACATCCATTCCATGTAAGCTTCAATCCTTGTCCTATTGGACCAGAACCTCCAAAAATAGTTCCTCTTGATGAACTCAATTTTCTCATTTTCCCATCTTTGATTGGTGATTGGTATCCATTCATCCGTTCTTGGCCATCTTTGAAATTTCGGGTCGGTGGCTTCCCGAATTTCCTGTATCTCGTATGGAATATCGGCTTTAGAAGGCACTCTCGGCTTGGCCTCCTCTTCGGTCCTTTTCATCATAGCTTCAAGGTCGCCTTCCAAATTGTCTCTCGCGGCTGAATCTGTCTTGCCTCCTCGCCTCTCGTATAGATATCACGTTCATCGAGATCAAATATGGCTTCGATTTCTTCTCCTTGTTTATCGGTGGCTTGCTTGAGGGCTTCTTCGATTCGGCGGGGGGTACTAGATCTAGATTTGGATGTACCCTACCTTTCAGTACTCTTTCGCTCTTTGCTCCTTTTCCTTTTCTCTGTCCTCTTCATACGTTATGATGAGCTTTCTCGGAGCGGTCTAGCGGTTCTCTTTCCTCCTACGGATGGGGCTTTAGTCTTTCCTTTGGCGAGGCTTAGACTTTGGCTTGTTAGCCGCTTCGGCCTCTGCAATTTCTGCGGCCAATCTCTCATCCGCACTATTTGGGCTTCCTCCTCGCCAGATATGTACCTTAATCGCTTTTCTTTGGAGGGGTTGGAATTTTAAGCTTTTGTTTGCCCTTGCCTTCTTGAGCCGGTGGTGGAAGAGGAGTCTCTTCTTCTTCGAGTCCTCCACCGCTGTTCGGCATACTCGGCAACCTCCTTAATAATGTCTTTGGGAGTGCGGGTTGCCTGAGTAGTCTGCCGGGGTCTGAGCCACTGGGCCGGTTTTAGGCGTGCTCGCAGCCGAAACACCACGGGCCTTACCCGAGTTCGAGTCCGAGTTATACGAGGCCGAGTTTTTACGTTTTACGCTTCTCAGTCCCCTTCTTTCTTTCAGTAGCTGTCCCCTTCAGTGGTCTAGAAGGTTTAGTGGGAGTCAGCTTCTCAGTACTCTTTTTCTTTTCTTCACTTTCTTTCTCAGTACCCTTCTTCTTTCCTTCCCCCTTTTTGGCATCATCAAGTACAGCCGGGGTTGGGATGAGTACCTTCTTTTCTAGCTTCTGATAAACAGTGGACAAGTCGTCCAGTCTATTATTCACTTTCTCCAATGCTAGATGCAGCTCGTTCCTCTCAGATATGAGTGCATCCTTGTATGCTGTATGAGAGAGAACGGCTTCTGACTTCAGTTCAACTAGTTTCTCACCGATCTTGTCCTCCACGACCAGTTGAATGAGGTCTGAGTCCGTTCTCCGTGGCATCGGGCTTGCTCGGTGAATGACTCGGTATGAGCGGACAAGGCGTTACGAAATTGTTCAAGGAGCTTGGCCTTGCCCCTCTGAATTGTCCTTAGGCGAGTCCGAAGCTACTTTTTGTCTTGGGCCAATGCTTGATTATGAGAGCGGAGACATCGGGGGCGGTTGATGTAGAGATCTTTGGATTTCGGCCCACGAAGCTCGAGTTGGTGGCCAATGCGAGACTTCTTCCACACCTTGTGGGCCGCCTTCGCCAATTCCCGATTTTGAATTCCTTGTGCGGTTAGAGCTTTGGCAACCGAACGGGATCTCTTGGCGGGATGGGCTGGGCGCGCGCCTCGTATGTCGACTCGGCGAGGAGGCGAGCGAGGCTCTGCGAGGATGAGACACCGGCCGCGAGCTTCTCGGGCCCAAGGATGCGAGTGGTGGTGCTTGCTTCCGTATGGGTATCCTTGTCCTGTGGATGTCCCTCATCGGGCTTTCCGGGGGCCCGAATCATGGGTGGGTCCCGACCGTCGTGGTCGAGACCCGTCGAGGGCGGCGAGCCACCGCTCAGCGTCGATCGGCAATAATTGCAAGCATGGCGCCCTTAGATTCTCCATCGTGTTGAGGTTCTCGGGCTACGAATAGCCTTATCTCCTCACGCAATCTCGGTTCTTCCAAGTGTAGGCTGGCGACGGGAGTAGTGTAGAACAAGGCGTTGAAGGGCGAGGCCACTCCCGAAAGCGTAGGATCATATGGAGCCTTGCCGACTTGGCTAGGGCGAGCAAATGCGAATGGTCGGCAAGCTCCGGAATGAAGCTGGATGATCTCTCGGGAAGCTCTAGAGACGATAGCTGCTTTGCTTCCATCCCGAGAGTCTCTTCGCAGACGCGAGAATCGACTCGATATCAACGAAGTCGGTCTCGGAGTCGACGGGTGGACGGCTGGCGAGCGGAGGCACGAGAGAGGGCTATCCGGACGTTGGACTTCTTCACTTTGGGCTTCGGTAGCCTCTCCCCTGTTCCTCTTGAACTTGTTCCTCGGTGGAGACGGCTTTCTCCACTGACTTGGTCTTCTCGAGATGAGGAAGACTCATCTACCAGCCGTAGTGGCTGAATAGGAGTCGGTTCGGTAGCCACTCCGTAGTTGTCTCCGGTTCGGCAGTGTATCCGGTATGGCCTTCCTCGGCCTCTTGGCTGGTGCCTTAGGTGATTTAGCCGGAGGTGTCCTTTTCTTAGGAGTCGCCTGCTTGAGGCTTAGATGGGCTGAGCCTCGCGGCCGGCCTGAACCAATCATTGCGGGGCCGCGGACTTGTTGTGAAAGCGGATTTTCTTCACATTAAAGTATTCTTTGCCGTCATAAGTGATACGCTCGGCCTTGCAGAAATCCTCGATCATGACCGACAATTTAAGTCAGTAGAGAAGCTTTCCCTTTACGGTCGGTGTTCGCGTAGCTTTGTCGAACTTGGCCGCCTGAGCCGTAAATTCGCGAACAAAGAAGTCGAGTCCGATTGACTTTCACGCGAGTCATAGATCGCCCATCATCATATGGATCTTCGGTCGGGAGACTGATCGAAAGAGCCGGCTGGCTCGTCAGCAGTGAGTGACGATGTACGCCGGTGCTACGAAGCTGCGGTAGCATTGCATTCTTCGGAAATGCTTTGCTCCGAATGTTGTGGGCTTGCCACGGGAAACGGAGAGGTATATGTCGACGGCGTCGTCATTTGTACCCCAAGGTGCGGCACCTTCGGACGGGAGGTTGAAGCTCTTCTTCGGCCGCTTGTTTAATAGGCATACGCGCCGTATCCTCGATGCGTCGTCAATGGCGTTAACGGCGAACCTCGCCAGAATGTCTCCTCCAACTGAGTCGGAGTTCAGATATAGTTCCGCCACTTGTCGAGGAAGGAAGAAGGTCGGCTTCCTCGATAGAAACTCCTCAAGGCCGGATTTCCTCAAATATGTGAAGATCTCGTCCATGTACTCGAGCTCGCACGCGTCGAACTCCATAAGCTGGTTAGCACCGAGATACGGCCTTTCTTCGACGATTTCCTCTATCTTGTCGGGAGAAGCCGACGGATATACCGGCCGTAGTACTGTTACAAGAAATGAATCGATCCCGTTTCTTGGATAGAGCGAGTCTTTGTCTGACAATGCGATCCTGAAACATATAACAAATACATTAACGAGATATAAGCATACCCAATAGATAAAATTCGAGATAAGATTGAGAGTGAAGTTGCAAGTAAGGATTGCGAATGCGAGATCTCGGATTTTCGGAATTTGAAAGTTATGAAGTATGCTAATGACGGTTTCAAAGATATGATCGAATATATATATATCAACTATGAAGGTGAACGGTTTTTGATCGAAGGCTGAATTTAAACTTGCTTTATGATATGGACGGTTAAGATTAGAAGTTAAAAATAGGCAATGATCACAAAAGGCGCCTAAGTCAAAGCCGGTTGTAAAATAGCCTAAGTAGTAATGCTTGTGAAAAGACGTGCGTTAAATGCGTGCGGAGTTCGGACAAGCTTATGTATGGAATGTCGTGCATTAAATGTGAGCCGTTAATAATAAAGACAAACCAAAAGATATTAATGTCATGCTTGAATCTTTGTCATAAATGCAAAGTCTTGTTGTATTAAATTACTACTGCGAGCAGAGATACGCAAGCACGTCGGTGAACATAGTAGTTAGGCGATACCTCGTGTAGATGGTTTTACGTCTCTACGTGCTTGAATGTATCGATGCGAGAGTGAACATTCCCCCCCTGCTTGAAATGTCTCTCTCCACGAAACCTCTTCTGGCCCGGGGTCGGTAGGGTCCAACAGACCTAGCTCTCCGAAAGTTCTCACGAATACGGATTCGGCTAGAGGCTTGGTCACTATATCGGCCGTTGCTTGTCGGTATGGATCTTCTCCATCCCGATATCCTTTTTCTCGACATGGTCACGAATGAAGTGATGTCGATGTCCACGTGCTTGCATCTCGTGTGAAGTACGGGGTTACGAGTGATTGCATAGCACTGCATCTTGTCGCGAGAAAATCGGCACTTCATTACGAATGACGTCGTAGTCTCTCATTCTTTGTCTCGGCCAAAGGATGCAGGCGCAACAACTTCCGGCAGCCATATATTCATCTTCGGTAGTCGGCGTGGCCTTGAGTCTTTGTTTCTTTGAAAACCATGAGATCGGCTTGCTTCGCCAAGGACCGACATGTTCACGAAGTTGATTTTTGGTCTATTCTACATCTGCGTAGTCGGCATCGAGAATAACCAGTTAGTTCAATATTATCATCATTTGGATACCACAAACCCATGTCGGGTGTTCCTCGTAGATAGCGGAGAATCTTCTTTCTTTGAGTCCGTATGACTACGCTTGGGATTCGCACGAAATCGAGCACATGACACCTACGGGCATAAGTTATGTCGGGACGAGTAGTCATTAGATATAATAAAGAACCAATTATAGCACGGTATTGAGTTTGGTCTATCGATACTCCCTCTTTATCAAGATCTATCTTCATATTCGTGTTCATCGGGATCTTGATTGATTTGTTCGGATGTGCGGCCGAATCTTTTGATGAGGTCTCGAGTGTATTTGCCTTGGTTGATGAACGTTCCCTTTTCGATTGCTTGACTTGAAAACCAAGGAAGTAGTTCATTTCACCCATCATCGACATCTCGAACTTATCCTTCATCATCTTTTCAAATTGCCGACACATGATGCCATTCTTTGATCCGAATATAATGTCATCCACGTAGATCCGCACAAGTAATAAGTCTTTTTCCGGTCGAATGCTTGAATAGAGTGCGGTCTCTGTGTGCTTTTCGAAAACCTTTACGAAGAAGAAACTCGGGACGGGGTATCGTACCCAAGCCACGGGTGCTTGTTTTAACCCGTATAGAGCCTTTCGAGTCCATATACTTGATGTCCCTGCTTGAAAGCCGGGCGGTTGTTCCACATAGACTTCTTCTTTCGGCACGCCGTTCGGGGAACGCGAGACTTCACATCCATTTGATAAACTACGAATCGTTGATGTGTTGCGTAGGCCGGGGAATAGTCGATTGCCTCCGATCTTGCAGCTGGAGCGAACGTCTCATCGAAATCTATCCCTTCGGCTAGCCGGTAGCCTTTAGCCACGAGTCTTGCTTTGTTCCTTACTATAACGTTGTTTTCATCTCGCTTGTTTTTTGAAGACCCATTTAGTTCCGATAACATGTTGATGCGGGTGCGTCTACAAGCTCCCATACTTCATTTCTCGTGGAGCGATTCGGCTCCTCCTACATAGCAATGATCCGGTCGGCATCTTTCGGTGCATCCTCAATGGTGCGAGGCTCTTCGGTAGACAAGAAGCGGGAAAATAATGCGCTTTCTCCTTGGCAGAATACGGATCTTGTCTTGACATTTCTTTGAAGGATCTCCAATGATTAAATCGGCGGTGTGAGCATCGAGCCACGATCTACGATGTTTCAACTCTTCATACGAAACTTGTTCAACACAAATAGTAGGTGAGTTAGGCATTTCGGTTGTACTATTACGAGATTGAAGAAATTCGGTAACAAGAGTATGGTCTGCTTGAGTCACCGGGTTCGGGGGCATTCGGCTCGGGGAACATTACTAGGCGTTCCCCCCGAGGTGTTGCTCTCGGTAGTGTTGGTCTCGGTTACCTCAACGGTTTCTTCATTGACACGAGTTACACGGGATTGATTACGTTCGGGAGAATCAATGCGCTCGGCCTACTTGCTCGGTGGTTGAGATTCGATAGATTTGTCTTGGTTTCTTCGTCTCGAATCATCATCCCAACATAGTTGGATCTTTTCGATTTGTCTTTTAAGCTTAGATCCTGTAGCCGCTTCGATGTCCTCGGATTCGGAATTTGAGTTATTGCTCCTGTCTTGATAGCAAACTCGTTAAAAACAACATGAGGGCTTTCCTCCACTCGAAAGAGTCCATTTGGTTGAATATTTTAGAAAGCTTTCTTTGACCGGAGTATCCTAAGAATACTCCCCGATCGACTTGCTATCAAAAGTCTTGGTGATCTTTCCCATTATTGTGGATAAAGCATGAACAACCAAAAATATGGAAATAAGATAGAGAAGGCTTCCTGCCGTTCCATAGTTCATATGGTGTCCGCTTATCTTTGCTTTGTCGGTAGAGATCTATTCGAGTATAACATGCGGTATCGGTAGCTTCGCCCGAGAATTTGGTTGGGAGTCCACGAGTGCTGCGAGTAGAGTCCTTCTTTGCCTCTTTTAGAGTTATGTTCTTTCGTTCGGCAACTCCGTTCTGCCGAGGTGTGCGTGCGGTGAAGTCTCATGCTCTATTCCTTACGCTGCGGAACTCCTTTACCATGGAATTAAGGAACTCGGTTCCTGCATGTCGAACGTATTTTTCGATCTTGGTGTTCTTCTCGACACCGAGCTTTTTCGAAGCGTTGGTAACTCTGTTTTGACGTCGAGACTTGTTGGCAATGAATATGACCCATGTGTAGCGCGAGTAGTCATCTATGACCACTAATGCGTATTTTTACGCCTCCGATCGTCATTTGGGGAGGCTGGACCGAACAAATCCGTATGTAGCGGTGAAGAATTCCATCCGTGGAAGGCGATGGACCCGGAGGATTTTGATTCCTTGTTTGCTTTCCCTTCGAGACATGCATCACACCGAGTGTCTTTCTTTGAATACTTCATTCGGCGGTCCCCTTGCTAGAGTGTTTCTTGCAAGCTTGTTGAGCGTCTTAAAGTTGAGATGGCTGAGTCTTACGTGCCATAGCCACCCCCGTGCGGTTGTCATTCTTCGCCCGATAAGCAAGCTTCGAGGTTGGTGAGTTCCGATCGGCCACATATATGTTCTTTACGCTGCGAACACGATAACACTTGTTTTCCCTGTGGATTTATCAATAACATCACGAAACCGGTGTCAAATATCACTCTATTTGAGTTATCACAAAATTGACTAACAGAGAGAAGATTATCTTTGAAGTCCTTCAACATATGATACTCTTGGAACGTTAGCGGTTCAATGCTTTGAGTGTTCCATATCCTCACGGTATAGCCTTTTGCATTGTCTCGAACTTCGATTCGGGTCCTTCTTCGGTGATATAATTCTTCGGTAGACTCCTTTGGTATGTCATGTGTCTTGAGCATCCGTTGTCCACATACCGTGGGTCTTTACGCACTTGCAAAACGAGAATTATATTCGAGGTACCCTTTATTTTTGATTTTGGGTCCTTAGATGTTAGTTTTAGTAACCCAAATCTGTCCTAACAACCCCGGTGGTTTCGGAGCATTTTCTTTCCACTTTGGAGTCGACATATCGACTCTTTTGGGTCAGTCACGGTGACTTCGAGGCTTCGAGGTTCGGGAGTCCCGATCTTACGAGTTGGTGGGACCGCGACCTTTGCCTTACGTGCGGCCTTTTTCTTCTTCGACCTTTGGAGCCTCTTTGGATATGGGTTCATAATAATATGATCCATCTTCGAGCGGGATGCGTCGGCTTCGGAGGTCCGTATTGATGCGCCAAGTTTGATTTCTTCTTGGTTCCCCCCCTGGGTCGAACCGGGGTTTCTTGACATTGATCTTCTTGTCGGGAATGCGATGTGTGGGATGAGGTGCTTTCATCTTTGTTTGTTCTTTGCTAGGGGGTTCGGTATATCTGCGTTGATAGTCTCCCCTCGAACAAATCTATCGGCCAAGCCGTGCTTCGAGTGTCTTGGGGCGAGATGAGGAAGCTCCTAGGCGAATCCAAGTCCTTCCTTGCAGTGCTTTGGCTTATTGCTTGCTAGCATAGCCTCCAATTTCTTCTCTGCGCCCATGTACCTCTCGGTCATCGAGGTTCCTCCGGGACATCATCACTTTTCTTCGGTGCGTCGTGCTCGGTGCGAAGTCACGGCGGTTCTTGCTTGGGTAGACTCGGTTCGGTATCTTTTCGAGTCAAGTCGTTGGTCAAGACTAAAATCCGATCTTCTTGATGCTTGAGACTTGGCCATCGGAGAGTTTATCTCCTCCACGAGTCTCAACACAAGTCCTTCGGCCTCGGTAACAACCCGACTCTCCTGAGAAAGTCTACGATTCTCCACTTTCGGGGTATCCGACTCACGAAGAGTCTTCTGCTGAGAGCCGAGACTCATCCGAATTTGTTCATCTAGTAGATCTTCATATGCGGTCGAGATGTCCAAATTCCCATCCGCACCTGAAATAGTGCCGTGTGTGCGGTGTGAAGAGGGTTAAGCGGTTCATGAGAATTTACCTCATCCTCTTCGCCCTTTGCCATCATGCACATTTCGGTTGATTCATCTCGCTTCATGCTCTAAGGCCATGAAAGCGCTTCATCGTCGAGATGAATCCATAAAGGAGTCGATCTCTTCGAGTCGTCCGAGATTTCGCCCGACTATGTAGGATTGTCTTTTACGGGCGAATTTCTCTCTCCTTGCCTTGCGTCTTGCTGCGCGTTCAGCACTCTTGAGCTCGGGACAATCATGCGATAATGTCCCGGCTTCTTGCGGTTGTAGGAAGTGATGACTTTTTCTTCTTTGGTTGCACTATCCCTTGAGGGTCTTTGAGTCATCTTTCTTTTACGCATTCGGAAGATTGAGTATCGGGAGCGCGTTTAGGTGTATATTCCGACTTACCTTTTGTATCTCGGTATGCTTTGGTCGAGTTTTCTACGCCTTTCTTTCTCCTTCGATACTTCACTTGCGAGCGGCGCGTACTCGAGCTAGACTTCCTTCTTGTAGGTCGGTGAGTGAAGGCTCGGTCTTACTCGTCGTCTTGCTCGTAGCGGGAGATCTTTGTCTTGTTGTAGCTTTGAAAGCATGGTCGATCTTCGTATCGGCTTCAGCTCTCAACTTTCTTTGAGGTCTGTCGAACTCATACTCCTCTGCCTGTAATTCTGAAAAGATACAACATCTAAATCAGAATGTCGCAATAAAGTGGCAAAAGGTGTCCAGTGTCCATCCGGCAGTGCCCTCGGGAATCTTGGATTCATCTCTCGGTTCTTTGAATGTCTTTCCCGGCCCGTTGATAGAATTCATCAGTTGGTAAATCGACGTTTAGATCTTCGATTTTGTCCCGGGCATGAGAGACAAGCTTTCCGGCTTTTGGAGTTCCGGCGCTAATTTGTTGGCTTTAATCTTCTGAGCCCCTCGACTCAGTAGCGCAAGAGCATCCCAGAGTTCTTTAGCAGTCTTGCATTCCTGGACCCTGCCAAGATAAGAATCACTAAGGGTGGTTAGTATAGCATTCCTGGCGACTCGATCTAGATTGTGAAGCTTCTTCTCTTCGGGAGTGAAGAGACTTACGTCTTTGGGGATCTTCTTCCTAGTCACCATTCCTCCTCCTTGAGCTTGGTCCGAGTCGCGACACTATCAATCATAGGAACGATAGGTCCATCTTCAAGCACTTCGGATCATCTTGTCATGGAGGGATGTCGAGATGAGCTTCCATCGACTCGCCATACTCCGTAGTTCTCCACCGAGAACATAGGTACCATCCTTATACACGACATATCGGCCATGAAGAATAATGATATGAATGTAGAGTGATATGCGGTGAAAAACGCTTTCCCTCGGATCCGTTCGAATAAACCGGTCTCAAAGATAACAAGAGTCAAAGAACTCCTGCTCGATACCAATTGTTGGTCCGTGAGTGAGTTCGGGTGTAGAGGGGGGGGGGGTGAATACACTGAATCCAAATTTCTCAACTTTCGAACACGAGCAGTCCTATTCGGGGAAGGTGCCGTCTTGAAATAGTTCGGCACGCAGGACAATGCGTTACGAATCGTGTTAAAGGCTAAAAGAGTGCTTGGCTCGGTGAGATCCGCTACCGACTAGGTCGAATTCGGTATCGATTAGTGAGAGTTCGGTGTGCGGAATTGTGTAGGCCCAAATCAGTTTTAATGAGGAAAACGTTTTATGCAAGTCTCGGTTCGGTAGATAAGAAGTTCGAGAATGCGAGACGGTTAAATCGATTTTAAATATGATGTTCGGTATGCACGGTAAAATCAATGAAACGATAAGTAAACGACACGAGATATTTTTAAAGTGGTTTGGATATCAACAATCCTACGTCCGCTTTGTCCCGATAGATCGGGGAGGCTATTTATTATGCGAGTTAGTCTCGGTCGGCTTGTCTGTTGGACAAAGCCGTGGCTTGGGGATTATGCTTGAGCAAGTCCCGGTTTACAATTCTATCAAACTTTAAGTGTTTGACAAACTTCTCCAACAATGAAGGAGTCCTTCTACAATAAGGATTGGGTTCAAATGTGAACTCCTTCGTCTAAGCTATGGATATAACAAGTGAGCTTAGGGTTAGAGGGATAAGGAACGAGAATGTAGCTATCTAGAGCGACGAGCAGTGAGGGTTTAGCTATAGGTTCGTGTCGGTCGCTTGGATACTAGAAGCTTATGTCGGTTCGGCTTGGTTCCTTTTGAGTTGGATGTAGTCTTTCGCCGGAGATAACTCGGTTGATTCTTGCGGAAGACTTAGTCGTTAATTTCGCTCGTTTGAATGCTCTGTGCGTTTCTTGCTTCGCGTTCTTGTGTTGGTTCTAGGTGTATGCTTCAAATCTTGAATGATCCCTCTATTTATAGAGTGGAGAGAAGAATAGATCCGTTGGAGACGATCTTCTTCTTTTTCCCTCTTTTGCGGTAGCAAACGGCTCTTTTGTAGTAGGTACAGTGTCCTTTCCCTCCTTTTACGAAAATATGTTGACTGTAGCTTTAGTAGGTGAGACGACACGTGTATGCTTGTCATTCGTCGAGGTGGATGTGGTGGTTGAGACGAGAACAAACTTCGAGGCAACCGAAGTTGACTTCTCTCTTCCTCGTACTTGACAACACGATAGCTTATCAAAAGATTCGGACGGTTCGGAAGAGCGTCGGCCCGATCTTGAGTACGATTTTGTATTCGGTAGATAGACAGTGAGAAAAGTCTGCGAAAATCGGCTACGAGTCCGGTGAACTACTCCTGCGGAGTTCGGTTCAACCGACTCTCTCGATATCTTGCTCTGCTGAGTCCCGAGTATTCACCGAGTCTTCTACCCGGTGCCGAGGGCGATGAGCTGCGGCGCCTTGACCGGAGCGAGTGTCTGCGAGTGCGAAACCTCGGGAGACAAATACGAATACAAAGGAATGGTTCACCAATCAGATAGGGTTTTGGGATCTTCAAATCTTCTCAATAGTCAGAGCACGAGGCTACTGAGCGTGATTCAGTATAGAAGATAGAGTCATTTCCCACAAGTATGATCATGCTGAGGATTGAATCATCACCCAACACATACCACCCTGACGAGATAATTTCTCTCTAATCAATGTCCCTAAAGTATGCTTATAATATTTTGTAATCCTCGGGGTAACGTCTCTTAGTGCTAACCGTTTAAAATTGACCTATATATTACAATTCATATTTAATAAAATTATAATTATTACAGTTATAATATTTAATAAATAACATTAATTAAAAAAAATCACGTAAAAAAAAAAAATATTCGTGCCGATCGGTCGGATCGGTTCAGACCGGGCAGACCGGTCGGCACTGAAGCTCAATTGCCGTCGACCATGGCGAGCCGGTTTTCCGGCGATTTATACCTCATTTTCACCAATTTTCACCCAATCCAACCAGATCAATATTATACTCACTAAACCCAACATATATATTTCATCAAAAACCACTTTAAACATGCAATCATACATTAATTTCAACATCTACAAACTAATTTAGAAACTAAGATTTCAAGAATAAATACTAACCTCTTCCATTGTTTTCAGACGGATTTGGATGAAGAAATTGTGTCCTATGTGCGTGCCGATGAGCGTGCTGACTTTCCCGTGCCGAGAGAGAAAATTTGGGTCCGATTCGAGTGTGCCGATCGAATGAGATCGGCACTACATATATTATATATTTTTTTTTAATTTTAAGCCCGATCGATCGGGCAGTGCCGATCGATCGGCACAAATATTTTTTAAATTAAAGCCGATCGATCGGCACGTGCCGATCGATCGACACAATATTTTTTTTTTAATTTTTTTTTAAAGTCCGATCGACCGGCCATTTCTTGATTTGTTCCGATCGATCGGGATAATGTGTTAAAATCAGCACATTCTTCGGATCTGACAACTTTATGGTTAAAAAATTGAAAAAGCGAGGGTATTTTAGTAAACTTGGGTATTTCCTACATAATTTTTAACAAAATCGGTAGTTTTGTAGTTGTTATAGGGATAGTGGGTAGGATCGTACAATTCCACTTAAACTAATTATATATGACTGACCTACTGAAAGTGTTTGGTGAGATTTGAAACTACCACATATGACATACAACCACCTCAAACAAATGCTTGACATCATGAAAGCAAATCACAATCTAATTGAAAACATAAATTACTAAACTTGCATGAGATTTTATGAAATCTTTTTAAAAAGAAAGAGTAGAAGTATATATATATATAGGGTGTGATCTTTTGTGATCTTAATCTTCTAAAAAAACATTTAATAAAAAAAGGGTAAATTTGGCAATCGAAAAATGCATATTTACGGTAATTATTAAAAACCCTATCATTAGATTCACACAATCACTAGAATTATTTGAAAACCCTTGCAGACGAATCTGAAAGTAGGCGAAGGTGTAGAAATACTTGCAGACGAATCTCTGAATTGATGAAAAAGACGGTTAGTTTTTTTTTCGAATTTTGATTGTTAAAAGTGTTTTTTTGGATTTCTTTGTAAAATAATTGCTGAATGTAAACAGTAAAATTGGGGAGGAAGAAACAGATTGAGAGGAGAGAACCAGAAAGGTAGAAAGAATTAGAGAGAGAGAGAGAGATAGTGTGGGCAATTTGTTTCTTGCATTTCAACGGGATTAGTTTCCCCAATTAATTCTCGTCAGTAGATTTATAGCTGAAGCAGACTTCACTTTACCAATTCCTGGTAAATCATGTATCTCCTCTTCGTAGGTCCTGCATATCCTTCATCAATTACCTCCACCACTCACAGCCAAACTCTCCAGCAAAACTAGAAAACTCGCCAGTTTTAAACCCCATTCTCTCTACAAATAGCCTTGTCAGACTCAATCTTAAATTTGAGATTTTTTTTGCTTGAATTTTGTGGTGAAGTGATATTCGTTGAGAAAGGATTTTTAACGTTTCTTCTTTTTTTATTTAATTCAGCATTGGTGATTTGATTTTCTGCATATATATATTTGCATATGTGTTATTAATTTTCTGCATATTTGTGTTTAATGTACGCATATAAATTTGATTATGTGCTAAGGTTGACGATTTTGGACGCTAAAGCTTTGGGAATCACACTAAAATCATGATGAATGAAGGTTAGTATCAAAACTTATTTTTTATTAATTTTCCTGCATATGTTTGAACAATATTCTGCTTACGAGTATATAATTTTTTGCATATGTGGTTTTGATGTTATGCATATGAATGCTCAATTTTATGCATATGTATCTATAATTTTCTGCATATGTTTGTTTTGTGTTATCATATGTTTGTGAGTTTTAGTTTTAAAGTATATAAATAGTATTGCACAAATCTATTTATTTGTATGCATTTAAATATGGAAAATTTTTCTGCATATGTTTACACATTATTCTGCTTACGTGTATATAATTTTTTGCATATGTTGTTTCGATGTTAAGCATTTATATGCTCAATTTTATGCATATGTATCTATAATTTTCTGCATATGTTGGTTTGACGTTATGCATATGTTGTCCAACTCAAATAATCTGAAAGTAGGCGAAGAAGGAGATGATAATGAAACATGAAAGTTGACTGTGAGCAACTATATGTTCAATTAAATTGAAACATGTTAAATTTAATTTGACAAAATCTGAAAGTATGCGAAACAATGTATTTACATTGAAACATCAAGGTTGATTGTGAGCAATTATATGTTCAATATGTTAAATACATTGTTCAAAATTCTCCGGAATCATTCATATTAATTTAAAATTGTGAAATTTTTCTACGAATGTTTGCACAATACCCTGCTTACATTTATATAATTTTTTGCATATGCATATGTATGTTCAAATTTACGCATATGTGTCATTAATTTTCTGCATTCGTATATTTGATGTTATGCAATGTATTTGACAAATTATTATTTGTTTAAGGACGTACAAAGAAAAAACATGACATAGTCCAAAGGAGGAAACAAAAAATGGATGCTGATGACGATGACTTTGAAGATAACGGCGATAGAAAAAAGAAAATGAGAAGCAGTAATGATATAAAGCAGTGTGTTAAAATCAAAAAGTTAAAAAACTTTGATGAGAAGATGTATCCACCTTTAATCAGCAGATGTTGTCCTACGTCTTTAGTGCAGGCCATCCAACAACTAAATCCAATCCAAATGGAGGAAGTGAAACAAATGGGTTTTGGACCTATTTTGGAACTCAAAATCACAAGACTCCCTAACCAGCTTATATACTGGTTGGTAGACAACTTCAAAGCACGAAGTTGTGAACTACTACTTCCACGGCAACAAAGAGTTCCTATACTTGAGAGTGATGTGGTAAGGGTCTTTGGGTTTCCAAGGGGGAATTTGGTGTTTGAAAACAAGAAAACAGAGAGAGAACAAGAATTCCTTGATGAATGGGTGGATCGATTAAGAAATAGGAAGAAATCTTAGCCTTACATTTAGTGTCATCAATGGATGTAATTAATTGATAATTTTTAGTTTTTTTAACTGCTGAAAATAAAAGAAGTGGATCATTAAGAGTAAGTTTGTAATTTTGGATCGTATGTGTTTGAATCATAATTAACTTTCCTAATTTTTTTCTAAATCTTCTCCACTTTCCCACATATTTCTCTCTTTCTTTCACTCTCCAGCAAAGAAAAAAAAGGTGGATTTTTCCATATTCATCAAACTCACTCCTGACATTTCCATCTTCATTAAACTTACACTCTCTCTCTCTCTCTTTCATTAATGCATGCATACATCTGATATAATATATGCATATTCTTTTTTTTTTGTTTACTTGATTTATGTATGTCAGTTTTATAAGTTGATTCATACATTAAATACAATATATGCATATCATAATATTTTAGTATCCAACTTATTTATGCATATTTTTTCATTCTTTTTTTTCGAACTCTTTATACATGAAATCCGATATATGCATATCACAATATTAGTTTATGCATAGTATTGATATAATTTATGCATATTTTATCATTCCTTATGTTTTCAATATGCATAGGAATATAATACTTTATTTTATCATTATTTTTTGCATACTATCAACTAATCAATGCATATTTTTCGCATTCTTTCGTTTTGAACGCTTTATACGAGAAATGTGGTATATGCATATCACAATATTAGTTCATGCATAATACCAATATAATTTATGCTTATTTTATCATTCTTTATGTTTTCAATATGCATAGGGTCATAATACTTTATTTTATAATTATTTTTTGCATACTATCAACTAATCAGTGCATATTTTACTCATTCTTTCTTTTTGAACGCTTTATATAATATATGCATATCATAATATTAGTCCATGCATAATATCGATATAATTTATGCATATATTATTATTCTTTATATTTTCAATATGCATAAGATCAAAATACTTTATGCATAAAATTATGGATATTCGTGCAGATCCAATCTTTACAATCTGGTTTCCATTGATGTTCAAATGGTGGCTTCTGGAAAAATGATATAATATGATAACTCAAAAAATGAAAAGTCGGTACATAATGTCCAAATACAAAAAATGAAACTCAAACTTAGAAACCTAAATTTGATTTTATATGTAAATTACTGTATGTGAAATAAAGGAAGTAGATTGTGGTTACAAAAATAATGGAAGTAAATTGTATAAAGGAAGTAGATTGCGGTTACTAAAAATAAAGGAAACAAATTGACATAAATAACCTTAATGATATCTTAATCAATAATAAAGTATTAAGGAAATACATAAATTTAAAATAATAACAACCATAGATTAAATAAAATGGAGGGCTAATATTCCTTCTTATTTCTTATTTTAAGCCTCCTTCTCATATGATCCTTTCCATATATATATATATATATATATATATATATAATATCAAGAAATATATGCAAAATAAAAGTCATGAGTTATTTCGAATAAAAATTCAATTTTTTTAGAATCATATAATTATGGTGTTTGTGAAGATAATGAGTCTCGAAGTGTGTTGTGCATGTACATTCTCACCAAACTAACCAACGTGCACGCACACGTACACATAATATATAATTAAACGTGATATTTTCATTCCAAATACGTGGGAAAAATACCAAATAGTTACATGTGTTGATATTATATATACCTCCTAGAAATAATTATATGCGTTTATTTTTTGTTTCCAAATACGTGAGAACATGTACTTTTCTCTTAAACGAAAAATAGTTAACCACTGAGTAATTGGGTGTATCCTCATCCAAGTCAACCGCTTCCTTTAAATGCATGAGGCTATGTTGAATCAAAATGAAGAAAATGTGATGGTGGATGTCTGTGTTCAAGGACATCAAATTTGTTCTCAACTTAGGGTCTCTCACTACTTACACTTGTACTTGCATTTTTTCTTCTTCAACAAAGAATTTCTGATTTTTCTCTACTTTCCGACGCCCCATTTCTCCAAATTACTCGGAATAATTCAGCAATAACCTCTGCAACTTCTGTCGACGCTCAAGAAATTGCAGATCCAGGTCTCATATTTATATTTATTTGTCTTGTTATTTAACTTACTAGTAATGGTGTTGATGAACATTCATCACAGAGTCCATAGGAAGTGAAGAAACATGCGATCTTTTCATCGGAGATTGGATGGCTTATGAGAGAGAACCTCCTTACAAAAACTGCAGCTTCGTTACAGGCCCTCAAAATTGCATGAAAAATCGGCGGCCCGGCCCGACTCCGATTATCTTCACTGGAGGTGGAGTCCCCGCGGCTGCCAACTGCCGCACTTCGACCCTCGCAAGTTTCTTGAGCTGATGAGGAACAAAAGCTGGGCCTTCATTGGGGATTCAATCTCTCAGAGCCATGTCCAATCACTCCTCTGCATGCTCTCAACGGTAAACCTCTCTCTTATTCTTCTTCTTTTTAGCTTTTGAAGTGCTCTTAAGATTTGTAATCTATCAGGTTGAAGAGGCTATTGAAGTTGACCACGAACAGGCCTACTACAAATCTATAAAATGGCACTTCCCCTCCAACAACCCCACTCTATCCATCATTTGGTCTCCATTTCTTGCTAAAGCCATCTTTCCTCAAAACGACGTCGCTTCTTAAGTCGATCTGCATCTCGACATACTCGATCCCAGTTGGACAGGGCAGGTTAAAACCTGGGATTACATCATCTTCTCGGCTGGTAAATGGTACACTAAAAGTACAATCTACTACCAGAATAACACCATCGTCGGCTGCCATTACTGCCCCAACAGGAACTTCACCAAGTTCAGTATGGACTCTGCCCACCGCAGAGTCATCAAGAATGTGTATGATTACATTGTCGAGTCCAATCACGAGGGCTCAATCTTTTACCGGAGTACTAGTCCGGATCACTTTGAGGGCGAGGGCTGGTCTAGTGGTGGAGCGTGCAGCAGAACAGAGCCCGCCAAGGAGGGCGAATTTGATCTCAACTGGCCGGATAAGATCATAGAGGCTAGAATTGGAGGAGTTTGGAAAAGCTTTTGTTAGAGCTTCTGAAAATGGGGTGAAGCTTAGACTTTTCAATGCGAAATCCGATGTCGTTGTTGAGGGCGGATGGACATCCAGGGGCATTTAGGTCTAATCAGGCAGACAAGAATGATCATAAGGTTATTAGTGATTGCCTGCATTGGTGTGTGCTTTGCCCTATTGATTCTTGGAATAATGTTATGATGGAGATGATTGCAAATGGTTGAAGGTATAGATAGGCTTGTTTTTCTATACATAGGTTGAGATTTTTGGCTGTTTGATATATTCTTGTACATGTGTGTGTAGTAGTAATCATCGATGACGTGTTGAAATGCAATATTGAAATGTGTAATGCTCGTAACTTGGAATTATAGACTTGTGAATTATGATTGCATTTACAATATTATCTATCACTTCATATTTTAAGTTAAGTGGATCCACTTTTGATGGGGAATTTCCAGCAACATATATAAATGAAAAGCACATATTCTGCATTTCAGCATTTGATGGCTAATGTGCATATATAGAGAAGTTACTTTTGTGATTGATGAATCAAAGAGTATCCAATATTTAATTGAAATCCCCTCCATCAATTCCACAATCGAGGCAATAATTAATTTAATAATTAATCACATGCTGCATCTCTGTATGCATATCCAAGTCAACCACTCGCCTTTCTATATAAGAATATGCATGAGAGGCTTAAGTATTGTTATGTTGAATCTGTATTTCCATGTAAAAATGGTGTACTTTTTATGGTGGAAGGACATCAATTTTGTGGTGTCACTACTTGCACTTGTATTTGCATTTATTCTTCTTTCCGTTTTCACTCCACTTCCCCAAATTACTCTGAATACTTCAGCAACAACTCTGGGTCTGTCATTTCTTTTTCCTTTGCGATATATATTGAGATTATGGTGTTGATCAACATTCATGGCAATGCAGAAACGTGCGATCTTTTCGTGGGAGATTGGATAGATTGGATGGCAATGCAGAACCTCCTTACAACGGGAGCTGCAGCTTCATTATCGACCCTCAAAATTGCATGAAAAATGGACGACCAGACTCAGATTATCTTCACTGGCGGTGGAGGCTCCGCGGCTGCGACCTGCCACGCTTCCACCCTCGCAAGTTTCCTGAGCTGATGAGGAACAAAACCTGGGGTTTCATTGGGGATTCAATCTCGAGGAACCACGTCCAATCACTCCTCTGCATGCTCTCAACGGTAAATGATAGGATCGTAGATCTGAGAATGTAAAACAAAGATAATAACACTAGATAATAGATCTATATAGTTACAGGCTCAGACTGTTGAATACAAGCTGCTATTACAAAGTAAACCGGTAAGTTGGAAAAAGAAACAAACGAAAATGTCTAAAAGAAAACTTCGTCGAGTCGAGGATAGCCTCTATCCGCAAGACAAAATACGCCCCGGTAGTGCTCTCGGTTTACGGCGTATCGTCCCCAAAGATAAAACGACGACATCTCGAGGATTGCAGCACCGCAAGATCTTCGAGCTCCGGCGAACTAAACGGAAGGTAAGGACTTGAGCTAGATGAACTTAACTAATATGAAATGTATGAAAAATGATTGAGTGTCAAATGAACTCTACAAGCTCCTATTTATAGATGTACATCCACTCATGAGAGAGCCATGACTTGATGATAGCATTCAAAACACCATCGGTTACTTATCATTAGGAAGCCATCAAGTGTCATTCACTAGTGGAAACGTGGGATACAACTAGAATTTGAAACACTTCAAAATCTTATGCAACGTAAACATACATATATATATATATATATATATACATTATCTATTATATCTATATATATATATATATATTATATCAAAATATGGTATAGATTAGGTCCAAATTCGTTCAAGCCCATTAAGTCGGCCCGACGAACAAAGCCCAACAATTAACACTTTAACTCCCACTTCTCGTGCACCAATTTCGCGCACCTATTTCTCACTCACCGAAAATCGGAATCGAGAAATTAAGCACACTATAATTATCTACTCGAAACATAGATCGACGTCATATATCTCAATTCATAAATCGGATAAATATCGAGGCTCGAAAAAAGACAATTAAACGGGCTGAATATATATATATATATATATATATATATATATATATATATATATATATATATATATATATATACTATTACCGATTTTTCCAAACCTATTACCGATTTTTCCAACAATCCCCCACATGAGTGAAAATAGCCAAATGCATGCATGCAGACACAACTATGTCCTCAAGAGACAATAAAGCATCGGGGTAGGTGGCTTGTGACCTTGAACCTTCCATAGTCAGTGCTATCGAGCATACCGGTGGACTAGTGGACACGTGACCTTGAACTATTCCTCCATGGTGTATACTAAGACAATAGCACTAACGCTATAGAGTCTCAACCTCGTCCGATCTCACGTTTGTGTCCTTTACAGGCCATAGACAACCTCTTTGGATTCATAAGTGTTACATAGAAGCGGCCCTCACTTTCTCACTTACATAGGTGATTCTTTCTCGAGTATCCTGCCATACTCCACCTTCTCAAGGCATCCAAGAATCATTAAAAGTCAAAGACTTAACCTCACCACTTGACAGGTCACCAACACTCTCGAGCTCTTGTAGGGAATAGATTAATTGAGTGTGGTATCAACAGACTCATATATCTTAGTTTTCTCATTGAACTAAGTTCATAGGATCTCCAATCTACAAGGTTGAGTATCCACTATAATCGTCTTTAACTTGTGGATTTAACTCCCATTCCTTCTACGAGCTTATACATTTGATCTCGATTCAAACTCTTAGTAAGCGGATCCGCTAGGTTATCTATAGACTTGACATAGTCTACAGAGATAACTCCACTCGTGATCAAATGTCTTACGGTATTAAGTCGACGACGAATATGTCTCGACTTACCATTATACAACCAACTCTTGGCCCTACCAATAGCCACTTGGCTATCACAGTGAATCATCACAGGTGGCACGGGTTTCGTCCAACATGGAATATCTTCAAGAAAATTACGTAGCCATTCGGCCTCCTCACCGGCCTTATATAAAGCAATAAATTCAGATTCCATGATGGATCGGGCTATGCACGTCTGTTTCGTGGATCTCCACGACACAGCTCCTCCCCCTATAGTGAACACATAACCACTAGTAGACAACGAGTCTTTAGTGTCGGATATCCAATTTGCATCACAGTACCCTTCAAGTACTGGGGGATGTCTCGAGTAGTGTAGCCCAAAGTTAAGAGTGTATTTCAAATACCTCAGAACTCTTACAAGAGATTTCCAATGCTCTCTACTAGGATTACTAGTATAGCGACTCAATTTGTTCACCGGACAAGCTAGATCGGGCCTCGTACAATTAGTGATGTACATAAGACAACCAGTGACCCTAGCATAATCCTCTTGAGCAACAAGATCACCCCTATTCTTGCTCAAGTGAACATTAACTTCTAAAGGAGTCTTTGCCGGCGCACTATCAAAGGCATTAAACCTCTTAAGTACTTTCTCAATATAATGAGATTGAGACAAAATAATCCCTTTGGGAGTTCTTTGAATCTTCACTCCGAGAATAACGTCAGCAACTCCCATATCTTTCATATCGAAAGTTCTCTTAAGCATACGCTTGGTCATTTATGACTTGAAGGTTTTGTCCCATAATTAACATGTCGTCTACATACAGACAAACGATTACAAAACCGTTCTTTGTCTTCTTTTTGTAAACACAGTTGTCACATTCATTAATCTTAAAACCATTCGACAACATAGCCTCGTCGAATTTCAAGTGCCATTTGTAATGGTGCTTGTTTCAACCCATATAGAGATTTCACTAACTTACATACCTTTCGCTCTTGGCCAGGTACTACAAACCCTTCAGGTTGTACCATATAAATTTCTTCTTCTAAATCTCCATTTAGAAAGGCAGTTTTCACATCCATTTGGTGAATCTCAAGATTGTACAAAGCAGCAATCGCGAGAAGAACACAGATAGACGTAATTCTCGTTACAAGCGAATAAGTATCGAAGAATTCATATCCTTCAATTTGCTTAAAACCTTTAACCACTAAACGAGCTTTATATTTGTTGGTTCGGAGACGATAGTCAGGTGTACGGGGGGGGTTGAATACACCTGATCACAGTTTCTTTTTCTCATAACGCGAAGGACGGCAGTGAGCATGTAAGTTCTGGCCCGATGAACGGTGCCAAATAGTAGCCTTCGATCGCGGGTCGGAAGTGTGCCACCTGCGAGCTCTCCCTCCGACTTTTGTCGGTACTTGAAACTCGGTCGGAGATGTTGTCGGGATAAGAGTGTGGGGCCGGAGATTCGTCTTAGTTTGGAAACGTGATTTTCACAAATCAAGTAATTTGGCTAGTGCGCTTTGAAAATACGTTTTATGCAAAGATATGATTTTCAATCGGTTTGTATGCATGCTGATAAAGCGAGTAAATAACACAAGTAATTTTTAACGTGGTTCGGATACGCAAGATCCTACGTCCGTGGTTCCGCCGAACATGAGTTCTTGTAGTCTCGGCAAGGAATGCGTGCATTTGGACGGAGACCTTTCTAAGTTATAGTCCTTAGCGACTTTACAAATCAAACCGGGGTTTGAAAGGGAGGGGATAATCTCAAACTAGGAAGGAGTTCTTACAGTAAGAACAATCACTAAAAGTGAACTCCTTCGAATTTCTAAGCTATAAATTTGGCGATGAGCTTAGCTAGAGAAGAGGGATTTAAAGAACTCTAGAGAGAAGAACTAATGATATTCTATTGGGCGAGTTCTTATTTGGATTGATCTTGAACTGCTCTAGAGTTGTTCGAAAGCTTGAGCGTTTTTCCCTTGATATCCCGTGCGTGAAGCTCAGATTTCTTCTCTATTTATAGTTGTGAGCAGGCATATGTCCGTTGGAAAAGACGATGCCACGTGTCACAAGCTTCCAAAGAAAACGGCCATAAATTCGAATTATTGCAGCAGAGTTGTTGGACCTTTGTACATGAGAGCGGCTTTAGTTGGTCGGAAGCGAGATAAAGTGTTGTCGGCTTCTCATTGGTCGAGGTTTGTGGTAGGTGAGATTGTGTCAGACATCGGAGTTGACTCTCTCAAATCCTCGTATGTCTTCTGCTGACTTTCGGAATGACTTTAGCGGCTGAGTCGTTTTCTGTCGGATACAGTAGACTTTAAGCGGTCTCTGTCTTCTTCGTACGAGTCGGTGACAAGAGATATTCTCTTGAGTATGGTCGGTGATGGCTGCGAAGGTGCGAGCTTGCATAGAGTTCTTATGCGTGTACGTCGGTGATGAGATGTCTTCTGCGGGGCGAAGATCGGTGATGACTTAAGAATGCAAGCGATTACAGCGATGACGTGGGGTTTTGGAAGGTAACTTCGACGGAAGATCAATCCGACAATTTACCCCGTACATGACTTAGATAAAAAGATAGATAATAAAAGGCGAGTCTAGCTATACATCATCTAGTCCTATCAAGGCACTACACTACGATATCGGTGGGTTTTGGGATCTTCAATTCCGTAGTACTACTATGATTTCCCCCGATATTATTTTAACCACTAACGGTTGAATACCATCTCTTGACTCATAGCCTTGACAATTTCCCCCTAATTGATGATGCCAAAACCTCCATAAAATATAAAGAAAGAATACTAAACTACTAACATAGATAGACTTTAGTAAACTGAATCAGTTAGCCTTAAGAGTTCAGCAGTTGAGACATAGGCAAAATCAGAGAAACGGTTATGTGTGAGTGTGTGTCAGATCACTTCAGTGATCAGTTGTGATAAGCATAACACAACTGAAAGCCTTAAGACAATGAGTAATTGTCTAGCCAGAAGAAAAGGAACTGATATATATGAAGAAGATTACGGTGTTCATATTCTTCTATACGGGGGGATGAGAAGACTATTGCTAACGTGCGAATCTGCGGGTCTTCTTCTTGAAGTCTTCGGACTGTCGGCGGGGAGTATCCGAGGCCATAATATTTGTAAATCCTTGCACGCAGCGTCACGGATTTCCTCGAGATCAGCAGGAATATCAGAACTTAGATCATGATGGTAAGCTGCTGCTTCGATCTCATCTTCTATCTCCTTCGTGCATAGTACGCCACGAGTAGTCATAGGAGGAGGGATGCGTGCGGATTGCAGAGCTACGAGGGGTATCTTCTCTCTTTTCATAATCTGTAGGAGCTGATCTCTGAGCTGGGCATTGTATTGATGTATAAATTCTTCAAAGAGTTGATCAGCTGGTATCCCAAATGGATAGAAGCCCCATACATAGTATCCCTTGATAAATTCTTCTTTGAGTTCCTCCCACTGCTCGTTCAGTTCTGCTGGCACCCATCTGTCTATATGAGGAATAGGAGCTTTCTTGATGTAAGGTGCTCTGGGTGCTCCTCTCCTGTAAGACCTTGGGATCTTCCTTTTCCAATCTACTACTGGCTCGCTGGCTATCTTATCTGTCAGTTGAATGATCTTAGCCAGGTCAGCCAATCTTTTCTTCTCTCTGAGACCCGCTAGTCTAGCATCTCCTCTTTGGAGATTTAATCCCTTCAGCGTGGCCTCCCAGGTTGCTCTGTCCTCGGCCTATTGCTCAGGTGTAAGAGTAGGAGTATAAGAACTCTGAGCTAAGGGTAGGGCTGCAGTAGAAGACACTTTGGCTAGCTCCTCTTGAGCTTTCTTCTTTTGTTCAACAAGGATCAGTTTAGCCTTTTCTTTGGCAATCTTGCCAATTATTTTTCTAGGCTTCTTAGCCTTCTTAGCTTCTTCAATATGCTGTTCATGATCCAGCTGATCTTGCAGCTTCTGAGCAACTTCTTTATCAAATGCCTCTTGCTCCGCTTTGGATTTAAATTTAGGCGTCGGGGAAGATGGAGGAGTAACTTCAGTAGTGATCTCCTTCCCCGGCCTTTGCGGTGCGGTGGCTCGTCGAGAAATCGAGCGATATCTTCAATGTCTTTGGCGGTTGAAACATTCTTTGGCTCGATCGCATGTTGGTTGGACTTCTGGGACTTGGACATTTCTAGGAAGGGATACTTCAGAACTGGTTCCAGCCTGAATAGCTGAACCTTCCCCCTGATTTCCTTCCCCCTGATTTCCTTCCCCCTTACTAATAGCTTGGACTTCTGGGCTCCTCTCCACCTCAGCCTGTTCCGCCTCAGCCTGTTCATCTATCACAGCTTCTTCCCCCTTTTTGGCAATATCAACCAGGGAGAGGCGAGTGCGGATGGCTGTCACCTCCTTATCCAAATTAAATCAAAGATTCTTGATGAAGGTGGCGGTGGATTCGAAGTTTTTGACTGCATCGCAGTATTGCTCCCATTCCTTCTCCTGATCAGCTCTAAATTATTTGAGTTGGGCTGCGGACTCTGTCGAGTTTAGCAGAGGCGATCATGAGATTACTGTCATCTCCTTACGAATTTCTTTGAGTGCCTCACTTTGTTGTTGAATGGCTTTACGAAGGCTCGAGGGAGGCCACTCTGTTTCTTTCATCCATAGTGGCTTGGGTGCCGCAAGGCCCAGTCATTGCTGCTCGAGAGAATGACCTGGCGAGAGATAAGGAGCTGCTAAATTTGAGCGGCCAAGTCCGCCTTCTGAGCTGTAAGGGCGGCCTCGACAATCTCCTGAATGTTGACTGAAGAAATAGGAGTTTCAGAGACCTTCTCAACCCTGCTTTGCCGGTCGGTCGGCGCTCTCGGTCACGGGCTTTGGTGTGCTTGAGCCCATTTGAGATGAACGTCTTTTTGCAAGGAGTCGATTCTTATCTCCCTGTCACTTGATGGCTTTGTTGACCGACTTAGAGGTCACGGAGCCGATGGGTTTGATCGACAAGCTGGCTTGGTTCCGAGCCTGCTGCTTAGATGTCGCGATCTGTTGTGCTCGACTACGCTTCGAGGCAACTGGGGCATTACCTGATGTGGAGGGTGGTGGTGATCGGCCCTGTTCGCGAGGAGTGTTACCTTTAGCAGATCCTCCCAAATCTGCATCCTTGGGTGGCTCCTGATCCATGTCATCATCATTATTATCATCGTCGTTGTCATCACCATGATGAGATGGAGCGAAGGGGCTGTTGGCCTGGAGGCGAGGATCTTAAGCTTAGCGAGATAGAGCATAGCGGCGCGAAGATCCTCGAAGGAGGCTAGATCGGTGGTTCCCCCAGGCCCATAGGCGGTTGCAAGCTGCGCTCTTACGTCGGTAGGGACAAGGGCGGCGAGTCCGATAAGTTCTTCAAGAATATCCGAGTTAAGGAATCTTAGCGGCATTTGTGTCACGGCCCTTATGGCGATATCGACCGGATCCCGATGTTAAGCTATTTTGGGGATCGAGCACGCGGCCTCTCCGGTGGCTCGGCGGTGGAGTGCATGATCGTCCACTACGAGGAGGTTTCCTCGGTCGGTACTCCGGTGTCGGCGAGTCTGCGAGGAACTAATCCCGCTGGACTTTATCTTTCGGCGTGGCACCTTCTATGCATGTGTCAGCGTCAAGTGGTGGATCCTCCCGAGTGGGTGGAGGAGAGGCAAGTTTTCTTTGGAACCTCGGGAAGGTCCGGGATTGCTTGAGCCTCTTCCTCTTAGGCGGGTCGGCGCGAGGGGGCAAGTCGAAGTGACTCTTTTACGCTCGGGCGGTCCTCGCCCGATGGATTTCTCGGCGGCTCTTGTCTTGAACTTTATGAGCTTGCGGTCGAAATATCTCGCATCGGCAAAGGTGAGCAATCGATCTCGACTCTTCGATAATTACGGACATCTTTGTCCCGTATAGCGGCTTTCCCATACTTATAAGGCTCCTCTCTCCTGTGGGTGTGGGCTGCGAACTTCGAGCTGAGCTTTAAGCTCGGCTACATAGTAGTCGGTCCGATTGACTCGACTCCATCATCTATTATCATCATCGGTGAATGCGAGGCTTGGATAGGCTGATCATACGAACCGGTGAGCTCGTAAGAATGTGAGAAATAATGTACGCGAGCCACAGGTACTACGGTAGTAGCGAGATTCTTCGATAAAGGCTGTCTTGAAGACTACGTCGTTTACGCCCTGAGAATTTCGAACATAGGAGTTAATCTCTTTCTCCTTGTATCCAATGGGTGAGACTCCATGGCCCGGGAGATCAAAGGTCGGCTCCACGGCGGATCGGATATCGATGATGTGTTCTTGGCATCCCAAGATTGAGGGACAACTTCCTTCATGTATGAGAACACTGGATTCCTCCACGCTTTGTATCTAGGGTTCTCCGGTTGTAGTAGACTTACGCAACTTTTCTGGGTAAGTATGCTCTTGGTTGCTTCGAGACGAGAAGCTCTAGTTCGGAAGTCTCGAGAGCCGTGAAGACGGGCTCAAGATATGGAAGATTAGCTTGGTGTAGCGCTATCGTCGGTTCGAACAGGATTCGGGACTTGATGATTTCATCGATGTTGGTGGGTGTTTTGGCGGCCATATTATCTGCAAATTTTACGTTAGGGGCGAAATAATAGAAGTCAAAACACAATTTATGCGCGATAATGTAGATGATGTTTACAGTAAATGTAGAGCTTGGTTGAAAAGAAAGTTGGATTTAGAAGAGAAGATGATCGAAAATCTTTGAAATTTCTTAGGCTCTAATGGCGATAAAAGTGTGAAAGTGGATTTGAGGTAGAAGATGAAAGATTTTATATGATCGTGCATATCAAATAGTTTAGATCGGACGGTTGGGGTTCAATCTTAAATTTTTAATGACGGTTGTGATTTGATGTTATAAATGGAATGATTACACAAGCCGCCTCTACCATAGACCCAGCGTAGGATTATGCGCGATTAAGGTAAGTGAAAAGACATGCGTTAAATGCGGCTGCGAGCGGCATTAAAGACTAAGTCATTTCAAATGAGAACGGTTTCCCTCTTGACTTATCCTTAAAAATTAATGGCGGGAAATAAATGCTCATGAACTACTTAGTGCAGGCGGCGAGATAATAAATGCTAGCATGCTTCGATAAAATTAAGTATATTAAGACTACGCAAACCTCTTCGGCTGATTTTACGATCGGTGGTTACCGTTAGACTTAGGAGGACAATTGATATGCTGATGACCACGTTCCCCCCTTGCGTATGCGGTTTGATTCTCCCGGCGAATCCTTGTGCTTGAGTCCTTGACTGTCATACTAATTTCTTCTACGGCTCTACTCGGTAGGTTCCGGTGACCTAGCTCAGCGATAATTCTCACGAATCCGTTCTCTACTAGTGGTTTGGTCGGTATATACGCCCTTTGCTTGTCGGTATGGATTTTCTCCATTCGATATCCTTCTTCTCGACATGGTCTCCGATGAAGTGGTGTCGAATATCCGCGTTCTTGCATCTCGTATGGAGAAGCTGGATTACGAGTTATAGCAATAGCCTTTGGTGGAGTCGCAATAGATGGGCACTTCATCTTGAATTATACCATAGTCTCTCGGTTGTTGTCGAAGCCAAAGGATGCGGGCACGCAACTTCCGGCGGCCATGTACTCGGCCCCGGTAGTGGGCGTTGCCGGAATCTTTGTTTCTTTGAAAACCAAGATATTAGCTTCTTTGCCTAGGAGGCCGACACGTTCGAGAAGTTGACTTTCGATCTATCACGCATCTTGCATAATCGGCATCGAGAATAACTTTGTCGGTATTAGATTATCATTAGCGGGGATACCATAACCTGCGTCGGGTGTTCCTTTTAGATATCAAAGAATCTTCTTTCTTGAGTCCAGATGACTTCGCTTGGGATCCGCTTGAAATCTTGCACATACACCTACAACATAAGTTATATCGGGCCGGCTAGGCTGTTAAGTATAATAAAGAACCAATAATAGCTCTATAATCGGTAGAGTTAACGAAGCTCCCTCTTTATCTAGATCGATTTTGAAATTCGTATTCATGGGGATTTTGGTGGCTAGCTCGAGTCGCGCCAAATCTTTTCGGGGAGATCTCGAGTGTACTTGGCTTGATTGATGAAAATTCATTCGGGTGATTGCTTTACTTGAAATCCAAGGAAATAGTTCATCTCTCCCATCATGGACATCTCGAATTTCTCCTTCATCATTTTCTCGAATTGTTGACATATAGTCAAGTTTTACGCAAGCCGAAAATGATGTCGTCCACGTAGATTTGCACCGGTAGGATGTCATCTCGACTTTATGTTAAACGGGGGTGCGATCTCTGTCCCCTTACGAAGTAGAAAGTCGATAGGGTATCGTACCAAGCCACGGGTGCTTGTTTTAACCCCATCTGAGCTTTAGAAGTCGTACACACGATGTCCTGCTGAAAGTCGGGCGGTTGTTCTACATAGACTTCTTCCTTCAGCACGCCGTTCGGAAAAGCCGACTTTACATCCATTTGATATACTTTGAATCCTTGATGCGTTGCGTAAGCTAGGAATAGACGAATGGCTTCCGATCGCGGCTGGAGCGAATGTTTCATTAAAGTCAATTCCTTCTGCTTGACAGTATCCCTCGGGATCTAGTCGAGCTTTATTTATGACAATGACGTTGTTTTCATCACGCTTGTTTTTGAAGACCGGCTTAGTACCAATCACGTGCTGATGTCAGGTGCGTCAACAAGCTCCCCAAGCTTCGTTTCTAACGGCTGGTTCGGCCTCTTCTTGCATGGCGATGATCCAGTCAACATCATTGAGTGCGTCCTCTATTGAGTGAGGTTCTTCTGTGGACAAGAAACAAGAATAGAGTGAGCTTTCTCCTTGACTTAATCTAGACCTTGTACTTATAGTTGCTTGATGGATCTCCATAATAAGATACGAAGAATGAGCGTCGAAGCCGTGAGCGTCGAGTACGGCTTCTTCTTGCGATACTACTTACGCACGGTCGGTAGGTGTGTTAGGCATTTCGGTTGTGCGTTACGTGATTGCATTAGTTCAGTAAGAAGGTTAGGATCTACTAAGTTTCCAGGTTCAGGGGCATTTAGCTCAGGAACAGTATTTGTTCTCCCTGAGTATATATTCTCATTAGAGGTCTCAGTTACCACTGGGGCTTCCTCATCGACCGTTGTTACTGTTGTTGATTACGTTCGGTAGAATCAACCGGGTCGGCTACATCGCTTGTTGGCTGAGTTTGAATTTCTTCATCGTCTGACTCATCATCCCAACAATGCTGGATCTTTTCAGCTTTGTCGTTTAGTGCGAGATCCTCTAGCTTGCTGCTGACATCTTCAGTATTTCTCTTTGTAGTTTTCCTCTTCTCAGTAACAAACTCATCAAAAACAACATGAGGGCTTTCCTCCACGCAAAGGGTCAGATAGTTAAAGGCTACAAAGGCTTTCTTGGCCGAGAGTATCCTAAGAATACTCCTTGATCGAGATTTGCTATCAAAGACCTTCAGCTGATCTTTCCCGTTATTGTGAATAAAGCGAGGACGGACCAAAAATATGAAAATGAAAAATAGAAGGAATTCTCCTTTTCCATAATTCGTATGGTGTCTTCATGTGTTCTTTGTGTAAGTAGTGAGCGATTACGAGTGTAGCGGGCGGTGTCGGTAGCATCGCCCGAGAACTTTGAGGGTAGTCCAGTGCGCTAGGAGCGTTCTTGCTTTGCTTCTTTAAGTGTTACGTTTTTGCGTTCGGCAAGTCCGTTCTGGCGAGGGGTGCGAGTTGCTTGATGTCTCGTGCTTAATTCCCTCCTTTTCACGAGTACTCTTTAACTGCGAGTTGAGAAATTACTGTTCCTCCGTACGGCGAATTCTACGTATCTTGATGTCCTTTTCCACTTGAGCTTTTCGGCGGTTTGGGCAACTCGGTCTGGACATCGATTTGTTGGCTATGAAGATGACCCGTGTATATCTCGAGTTGTCGTCGATAACGACGAGGGCATACTTCTTGCCTCTTATAGCCCTTTGGAGAAAGCGGCCCAAATAAGTCCGTGTGTAGCGGTGAAGGATTCCATCGGTGGAAGGTGACGGAATAGGTGAATTGCTACTCTTTGTGCGCTTTCCCTTCAAACATGCTTCACAATTCCTGTCTTTGATAAACGATTCGTTGGGCGGTCCTCGACTTTAGAGTTCTTGGCTAGCTTGTTCATAGTCTTGAAGTTCGGGTGGATGAGTCTCTTGTGCCACGGCCGTCACCTTGTCACTAGATTTGAGTACGTGCGAGTAAGCAAGCCTCGGGTTACTGCGGTTTTCCGGTTTGCAACGTATATATTCTTCCTCGCGAACACGATAACACTTTGTTTTCCTTGTAGATTTATCAATAATATCACGAAACCGGCGTCAAAGATAACTCTATTCGGATTGTCCGAGGTGGTGACGAGAAAGGAGATTATGTTGAAGTCCTTCAACATATGTTACTCTTAGGCCGAGGCGGTCCCGATATTCGGTGTTCCGTATCCCCTTGTATAGCCTTTAGAGTTGTCACCAAACTCGGTGCAGGACCATCTTCCTGTATGTAGTTGGTCGGCATGCTCTTTTGATAAGTCGTGTGTCTCGGCGGCCAGCTGTCCACAATCGAGGGTCCTTATGCACTGCCAAAGCGAGACACTTTTAGGTACCCTTTGGTTCGGTTGGGTCCTTACATGTTAGTGGGTGATTTCGGAACCCCGGATCTTCCTATGGACCTTAGAAGTACGAGACTTCTTCTTGAACCTTGTCGGCTTTCTTCTCCGGAGGACTCGGAGATGCGACTTTACGATGATTTTGGGTTCGGGAGCTTTCTTCTTACGAGGCTTTGCGCTCCTCCCTAGCCACGGGCTCATAGTAATACGAACCGTATTGTTTGGATGTTCATGCGGTGGTTCCTTATCTTGTCCTTGCTCTGCCCACGACCTTCTTGGTTCCCCACGAGTTTGATCGTGGTGTCACGAGGTGGAACCTTTGGTCGGTTGTTTCTTATTGCTCGGGTGAGGTGCAACTATCTTCGTTTATTCTTCGTCTGAGGTGTTGAGTCAGTAGTCTGAACTTTACCTCTGACGAACCTATCAGCCAGCAGTTCTGAGCTCTATGAAGTGGAAGCTTCATGAGTATAGCCAAGTCCTTCTTTCATGACCATCGGCCTTTGCGCTCTAAGCATACTTTCCAACTTCTCCTTAGCTCCTAGAGTGCTTGTTCGGTCATCGGTTCTCGCCAAACTTCATCACTTCTTCGAAGTGACTCGTAATCCTTTTCAACCTGCGAGCTTCGGGTGAGTCGGGCTATCTCGGTATCTTTCTCGGGAATTGTCCTTGGTCAGAATTGATATCTGAGTTTCTTGAAGCTGAAACTTACTCATAAGAGATTTAATCTCTTCCTTGAGTCTCACAACAAGATTCTCAGACTAGAGACCTAACAATCAGAAGAGAGTCTCTGATTCTCAGCCTTTACCTGCTCCAGTTCCTGAATGGTTCTGCTGAACTCTCTGCTCAGCTGAATCTGCTCCTCTAGTAGATCATCGTAGGCTTGTACCATATCTAGAGGCTCATCTGTGTCCGAGCACGTGTCGTGTTTGCTGTGAGAAGAAGAGGTTAAATTAAGTTTAGAATTTACCTCAGCCTCTTCTCCGGCCATCAAACAATATTCTGCATTTTCTTCAGGATCTGTTTCTCCGATCTCAACGACAACAAATGCAGCTTCATCTTCAGAAGAATACATGAATGTATCTTCCTTGATTGAGTCATCGGATCTCTCTCCGGCTATGTAGGCCTGCCTCCTACGGGCAAATTTCTAGCGTACGTCTGCCGTTACGCTCTTTGAGCGGTGAGAGTTCGGGACATTACGTGCGATAGTATCCCTCCTTCTTGCGGTTGTAACGGAAAGATGATCTGCTTTGCTTTTTCGGTGAGTCTTTGGATGGACTCGCGGCCGGGTTACGT
Organism: Lavandula angustifolia; assembly: GCA_028984105.1. Taxonomy (NCBI): domain Eukaryota; kingdom Viridiplantae; phylum Streptophyta; class Magnoliopsida; order Lamiales; family Lamiaceae; genus Lavandula; species Lavandula angustifolia. Next base: position 10,492,833 of record CM054809.1, on the reverse strand, counting down.
GTTCTGCGGTCGGTAGAAGGTTTAGATTCTTCCCTTTTTCGAAAATCTTTCTTACGAGGGAGAATCTCCGTTGTATTTCTTGACTTTCGACTCTCTCCTTTTCTCTTTGATATTTGAGAGCCGTAAGCGCAAGTGGGTCGGAGCGAGATGTCTCGAGAGGACTTTGTTTTACTGCTGCGGCCTCTTGCCTTCTTTGGAAGAAATGGGTTTGATTCCGGTTTTCTTTTGTTGCTTTGAAAGCATGGTCGATTTGAGTGTCGGTGGAGACCTTTGGAACATCGTTGGGGTAAGGTTGTGCTCAAATTCCTCTATTTTTAATTACGAAAAGATAACATCGGGAGTTAGAGCATTAAGATCGGAGCGACGTAAATAAGTAGCTAATGGAAGCCACTTACGTCGGGTAGCGCTCTTAAGATCTTGGTGTTCATCTCTTTGTTGGTGAACATCCTCCCGGCCCGTTGATCACATTGACTTGGTTTGTGAATCGACGCTTAGCTCGTCAATGGTCTCACTAGGCTCCATGGCAAATGCGTCGAACTTTTGTAGCTCTAATTTGAGCTTGTTCTCTTTGATCTGCGGGGTTCCTTGGCTCGGTACAGCCGGGGCGTCCCAAAGTTCTTTCGCCGTCTTGCGGTCTTGCACCCTCAGGGGTGAGAATCAGCGGCGTAGTCGGGATTGCATTACGCGCAACTTCGGTCGAGGTTGTGCGGCTTTTTCTCTTACGGTGTGAAGGCTAATTTTTCTTTAGCAACCTTAGCGCTAGTACGTGCTCCTACACCTCCCACGGCGGCAAATTGTACACTTTGTCGATCATGGGAATGATGGGTCTGTCTCGGGACGTCCGTCATCTTTGTCGTGCGGCGAGGTAAGGTGTGCCTCCATTCTCACACGCCCATACCGTGTAGTTCTCTATTGAGAACATCGGTACCATCCGAATACACGGCATATCAGACATTATGGGTAAGAGTATAAGGATGTATGAAGAGATGCTTGTGCAATGAAAAACGTTTTCAGGATATGTTCGAGAAGACCAGTATTTCAGAACCGGTTATTCAGAAGAACACCGTGTGCTCTGATACCAATTGTTGGTCCGGAGATGATAGTCAGGTGTAGAGGGGGGGGGGTGAATACACACGATCACGGTTTCTTTTTCTCGAACGCGAAGGGCAGTGGCGCAGGTTGCAGCCCGATGAATAGTGCCAAATAGTAACCTTCGATCGCGGGTCAGAAGTGTGCCAACTACTAAGCTCTCCTACTGACTTTTGTCAGTACTTGAAACTCAGTCGGAGACATTGTACGGATAAGAGTGTGGGCCCCGGAGATTCGTCTTAGTTTGAAAATGTGATTTTCACAAATCAAGTAATTTGGCTAGTACGCTTTGAGAATACGTTTTATGCAAAGATATGATTTTTAATCAATTTGTATGCGATGCTGATAAAGCGGTAAATAACACAAGCAATTTTTAACGTGGTTCGGATACGCAAGATCCTACGTCCACGGTCTGCCGAATAGGAGTTCTTGTTGATTTATACGAGCAAGTCTCGGCAAAGGAATGCGTGCACTAGACGAGACCGCTTCTAAGTTATAGTCCTTAGCGACTTTACAAATCAAGCCAGGGTTTGAAAGGGAGGGGATAATCTCCAACTAGGAAGGAGTTCTTACAGTAAGAACAATCACTAAAAGTGAACTCCTTCGAATTTCTAAGCTATAAATTTGGCAATGAGCTTAGCTAGAGAAGAGAGGTTTAAAGAACTCTAGAGAGAAGAACTAATGATATTCTATTGGGCAAGTTCTTCGCTGGATTGATCTTGAATGCGCTAGAGTTGTTCGAAAGCTTGAGCGTTTTTCCCTTGATATCCAGTGCATGAAGCTCGGATTTCTTCTCTATTTATAGTTGTGAGTAGGCATATGTCCGTTGGAGAAGACGATGCCACATGTCCCAAGCTTCCAAAGAAAACGGCCATAAATTCGAATTGTTGCAGCGAGTTGTTGGACCTTTGTACATGAGAGCGGCTTTAGTTGGTCGGAAGCGAGATAAAGCGTTGTCGGCTTCTCATTGGTCGAGGTTTGTGGTAGGTGAGATTGTGTCAGACATCGGAGTTGACTCTCTCAAATCCTCGTATGTCTTCTGCTGACTTTCGAAATGACTTTAGCCGGTGAGTCGTTTTCTGTCGGATACAGTAGACTTTAAGCAGTCTCTGTCTTCTTCGTCTGAGTCGGCTGACAAGAGATATTCTCTTGAGTATGGTCGGTGATGCTGCGAAGGTGCGAGCTTGCATAGAGTTCTTTACTGGCGTGTACGTCGGTGATGAGATGTCTTCTGCGGGGCGAAGATCAACTGATGACTTAAGAACGCAAGCAATTACACTGATGACGTGGGGTTTTGGAAGGTAACTTCGACAGAAGATCAATCCAACAATTTACCCCGTACAGGACTTAGACAAAAAGATAGATAAAAAAAAGCGGTCCTAGCCTATACATCATCTAGTCCTATCAAGGCACTACACTCTGCGATATCGGTGGGTTTTGGGATCTTCAATTCCATAGTACTACTATGATTTCCCCCGATATTATTTTAACCACTAACAATTGAATACCATCTCTTGACTCATAACCCTTGACAATATTTGTCAATTGATCCATCTGCCTTATACTTTCTTTTTAGGATCCATTTGCATCCTAAGGGCTTGCAACCTTCGGGTAAATCTGCTAAGACCCAAGTGTGATTCTGCATGATGGAATCAATTTTACTTTGGACGGCTTCTTGCCAAAGTGGGCCATCGGGTCTAGAAAGAGCCTCTTTTATAGACCGCGGCTCTTCATCTAAAAGAAAAACAACATAATCAGGACCGAAGTCCTTAGCAACTCTTGCTCTAGTGCTAAGTCTTGGTTCTAAAGTTTCAAGATCGACAACTTGCCTTTTACGTGTATCGAGTTCTACCCCCACATTTCTAGAACTACAAGCAACTTCTCTTGCTTCACCACTAGAGCTCGACTCAACTTTATCATCCTTTTTACAAGGATAGATATGTTCAAAGAATATAACATTGCTTGACTCAGTAGTAGTTCCAACATTCATATCGGGCACAACGACTTATGAATGACAAATCGATATGCACTACTATTCGGTGCATATCATATAAAAGATACAATCGGCGGTCTTAGGTCCGATTGTAACTTGCTTAGGCAAAGGCACTTCTACCTTAGCCAAACACCCCCACACCTTGAGGTATTTATAGGAAGGTTTCCTCCCTTTCTACAACTCGTAAGGAGTAACATCCCTACCTTTTAGAGGTATTTTGTTCAATAAGTAGTTAGCCGTCAAAGCGGCTTCCCCCACATGTTAGGGGCGGTCCAGAACTTATTAACAAGGCGTTCATCATCTCCTTTAAAGTTCGGTTCTTCCTTTCAGCTACACCATTTGATTGAGGCGAATAGGGGGCAGTGGTTTGATGAATAATACCACTTGTCTTACACAACTCTTCAAAAGGAGCTACATACTCTCCACCTCTATCAATTCATACCATTTTGATTTTACAATCAAGTTGGCTTTCGGCTTCTGCTTTGAAGTTAGTAAAAGTTTCAATCGCCTCATCTTTACTCCTTAAAAGATAAAGAGTACAATACTTAGTGCAATCATCAATAAAAGTAATAAAATACTTTTTCTCACCTCTAGTTTGTACAAACTTTAAGTCACATACGTCAGTGTGAATGCGTTCTAGAGGTTTTGTGTTCCTTTCTACAGAATGAAATGGCATCTTAGCCAATTTTGCTTCAACACAAACTTCACACTTGGTTTTGTTAAACTCATTTACTTTAAGTAGATCGAGATTAAATAATCTTTTTATCGCATTTAGATTAACATGTCCTAATCTAGAATGCCATAAATCGGAGCACTCAATCAAGTGGGAGGAAGTAGCTTCGTTCTCATTATTCTTGCCCTCAAGGGGCTCTTGGCGAATTGCCATTACAGATAATTTGAAAAGGCCCTCAGATAGGTAACCTTTTCCTAGGAACATACCAAATTTTGACAAGATAAATTTGTTAGACTAAAAAACTAGTCTCAAACCTCTCTTAACTAGTATAGAGCCGGACACCAAATTCTTCTGGATATTGGGGACATGCAGCAACTCTCCAAGAGTAAGGTTCTTCCCGGAGCTCAACCTTAGTACCACAGTACCATAGCCAACTACCTCAGATGAGGCTTGATTTCCCATATTGAGCTTCCTCCCTTGGCAACTCTTGTACTTGGTGAAGCGGCTTCGGTCACCACAAACATGTGCCGTGGCAGTGGTATCAATATACCACTTCCCCTCATTCTCCACGACATTAGCTTCTTCGGTGACAACAGCCGCAAGGTCGGCTTTTGTCATCTCCAACATGTTGGCTTTGAAGGAAATATTAGGGTTAGGAATGATACCTTCCTCCTTCGTATGTTGTCGCGGCTCTGATTGTTGCTCGTGTGTCAAATCTTCTGATTTGTGTCCTGGCCTTTTTCTTCCTCTGGGTGGTCAGAGAACTGGAGAAAACAAGAATATTGTCTCTCTCAATCTCGCGTGTAGCATGCATGATAATGTGATGTGTGTAATCTGTTTCTGAACAGAATACTAATATATAGAGGCTTCAAAAGCCAATATAATATTAATATATTTGTAGCACCTTAATTTAATTATATTTCTAATGGGCTTCCTCATAATTAGCCCATAATATAATTAATTAATCCACTGGGCTACTAATATTTATCAATTAATTGGCCCCGCCAATTAATTCCAGATAAATAACATTATTAAATAATGTAAAAATACATTAATCCATTAATAATGATTTCTGAAAGACAATAAATAACTAGGCAATTAATTGGGCTAGATCAGGGATCTAATACAAGAAATAAAGTTGGGCCTCAAATTAATTAATTATCTATGCTCAGCCCAGAGCAAAATTAAATAATAAACACAGATTTATTCCACTAGAGAATCCGTGCTTACTTACCCCTGTATCCCAAATTGAGCAAGGGCTTGTATTTTATACTTAATCGATCTCCGTATTTATGATAGAAATATCCGTTAATTAATTAAGCTCACTGACAGCTTAAATTAATTAACATCTTATATTCCTGAGTAGTACCACTCGACCTTATTAACACACTTGAACTTAATCAACCGGCCGGGTTTAGTGTGCTAATCCTTTCGAGTTCCTCAGGGGATATTATCAACCCATTTTACTAGGATACGGTTGCAAGATACAGACAACCAGCCTGAGCCACAAATAACTACTCACACCCAAGATACGTAGATCCGGTCGCGATGACGTTCACCATAGTAGGTCAAAGTGATAGATAGCCGAATGCACTCGGTGAAGACTTACCAAGCTTAAGACCAGCTAAGTCACCGAGATCTTGGTTCTCCACTTAGGTCAGTCAGGAGAACACATCTCACTATGATCCATCAATACACCACCTTCGGTGTACCGGTAAAGACAAGTAGCTAAGACAAGCCAGCTTCTTATCTAAGCGCAGCTTAAGCGACAACTTATCCACGAAGTTGTCTCGGGTATGATGCTTGTTTATATCTTGTCAGTTCAACCAATTTGTGTTGTCTTCTGTGATACCCAACACACCACACAAATCTAACTTTTATACAAGATAAAGGATAACATGTGCAAATATATATATTTATCAGATAGGAGAGTAAAATAGTGGTAGGGACAAAGCACATTGTATACAAGCATAAAATTTTCTTCCAGTATACAAAATCCCAACTAGCTTGACAAGCCCTCTTCTTCTTCGGCTTACGACAGTCCTTCGATATGTGGTCGGACATGCCACAGTTGTAGCAATCCCCTTCAAACTTTCGGGATTGAGCATTGCCCTTCCCTTTGGGGTTAATGTTTGGACGCCATCTCTTGACATTGTTGGAGTTGCCACCTTTCTCTGCAAGGTTGACTCTTGGTTCCACAGGTGCTTTGCCCTTCCCATCTCGAGTCCTCATATCGATCTCTATGCGGAGCTTGACAACAAGGTCTTCAAGCGTCATTTTCTTTCGCTTGTGCTTCAAATAGCTCTTAAAGTCCTTCCAGCTTGGGGGAAGCTTCTCAATCACGGTTTCCACAATAAAAGCATCTGGCAAAAGCATTCATTCGACATAGATGTCATGGACAATGAGTTGAAACTCTTGAATTTGCTCCATGACCGGTCGAGAGTCCCCCATTTTGTAGTCCAAAAACTTGGCGACTACAAACTTCTTGGTTCCTGCATCGTCAGTAGAGTATTTTCTTTCAAGTGCCTCCCAAATTGCCTTGGAGGTCTTTACATTTGCATATACACTGTACAGACTATCATCTAGTCCACTAAGTAAGAAGTTTTTACAAAAGTAGTCAGAAGTTAGCCAATTTTCGTAGGCTATGCGGACTTCAGTATACTCCTCGTTTTCACTTGGAGGGGCGAGTGCATTCGCCATCAGCACGGTCGTGAACCCCAATGTTGTCAAGTAGAACAACATCTTTTGTTGCCACCTTTTAAAGTCGGCTCCACCAAACTTGGCCGGCTTCTCGGCAGCAGGCAACACTCTTGACGAGTGCAGAGGTGCCGTCAGGGTTGGGTTCGAACCCCCCACCACACCATGGTGGTTCACGCTCCCAAAAGAGACATTGCGCTGCAAGGCAGAGGACATCGCATTGAAGTTGAATGCCGAGTTAGTGGCATTAGCACGGTTAAGTGCTATCCTTACATCGGTGGCGGCGGACATGACAGCGAGGGTTGGATTAGCAAAAGCCAGAGTAGGTGTAGGGACAAACACCGGCTGGACCACATTGCCAGAGGAGGCTACAACGTCAGAGGGGAGGAGAAGGCGGCAGCGGTGGCATTGGTTGTGGCGGATGAAGACTCCATTTCCAAGCTAAGGTAAGTTTAAGTTTTGGTTTTTGATCCCGACAACAAGGTCGATATTTCTCTTGCGATTGTTACAAAATATACGAATCTACCGAACACAAAAACTCGTGAAATGGAAATGGGAAAATTACAACTTGAACAAGAAATAAAATTATAATTAAATGCAAAGTCGAGTCGAGATAGAATCTCTATCCGCCAGACGAAATACGCTTCGTCGAGTCGAGGATAACCTCTATCCGCAAGACGAAATACGCCCCGGTAGTGCTCTCGGTTTACGACGTGTCATCCCCAAAGATAAAACGACAATATCTCGAGGATTGCAACACCGCAAGATCTTCGAGCTCCGGCGAACTAGACGGAAGGTAAGGACTTGAGCTAGATGAACTTAACTAATATGAAATGTATGAAAAATGCTTTTGTGTCAAATGAACTCTACAAGCTCCTATTTATAGGTGTACATCCACTCATGAGAGAGCCATGACTTGATGATGGCATTTAATACACCATCGGTTACTTATTATTAGGAAGCCATCAAGTGCCATTCACTATTGGAAACGTGGGATACAACTAGAATTTGAAACACTTCAAATTCTTATGCAACGTAAACATACATATATATATATATATAATATATAATGTATATATATATATATATATGTTATCTTATATCAAAATATGATATAGATTAGGTCCAAATTTGTTCAAGCCCATTAAGTCGGCCCGACGAACAAAGCCCAGCGATTAACACTTTAACTCCCACTTCTCGTGCACAGATTTCGCGCACCTATTTCTCCCTCACCAAAATCAGAATCGAGAAATTAAGTGCACTATAATTATCTACTGAATCACGGCGCCAACAGGCCGATCGAAACTATTACAGTATATCCTCACAAATATATACTGAATCACTCGCTAACTCACAAGCGAGAAAGAAAGATTCGAAAAGTATAGAGAGAGGAAGAAGAAGATCTCGAAGCTGCGCTGCTTCATCAGTTTACAACCTTTCCTTTATATAGGTAGGTCAAGTGTAACGGTTCAGCGCAATAATAGGAAACAGCTCGAGTAAACCGCGTTAGCTGGATCAGCAGATGGGCCAAAACAAGAAGTGGGCTGCAATGTTTCAGATGGGCCTGGGCACGAAGTGTGCTAGGCCTATCAGATAACATACTCCACCTTAGGCGTAGCGGTGGTGTGCCCTTTTAAAGAAAGGGAAGGTGTGCAATTGACATAGTTTGTCATCATTGCCCCCTCTCCTTCAAGCATCTTCATGACCTGCAAAAGAGAAAAAAAACAATACAAAACAGAACAGGAGAGGATAATAGATACAAATCAGAAGACTATCCAATTTTCAGTATCTTAAGACAAGTTTGCAGTTTTTCAGAACATAAGCATTTGGTACCCATATCTGCAGGATTAAGATCAGAGTGAACCTTATCAATTATAATTACACCCTTTTCCACTAAGTCTCTAATGTAATACCTAACATCAATATATTTGGTTCTTTCATGAAACACAAGATTTTTGGTTAACTGAATAGCAGATTGACTATCAGAATATAAGATCACATCCTTATGCAGAAAATGAAGTTATCCTTATGCAGAAAATGAAGTTCAGTCAAAAGACATTTTAACCAAACAGCCTGTTGGTCCGGAGACGAGAGTCAGGTGTAGGGGGGGGTGAATACACCTGAGTACTAGTTCTTTTTCTCAAATGCGAAGGACAGTGGTGTAGGTTCTGGCCCGATGAACAGTGCCAAATAGTAACCTTCAGATCGCGGGTCAGAGTGAGTCAGCTACTGAGTCTCTCCTACTGACTTTTGTCAGTATTTGATTCTCAGTCGAAGACTTAGTGCGGATAAGTGTGTAGTGCCCGTAAGACTTCGTCTCAGTTTGAAAACGTGTTTTTCGTAAACCCAATTATTTTGGCTAGTGCACTTTTCGAATACGTTTTATGCAAAGTATGAGTTTGTAAGATGATTTGTAAGAAGTGCAATAAAATAGTAAACAACACAAGTAATTTTTAACGTGGTTCGGATACGCAAGATCCTACGTCCACGGTCCTGCTGAACAGGAGGTCTTGTTAATTTATTTGAGCAAGCCTCAGCAAGGTATCTGTGCACTGGACATACCCTTCTAAGTTATAGTCCTTAGGGACTTTACAATTTAAACCTAAGTTTGAAGGGGAGGGGATTTTCTCCAACTATGAAGGAGTTCTTACAATAAGAACAGTCACGAAATGTGAACTCATTCGAAGGTTCTAAGCTATTGATATGACCGATTGAGCTTAGATAGAGAACAGGGATCTAAAGAAAGAAACTCTAGAGAGAAGAACTAAAAATATTCTGCTAAGCAAGTTCTTCGCTGGATCTTCTTGAAAGCGCTAGAGTGTTTCGAAAGCTTGAGCGTGTAATCCCCTTTGATATCCCGTGCGTGGAGCTCGGAATTGCTTCTCTATTTATAGTTGTGACCCAGACATTTGTCCGTTGGAGAGGATGATGCCACGTGTCACAAACCTCCAAGGAAAATGGCCATATGTTCGAATTGTTGCAGCAGAGTTGTTGGTTACTGTGCATGAGAGCAGCTTTAGTAGGTCAGAGTAGGTAGAGCTTAGACGGCTTCTCATTGGTCGAGGTTTGTGGTAGGTGAGATCTGTCAAACATCGGTCTTCATCAGAGTTGACTCTCACTTATCCTCGTATGATCTTCTGCTGACTTTTGAATGAATTTAGACTCGAGTCGTTTCCTATCGAACACAGTAGACCTGTTAGGATCTATGTCTTCTTCGTGCGAGTCTGCGATGAGATATCTTCTGCGGCGGAATCGGTGATGACTCTTGAAGGTGCGGAGCTCGAATCTTGTGTTCTCTTGCGATGTATGTCGGTGATGAGATGTCTTCTGCGGCGAGGTCGGTGTTGACCGAGAGAACATAAGCTCTTACACGACGACGTGGGGTTACGGAAAGTAACTTCCGGCGAAGATCAATCAACATTTACCCCATACGAGGACTTAGACATAAGGATAATGGAAATATAATCCGTCTAGCCTATTACGTCATCTATTCCTATCGACCTTTGCACAAAGGATACAAGACGCAGGTTTAGGGATCTTCAATTCCATAGTAATGAAACACTATGATTTCCCCATTTACCGATAAGCGAGATAAGTCCTATTACAAGAACTACGATAAATTAATGCTAAGTATCCTCTAAGTGGTTGTTAAGACAAACCAGCGACTCATAACCAAACAATTTCCCCTAATTGATGATGTCAAAACCACTTATAGATTTTAAGACTTAAGTCCCAAACTACTGACATAAGAGAAATTCAGAAAACTGAGCAAATAACACAAGGCAGTCAGCAGCTGAAAGATAGGCATAACAGAGAAACGGTTATGTGTGTGTGTGTCAGATCACTTCAGTGATCAGTTGTGATAAAGTAAATAAACAAAGCCGTAAGGCAAATGAGTGGTTGTGCGGCCGGAAGAAAGGAGCGTATATATGAGAAATGATTACACGGTCCTATCTTCTATACGGAGATAAAGAACTACTTCTATAGTACGAACTTCTTAGTCTTGCTCTTGAAATCGGCGAGACTTGGCGGCGGGGAGGATCCAAACCATATGATCGGTAGATTCTAGCACGGAGGGTCTGGATATCCTTGAGATCACTCGGTTGCATAGGATCAAGAGGGGTGTAAGTGGTTCCGCTCCGAACCGCGAAACCGATCGGACCGAACCGAACCAAATCGAAAAATACGGTTTGGTTCGGTTTCGCGGTTTGGTTTGGTTTATTTTTTTAGAAACCGTTTACATTCGGTTCGGTTCGCAGTTTCAAGAATTTTTGAACGGTTCGAACCGAAGTGAACTAATATCCTATTTTTTAATTTTTTATTTAATATTTATCTTTCTTATATGAGAATATTATTGGATTTAGATATTAGATTTAAGTTAAGATCAATTCTAATCTATACAAATGAAGAGAAAGGAGTAACAACTCTATACTTATGAGTTCGGAATGAGTGACATCCTACAAACTATTATTCTTGCATTATTTAGGATTTAAAAAATAAATAAAAAAATAAAAAGATGAACCGACGAACCGAACCGAACTAAACCATTTATAAGCGGTTCGGTTCGGTTCCGATATTGAAAAATCCATCAAACCGAACCGAACCGAACCATTTCTATGTGTTTGGTTCGATTACTAAAATACATAAAGAAATCGAACCGAACCGAACCGTTACACCCCTAATCAAGATCATGGTGGCGAGCAGCAGAGTCGACCTCATCTTCAATTTCCTTGGTACATAAGATTCCTCGAGAGGTCATGGGCGGAGTCAGCTTCCTGTAGGTAGGGGCAACGAGTGACAGCTTCTCCTTTGATAAAATCAGTTGAATTTGTGCTCTAAGGTTGGTGTTGTACTGATGAATGAACTCGTCGAAGAGTTTAGCAGCCGGTACCTCAGTAGGATAGCATTGCCATACGTAGTATGCCTTTATGAATTCTATCTTCACCTCCTCCCATTCCTCATTCAGGTTCCAGGGGATCCACTTGTCTACATGGCGGTGTGGAGTCTTCTTTAGATAAGCAGCTCTTGGGGCGCCTCGCCTGAAGAACTTGGAAGTCCTAGGCACCTGTTTCTTCCAGTTGAGAACTGGTTCCTTGGTAATCTTGTTAGTAAGCTCTATGATCTTTGCCAAGTCTTCCAATCTCTTCTTCTCTCTCAGGGCCGCAGCTCTAGTATCTCCTCTTCGGAGATTCAGCCTTTGCTGCGTAGCCTCCCAGGTGGCTCTATCCTCTGCCTCCTGCTCAGGAGTAAGTGTTGGGAGATTTTTCATCCTCTGAGCGAGGGGCAGATTGTCAGTATCAGAGCCAACTTGCTCTTCCTGAGCCTTCTTCTTCTGCTGCTCTTCCAGGAGCTTCTTAGCTTGGCTCCTGGCCATCTTGGCCACATGCTTTCTCTTCTTCTTAGCCTTTTGAGCCTCTTCCTCCAACTGTCTTTCATAATCAAGCTCATCTTGGAGCTTCTGAGCAACCCTTTTGTCAAACTCGTCCTGCTTCGCTTTAGATTTGAACTTAGGCGTTGGGGAAGGCGGTGGAGTAGATTCAGTCGCTTTCTCCTTCCCAGGCCTTTGTGGTGGTAGAGGCTCATCGTCCTGGTCCACATACTGTGTGACCTCTTCGATGTCTTGGCCGAGGATCCTTTAGGCGATCCATGAGCCGGCTCAAACACCTGTGTTGTTTGGACAGTTGGGATTTGGATTATGGGAGGGGGTACTGAGCTGGTTCCAGCTTGAGCAGCTGAACCTTCCCCCTTGGCAATATCTCTTGCCTCTGCCTCTACACCCACCTGAGCTGTCTCCGTCCTCTCTTCCCTATCTTCCCCCTTTTTGGCATCATCTGGAGTTAGAAGTGTACGGATAGCGACCACTTCCTTTTCTAATTTGAAAAGGACGTTCTTGATGGAAGTGGTGGTGGTGTCGAAGTCTCTGACCGCATCGCAGTAGTGCTCCCAGTTAGCCTCTTGATCCTTGCAGATCTGTTTGATGCGGGGCTGCTTGCATTTCTTGTCATTTGCCGGGAGCGTGCGTTGAAGAGCGCGTCGTCTGCTGGATGAGCTTGAGGGCCGCCGCCTGATTTTCAATAGCTTTCTGAATGCTGGAGGTGGCCATCTTGTTTCGCTCATCCATTGTCTTCTGGACAGTGGCTAGGCTCTTACTCAGTTGCTCAGAAAATATTTTCTGCCGAGCTTCTAGGAGCTGCTGACTTTGAGCAGCCAGGTCCGCCTTCTATGCAGCGAGCGCGGTCTGGACAATCTCCTGAATGTTAGGAGTTGGAGTTTCCGAGACCTTTTTCACTTCGCTGTCCAGTCTGTCAACTGTCTCCGTCTGAGACTTTGTATATTACGCCCACTTCAGGTGGACGTCCTTAGCTAGGTGATGATTTTTGTCTCCTTTCTTCTTTATTGCCCTGTTGACAGACTTCGAGGACACTGAACCTATGGGTTTTATCGGATATGAGCTGGTTCCGAGCCTCTGCTCAGATGCTCCGAGTTGTTGCTCTCGGCTGGGCTTCGAGGCAACGGGGGCGTCACCTGATGTAGATGGTTCTTGCTGGGAGTTTTACCCTCAGCAGATTCTCCCTGGTCTGCGTCCTTGGGGGGTGCCTGATCCTCATCATTATTGTCGTCATCATCGTTGTTGTCATCATGTTGGGAAGGCTGCGATGGGTTGGTGGCGTTCTGCTCGGAGGACCTCAGGCTCAGAAGATAGAGCATAGTTGATCTTAGGTCCTCGAATGATGCTAAGTTAGCGGGTTCCCCAAACCCAATGGCTGACTGCAGACTCTGTTCTTCTACCAGTAAGGACAATGCTGACTACTGCTTAATCAGCTCTTCGAGGATGTCCCAATTTAGGAACCTCAGCAGCATCTGAGTCCTTGCCCGGATCGCTATGTCGACCAGATCCTGATGAGCTGATATTTCAGGGATCTGTGCAGAGACTTCTCCTGTGGCTCGGAGACGAGTCTTCAACAACGTCGACCACTCGGTGGAGACTTCATCAGCCGGTTCCTCAACCTCCTCCGGCTGAGTCTCCTCCGAACTGATACGCTGTACCTTATCCTTGAGGGTCACACCCTCGATCCCGGTATCAGCGTCCACAAAATCTTCCTCCTAAGGAGGTGGGGGTGAAGCAGGCTTCGCAGGAACCTCAGAAGTTCCAGTCTTTGCAAGCCTCTTTCGCTTCGGCGGGTCGGCCCGTAGAGGCAAATCAGTAGAAGCCCTCTTAAGCTCAGCGGGTCTACGGTCGACTAACTTCTCAGTAGCGGCTCTTATTTTGAACTTAATGAGCTTGCTGTCGAAGTATCTGAAATCAGCAAACGTTGCATGATTTGATACTGAGTCCTCTATCAGTATGGACATCTTCATCCCATACATGAGTTTGCCCACACTAATTAGTCTCCTCTCTCCGGACTGTGTGGCTACAAACTTTTGTGCCTGAGCCTTCAGCTCAGTCACAAGGAACTCCATCCAGTTCACCTGGACTCCATCAATTATGGCCATCATCAGCTGGAGCCTGGGCTTGGATAGCTGATCGAATGAACCAACAACACTCGTCAGGATATGGATGATGATGTAAGTGAGGCCACGGTACTCCGACAGGAGTTGGTTCTTTGGCAATGCGGACTTGAAGGAGATGTCATCTCTGCCACAGAAACGATGAACATATGCATTCAACTCCTTCTCCTTGTAGCCGACTGGAGAGATCCCATAGGCAGGAAGATCGAATGATGACTTCAGCGCTGCCCTGATGTTGATATCGGCGTGGGTGGATTCCCACTTCTGAGGGGCCACTTCCCTCATGTAGGCAATCTGGGACATCTCTCCATCTGTATCTTCCACCGAACGCCAGTTATAGTATACTTCTGCCACCTGGCGGGGAAGATATGATCGCAGATGCTTCGTGACAAGAAGCGCGAGGCCAGACTCTTCAAGAGCTGAGAAAACGGGCTCTAAGTATGGAAGGTCTGCCTGATGGAGCACCATCGTCGGTTCGAATTGAACCCTGGACTTGATGATCTCCTCGATGTGGGGTGGGGTCAAAACAATTGCCATTGATATTTGCAAAAAGCTCGTTAGCACTTGAAAATAGAGTAAGTTAGATTCAAGTTTAAGTAGAAGATTAAGAAATTACCGTAGATAAAGAGCAAGAGTGAAACCCAGAGACAGTTTGAAGGGAGACGAAAACTGAATGCTTGAAATTGCTCCAAAGTACGATAATGGCGAAAAGATAGATTAGAGGAGAAGGCGAGAGTTTTTATAAGATATGAAGATCAACTGGTTTTAATCGGACGGTTGGGATAAAAGCTCGCTTTTTAATGACGGCTGTGATCTGATGTTTAAACGGAATGATTATATTAGCCGCCTCTAACCTAGACCCACGTAAGATATACACAGATAAAGTAAGGTGAGAAGACATGCGTTGCAGGAAGCATTAAAGGCTAAGCTTTTTAAATGAAAACGGTTTCATACTTACTTAAACCTTAAAAATTAATGGCGGGAAATAAATGCTTATTAAACTACGAGTGCAAACAACTGATATAATAAATGCGAGCATGCTTCTGAGAATAGTAAGTATTTAATCTACGTAAACCTTGTTGGTCCCGTGAGTGAGTTCAGGTGTAGAAGGGGGGGGGGTGAATACACCTGAATCCAAATTTCTCAACTTTCGAACACGAACAGTCCTATTCAGGAAGGTGCCGTCTTGAAATAGTTCGGCGGACCGGACAAGCGTTACCGAATCGTGTTAAAGGCTAAAAGAGTCTTGGCTCGACTGAGATGCGCTAGCGACTAGGTCGGAGTCGGTATCGATCGGTGAGAGTTCGGTGTGCGGAATTGTGTAGGCCCAAATCGGTTTTAATGAGGAAAACATTTTTATGCAAGTCTCGGTTCGGTAGATAAGAAGTTCGAGAATCTTGAGACGGTTAAATCGATTTTAAGTATGATGTTCGGTATGCACGGTAAAACCAGTGAAACGGTAAGTAAACGACACGAGATATTTTTAAAGTGGTTCGGATATCAACAATCCTACGTCCATTTGTCCCGATAGATCGAGGAGGCTATTTATTATAGTGAGTGTTAGTCTCGGTCGGCTTGTACCTTTGGACAAAGCCGTGGCTTAGGGATTATCTTGAGCAAGTCCCGGTTTACAATTCTATCAAACTTTAAGTGTTTGACAAACTTCTCCAACAATGAAGGAGTCCTTATACAATAAGGATTGGGTTCAAATGTGAACTCCTTCGTCTAAGCTATGGATATAACAAGTGAGCTTAGGGTTAGAGGGATAAGGAACGAGAATGTAGCTATCTAGAGCGACGAGCAGTGAGGGTTTAGCTATAGGTTCGTGTCGGTCGCTTGGATACTAGAAGCTTATGTCGGTTCGGCTTGGTTCCTTTTTGATTTGGATGTAGTCTTTCGCCGGAGATAACTCGGTTGATTCTTGTGGAAGACTTAGTCGTTAATTTCGCTCGTTTGAATGCTCTGTGCGTTTCTTGCTTCTATTGCACTGGGTTCTAGGGTGTTGGTGCTAGTGTGCTTCAAATCTTGAATGATCCCTCTATTTATAGAGTGGAGAGAAGAATAGATCCGTTGGAGACGATCTTCTTCTTTTTCCCACTTTTGTGGTAGCAAACGGCTCTTTTGTGTAGTAGGTACGGTGTCCTTTCCCTCCTTTTACGAAATATGTTGTTTGTAGCTTTAGTAGGTGAGACGACACGTGTATGCTTGTCATTTGTCGAGGTGGATGTGGTGGTTGAGACGGAACAAACTTCGAGGCAGCTGAGAGTTGACTTCTCTCTTCCTCGTACTTGACAACAACGATAGCTTATCAAAAGATTGAGAGCAGTCCGAGAAGGCTGTCGGCCCGATCTTGAGTCGATTTTGTATTCGGTAGATAGACAGTGAGAAGGGTCTGCGAAAATCAGCTACGAGTCCAGTGAACTACTCCTGCGAGTTCGGTTCAATTGACTCTCTCGGTATCTTTGCTCTGCTGAGTCCGGTATTCATTGAGTCTTCTGCCACGGTGCTGAGGGCGATGAGCTGCGGCGCCTTGACCGGAGCAGAGTGTCTGCGAGTGCGAAACCTCGGGAGACAAATACGAATACAAAGGAATGGTTCACCAATCGGATAGGGTTTTGGGATCTTCAAATCTTCTCATCGGTCGAGCACGAGGCTGCGGCGTGATTCGGTATAGAAGATAGAATCATTTCCCACAAGTATGATCATGCTTGAGGATTGAATCATCACCCAACAATTTCCCCCTATTTGATGATGCCAAAACCTATCATCTATGCTAACACTAAACGAGATAGAAACAAAAACTCCTTACAAATATTACAAGTAGGATCAGTGGAGATGTTCCATCGGTTCTAGACTATAAAGCAAACAGGGTAAAGGAATAATTTCCCCCATTGCAAACAAAACCAGGCTAGCGAGAATCTATCAAAGCAATCGGTGACATGTAATAAAGAGAGTGTGAGCCGGGGAATCACTTCGGTGATTACGAGTGTTAAAGCATAAAACAAACACGTTTGTATAGACAACAAGTAGTTGTCGAGCCAAAAAGCGGTGTATAAATATAAGAGAAATTCGATGCGGATACAATCTTGCTATGCTAAGAGAATGAGCTAAAGATCTAAGGAGGAGGGCCACTGAACTTCTTGATTACGTCCATGAACTCTTGAGTCGATCTTCGGGGAGCGGCACTCCATACATCACGTATGTGATCTTCCTTAGCCCGAAATTCGCAAAATCGGCGGGCTCATCTTCGACAAGTTCTTTCTTGATTGCGGTATGCTTCACTTCGGCTTCAATCGTACCAAAGTGTGCTTGAGTCATCCCTGTCTTCTCGGTGGAGGTATGATTCGGGTCCGGAACACCGACTTCTATACCTTCAAATATGGCTTTGTCGAGGTATGGGTAAAGTTCAGGTTCAATAGCGAACATCCATTCCATGTAAGCTTCAATCCTTGTCTGTTGGACGGGAACCTCCAGAAATAGTTCCTCTTGATGAATTCAATTTTTACATTTTCCCATCTTTGATTGAGGTGCTGGTATCCATTCATCTGTTTTTGGCCATCTTTGAAATTTCGAGTCGTTGGCTTCCACGAATTTCCCGTATCTGTATGGATTATCGGCTTTAGAAGGCACTCTCGGCTGGCCTCCTCTTCGGTCCTTTTCATCGAGCTTCAAGTGTCGCCTTCCAAATTCTGTCTCGCGGC
This sequence comes from Lavandula angustifolia, assembly GCA_028984105.1. Classification (NCBI taxonomy): domain Eukaryota; kingdom Viridiplantae; phylum Streptophyta; class Magnoliopsida; order Lamiales; family Lamiaceae; genus Lavandula; species Lavandula angustifolia. The sequence continues at coordinate 10,475,171 of CM054809.1, read as the reverse complement.
TGAATACTGTCTTGCCTCCTCGCCTGCGTATAGATATATCGTTCATCGGATCAAATATGGCTTCGATTTCATCTCCTTGTGTATCGGTGGCTGCTTGAGGGGCTTCTTCGATACGGCGGGGTACTAGATCTAGATTTGGACGTACCACGCCTTTCGGTACTCTTCTGCTGCTTTGCTCCTTTTCCTTTTCTCTGTCTTCTTCATCCGTTATGATGAGCTTTCTCGGAAGCGATCTAGCGTTTTCTTTCCTCCTCTGGATGGGGCTTTAGTCTTTCCTTTAGCGAGGCTTAGACTTTGGCTTGTTAGGCGCTTCGGCCTCTGCAATTTCTACGGCCGGCCTCTCATCCGCAGCTATTTGGGCTTCCTCCTCGCGAGATATGTACCTTAATCGCTTTCTTTGGAGGGGTTGGAATTTTAAGCTTTTGTTTGCCCATGCCTTCTTGAGCTGTTGGTGGAAGAGGAGCCTCTTCTTCTTACGAGTCCTCCACCGCTTGTTCGGCGTACTCGGCAACCTCCTTAATAATGTCTTTGGGAGTGCGGGTTGCACGAGTAGTCTCTAGGGTCTGAGCCACTTGGGCCGGTTTCGGTGTGCTCGCAGCCGAAACACCACGGGCCTTACCGAGTCCAGTGCGAGTTTTACGAGGCGAGTTTTGCTAATGTCGGCAATAGATTTCTTCTTCTCGGTCCCCTTCTTTCCTTACGTAGTTGTCCCCTTCGGTAGTCCAGAAGGTTTAGTGGGAGTCGGCTTCTCGGTACTCTTTTTCTTTCCTTCACTTCCTTCACTTTCTTTCTCGGTACCCTTCTTCTTTCCTTCCCCCTTTTTGGCATCATCAAGTGCAGTAGGGGTTGGGATGAGTACCTTCTTCTCTAGCTTCTGATAAACAGTGGACAAGACGTCTAGTCTGTTATGCACTTTCTCCAATGCTAGATGCAGCTCGTTCCTCTCAAATATGAGTTCGTCCTTGAATGTTGTATGAGAGAGAACGGCTTCTGGCTTCAGTTCAGCTAGTTTCTCACCGATCTTATCCTCCACGACCAGTTGAATGAGGTCTAGTCTGTTCTCCGTGGCACGGGCTTGCTCGGTGAATGACTCGGTATGAGCGGACAAGGCGTTACGAAATTGTTCAAGGAGCTTGGCTTTGTCCCTCCTGAATTGTCCTTAGGCGAGTCCAAAGCTGGCATTCTTCTTGGGCCAATGCTTCGAATATGAGAGCGGAGACATCGGGGGCGACGATGTAGAGATCTTTGGATTTCAGCCCCTGAAGCTCAGAGTTGGTGGCCAATGTAGACTTCTTCCACACCTTGTGGACTGCCTTCGCCAATTCCCGATTTTTAACTCCTTGTGCAGTTAGAGCTTTGGCAACCGAACGGGATCTCTTGGCGAGATGGGGCGGGCGGCCGCCTCGTATGTCGACTTGAGCGGGGAGGCGAGCGAGGCTCTGGCGAGGACGAGACACCGGCAGAAGGCTTCTCGGGCCCAAGGATGCGAGTGGTGCTGCTTCTTCGGTATGGGTATCCTTGTCCTCCGGATGTCCCTCATCAAGCTTTCCGGGGGCACGAATCCTTGGGTGGGTCCTGGACCGTCGTGGTCGAGACCCATCGAGGCGGCGAGCCACGCCGCTTGGCGTCGATCGGCAATGATTGCAAGCATGGGCGCCCTTAGATTCTCCATCGTATTGAGGTTCTCGGGCTCACGAATAGCCTATCTCCTCACGCAATCTCGGTTCTTCCAAGTGTAGGCTGGCGACGGGAGTAGTGTAGAACAAGGCGTTGAAGGCGAGGCCACTCCCGAAAGGGTAGGATCATATGGAGCCTTGCCGACTTGGCTAGGACGAGCAAATCCGAATGGTCGGCAAGATCCGGAATGAGGCTTGGATGATCTCTCGGGGAAGCTCCAGAGACTATAAGCTGCTTGCTTCCATCCCGAGAGTCTCTTTGCACAGACACGGAATCGACTCGATATCAACGAAGTCGGTCTCGGGAGTCGGCGGGTGGTAGGACTGCGAGCGGAGGCACGAGAGAGAGGGCTATCCGGACGTTGGACTTCTTCGCTTTGGGCTTGGTAGCCTCTCCTGTTCCTCTTGAACTTGTTCCTCGGTGGAGACGGCTTTCTCCCCCGACTTGGTCTTCTCGAGATGAGGAAGACTCATCTACCAAGCTGTGGTGGCTGAATAGGAGTTGGTTCGGTAGCCACTTCAGTAGTAGTCTACGGTTCGGCGAGGTGTATCCGGTATGGCCTTCCTCGGCCTCTTGGCTGGTGCCTTTGGTGATTTTCTTTGGAGGTGTCCTTTTCTTAGGAGTCGCCTGCTGAGGCTTAGATAGGTGAGCTTCGCGGCCGGTCTTGAACCAATCATTTGCGGGGCCGCGGACTTGTTGTGAAAGCGGATTTTCTTCACATTAAAATATTCCTTGCCGTCATATGTGATCTGCTCAGCCTCGCAGAAATCCTCGATCATGACTGACAATTTAAGTCCGTAGAGAAGCTTTCCTTTTACGGTCAGTGTTCGCGTAGCTTTGTCAAACTTGGCTGCCTGAGCCATATATTCGCGAACAAAGAAGTCGGTCCAATTGACTTTCACGCAGTCATAAATCGCCATCATCATATGGATCTTGGGTCGAGAGACCTGATCGAAAGAGCCAGCCTGGCTCGTCAACAGCTGAGTGACGATGTACGCCAGTGCTCTGAACTGCGGTAGCATGGCATTCTTCGGAAATGCTGCTCTGAAGGTTGTGGGCTTGCCACAGAAAACGGAGAGGTATGTGTCGACAGCGTCGTCATTATACCCCAAGGTGGTGACACCTTCAGACGGGAGGTTGAAGCTCTTCTTCAGCGCTTGTTTAATAGACATACGCCCGGTATCCTCGATGCGTCGTCAATGGTGTTAACAGCGAACCTCGCCAGAATGTCTCCTCCAATTGAGTCGGAGTTCAGATATAGTTCCGCCACTTGTCGAGGAAGGAAGAAGGTCGGCTTCCTCGTTAGAAACTCCTCAAGTCCGGATTTCCTCATATATGTGAAGATATCGTCCATGTACTCGAGCTCGCACGCGTCGAACTCCATGACTGGTTCGCACCAGATATGGCCCTCGCTGAGGATTTCCTCTATCTTGTCGGGAGAACTGACAGATAGACCAGCCATAGTACCTGTTACAAGAAATAAATCAGTACCGTTTCTTGGATAGATCAGTGCTTTACAATGCGATACTGAAAAATATAATAAATACATTAACAGATATAAGCATACCAATAGATAAAATTCGAGATAAGATTGAGAATGAAGTTGCAAGTAAGAATTGCGTATGCAAATCTTGGATTTTTTGGAATTTGAAAGTTATGAAGTATGCTAATGGCGGTTTCAAAGATATGATCGAATATATATATCAAATATGAAGATGAACGGTTTTCGATCGAAGGCTGAATTTAAACTTGCTTTATGATATGGACGGTTAAGATTAGAAGTTATAAAATAGGCAATGATCACAAAAGTCGCCTAAGTCAAAGCCAGTTGTAAAATAGCCTAAGTAGTAACTGTGAAAAGACATGCATTAAATGCGTGCAGAGTTCAGCAAACTTATGTATGGAATGTCGTGCATTAAATGTGAGCCGTTAATAATAAAGACAAACCAAAAGATATTAATGTCATGCTGAATCTTTGTCATAAATGCAAAGTACTGTTGTATTAAATTACTACTGAGTAGAGATACGCAAACCTGTCGCTGAACATAGTAGTCAGCTGATACCTCGTGTAGATGGTTTTACGTCTCTACGTACTGGATGTATCAGTACTGAGAGTGAACATTCCCCCTTACTGAAATGTCTCTCTCCTGAAACCTCTTCTTGGCCCGGGGTTAGTAGGGTCCAACAGAGACCTAGCTCTGCGAAAGTTCTCGCGAATGCGGATTCAGCTAGAGGCTTGGTCAGTATATCGGCCCGTTGCTTGTCAGTATGGATCTTCTCCATCCTGATATCCTTTTTCTCGACATGGTCACGAATGAAGTGATGTCTGATGTCCACGTGCTTGCATCTCGTGTGAAGTACGGGGTTACGAGTGATTGCAATAGCGCAAATGCTTGTCGCGAGAAAATCGGCACTTCATTACGAATGACGTCATAGTCTCTCATTCTTGTCTCGGCAGAAGGATGCAGGCGCAACAACTTCCAGCGGCCATGTATTCGGCTTCCGTAGTCGACGTGGCCTTGAGTGTTGTTTCTTTGAAAACCATGAGATCAACTTGCGCCAAGGAACCGACAAGTTCACGAAGTTGATTTTCGGTCTATTCTACATCCTGCATAGTCGGCATCGAGAATAACCGAGTTAGTTCAATATTATCATCAGTTGGATACCACAAACCCGTGTCGGGTGTTCCTCGTAGATAGCGGAGAATCTTCTTTGCTTGAGTCCATATGACTACGCTTAGGATTCGCCCGAAATCGAGCACGGAACACCTACGGCATAAGTTATGTCGGGACGAGTAGGCGTTAGTTATAATAAAGAACCAATTATAGCACGGTATTCGGTTTGGTCTACTTGATACTCCCTCTTTATCAAGATCTATCTTCATATTCGTGTTCATCGGAATCTTGATTGATTTGCGGATGTGCGGCCGAATCTTTTGATGAGGTCTCGAGTGTATTTGCCTTGGTTGATGAACGTTCCCTTTTGGATTGCTTGACTTGAAAACCAAGGAAGTAGTTCATTTCACCCATCATCGACATCTCAAACTTATCCTTCATCATCTTTTCAAATTGTTGACACATGATGATATTCTTGATCCGAATATAATGTCATCCACGTAGATCCGCACAAGTAATAAGTCTTCTTCCGGTCGAATCTTTGGAACGAGTGCGATCTCGTGCCTTTCGAAAACCTTTCGAAGAAGAAACTTCGGACGGGGTATCGTACCAAGCCACGGGTGCTTGTTTTAACTCGTATAGAGCCTTTACGAGTCCATATACTTGATGTCCCCTTTGAAAGCCGGGCGGTTGTTCCACATAGACTTCTTCTTTCAGCACGCCATTCGAGAACGCAGACTTCACATCCATTTGATAAACTACGAATCGTTGATGTGTTGCGTAGGCCGGGAATAGTCTAATTGCCTCCAATCTTGCAGCTGGAGCGAACGTCTCATCGAAATCTATCCCTTCGGCTGACAGTAGCCTTTAGCCACGAGTCTTGCTTTGTTCCTTACTATAACGTTGTTTTCATCTCGCTTGTTTTTGAAGACCCATTTAGTTCCAATAACATGTTGATGCGGGGTGCGTCTACAAGCTCCCATACTTCGTTTCTCGTGGAGCGATTCGGCTCCTCCTGCAAAGCAATGATCCGGTCGGCATCTTTCGGTGCATCCTCAATGGTCCGAGGTTCTTGGGTAGATAAGAAGCGGGGAAAATAATGCGCTTTCTCCTTGTGAGAATGCGGATCTTGTCTTGACATTTCTTGAAGGATCTCCATATAATTAAATCGGCGGTGTGAGCATCGAGCCACGATCTACGATGTTTCAACTCTTCATCCGAAACTTGTTCAACACGAGATAGTAGGTGAGTTAGGCATTTCGGTTGTACTATTACGAGATTGAAGTAATTCAAGTAACAAGAGTATGGTCTCTTGAGTCACCGGGTTCGGGGGCATTCGGCTCGGGAACATTACTAGACGTTCCCCACGAGGTGTTGCTCTCGGTAGTGTTGGTCTCGGTTACCTCAACGGTTTCTTCATCGACCTGAGTTACACGGGATTGATTACGTTCGGGAGAATCAATGCGTTCGGCTACTTGCTCGGCGGGTTGAGATTCGATAGATTTGTCTTCGGTTTCTTCGTCGAATCATCATCCCAACATAGCTGGATCTTTTCAGATTTGTCTTTTAAGCTTAGATCCTGCCCTTGCTCTCGATGTCCTCGGATTCGGAATTTGAGTTATTGCTCCTGTCTTGGTAGCAAACTCGTTAAAAACAACATGAGGGCTTTCCTCCACGCAAAGAGTCCGATAGTTGAATACTACGAAAGCTTTGCTTGACGAGAGTATCCTAAGAATACTCCACGATCGACTTGCTATCAAAAGTCTTGCTGATCTTTCCCATTATTGTGAATAGAGCATGAACAACCAAAAATATGGAAATAAGATAGAGAAGGCTTCCTGCCGTTCCATAGTTCATATGGTGTTCTCTTATCTTTGCTTTGTCGGTAAAGATCGGTTACGAGTGTAACATGCGGTATTAGTAGCTTACGCCGGGAATTTGGTTGGGAGTCCTGAGTCTGCGAGTAGAGTCCTAGTTGCCTCTTTTAGAGTTACGTTCTTTCGTTCGGCAACTCCATTCTGCCGAGGTGTGCGTGCAGCTGAAGTCTCATGCTCTATTCCTTACGCTTGCGAGAACTCCTCTGCCATGGAATTAAGGAACTCGGTTCCTGCATGCGAACGTATTTTTCGATCTTGGTGTTCTTCTCGACACCGAGCTTTTTCGAAGCGTTGGTAACTCTGTTTGACGTCGGACTTGTTGGCAATGAATATGACCCATGTGTAGCGCGAGTAGTCATCTATGACCACTAATGCATATTTTACGCCTCGATCGTCACTGGGGAGACTTGGACCGAACAAATCCATATGTAGCGGTGAAGGATTCCATCGGTGGAAGGGGATGGAAGCTGTTGGATTTTGATTCCTTGTTTGCTTTCCCTTCGGACATGCTTCACCTCGAGTGTCTTTCTTTGAATACTTCATTCGGCGGTCCCCTTGCTAGAGTGTCTCTTGCAAGCTTGTTGAGCGTCTTAAAGTTGAGATGGCTGAGTCTTACGTGCCATAGCCACCCCGTGCGGTTGTCATTCTTCGCCCAATAAGCAAGCTTCGAGGTTCGGTGAGTTCCGATCGGCCACATATATGTTCTTTCTGCGCGAACACGATAACACTATTTTCCATGTGGATTTATCAATAACATCACGAAACCGGCGTCAAATATCACTCTATTTGAGTTATCACAAAATTGACTAACGAGAGAGAAGATTATCTTTGAAGTCCTTCAACATATGATACTCTTGGAACGTTGGCGGTTCAATGCTTGAGTGTTTCATATCCTCCGGTATAACCTTTTGCATTGTCTCCGAACTCAGTTACGGGTCCTTCTTCGGTGATATAATTCTTGATGAGACTCCTTTGGTATGTCATGTGTCTTGAGCATCCGCCGTCCACTTACCATGGGTCTTTACGCACTCGCAAAACGGAATTATATTCGGGTACCCTTTATTTTTGATTTTGGGTCCTTAGATGTTAGTTTTAGTAACCCAAATCGTCTAACAACCCCGGTGGTTTCGGACATTTTCTTTCCACTTGGAGTCAACATATCGACCCTTGGGATTGGTCACAGTGACTTCCGAGGCTTCTGAGATTCAGGAGTCCTGATCTTCTGAGTTGGTGGACTGTTGACCTTTGCCTTCTGTGTGACCTTTTTCTTCTTCTGACCTTTGGAGCCTCTTCGGACTATAGGTTCATAATAATATGATCCATGCGAGCGAGGATGCGTCGGCTTCGGAGGTCCATACCGATCCGCCAAGTTTGATTTCTTTGGTTCCCCCTTGACCGAACCGGGGTTTCTTGGCATTGATCTTCTTGTCGAGAATGCCGATGTGTGGGATGAGGTGCTTTCATCTTGTTTGTTCTTTGCTAGGGGGTTCGGTATATCTGCGTTGATAGTCTCCCCTCGAACAAATCTATCGACAAGCCGTACTTCGAGTGTCTTGGGGCGGATGAGGAAGCTCCTAGGCCGAATCCAAGTCCTTCCTTGCGGTGCTTTGGCTTATTGCTTGCTAGCATAGCCTCCAATTTCTTCTCTGCGCCCATATACCTCTCGGTCATCGAGGTTCCTCCGGACGTCATCACTTTTCTTCGGTGCGTCGTGCTCGGTGCGAAGTCCCGACGGTTCTTGCTTGATGAGACTCGGTTCGGTATCTTTACGAGTCAAGTCATTGGTCAAGACTAAAATCCGATCTTCTTGATGCTGAGACTTGGCCATCAGAGAGTTTATCTCCTCCCTGAGTCTCAACACAAGTCCTTCGGCCTCAGTAACAACCTGACTCTCCTGAGAAAGTCTCTGATTCTCCACTTTCAGGGTATCCAACTCCTGAAGAGTCTTACTAAGCTGCAGACTCATCTGAATTTGTTCATCTAGTAGATCTTCATATGCGGTCGAGATGTCCAAATTCTCATCTGCACCTGAAATAGTGTCGTGTGTGCAGTGTGAAGAGGAGTTAACTGGTTCATGAGAATTTACCTCATCCTCTTCGCCTGCCATCATGCACATTTCAGTTGATTCATCTGCTTCAAGCTCTAAGGCCATGAAAGCTGCTTCATCGTCAGATGAATCCATAAAGGAGTCGATCTCTTCTGAGTCGTTTGAGATTTCGCCAGCTATGTAGGATTGTCTTTTCTGGGCAAATTTCTCTCTCCTTGCCTTGCGTGCTGCGCGTTCAAGGACTACTCGAGCTCGGGACAATCATGCGATAATGTCCCGGCTTCTTGCGGTTGTAGCAAGTGATGACTTTTTCTTCTTTGGTTGCACTATCCCTTGAGGGTCTTGAGTCATCTTTCTTTTACGCATTCGGAAGATTGAGTATCGGGAGCGCGTTTAGGTGTATATTCTGACTTGCCTTTTGTATCTCGGTATGCTTTGGTCAGTTTTCTACGCCTTTCTTTCTCCTTCGATACTTCACCGCGAGCAGCGTGTACTTCGAGCTAGACTTCCTTCTTGTAGGTCAGTGAGTGAAGGCTCAGTCTTACTCGTCGTCTTGCTCGTAGCGGGAGATGCTGTGCTTACTGTAGCTTTGAAAGCATGGTCAATCTTCGTATCAGCTTCAGCTCTCAGCTTTCTTTGAGGTCTGTTGAACTCATACTCCTCTGCCTGTAATTCTGAAAAGATATGGTCAGGAGACACATCATCTAAATCAGAATGTCGCAATAAAGTGGCAAAAGGTGTCCAGTGTCCGTCCGGCAGTGCCCTCAGAATCTTTAGATTCATCTCTCGGTTGCTGAATGTCTTTCCCAGCCCATTGATAGAATTCATCAGATTGGTAAATCTGACGTTTAGATCTTCGATTTTGTCCCTGGGCATTAGAGATAAGCTTTCCAGCTTTTGGAGTTCCAGCGCTAATTTGTTGGCTTTAATCTTCTGAGTCCCTCGACTCCGTAGCGCAAGAGCATCCCAGAGTTCTTTAGCAGTCTTGCATTCCTGAACCCTGCCAAGATAAGAATCACTAAGGGTGGTTAGTATAGCTTCCTGGCGACTCGGTCGAGATTGTGAAGCTTCTTCTCTTCAGGAGTGAAGAGACTTCTGTCTTTGGGGATCTTCTTCCCAGTCACCATTCCTCCTCCTTGAGCTTGGTCCTGAGTCACGACACTATCAATCATAGGAACGATAGGTCCATCTTCAAGCACTTCAGTCATACTGTCATGGAGGGATGTCAGATGAGCTTCCATCCTGACTCGCCATACTCCGTAGTTCTCCACCGAGAACATAGGTACCATCCTTATACCTGACATATCAGCCATGAAGAATAATGATATGAATGTAGAGTGATATGCAGTGAAAACGCTTTCCCTCGGATCCGTTCGAATAGACCAGTCTCAAAGATAACAAGAGTCAAAGAACTCCTGCTCTGATACCAATTGTTGGTCCCGTGAGTGAGTTCAGGTGTAGAAGGGGGGGCGGTGAATACACCTAAATCCAAATTTCTCAACTTTCGAACACGAACAGTCCTATTCGGGGAAGGTGCCGATCGAAATAGTTCGGCAGAACTGCATACAAGCGTTCGAATCGTGTTAAAGGCTAAAAGAATGCCGGCTTCACTGAGATTCGCTAACCGACTAGGTCGAATTCGGTATCGATCAGTGAGAGTTCAGTGTGCGGAATTGTGTAGGCCCAAATCAGTTTTAATGAGGAAAACGTTTTATGCAAGTCTCAGTTCAGTAGATAAGAAATTCAGAATACTGAGACAGGTAAATCGATTTTAAATATGATGTTCAGTATGCACAGTAAAACCAATGAAACAGTAAGTAAACGACACAGATATTTTTAAAGTGGTTTGGATATCAACAATCCTACGTCCATTTGTCCCGATAGATCGGGAGGCTATTTATTATCTGAGTTAGTCTCGGTCGGCTTGTCTCTTGGACAAAGCCGTGGCTTGGGGATTATACTGAGCAAGTCCCAGTTTACAATTCTATCAAACTTTAAGTGTTTGACAAACTTCTCCAACAATGAAGGAGTCCTTATACAATAAGGATTGGGTTCAAATGTGAACTCCTTCATCTAAGCTATGGATATAACAAGTGAGCTTAGGGTTAGAGGGATAAGGAACGAGAATGTAGCTATCTAGAGCGACGAACAGCTGAGGGTTTAGCTATAGGTTCGTGTCAGTCGCTTGGATACTAGAAGCTTATGTCGGTTCAGCTTGGTTCCTTTTGAGCTGGATGTAGTCTTTCGCCGGAGATAACTCGGTTGATTCTTGCGGAAGACTTAGTCGTTAATTTCACTCGTTTGAATGCTCTGTGCATTTCTTGCATCTATTGCACTAGGTTCTTGGGTGTTGGTGCTAGTGTGCTTCAAATCTTGAATGATCCCTCTATTTATAGAGTGGAGAGAAGAATAGATCCGTTGGAGACGATCTTCTTCTTTTTCCCTCTTTTGTGGTAGCAAACGGCTCTTTTGTGTAGTAGGTACAGTGTCCTTTCCCTCCTTTTACGGAAATATGTTGACTGTAGCTTTAGTAGGTGAGACGACATGTGTATGCTTGTCATTTGTCGAGGTGGATGTGGTGGTTGAGACAGAACAAACTTCGAGGCAACTGAAGTTGACTTCTCTCTTCCTCGTAGTTGACAACACTGATAGCTTATCAAAAGATTCGGACGAGTTCGAAGAAGGCGTCGGCCGATCTTGAGTCGATTTTGTATTCGGTAGATAGACAGTGAGAAGGGTCTCCGAAAATCAGCTCACGAGTCCGGTGAACTACTCCTGGCGAGTTCGGTTCAACCGACTCTCTCACTATCTTGCTCTGCTGAGTCCAGTATTCACCGAGTCTTCTGCACCGGTGCCGAGGGCGATGAGCTGCGGCGCCTTGACCAGAGCAGAGTGTCTACTGAGTGTGAAACCTCAGAGACAAATACGAATACAAAGGAATGGTTCACCAATCAGATAGGGTTTTGGGATCTTCAAATCTTCTCATCAGTCAGAGCACGAGGCTACTGAGCGTGATTCAGTATAGAAGATAGAATCATTTCCCACAAGTATGATCATGCTGAGGATTGAATCATCACCCAACAAACCTCTTCAGCTGAACTTTTACGATCAGGTGGTTACCGTAGTGACTCAGGAGGATCATTGAAGTGCTGATGACCACGTTCCCACTCACTGTGTACTGTCTGATTCACCCGACTGAATCAAAGTACTGAGTCTTCTGACCTATCGTACTGTTTCCTCCTACTGAGAAGAGGCAGTGGGATCCAGTAGACCTAGCTCAACTGATAGTTCTCTGAATCTGATCTCACTTAGTGGTTTGGTCAGTATGTCTGCCCTTTGTTCGTCAGTATGGATCTTCTCCATTCTGATATCCTTCTTCTCGACATGGTCTCTGATGAAGTGGTGTCGAATGTCCACGTGCTGTTTCTTTGAAAACCATGAGATCAGCTTGCATCTCATATGAAGAACTGGGTTCTGAGTTATAGCAATCACACTGGTGGAGTCGCAGTAGATGGGCACTTCATCTTGAGTAATTCCATAGGCTCTCAGTTGTTGTCGAAGCCAAAGGATCTGGGCACAACAACTTCCAGCAGCCATATACTCAGCTTCAGTAATGGACGTCGCCACTGAATGCTGTTTCTTTGAAAACCATGAGATCAGCTTGCTGCCTAGGAACTGACACGTTACAGAAGTTGACTTTCGATCTATCCTGCATCCTGCATAATCAGCATCAGAATAACCTGTTAACATTAGATTGTCATCAGCAGGATACCATAACCCTGCATCAGGTGTTCCCTTTAGATATCGCAGAATCTTCTTGGCTGAGTCCAAATGACTTCGCTTGGGATTCGCCTGGAATCTAGCACATACACCTACAACATAAGTTATGTCAGGTCTGCTTGCTGTTAAATATAATAAAGAACCAATAATAGCTCTATAATCAGTAGAGTTAATAGAAGCTCCCTCTTTGTCTAGATCGATTTTAAAATTTGTGTTCATGGGGATCTTGACTGGCTTGCTTGAGTCGCAGCCGAATCTTTTCAGGAGGTCTCGAGTGTATTTGGCCTGGTTGATGAATATTCCTTCAGTTGATTGCTTCACTTGGAATCCAAGGAAATAGTTCATCTCCCCCATCATGGACATCTCGAACTTCTCCTTCATCATTTTCTCGAATTGTTGACATATAGTCACGTTCTTGCAACCAAAAATGATGTCGTCCACATAGATTTGCACCAGTAGGATGTCATCTCCTGACTTGATGTTGAATAGAGTGCAATCTACTATCCCCTTCTGAAAACCTTTCTGAAGCAGAAAGTCTGATAGGGTATCGTACCAAGCCCTGGGTCCTATTTTTAACCCATACAGAGCTTTCCGAAGTCTGTACACCTGATGTCCCTGCTGAAAGCTGGGCGGTTGTTCCACATAGACTTCTTCCTTCAGTACGCCGTTCAGAAATGCTGACTTTACATCCATTAGATATACTTTAAATCTTTGATGCGTTGCATAGGCTAGGAACAGACGAATAGCTTCCAATCTGGCGACTGGGGCGAAAGTTTCATCAAAGTCTATTCCTTCTGCTTGACAGTATCCCTTGGCAACAAGTCGAGCTTTACTTCTGACAATGACGTTGTTTTCATCTCGCTTGTTTTTGAAGACCCACTTAGTGCCGATCACGTGCTGATGTCTAGGTCTGTAAACAAGCTCCCAAACTTAGTTTCGAACGAACTGGTTCAGCTCTTCTTGCATGACAATGATCCAGTCAGCATCGTTAAGAGCATCCTCTATCGTGTGAGGTTCTTTAGTGGACAAGAAACAGGAGTAGAGTGAACTTTCTCCTTGGCTTAATCTTGATCTCGTCCTTATTTTAGCTTATGGATCTTCTATGATAAGATCAGAAGAGTGAGCGTTAAGCCATGAACGTCTAAGTTTGGCTTCTTCTTCTGAAATTACTTCTGCACAATCAACAAGAGTGTTAGGCATTTCAGTAGTGCTATTCTGTGACTGAAACAATTCAGTAAGAAGGTTACGATCTACTGAGTTTCCAGGTTCAGGGGCATTTAGCTCAGGAATATTTGTTGTTCCCCCTGAGTTTATATTCTCAATAGAGGTCTCAGTAACCACTGGGGCTTCCTCATCAACCGTTGTTACCTGATGTTGATTCTGTTCAGTAGAATCAACCAGGTCAGCTACAGTGCTTGCGGGATGGGTCTGGATTTCCTCATCGTCAGACTCATCATCCCAATAATGCTGGATATTTTCTGCTTTGTCGTTCAGTGCGAGATCCTGTAGCTTGCTGCTGACATCTTCAGCATTTGACTTCTTCGATTTCCTGTCCTCAGCAACAAACTGATCAAAAACAACATGAGGGCTTTCCTCCACGCAAAGAGTCTGATAGTTAAAGACTCTGAAGGCTTTACTGACTCGAGATTATCCTAAGAATACTCCTTGATCAGATTTGCTATCAAAGACCTTCAACTGATCTTTCCCATTATTGTGAATAAAGCAAGGACAACCAAAAATATGGAAATGAGAAATTGAAGGAATTCTCCCTTTCTGCAGTTCGTAAGGTGTCTTCATGTGTTGCTATGTAAGCAGTGAGCGATTCTGAGTGTAACAAGCGGTGTCAGTAGCATCAGCCCAGAACTTTGAGGGTAGTCCAGAGTCTGCTAGGAGCGTTCTTGCTGCTTCTTTGTGTGTTCTGTTCTTTCGTTTAGCAAGTCCGTTCTGCTGAGGGGTGCGAGCAGCTGATGTCTCGTGCTTGATTCCCTCTTTATCGCAGTACTCTTTAACTACTGAGTTGAGAAATTCTATTCCTCGGCCTGAGCGAATTCTCTGTATCTTGATGTCTTTTTCCATACGGAGTTTCTTCAGCAGCTTTGGTAACTCAGTCTTGACATCAGATTTGTTGGCTATGAATATGACCCACGTATATCGAGAATAATCATCAACAACGACGAGGGCATACTTCTTGCCTCTTATAGTCACTGGAGAAACTGGCCCAAACAAGTCCATGTGTAGTAGTTGAAGGATTCCATCAGTGGAAGGTGACGGAATAGGTGGATTGCCTTTCTTTGTCTGCTTTCCCTTCAAGCATGCTTCACAATTTCTATTTTGACAAACGCTTCATTGGGCAGTCCTCTGACTTTAGAGTTCTTGGCTAGCTTGTTCATAGTCTTGAAATTCAGGTGACTGAGTCTCTTGTGCCACAACCATCCTATTTTATTACTTGATTTCGTCTGAGCAAGTAAGCCAGCCTCAGGTTCTGTGGTTTTCCAATTTGCAACATAGATATTCTTCTTCCGTGAACCTGATAACACTGTTTTCCCTGTAGATTTGTCAACAACATCACAGAAACCAACGTCAAAGATAACTCTATTCAGATTATCACAGAATTGACTGACAGAAAGGAGATTATGTTGAAGTCCTTCAACAAATGTTACTCTTAGAACTGAAGCAGTCCCAATGTTCAGTGTTCCGTATCCCCTTGTATAGCCTTTAGAGTTGTCACCAAACTCAATTTTGGGACCATCTTCTTGTATGTAATTGGTCAACAGGCTCTTTTGATATGTCATGTGTCTCGAGCAGCTGCTGTCCACAATCCTAGGGTCCTTATGCACCTGCAAAACAAAAATAGTTTTAGGTACCCTTTGGTTCAGTTTGGGTCCTTAAGTGTTAGTGGGTGATTTCGGGACCCAGATCTATCTTGGGACCTTAGAAGTCTGAGACTTCTTTTTCAGAACCTTATCAGCCTTCTTCTCCACAAGACTTGGAGATACTGACTTTCTGGCAGTTTTGGGTTCAAGAGCTTTCTTCTTCTGAGTCTTTGTGCTCCTCCTGACCCTAGGCTCATAATAGTACGAACCATATTGTGCTGGATGCTCATACAGTGGTTCGATGTACTGGTCTGCCCATCTGACCTTCTTGGTTCCCCCTGAATTCGATCGTGGTATCCTGGGGCTAGAACCTTTGATCAGTTGTTTCTTGTTGCTCGGCTGAGGTGCAATCATCTTTCGTTTGTTCTTCGCCTGAGGTGTTGATTCAGCAACTTGAACTTTTCCTCTGACGAACCTATCGGCCAGCATTTCTGAGCTTTTCGATGTTGAAGTGGAAGCTTCATGAGTATAGCCAAGTCCTTCTTTCAGGGTTGGTGGTCTTTGAGCTCTGAGCATGCTTTCCAACTTCTCTTTTGCTCCTAGGTACTGTTCAGTCATCAGTCCTCGCCAGACCTCATCACTTTTCCGAAGTGATTCATAATCCTTTTCGACTTCTGCGAGTTTCTTACTGAGTCGGGCTATTTCAGTATCTTTCTCAGAATTGTCCTTGTTCTGAACTGATAGCTGAGTTTCTTGAAGCTGGGACTTAGTCATAAGAGATTTAATCTCTTCCTTGAGTCTCACAACTAGATTCTCTGAATCAGTAGAGACCTGGCAATCAGAAGAAAGTCTTTGATTCTCACCCTTTACCTGTTCCAATTCCTGAATAGTTCTGCTGAACTCTCTACTCAGCTGAATCTGCTCCTCTAGTAGATCATCATATGCTTGTACCACGTCTAGAGGTTCATCTGTGACCGAGCATGTGTCGTATGTGCTATGTGAAGAGGATGCTATATTAAATTTCAAGTTTACCTTAGCCTCTTCTCCGGCTATCAGACAATATTCAGCTATTGATTCAGGATCTGTTTCTCCGACCTCAACGGCGACAAATGCAGCTTCCTCTTTAGAAGAGTACATAAATGTATCTTCCTCAATTGAGTCATCGGATATCTCTCCGACGATATAGGCCTGCCTTCTTCAGGAAAATTTCTCGCGTCTGGCCTGTCGTTCTGCTCGTTGAGCAGCTGAGAGTTCGGGACAGTCGTACTGATAGTGTCCCTCCTTCTTGCAGTTGTAGCATACAGAGGTTCTGCCGCTTTTTCCAGCTGAGTCGTTGGATGGACTAGCAGCAGGTTCTGCGTTCCTGGAATCAGTAGATGATTTAGATTCTTCCCTTTTTCGATAATCCTTTTCACCTGAGGGAGAATCTCTGTGATATTTCTTTACCTTCCTCACTCTTTACTTTTCTCTTTGATATTTGAGAGCCATGAGTGCAAGCTGATCAGTAGCAGGAGTCTCTGAAGACTTAGCATCTGACGCAGCTGCTGTCTTGCTGGAAGAAATAGGGTTGGCTCCAGTTTTGCTGACTGTTGCTTTGTAGGCATGATCTATTTGTGTGTCAGCTGGAGCACTAGAACATCATTGGGGTAGGCTGTGCTCGAATTCCTCCGTCTTTAATTCTAAAAATATAACATCAGGAGTTAGAGCATTTATATCTGAGCGACGTAAATAAGTAGCAAAAGGAAGCTACTTCAGTCGAGGCAATGCTCTCAAGATCTTTGTGTTCATCTCTTTGTTGGTGAACGTCCTCCCCAGCCCGTTGATCACATTGATCTGGTTTGTAAATCTGACGCTAAGCTCGTCAATGGTTTCGTTGGGCTCCATGGAAAAAGTGTCAAACTTTTCTTTGATCTGCGGGGTTCCTTGGCTCAGTACAGCCAGGGCATCCCAAAGTTCTTTTGCCATTTTGCAGTCTTGCACCCTCCCGAGGTGTGAATCGCTGAGCGTAGTAAGGATTGCATTTCGCGCAACTCGGTCGAGGTTGTGTAGCTTTTTCTCTTTAGGCGTGAAGGCTGATTTGTCTTTGGCAACTTTAGGACCGGTCTGTGCTCCTACACCTTCCATAGTGGCAAACTGACACTGTCGATCATGGGAATGATAAGCCATGTTTCTAGGACGTCAGTCATGCTGTCATGCAGCGATGTAAGGTGCGCCTCCATTCTCACGCGCCATACCGTATAGTTCTCCACATAGAACATCGGCACCATCCGAATACCTGACATAACAGACATTATGGGTGAGAGTATAAGGATGTATGAAGAGATGCTTGTGCAGTGAAATATGTTTTCAGGATCTGTTCGAGAAGACCAGTAGTTTCAGAACCGATGATCAGAAGAACAACGTCGCTCTGATACCAATTGTTGGTCCGGAGACGAGAGTTAGGTGTAGAGGGGGGGGGGTGAATACACCTGAGTACTAGTTCTTTTTCTCAAACGCGAAGGACAGCTGAGCTGTAGGTTGCAACTGATGAACAGTGCCAAATAGTAACCTTCAGATCGCGGGTCAGAGTGAGTCAGCTACTGAGTCTCTCCTACTGAATTTTGTTAGTATTTGATTCTCAGTCGAAGACTTAGTGCGGATAAGTGTGTAGGGCCCGTAAGACTTTGTCTCAGTTTGAAAACGTGTTTTTCGTAAACCAAATTATTTTGGCTAGTGCACTTTTTGAATACGTTTTATGCAAAGTATGAGTTTGTAAGATGATTTGTAAGAAGTGCAATAAAATAGTAAACACCACAAGTAATTTTTAACGTGGTTTGGATACGCAAGATCCTACGTCCACGGTCCTGCTGAACAGGAGGTCTTGTTGATTTATCTGAGCAAGCCTCAGCAAGGTATCTGTGCACTGGACATACCCTTCTAAGTTATAGTCCTTAGTGACTTTACAATTCAAACCTAAGTTTGAAGGGGATGGGATTTTCTCCAACTATGAAGGAGTTCTTACAATAAGAACAGTCACGAAATGTGAACTCCTTCGAAGGTTCTAAGCTATTGATATGAATGATTGAGCTTAGATAGAGAACAGGGATCTAAAGAAAGAAACTCTAGAGAGAAGAACTAAAAATATTCTGCTAAGCAAGTTCTTCGTTGGATCTTCTTGAAAGCGCTAGAGTGTTTCGAAAGCTTGAGCGTGTAATCCCTTTGATATCCCATGCGTGGAGCTCGAAAATGCTTCTCTATTTATAGTTGTGACCCAGGCATTTGTCCGTTGGAGAGGATGATGCCACGTGTCACAAACGTCAAAGGAAAACGGCCATATGTTCGAATTGTTGCAGCAGAGTTGTTGGTTACTGTGCATGAGAGCAACTTTAGTAGGTCAGAGCAGGTAGAGTTTAGACGGCTTCTCATCGGTCGAGGTTTGTGGTAGGTGAGATCTGTCAGACATCGGTCCTCATCGGAGTTGACTCTCACTTATCCTCGTATGATCTTCTTCAGACTTTCGAATGAACTTAGACTCGGGCCGTTTCCTGTCGGGCACAGTAGACCTATTAGGATCTCTGTCTTCTTCGTCTGAGTCTGCTGATGAGATGTCTTCTACTGAGCGGAATCAGCTGATGACTCTTGAAGGTACTGAGCTCGAATATTGTGTTCTCTTACTGATGTATGTCAGCTGATGAGATGTCTTCTACTGAGCGAGGTCAGCTGATAACCAGAGAACATAAGCTCTTACACTGACGATGTGGGGTTCTGGAAAGTAACTTCCTACTAAAGATCAATCCAACATTTACCCCATACAGGACTTAGACATAAGGATAATGGAAATATAATCCGTCTAGCCTATTACGTCATCTATTCCTATCGACACTGCACAAAGGATACAAGACGATTTTGGGATCTTCAATTCCATAGTAATGAAACACTATGATTTCCCCCATTACCGATAAGCAGATAAGTCCTATAACAAGAACTACTGATAAATTAATGCTAAGTATCCTCTAAGTGGTTGTTAAGACAAACCACTGACTCATAACCTAACACAGCCTCTTTCAAGGCTTCAACAACTGCTACATATTCAGCTTCAGTTGTAGACAGAGCAACAATAGGTTGGAGTTAAGATTTCCAACTTATACATGAACCACAGAAGGTAAACACATATGAGGTAGTAGATTTTCTATTATCTCTATCATTAGCATAATTAGAATCCACGTAACCAACTAGTTTAGTACCATCAAACTGCTTAGAGAAACAGATTCCTACATGCTTGGTAGACTTTAAGTACCTAAACAACCATTTCAAAGAATTCCATTGAGCTAAACCAGGATTTGACATGTATCTGCTTAAGCAACTCACAACATGGGCTATATCAGGCCTAGTACAAACCATAAGATACATCACAGACCCAATAGCATTTTCATAAGGAACCTTTTGCATATCAGACATTTCAGAATCAGTCTTGGGAGATTGATCCTTACTTAACACAATATGAGAAGCAAGAGGTACAGTTACAGTTTTTGTAGCAGACATTGAAAATTTACTCAAAATCTTATCCACATAAGAAATGTGATTAAGAGTAAGAGTCCCAAGCTTTCTGTCTCTATGGATATGCATGCCTAAAATTCTTTTTGCATCTCCTAAATCATTCATTTCAAAATTTTCACTTAGACACTTTTGAACATGTTTAATGGATTTAATGCAAGGACTGACAATCAACATATCATCCACATAAAATGTAACATCCATTTGTTTCAATTCCTAGTTAAAATGAGCAACCAAAGCTAGCATAATGCGCACAGTAGTCAGTTTAACAACAGGAGCAAAGATTTCTGAATAATCTACCCCCTCTTTTTGAGTAAACCCCTTAGCAACTAACCTAGCCTTCTACCTCAGAGAATTAGGTTCTGATTTAATCTTAAACAACCATTTACAGTCAACAAGTGAACATGTATCAGGCTTAGGAACAAGCACCCAGGTATGATTCACATGCAAAGAGTGGATTTTAGCTTGCATAGCAGCTAACCACTGAGAAGCAGAGACAGATTTCAGAGCATCAGAGTAGCAAATCGGTTCATTATCCAAAGAATCACACACAGATAAAGCATGCATAACATAATCATCATACTTAGTATTAGCATGAAGAACTCTTCTAGCTATATCCCTTGACATCATATAATCACTTTGAACATAATCAGATAGATGATTAGGATCAGAGGCAGAAGCAGACACATCATGCAAAGAATCAGACAAAGGATAACCATTACTGGATGTAGAATTGTCAATACTAGATTCAGACTCATCATCTTCAGAAGCAGAAGAAGCACAATCATGACAAATAGGTTTAGACAGAGAGGGATTAGGCTCCACCTCAGAAGGAGCAGTATCAGAAGTAGAAGCAGGAATAGGAGCAGGTAAGCAAGGAAATTCAAACTCATTGAAAATCACATCTCTGCTAATTATTACCTTAAAACCTGGCTGTTGGTCCCGAGATAAACATTCAGATGTTGAGGGGGGGGGGTGAATACACCTAAAAACTTTTTCTCAACTTAAAACGCGAATAGTCCCTTTTCGGAAGATGTCGTACTGAACAGGTTCAGTAGACCAGATAAGCTGTTCCGAATCGCGTGGCAGAGTGACTGACTTCACTGAGGCCTACTAGCTGACTTAAGTCAGAATTCAGTACCGTTCAGGTGAAGTTCAGTAGAGTGCGGAAATGTGTAGGCCTAAATTCAGTTGAGTTAGAAAACGTTTTAAGGAAACGGTTTCAGTATATTAGTGCAATCTTTTAAGCTTTACTGAAACACAGTTGAATGATTTTGAAAGATATTTTCAGTATGAACAGTAATCAATGCAACAGTAAAAACAGAGCACACAGAACACAAGCAATTTTAAAGTGGTTCGGATCCAACAATCCTACGTCCGTTGTCCCAAAAAGATCAGAAGGTTATTTTATTATAGTGAGTTAGTCTCAGTCGGTTTGTGCACTGGACAAACACTGGTCTTGAGATTTATACTTAGCAAGTCTCAGTTTACAAGGTACCAAACTTAAGTGTTTGACAAACTCTCCAACTATGAAGGAGTCCTTTACAATAAAGAACAGTTCAAGGATGAACTCCTTCGTTCTAAGCTATAGATATGGTCTGCTGAGCTTAGGTTAGAGGGAAGGGAACGAGAAAGTGGCTTCTAGAGCGACGAACGGTTAAGTATAAACTCAGGGTTCGTATTCAGTCGCTTGGATACTAGAGGCTTATGATCTGATTCAGCTCGGTTCCCTTTGAGCAGGTATGTCGCCTTTTGCTTGCAATAACTCTATGAAGTTCTTGCGGAAAGCTTTAAGTCAATTCTGAGTTGCTTGTAAATGCTCGTGTGTTCTTGTATGTGTCGTGAGCTTTGATTTGAAATCTTCCCTCTATTTATAGAGCAGAGACATGGATAGATCCGTTGGAGACAACGATCCATGTGTCTCTCTCTTTTGGGTAGCTAACGGCTCTTTCAAAGTATGGTGATAGAGTCTTTTCCCTCAATTTTTGGAAAGTTGTTGACTTGCAGCTTTAATCAGAAAGTAGACAGCTAGCCGCTTGTCATTGGTCGAGGCTGAAGAAAGTAGGTGAGACAAACAGATTTCAAGGTGGATCTGAAGCTGACTTCTCTATACCTCGTATGACTCTGCTAATTTGACTTATGAGATCTCCTAACAGTCAGAAGACTGTCTGGCGGTTGCTGAGTCTGGTCTATGTTCAGTAGCATACTCCTGCTGTGTTCAGCTCTATTGAAGATCAACTCTTAGTTCAGTGAACTACTCCTGCTGAGTTCAGTTCTGCTGACTCCTTTCAGTATACTGCTCCTGCTGAGTCCAGTACTATTGAGTCTTCTTCTCATGGTACTAAGGCTGATGTTCTGCTGAAGAACCAGCGGACAAAACTGAATGCCTGAACCATGTCGAAGGGTGTGTACTGAGTCTGAAACTCTCAGAGACAGAATAAACAAATACAATTGAATGGTTATTCAGTCAAAGTAGGGTTTTGAGATCTTCAAATCTACTGAGTACTATGCTACTGAATCATCTCCCAACACTGGCTGACTTCTATCCCACAATCTATAACCCTTAACACTATCAGGATATCCTAGGAAGACACATTTCTTAGACCTAGGTTCTAACTTATCCCCTCTTTGGTGAACAAAGGCAGCACATCCAAATACCCTTAGATGTGACAAATCTGGAGTTTTTCCAGAGAAGATAGTTTCAAGGCATTGCCCCTTGAGGTAGCTAGAAGGAAGCCTATTTATGAGATATGTAGCAGTTAAGGCAGCTATACCCCTACAGTTTTTAGACAACCCTGCATGTTCTAGCATACACCTAACCTTTTCTAGGAGTGTCCTATTCATCATTTCCACTACCTCATTCTGCTGTGGGTTATAAGGGACAGTTTTGTGTCTTCTAATCCCAGATTTAACACAAAGATTGTCAAAAGGATAATTACAGAACTCCAGACCATTATTTGTCATAAGAACTTTAATTTTCTTCCCTGTTTGGTTTTCTACCTTAGTTTTCCAGTCACAAAACATTTGAAAAACCTCAGATTTTGGTCTTAAAAGAAATAACTCGGTTTTTCTTGAAAAATCATCCATGATAGACAAATAATACCTACAACCACTATGAGTATGAGTACTAGAGGGACCCCACACATCAGCATGAATCTATTCCAGAATTTCAGAGGCTACAGTTCTATCAGGAGAAGCAGTAACATGAAAAGACACCTTATGCTGTTTTCCAATCACACAGAAATCACAGAAAAGCAAATCAGAGATTTTATCTTAGCCAAACATTCCAGATTTTCTCAAAGTTGTTAAATTCTTAGAACTAGCATGTCCAAGTCTTAAGTGCCACAAAATAGGTTTGTCAGGAAGAGTAGCATTCACATTAGAAGCAGGTAACATAGGTACAACAGTGAATGGATACAGGTTATTAGTTCTTTTAGATTTAAAAACCACTAAAGACCCCTTTTTAACCTTCATCCACCCATTTCCCCAACTTCCCCCAAAACCATCATTTTCCAAGGCAGTAAAAGAGAGTAAATTACAAGCAACAGTAGGAACAAATCAGACATTTTTCATAGTATACTGAAAACCAGATTTAAACTGCAGACAAATGTCACCAATTCCCAAAACAAAACATTTGTCTTTATTGGCAACTATCACATAACCAAAATCACCAAGTTTCGGGTTTGAAAAGCATTCTTTAAAAAGAGAAACATGGTAGGCATTTCCAGAATCCATGAGCTATTCATTAATTTGCACAGAATTCACAGTATTCACAGAGGAGAAGTTTTGAGGTTCAGTAACCATACAATATTTTCCAAGCACATTCTGTTCAGAATCATCACCCAGTATAGCATTAGAAACACTCTTATGTTCACTGTTCTGTTTTCCTTTCCTAGGTGAAGTACAATCTTTTTTATAATGCCCATATTCCCCACAGTTAAAACACTTTCTACCCTTGGTCCTAGACTTAGATCTAGCTCTATGGTTATGCTTCTTTCCCCCTTTATTAAAATTAAAAGAAGAACTGGCCCTATCACTAGTTCTGCCCCAAACTTGATAGAAGTACTCTGTTCATTTACCCTAACTTCTCTACTGAATTTTAAGTCCATTTCCTTAATTTTTAAAGCACTAACCACAGTCTCAAGGTCAATTATGTCCCTCCCATACTTAATGGCTGACTGTACATCACTATAAGTTTCAGGAATGGAATTCAGTAAGGCAATAGGTGCATAGTTGTCAATGCTAGTGTCCCCAGTTTGCTTAATCAACTGCAGCTTGTTAAACTCATCTAGGTTCTCATCTATATCCTTAGTCATATCTAATCTGAATTTAAAGAAGCTCTGAAGTAAATACATTTTAGAGGGAACTGATGTTTCTGTATATAATTCATTAAGTCTATCCCACACATCTTTAGCAGAATCAAGACGTTCAACCTTTCTAAGCACAAAATCAGTCAAATTCAAGGTAATTGCAGATAAGGCAAGACCATTCATCTCAGATTGCTTTTTTTTTTTTTCCAGATAAATCAGTTTCATAAGATTGAGTAATAGCAGCAGAGACACGTTTTTCAACCAAGATAGCAGTCATTCTCTTCTTCCACAAATTGAAATCAGTTTTCCCATTAAAGGTGGCGATTCCACTAGAGAAAACAAAAGCCATAGTAAATGGTAGAACACAGATATGGACCCCTTTGGGTTGATATCTTACAGTATTTTATGCTATGGGATTTCCCAGCTCGCAATCGCAAGCTCTTGTCCTAGGCGCAGGGGGTCACCAAAGCTACTGTAATGATTTCAAGTAAAAAAGGAAGAATGAACCGTACATTACGATTCAGGAAATTGATCTATACAGATCAGAGAAACTCAAAGTAGAGAGATCTGAAGTTCAACAACAGCGAAATCAAAAAATATCACAAAACCACAAAAATCACACAGAGTCAAATAACAGATATCACACAGAAACCCTAACTGCTCCAATTGGCAGATCTATCAGCAAACAAGTCCCAAGCCTATCAGCACCAGTCGGCAACTTCTAATAATTTAAAAACAAGAGGTTTAAGCCAATTTACCAGAGCGAGGTTTGGAGTTCTGAACCTCATTTTACCTGTCGGACGGACTGCACTAGATCTAGGGTTACAGTTCGAAGAACTGCCCTTTTGCAACCTAGGCAGTCAAGTGGTGAGTGATTTTGCAAATAAAGCAACAAACGCTCTGATACCACTGATAGGATCGTAGATCTGAGAATGTAAAACAAAGATAAAAACACTAGATTACAGATCTATATAGTTACAGGCTCAGACCACCAAATCGCAACCACCACACCACCTACACACGGCGCCAACAGGCCGATCGAAACTATTACAGTATATCCTCACAAATATACACTGAATCACTCGCTAACTCACAAGAGAGAAAGAAAGATTCGAAAAGTATAGAGAGAGGAAGAAGAAGATCTCGAAGCTGCGCTGCTTCAACAGTACACAACCTTTCCTTTATATAGGTAGGTCAAGTGTAACGGTTTAGCGAAATAATAGGAAACGGCTCGAGTAAACCGCGTGAGCCGGATCAGCAGATGGGCCAAAACAAGAAGTGGGCTGCAATGTTTCAGATGGGCCTGGGCACGAAGTGTGCTGGGCCTATCAGATAACTGTAAATCTATGTCCTATTTTTTAGTGCGTTAGATCTTTCATCATTATTTTTTGTTGGATTAAGGGCTCTCGTAAAACGTGATATGATTCTCATTTTGCTTAAATTTCCATGAAATTAAAAGTAGAGTCAGGTCATTCTTTGATATAATCATGTTATTAAGGACCTCGTAAAACGTGATATGTTAGAGTTTGGTGTATTTTTAATATATTTATAATTTTAAACATTTTACAAATATTTTAGAGGTTTTACATCATAAAAAATAAATAAAATCTTGTCTGGTCGTTGTGCAGGTAAAAAAAAAAAGGGTAAGGGGTCGTAATGTAAAGTTACTCGTATTTTATTATGGGTTGCCTCAAAATACATGATTTTTTGTTAAATTTCTATTTTGAACACAAATTTTAAAATCTACCTGTAAATACATCAACTTTCAATTTGTTTGAAATTGCACATGGATCAAAAATCCGGCGAAATCAAAGCTGACATGACATTTTACGGCGTGACATTTCTGCATACGTGGCAGTCCAGTCAACATCAAACTAAAACCCTGGAAATTTTTATTCTTGTAAATACATAAACTTCGTAATGATTCTCATTTTGCACATGAACTTTAAATTTCATTTAAATTTGTACATAAACTTTGAATTTTATTTTAATTTGTAAATAAAGTTTGAGTTTTATTTCAATATTATTACAGAAATAAATGTAACTTTTATGTGGGTCGTGTTGACCCCAAGAATTTGTAGAACTAACAGATATTGTTATCCACTTGATTTTTTTTTTAATGTGGATTATGTTGAGATTGAGTTTTTATGGACACACCCAAATAATAATTTATTGGACTCGATAATTATATTTGTTAGTTCTACAAATTTCTTAAAATCGATACACCTCACATGAAAAATACATGTGTTTCCATAATAAAAAATTAAATGAAATTCAAACTTATAAATTAAAATGGAATTCAAAGTTAATGTATAGATTTAAATGAAATTTAAAATTCATTTGAAAAATGAGATTTTTTACAAAGTACTCCCTCCGTTCCGCTAATTCTGTCCCATTTGACTTTGGCACGGAGATTAAGAAATTTTAGTTTAGTATGTATTTTATGAGTTTTAATTGTATAAAGAAATTGACACAGTTTTCGAGGAGTGGTTGGTGGAAAGAAATGAGAATTATCCAAATTTTTGCAAGGCTAGTAAAAGACAATCGATTTTTATTTTTATACTTTTTTTATATTGTATTTGAAGAAATAATCTAAAGTTTTCAAAAAGATAAAAATCATAATTTTCTGAGTTCGGAGCGGAACATAATCGAGTGAGAGATAGATTTTTGAAAATAGAGAGTATAAGAATGTGGGGGTTGAGTAGTGAGTAAGGGGGACCCACTTCATTTTATGTTTAAAAGTAATTTTTACTATTTTAGGAAAGAGGACAGTAATAGCGGGACAGCCCGATTAAGCAAGTAGGACAGTATTAGCGGGACGGAGGGAGTACATGAATTTACTAGAATAAAAAGCTTCAGACTTTTAGTTCGATGTTGACTGGACCGCCACATGCGTAGGCAGGTCATGCCGGAAAATGTTATGTCAACTTTGATTTTGCCAGATTTTTGACTCATATGCAATTTTAAACAAATGAAAAGTTCATGTATTTACATACAAATTTTAAAGTTTATGTACAATATAGGAATTTGAAAAAATTTCATGTATTTTGAGACAAATAACATTTATATATATATATATATATATATATATATATATATATATATATATATATATATATATATATATATATAATAAAACTGATTTCTCAAAGTTTCAAGTGAATTTCAAAATATTTTTTTGTCTTTCTTCCCATGACAAAGGGTGAGCAAAATGGATCAGGCAATTTGATTTTGATTCAATGTAAACAAGTAAGTAAATTGATTTGGTGTTTATCAGATTGAAGAGGCTATTGAAGTTTATGACGACGAGGGCTACAGAACTATAAAATGGCATTTCCCCACATACAACCTCACTGCATCAGTTATTTGGTCTCCTTTTCTTGCTAAGGCCATCATTCCTCAAAACATATACGATCCTTTTGCATCCGAAATCGATCTGCATCTCGACATGCTCGATCCCACTTGGACCGAGCAGTATAAAAGCGTTGATTATATCATCTTCTCGTCTGGTAAATGGTACAGCAGAAGTTCAATCTACTACGAGAATAACACCATATTAGGCTGCCATTACTGCCCCAAGAGGAACTTCACCAACATCAGCTTCGACTCTGCCTACCGAAGAGTCATCAAGAGTGTGTTTGATTATATTACTAACTCGAATCACCAAGGCTCGATCTTTTACCGAACTATTAGTCCTGATCACTTTGAGGGAGCAGACTGGTCTAGTCGTCGAACGTGTAACAGAATAGAGCCGGTCAAGGAGGGCGAATTCGAGCTGAGTTGGCTGGACAAGACTGAGGCATAGAATTGGAGGAGTTTGGAAAAGCTTATGTGAATCCGATGTCGTTGCTGAGACCAGATGGACATCCGGGGGCATATAGATTCTACCATCCAGCCAAGAATGCTACGGTTATTAGAGATTGCCTGCATTGGTGTCTGCCTGGCCCTATTGATTCTTGGAATGACGTTTTGATGGAGATGATCGTCGATGAATGAGGCCATAGACTTGTTTTGTTTAGGTTGAGATTTCTGGCTTTTAGTTCTGTTTTATCAATCTTTTACAGTAAAACCCCCACAAGAAACTATATTTGTTAGGGATTAAACGGATCCCCTAGCGCAATGAGAGCAATAAAGAATCTGAAATAAAGAGAAACATATTTTACTTGGGTCGGTTAATCTGACTTGCATCCGACACTAGAATTGTATCCTTTCACTCGTCAAAGTATTCAATTATATAGGACATTAGTAAATAAAAAATTATAACCCTTACGGATCTCTACAGGCTTGTCGATGGATCAAACTGTTAAGCTTCACGCAACTGCAGTCCCCGAGAATCCGCATTGCATTGACTTCAATTCGATGGGGTGCAACGTTGCAATCCACTAATTGATGGAGAGAGAAGATTCAATGTTTAAAATTTTAGATGAAAGAGAGAGTATATGTTGGGCCATGTTGCAGTAAATGTGGTGGAGTGACAAGAGAGAAAAAAAGTTTTTAATTATTGAAATTGTAGTGGATGGGGGTGCAGGCATGGAAAAAAGTTTAATGGTGAGAGCACTTATTTCAATCCCAATTTTCCATATTTAGCCAGTAGAAATAATGTAGAGCCGTTGGAACAAGAAAGATATGTTAGAAAAATAATTCTATATATAGGTCAAGTGTTAAAAATTTTATTCACACAATTTTACGTTCAAATATCTCCTTCATAGTTGGAGAAAACTCTCAAACCTCGTTTTTGAAACCCTATAAAGTCAATGGGACTATAACTAGTAGTGAATATGTCATGTGCACGGATCCACTGAGTTGCTCAATATAATCTAATCAAGCCTCCTGGAAATAGGAAAGTGGACGTAGGATCGTGTATCCAAACCACTCTAAACAATTGTGTGTCATTTACTGTTTTATTGCTTATTAATCACCCTACATGCAACCTGTTTTTGAGAAATCATTAACTAGATTTTCAGTAAAACTGATTAAGACAAGCAGAAGCATAAACTGAAATTGTGTTAGAGAAAAAACATTTTTTCAGAAGAGACGGGCCAAGACTATTCCACAACTTCTTGTACTGTGTCGCTTGTCTAGTAGCCTTAATCAATGAACAGTATTCAATAGTTTGAATCACCCCACTCACACGATCAAAAAGTTTATCTGGCGAGCTGAATTCATTAAGTAAGCAAACTCAGTATAAGACTGACTTTCGCATTTGAGTTGAAACTTAGACTCAAGTATATTCACCCTCTCCCACCACCTTTACACCTGAAGACTCGTCTCTAGACCAACATACTAGCTACAATAACCAATAATTGACTAACATTTTCATGTAGTAGATCGTATTTTATTTTAAGTGTTGTACTCCTTCCGTCCCGCTATTATTGTCCCCTTTAATTTCGGCATGGATATTAAGAAACTTCATTTTAGTGTGTATTTTATGAGTGTTAATTATATTAAGAAATTGACATAGTTTTCGAGGAGTGGTTGGTGGGGAAAAATGAGAATTATCGAAATTTTTGCAATAACTAGTAAAGGTAATAAATTTTTTTCCCGTATTTTATTTCATATTGTAATTGAAGAAATAATCTAAAGTTTCCAAAAAGTTAAAAATCACAAATTTCTGAGTTCGGAGCAGAAGGGAATCGTGTGTAAGATACTCCATCTGTAGGTCCAGAGATGAGTCTTGGCGGGGGGGGGGGGGTGAATACACCTAAGTACAAGTTTCGACTCATATGTGCTTGCTGAAGGATTCAGCTCGCCAAGTTAGCTTTCTGATCGCGTGGGCAGAGTGGTTCGAACTATTGAATCTTGTCTACTGACCAGTCTACAGTAAACACAGTACACGAATAAGTGCAGAAGTGTTGGCCCGAATTTTATCGAATCTTATTTGAAAAACGTTCTTAACGAAAATCGATTCAAGTCGTGCTTGTGCATTGATGCAGCTTTACTGAAAGTCTGAGTTATGTTTTTTTAAATCAGTTTTGTGCATAATGAACAGTAAGCAATAAAACAGTAAATGCATAGCGATTTTTAAAGTAATTCAGATACGCAAGATCCTATATCCATTGTCCTGATTACCAGGAGGTCTTGACTTTATTAAACTGAGCAAGTCTCAGTCGATCCGTACGCAGGACATATACTCTAGAATAGTCTTACTGATTTTACAGGGCTCAAACACAGAATTTGAATTTCTCATACTATGAAGGAGTTCTTACAATAAGAAAAGTTAAACAAGTGTGAACTTCTTCAGTTTTTCTAAGTGTATAATCTAACAAGGTAAGCTGAGAATAAAGAAAGGGAACAAAGATATATCTAGAGAGAAGAACTACGAGAATATCTATCTGAGTAGTGAGTTCTTCGTCGAATGAACTTTAAGTTCGCTCGAGTTTTGAATGATTGAGTGCTTGGTTCCCGATGTCTTCGTCGCTTGAAGATTGATCTCTATTTATAGTTTTGAGTCATGGAAAGATCTGTTGGAAGAGACCTACTCATGTGTCAAAAACGACAAGGAAAACGACCATCTCAAATTCGAGCGTTATTGTAGAGATTCTCTCTTTTTCAGTCTTGAGGGCAGCTTTGTGTCAGTGCAATTACAATGTTGGCAGCTCCTCATTGGTCGAGGTTGAATGTTAGGTGAGGCTTGTTCAAACTCCAAAACTGATGTTGAGTTGACTTCTTCTGATACCTCGGACACTTTAACTGAGTTGTCCTCTGCTGACATTCTTCTAAGATGTTCAGCTCGTAGACTGATTCCTTCAATATTCAGTAGATTCTGAGGAACCATACTAAGTCTTCAATGCTGAGTACGTCCGGCTGAGAAAAGCTACGCTACTGAGTCTCTCAACTACTGAACTCTAGCTAGCCTACTGAGTTTCTAACATGCTGAACTCAACTAAGCTATTACAGTATAAGGGTTCATCACTCAACTAGGGTTTTGGGATCTTCAAATCTTATCATACTAAATCACATTCCTAACACCCTTCGTCCCACTCCATTGGTCTCATTTCCCTTTTTTGGTTGTCTCACTCCATTGGTCTCATTTCGTTTTTTAACTTAAATGCTCCACTAACATATCTAGTGGACCCTACGACTTTTTCTAACTTTACATACAAAAAACAACTTTCTTAATTTCTGTGGCGAAAAAAATGGAACCAATAGAGTGGGACGGATGGAGCAGATTTTTGAAGAGAGAGAGAGAGTGAGAGAGAGGAGAGTATAAGAATGTGGGGTTAAGTAGTTAGTAAGGGGATCCACTTTCTTTTATGTTTAAGAGTAATTTTTGTCATTTTATGAAAGATAACAGTAATAGCGGGACATAGAGAGTATTATTTAATTTTCAATATTATTGCAAAGTTTATATGTTGCATTTTTTTACTATTTATTATAAATAATCATTATCTAAATTTCTATAATTCTTTATTTGTTTTTTTATTTTTATAAAAATAATATTATTTTTATGTATTTGTTTTGTTATTAAAATGTAATCTTTAAAAAATTAAATATTAGGACCTAATAAAGTAGAATTGATTGACATAGACGGATGAAAAAAATGTGAGTGTGTGTTTTAAAATTGAATTTTTAAAAAAAGTTGATATGTATGAAAGGGAAATAGATGGATGATAGATATATTAGTGAAGGAATGTGGAAGCTCTTACTTCAATTGCAATCCCAAACATAGCAACCGCAGTCATATTTTCAAGAGTAGTGATTGCGGCGGTTTAAACAAAAGAACTAATACACTTTTGCGTGAGACAAAGTTACCTGGCTTTGCTCCTTCTAACTCTTAAGTAGTTATAGGCATGCATATCATTAGACTCCCACGTACTCAATAATATTTTCGTGTTTTGTGTTTGTCTTGGAATTATGTTTTGAGATAAAGTGTTTCTTTTAATTAATCTCAGTCCATAATTAACATAGAGGAAGAGCAGACACTCAAAATTCAAAAGATAAGTTTTGAGCAGGACGCTAGTATTTAAGTAAACACTGCAAAACTAAATCATATTCTCCCCGTTCCCCTATTAATATCATTTTTTTTGGGCTGTTTCGCTATTATTGTCTTGTTTTCTAAAATAACAAAAATTTACTCTTCATTTAAAATTAAGTGAACCCCTCCTTACTAACTACTCACCCCAAATTCTTGTAAACTCTCTATCTAAAAGTCTATCTCTCACACGATTCCACTTCGCTCTGAATTCAGAAATTTATAATTTTTAACTTTTTGGTTTAAATTATTTATTCAATTACAACATGAAAAAAAATCGGGAAAAAATCAATTACCCCAACTATGCCTTACTAAAATTTGGATAAATTATCATTTTTTACCACCAAACATTCCTAAGAAACTTTGTTTATTTCTTAATATAATTAAAATTCATAAAGTATACACCTAAACAAAGTTATCAATCTCTATGCCGAAAAGAAGGAGGACGTTAATAGGGGAATGAAGGGATATATCAATACCCTATCTTTGTTTTTTTTAGCAAATTGGGAAAGATAGTCTCAAACTATGATATCTTGGCCGATTTGGTCTATTATCTTTTATTTTTAGTTATTAGGTTCCAAACTACTAAACTCAGCCGCATTAATCATTCTGTTAATTTTTACGTTAGTCAACGAAGTTAAAAAATAATACTCCATTTGTTCCGCTATTTGTGGCTCACTTTCCCGATTGAGACGTCCCATTAAAAATGGTTTGGACCCAATTTGGCAAAAAAATATTATATGTACCGATTACCAAAACGTCCTTTTTATTAGGTACACTTTATCTTTGTGGTATTCCGCCTCTTGTTTGTTTTTGGTCAAAAGATGAAATTATTACTGAGAGTTGGTTGTATTCACCAATTTCCGCAATTCTCTCCTACTTTATCATTTTTATCTCCTACTTTATCATCTACTCTCATTACATAACTCATTTTCTCTCTCCTACTTTGTCATCTACTCTCTCACTCTTGCACTTATCTTTTCTCTCATACTTTATCATCTACTCATCTCTCATACTTTATCATCTATTTTCTTAATAATTGTGCCACGAAGTTTTGAGTCTCTTATAGCGGGACGGATGGAGTAATAAATACTACCCCCTCCGTCTCAATTATCTTGTCCACTTTGGTTATATCGCAATTTTAAGGAGAGTTGTTATTTTTGTATTGAGTGGTGTAAAGTCGTGGGTCCCATAATAAATGATTTTAATTTGCTAAAAAGGAAACTTGATAATGTATTTCAAACGACCCAAAATTGAATACTGGACAAAACAATTGGGACAGTGAAACCGTGAAAGAATAAGGTTATTATTTGAATAAATTTTTTAAGAGGATTAATTTCATCAATAAATTGTTTTGCACCAAAATATTTAATTAATAAATGAAAGGATATCATAAGTACTGTTGGTAATTTTAAATAATTATTAATTTATGATATATACAAGACTGTATATTTACATTGAAGTTTTTTAAAAAGTACTCCCTCCGTCCCATTGGAAGCGTCTTGTTTTCCATTTTGGGCGTCTCATTGGAAACGTCTTGTTTCTAAAAAAGGCAAGAATATGTGGATAATATTTAACTATCCAAAAGTCAAACAATATACACCACAGATTATCATTTTCTTAACATCCGTGCCCATTGGAAACAAGACGCTTCCAACGGGACGGAGGGAGTATTATCATATTTTCTTATCGAATTTGATGATTTTTTTATACTGACCCAAATTAGAACCAAAGAAAAATAATATCTTAGAGAGGCTATTAATTTGCCGAATATTAAATGATAGAGGTTCTACAGTATATTGTGTAACAACCCAATTTTCAAAAAACCTTTAGAGGGGACGCCACCTCATGATTCTTTCTAAACTTGTAAAAGATATATTTTTTTTAATTTTAGAGGAAGACTTTAATACATTAATTGAAAAAAAACTAACGCAATATTTTTTTCAAAACATGCCAATGATTCTTACTACAAATGCATATTTAGAACTCTTGAAATCTTTTTTCCTCCTTTTGACCATCTGATGAGTCTAGATTTGCAGCTCATTTATCCATTTAATTAGTGTATTTAGTGTTGTGAAAATGCAGATTTTTAGCTTATAATATGAAAAAACGGGGAAAAAGAGGATGCAACTAGTATTGGAAGAATTTGGGCCGATATTGTTGGAATTGCCCAGGAAAAAGGGCCTAAAAAGAGGCCAGAATCATTGTAGTGTCCACTAGGCTAGAAATAGGAAAAATTAAGCTGAAGCAGGCCCACAAACCCGGCCCACAATTTCTTATCAAACTATGGCGGGAAGTAGACTGCTAGAAGCTACAACCTAGGCTGACTTTGACCAGTAGACCATACTTGGCACAGTGTCCTCCCACCTAACAATGCAGATATTTTCTGAGAGCTGAAAGAGAGAGGAAGGAAGCTAATCGATCATCATCTTCATACTTACACTTCAATAGTTAGCTGAGCTCGCTCTCCCTCTCTGAAAATATTTCAAAATACGCCATTAATGTAATTCAAGAATACTCTTTATATTTCTGTCTAGAATAGCTTAAAGCTCTCGAGAGGAGAAGACTTCCTTTTATATATGTTATCGGTTAGCTTTAATTTCAGCATTGAATTTCAGTCTTGAATGGTTGCATTTATTTCTTCATGTTTGTTAACAAGCTTCTTTACTATTAACAAGTTAGTTACTTTATTTATTCCCCGCTTTATGTTTTTATCACCTTTAAAATAATACTAACTTCTTTTTTCGACGAATATACCAAGCTTTTAGATCCGAGTGCTTTCAATTCCATACTATGTTGTTCTTTTCCATTTTTAGTTAAACTTTCATGCTAGTTTCTTACCGTTTTAGGAAAGTTTATTAACCCAGTTTTAGTTCACATATCTGCTTCATGCCTTACTTCTACATGCTTAGTTTCGTGCCCTTAGTTAATATATGTAGCTATCTCCTCAGATCGAGCCGAGGTAATGAGGCACCATCCTTAAGAATCTGTGAGATGTGAAAACGTGCTTGATAATTGGTTTAGTGGAGGTTTTAGTGGAACTTTGTTTGAGATAGTTCAGAACTGCTTAGATCTGATCAATCTGGGTAGGTAACCATCTTTCTGGGCAGACGTAGACTAGCTGGGTTATCTTCTTTGAATGCTCAACGTCGGTAAATGCCTTGATCTGGTTCCTTTGTTCTTAATGATCCTTAGTGCCTCCCTAGTCATTTCTAAAAAAGGTAGGGTAGTCACATGGGTAGGGAACTGTTTCTATGCTCAACATGGCAGCCCCAGCTTAATAGAAGGAATTGACACCCGTGTGTTCAACACAACATTCTGGCCACATAACCTTAACTAAACTGATTCACATCGTAATCTAGGATCGAATGGGGGGGGGGTGGAACTACCTTGGCTGGATTGCTTTTATAACTTGTTATTTGCCTTTCAATTATTTTATGTTACCTTTTTGCCTTGTTTTAGAACACCCAAAGTTTACGATGGCTACTAGCCAAACCCTTATGTCAGTAGAGATAGTTGCTTAATCACCCTTTCCGTGAGGATCGACCTCTTGCTTATCACTGTACTTGTCCAGTATATTTTCTGTGCAGGTGTTCTATAAATTTATTTGTTTGCCGAGTATTTGTACGACAGAAATACCTGCACATCAAATTGGCCTCGTTGCCGGGGAATGATGTTTTAAGATTTAAGTAGCTTTTTCTATTGATCAGTTTGTTATTGTCCATAGTATCTCTTCTAGGTTTTTATGAGCGGCTTTGTCAACCCTAACTTCTGGTATGATCCCGAAATAGAGAAAACAACCAGGAGAAACCGGAAGGAGACATGACAACGCAGGAAAAAAATCAACTAGAGTCGCAAGGCGGAAAAACTGCCAATATAGGAGCAGCAAGTGAAGCTGGTACTGAAGCCAGCAACCAAGGAGACCAAGAGTACTTCTCCGACCAAGAGAAGGAACAATCTGACAAGGAAGAATTTGACTCAGAGTCCAAAACAGAATCCGATCAAGCAACAGAATTGGATGAGGAAGATAGGCAGGTCCTTGAAGTCAATGAGCACACTGCGTGGAAGAGGAGGAAACCTATGCAGATTGCAGCATATGGAGAGAACCCAGTAGAGCTCAAGGCAGTAGTACTGAATGCACTGCCCAAATTCTATGGAAAGAAAAATGAGAATCCTTTGTTATTTTTGAACGAGTTTGAGAAGATATGCGAGTTACAAAAGAGAATTGACCAGCAATCTGAAGACGAAGTGAAGCTGATGGCATTTCCTTATGCCCTAAGCGATCGTGCAAACCCTTGGTACTCAAGTTTGAACACAGACACCATTGCTGATTGGCCACAAATGGAGACCACTTTTATGGAATATTACTTTCCAGCAACGAAGATAAGTTCTATGAGAAAGGAGATCTCAGGTATCCAACAAGAAGGTAATGAATCCCTGAGTGAGTATTGAGAGCGCTTCAGCAGATTGGTGGAAGACTGCCCAAACCATAAGTACAGAGATGGAGAGTTATTTCAATTCTTCTGATTGACCATGAAATACAAAGACTTGGTGAACTCTGGAAGTGGAGGAGGATTCATTCACTTCAAGGTTAGTGAGGCCAGAAAGTATATCCAGAGACTGGTGGACTCTACAAAAGAATATGACAGAGAGAATGCAAAGAATGTGAGGAAGGTTGCTCGGGCAAGCTCCCCATACTATGAAAGAAGAAATGAGGACAAAATGGAGAAGATTGAGAGGTTGCTGTTGGTCTCGAGAGTACGTTCAGTTGTAGAGGGGGGGGGGTGAATACACCTGAAAACTGATTTCTCAACTTAAAACGCGAACAGTCCTTTTCAGGAGAGTGTCGTACTGAACGAGTTTCAGCAGACCAGATAAGCGGTTCTGAATCGCGTGGCAGAGTGATTGACTTTATTGAGGCCTGCTAGCTGACTAAGTCAGAATTCAGTACCGTATAGAGTTCAGTGGTGCGGAAATGTGTAGGCCCAAATTCAGTTGAGTTAGGAAAACATTTTTTTTCAAAACAGTTTCAGTAGATTAGTGCAGTCGATTAAGTTTGGTGAAACTCAGTTGAATGATTTTCAAAAAATATTTTCAATATGCACAGTAAATCAATGCTACAGTAAAATAGAGAACACAGAACACATGCATTTTTAAAGTGGTTCGGATCCAACAATCTTACGTCCACTGTCCCGAAAGATCAGGAGGCTATGTATTATACTGAGATAGTCTCAGTCGGTTTGTTCAGTGGACAAATACTGGTCTTGAGATTTATACTGACCAAGTCTCAGTTTACAAGGTATCAAACTAAGTGTTTGAAAAACTCTCCAACAGTGAAGGAGTCCTTTACAATAAGGATTAGTTCGGAAGTGAACTCCTTCGTCTAAGCTATAAATATAAACGGTTGAGCTTAGGTTAAAGGGAAAGGGAACTAGAAAGTGGCTTCTAGAGCGACGAACGGCTAAGTATAAGCTTTGGGTTCGTGTTCAGTCTCTTGGATACTAGAGGCTGTATGATTCTAATTCAGCTCGGTTCCTTATGAGCAGGTATGTAGTCTTTTGCCGGAGATTGACTCTTCTAACTTCTTGCGGAAGACTTAAGCATTTATGAGTTGCTCTTTGAATACTCTGAGTTCGTTTTTGTGTTCTCGGGTATGTTCTTGGTTTCTTGTGAGCTTCAATTTGATTTTATCCCTCTATTTATAGAGCAAAGATTAGGATAGATCCGTTGGAGATGACGATCCTTTGTCTCTCTCTTTTGGGCAGCTAACGACTCTTTCAAAGTATGGTTGCAGTGTCCTTTCCCTCCATTTTATGGAAAGTTGTTGACTTGCAGCTTTAACAGATATAGGACAGGTGGCTGCTTGTCATTGGTCAAGGTTCAGAAAAGTAGTTGAGACAGAACAGACTTCAAGGAGATCTGAAGCTGACTTCTCTCTTCCTCGTCTTGACTCTATTGATTTGACTTTTAGAGATTCTGACAATCAGAAGACTGTCTGGCCATTGCTGAGTCTGATCTCTTATTCAGTAGCATGCTCCTACTGAGTCGGTGAACTACTGAAGATCAGCTCTGAGTTCAGTGAACTACTCCTGCTGAGTTCAGTTCTACTGACTCCTTTCAGTATACTGCTCCTGCTGAGTCCAGTATCATTGAGTCTTCTACTTCTGGCTCTGAGGCAGATAAAGTACTGAGCGCCTGAACCAGATGCAGAGTGTCTACTGAGTCTGAAACCTCAGAGACAAAACAAAACAGGTTACAACTGAATGGTTCATCAGTCAAGATAGGGTTTTGGGATCTTCAAATCTTCAGTAGGGGTTCAGTGCACAGGGCTACTGAGTTAGTTCTCAACTGATTGTGAGAAGACTAAATCATCTCCCAACAATTTCCCCCTATTTGATGATGCCAAAACCTAACACTATGACTTATCAGAAACAGAGCTCCTTACAAATATTACAAGTAGGATCAGTGGAGTTGTTCTTCAAGTCCTAGACTACTGAGGGAATCAGGGCAGAAATATCAAGACATATACAGAATCTAATCAGCATTTCCCCCTTTCTAACAACATATTCCCCCAACTATGCAATCTATCAGAATCTAGCAAAAACTGACAAAGTATATAAGAACAGTGAGTGTGTGAGTCAGTAATCACTTTAGTGATTCTGAGTGTTAAGCATAAAAAAACACGGCCATTTAGACAATAAGGAATTGTCAGGGCCAATAACAAAGATGTTTTATAGATTGAAAGGATTCAGTACAGTTACATCATCTGCTACACTAAGAAGAACAAAAAGAAGATACAAAGAAATACAGAAGCTAATAGTCATCTGAACCGCTTAATCCTATCTTTGAAGTCCTTTGTTGAAATACTGCTTGTCAGCGAAGGTAATCTTGTTCGATCTGCAGAAATCTTCGATCATCACGGAAAGCTTCAGACCATACAGAAGCTTCCCTTTGACGCTCAGCAGTCTGGATGTCTTGTCGAACTTGGTTGATTGCGTCATAAATTCTTTGAGAAAGAATTCAGTCCAGTTAATCTTAAGTCTTTCATGTATGGCCATCATCAGCTGGATCTTGGGCCTAGATACTTGATCGAAGGAGCCAGCCTGACTCGTCAGAAGCTGAGTCACGACGTAGGCCAAAGCTCTGTATTGTGGGAGCATTGCATTCTTAGGAAATGCAGCTCTGAAGCATGTCGGCTTCCCATAAAACTTTGACAGGTATTCATCCATAAGATCATCCTTGTATGCTACAGTGGTGAAACCTTCGTTGGGTAGATTGAAGTTTCTCTGGAGAGCTTCTTGGATGGACATCTGCTTGACCTCAATATCAGTACGCGAGGGATCGCCTACTGAGTGAACAACAAAACGACATCTGATGTCTCCATCTACTGAGTCCGAGTGAACAACAAAACGACATCTGATGTCTCCATCTGATGCCTCCATCTACTGAGTGAACAACATCTGACGCGGGAGGAAGAACGTCGGCTTCCTCGTTAGGAAACCTTCAAGCCCGGTCTCCTGAAAGGCATAGAATATCTCCTCCATATAATCCAGGTCGCACGCGTCGAACTCCATAACTGGTTCGCACTAGACCTGATCCTTCTCAAGGATCTCTTACATATTGGCCGGAGCATACACAATGTTTCCTGTCATATCTGCAATCTGCAAACATAGTATATATCAGTATCCAATAAAGTATAAGAAAAATATACGTATAAGATACTGAATGATCATTGAAAGTTACCAGAGAATTTTCTGAGTTGTTTTAAAAGATAAGTTTTGTAACGGAGTAGGAGATATCTCAGAAAATCTAGGGTTCACAGGATATTTGCAGAGTAGAAATGGCGGTTTCAAACCTTTGAACGAATATATATATCTTAAGGAAGATAAACAGTTAATTATCTATGGTTCAGTTTGAACATGCTTTTTGACATGGACGACCAGGATTAGATTTTATAAAATAGGCAATGATCATATTAGCCGCCTAAGTCAAAATACAGTTGTATATAGCCAAAGAAGTAACTTGATACGACATGCATTTAATGCGTTGCAGAGTTCAGCATGCTTTTGCATAGAATGTCGTTATTTAATGTAAATCGTTAATATTAAATGATATTTTCTAAGGCATTGAATATGATGCTGAATCTGAGTTATAAATGCACAGAGTTGCTCTATTGGCTACTGAGTATAGATACGCAAACCTGTCACCTGAACATCGTAGTCAGCTGATACCTCGTGTAGATGGTTGCTGAGTCTCTACGTACTAATTTTACTCAGTACTAAGAGTGAGTATTCCCCCTTACTGAATGCTCCTCTCCTGAATCCACTTACTGACTGGAGTCAGTAGGGTCCAGCAGACCTAGCTCTACTGAAAGTTCTCTGAATCTGGCTTCAGCTAGAGGCTTGGTCAGTATATCAGCCCTTTGATGGTCAGTATGGAACTTTTCCATCCTGATATCCTTCTTTTCGACATGGTCACGAATGAAGTGGTGTCTGATGTCCACGTCCTTGCATCTCGTATTAAGTATAGGATTCTGAGTGATTGCAATTGCACTGGTACTATCGCAGAAGATCGGCACTTCATTCTGAATGACGTCATAGTCACGTAGCTGCTGTCTCAGCCAAAGGATTTGGGCGCAGCAACTTCCAGCAGCCATGTATTCAACTTCAGTAGTTGACGTCGCTACTGAGTGTTGTTTCTTCGAAAACCATGAGATCAGCTTACTGCCAAGGAACTGACACATTCCAGAAGTTGATTTTTGGTCAATTCTACATCCTGCATAGTCAGCATCAGAATAACCAGTTAGTTCAATATTATCATCAGCTGGATACCATAAACCCATGTCAGGTGTTCCTCTGAGATAGCGAAGAATCTTCTTTGCTGAGTCCATGTGACTCTGCTTCGGATTCGCCTGAAATCGAGCGCTGACACCTACAGCATAACTTATGTCAGGATGGGTAGCTGTTAAGTATAATAAAGAACCAATAATAACACGAAATTCAGTTTGGTCTACTGATACTCCCTCTTTATCAAGATCAATTTTCATGTTCATGTTCATCGGGATCTTGATTGGTTTGCCGGATGTGCAACCGAATTTCTTGATGAGGTCTCGAGTGTATTTGCCTTGATTGATAAACATTCCCTTCCCAGATTGTTTGACTTGAAAGCTGAGGAAATAGTTCATCTCTCCCATCATTGACATCTCGAACTTGTCCTTCATCATTTTCTCAAACTGCTGACATATGATGACGTTCTTCGAACCGAAGATTATGTCATCTACGTAGATCTGCACAAGAAAAATGTCGTCTTCCAGTCGAATACTGAATAATGTGCGGTCTACTGTGCCCTTCTGAAAACCTTTCTGAAGAAGAAACTCAGACAGTGTATCATACCAAGCCTTGGGTGATGGTTTTAACCCATATAGAGCCTTTCTGAGTCTATAAACCTGATGTCCCTACTGAAAGCCAGGAGGCTATTCTACATAGACTTCGCATCCATTTGATAGACTCTGAATCTTTGATGTGTTGCGTAGGCTAGGAATAGTCTGATTGCCTCCAATCTTGCAACTGGAGCGAACGTTTCGTCGAAATCTATCCCTTCAGCTTAACAGTAGCCTTTTGCCACGAGCCTTCCTTTGTTCCTTACTATGACGTTATTTTCATCTCGCTTCTTCTTGATGACCCATTTGGTTCCGATCACATGTTGATGCTGGGGTCTGTCAACAAGCTCCCAAACTTCATTTCTCGTGAACTGATTTAGCTCCTCCTGCATAGCTATGATCCAGTCAGCGTCCTTAAGTGCATCCTCAATTGACAGAGGTTCTTCAGAAGACAAGAAGCATGAATATAAGGCGCTTTCTCCCTGACAGAATCTGGATCTTGTCTTTACGCTTGCTGAAGGATCTCCATTAATCAAATCAGAAGTGTGAGCGTCCAGCCACGATCTATGATGTTTCAACTCTTCATATGAAATTTGTTCAACACAGATAGTAGGTAAGTTAGGCATTTCAGTTGTACTATTATGAGATTGAAGCAATTCAGTTACTAGAGTGTGATCTACTCAGTCACCAGGTTTAGGAGCATTTAGCTCAGGAACTTCATTAGTTCCCCCTGAATTATTATCCTCAGTAGAGGTCTCAGTTACCACTTGGGTTTCTTCATCGACCTGAGTTACATGGGATTGACTCGGTTCAGTAGAGTCATTCTGTTCAGCTACTTCTGCTGCTGGTGGAGATTCAGTAGACTTATCTTTAGTTTCTTCATCTGAATCATCATCCCAACATAGCTGGATCTTTTCAACTTTATCTTTTAAGCTCAGATCCTGTAGCTGCTTACTGATGTCCTCAGATTCAGGTTTAGAGTTTCTGCTCATGTCTTCAGTAGCGAACTCATTAAAAACAACATGAGGGCTTTCCTCCACGCAAAGGGTCCGATAGTTAAAGACTCTGAAAGGTTTGCTGACCCGGGAGTATCCTAAGAACACTCCCTGATCTGACTTGCTATCAAAAGTCTTCAGCTGATCTTTCCCATTATTGTGGATAAAGCATGAACACCCAAAAATATGGAAATAAGATAAAGAAGGCTTCCTACCGTTCCATAGTTCAGATGGTGTCTTCTTATATCGCTTTGTCAATAGAGATCTATTCTGAGTATAACATGCAGTATCAGTAGCTTCTGCCCATAATTTGGTTGGGAGTACTGAGTCTGCGAGCAGGGTTCATGCTGCTTCTTTGAGTGTTCGATTCTTCCTCTCAGCAACCCCGTTTTGTTGAGGCGTGCGCGCGGCAGACGTCTCATGCTCTATGCCTTCTGCTTTGCAGAACTCCTCCACCATAAAATTCAGGAACTCTGTTCCTTTGTCTGAACGTATCTTGATGATCTTTGTGTTCTTCTAGACACTGAGCCTTTTCAGAAGCCTTGGTAACTCTGCTTTGAAGTCAGACTTGTTGGCAATAAATATGACCCATGTGTAGTGCGAGTAGTCATCAATGACCACTAAAGCATACTTCTTGCCTCTGATCGTCACTAGAGAGACTGGACCGAACAAATCCATATGTAGATGCTGAAGGATTCCATCAGTGGAAGGAGATGGAACAGGTGGATTTTGATTCCTTGTTTGCTTTCCCTTCAGACATGCTTCACACTGAGTGTCTTTGCTGAATACTTCATTCGGCAGTCCTCTTGCTAGAGTTTTTCTAGCTAATTTGTTGAGCGTCTTGAAGTTGAGATGACTGAGTCTTCTATGCCAGAGCCATCCCGTTCTGTTGTCATTCTTCGCCAACAAACAAGCTTCAGGTTCAGCTGAGTTCCAGTCAGCTACATAAATATTCTTTTTGCGTGAACCTGATAACACTGTTTTCCTTGTAGATTTATCAATGACATCACATAAACCAGCGTAAAAAATCACTCTATTCGAGTTCTCATAAAATTGACTAACAGAGAGAAGATTATGCTGAAGTCCTTCAACATATGATACTCTTGGAACTGTTGTTGTTCCAATGCTGAGTCCATAGCCTCTGTTGTAGCCTTTTGCGTGGTCTCCAAACTCGATTTGGGGTCCTTCTTCAGTAGTATAATTCTTCAGTAGGTCCTTTTGGTATGTCATGTGTCTTGAGCATCTGCTGTCCACATACCAAGGGTCCTTATACACCTGCAAAACAGAATTATATTTAGGTACCCTTTATTTTTGATTTTGGGTCCTTAGATGTTAGTTTTGGAAACCCAAACCTGTCTTACGACCATGGTGGTTTTAGACAGTTTCTTTCCACTCTTGTCAACATATTTGACCACTGGACTGGTCGATGCTGACTTCTGAGGCTTTTCAGGTTCAGGATTCCTGATCTTCTGAGTGGGTGGACTGCTGACCTTTGCCTTCTGTACGGCTTTCGTCTTCGTCTTCTGAATTTTGGATCCTCTCCTTACTATAGGATCATAATAATATGACCCATACTGAGCAGGATGCGTCAGCTGCGGAGGTCCATACTGATCAGCCCATTTTGCTTTGCTGGTTCCCCCTTGACTGAACTGGGATGATTTGTTGTTGATCTTCTTGTCAGTGTGCTGATAATTGGGATGAGGTGCCTTCATCTTCTGTTTGTTCTTGGCTAGGGGGTTCAGTATCTCTGCATTGATGGTCTCCCCTTGAACAAACCTATCAGCTAGTCGGTTTCCTGAGCGTACGGGGGCAGATGAGGAGGCTCCATGACTGAATCCAAGTCCCTCCTTACAATGCTTGGGTTTGTTGCTTGCTAACATAGCTTCAAGCTTCTTTTCAACGCCCATGTATCGCTCTGTCATCAGGTTCCTCCAGACATCATCGCTCTTCTTCAGCAATTCATGCTCGGTCTGAAGTCCTGACAACTCTTGCTTTAGTAGACTCAGTTCAGTATCTTTCTGAGTCAAGTCATTGGTCAGTACTGAGATCTGATCTTCTTGATGCTGAGACTTGGCCATCAGAGAGTTAATCTCCTCCCTGAGTCTCAACACAAGTCCTTCTGACTCAGTAACAACCTGACTCTCCTGAGAAAGTCTCTGATTCTCCACTTTCAGGGTATCCAACTCCTGAAGAGTCTTACTGAGCTGTAGACTCATTTGAATCTGCTCGTCGAGTAGTCCTTCGTATGCAATCGCAACGTCCAGATTCTCTTCTGCACCTGAAATCGTGTCATGTGTGCAGTGTGAAGAGGAATTAAATGGTGCATGAGAGTTTACCTCATCCTCTTCTCCTGCCATGAGACACTTTTCAGTGTCTTCTTCAGCTTCAAGTTCTATGGCCATGAAAGCTGCTTCATCATCTGATGAATCCATGAAGGAATCTACTTCATCTGAGTCGTCTGAGAGTTCACCAGCAATATATGCTTATCGCTTCTTGATGAACTTCTCCCTTCTTGCTTTGCGTGCTGCTCTTTCAGCAGTACTGAGCTCAGGACAGTCATACTGATAGTGTCCTGGCTTCTTGCAGTTGTAACAGGTTGTGACTCTTTCTTCTTTGCTTTCGCTGTCTTTCGACTAAGCTGAGTCATCCTATTTCCTGCATTCAGAACTATGTGAGTCAGGAGTGTGCTTAGGTATATATTCATTCTTACCCTTAGAGTCTCTGACGACTCTTGAGAGCTTTATGTGCCTTTCCTTCTCCTTCTGATACTTCACGGCAAGCAGTGCGTACTTCTTGACTAGATTTCCTTCTTGTATGTCAGTGAGTGAAGGTTCAGCCTTGCTAGATGCCCGAGCTGCTGTGCTGACTGATGCTTTAAAGGCATGGTCGACTTGAGTGTCAGCTTCTGCTCGCTGCTTCCTTTGAGGTTAGCCAAACT
Organism: Lavandula angustifolia; assembly: GCA_028984105.1. Lineage (NCBI taxonomy): Eukaryota > Viridiplantae > Streptophyta > Magnoliopsida > Lamiales > Lamiaceae > Lavandula > Lavandula angustifolia. Next base: position 10,430,235 of record CM054809.1, on the reverse strand, counting down.
CGAACTCCTCCGCTTTAAGTTCTGAAAAGATATGGTCAGGAGTAACAATATCTAGATCAGAATGACGTAATAAAGTAGCAAAGGCAGTCCAGTGACCGTCAGGCAATGCCCTCAAAATTTTGAGATTCATCTCTCGGTTAGAGAATGTCTTTCCCATCCCGTTGATAGAGTTCATCAGATCCATGAATCTGACGTTAAGATCTTCAATGGAGTCACAAGGCATGAGAGACAGTCTCTCCAGCTTCTAAAGTTCCAGCGCGACTTTGTTCGCTTTGATCTTCTGAGTCCCCCGACTCAGTAGCGCAAGAGCATTCCAGAGTTCTTTAGCGGACTTGCAGTTCTCAACTCTCCCGAGATAGGAATCGCTCAGAGTGGTCAGTATGGCATTTCTGGCGACGCGGTCTAAGTTGTGAAGCTTCTTCTCCTCAGGGGTGAAGAGACTTCTGTCTTTCGGGATCTTCTTCCCGGTCACCATACCTCCTCCTTGTGCTGGATCCTGAGCTACGACGCTATCGACCATTGGAACGATAGGTCCGTCCTCCAGAACCTCTGTCATGCTGTCGTGGAGAGAGGTTAGATGTGCCTCCATTCTGACCCGCCATACACCATAGTTCTCTACTGAGAACATGGGTACCATCCTGATTCCTGACATATCAGACATGATAGATAATGATATGAATGAAGAATGATATGCAGTGAAAACATTTTCCGGATCCGTTCAAGTAGACCAGTTTCAGAATAACAAGAGTCTTAGAGAACTCCTGCTCTGATACCAATTGTTGGTCCCGAGAGTACTTTCAGGTGTAGCGGGGGGGGGGTGAATACACCTGAAAACTGATTTCTCAACTTAAAACGCGAACAGTCCTTTTCAGGAGAGTGTCGTACTGGACGAGTTCAGCATACCAGATAAGTTGTTCTGAATCGCGTGGCAGAGTGACTGATTTACTGAGGCCTGCTAGCTGACTAAGTCAGAATTCAGTACCGTTCAGATAGAGTTCAGTGGTGCGGAAATGTGTAGCCTAAATTCAGTTGAGTTAGGAAAATGTTTTTTTCAAAATAGTTTCAGTAGATTAGTGCAGTCGATTAAGTTTACTGAAACTCAGTTGAATGATTTTAAAAGATATTTTCAGTATGCACAGTAAATCAATGCAACAGTAAAATAGGGAACACAAAACACAGGCGTTTTTAAAGTGGTTCGGATCCAACAATCATACGTCCACTGTCCCGAAAGATCAGGAGGCTATGTATTATACTGAGATAGTCTCAATCGGTTTGTATACTGGACAAACACTGGTCTTGAGATTTATACTGAGCAAGTCTCAGTTTACAAGGTATCAAACTAAGTGTTTGAAAAACTCTCCAATAGTGAAGGAGTCCTTTACAATAAGGATCAGTTCGGAAGTGAACTCCTTCGTCTAAGCTATAGATATAAACGGTTGAGCTTAGGTTAGAGGGATAGGGAACAAGAAAGTGGCTTTTAGAGCGACGAACGACTAAGTATAAGCTTTGGGTTCGTGTTCAGTCGCTTGGATACTAGAGGCTGTATGATTCTAATTCACCTCGATTCCCTATGAGCATATATGTAGTCTTTCGCCTAAGATTGACTCTTCTAACTTCTTGCGGAAGACTTAAGCATTTATGAGTTGCTCTTTGAATGCTCTGAGTTCGTTTGTGTGTTCTCGTGTATGTTCTTGGTTTCTCGTGAGCTTCAATTTGATTTTATCCCTCTATTTATAGAGCAGAGATTAGGATAGATCCGTTGGAGATGACGATCGTTTGTCTCTCTCTTTTGGGTAGCTAACGGCTCTTTCAAAGTATGGTTGCAGTGCCCTTTCCCTCCATTTCTGGAAAGTTGTTGACTTGCAGCTTTAACAGATATAGGATAGGTGGCTGCTTGTCATTGGTCGAGGTTCAGAAAAATGGTTGAGACAGAACAGACTTCAAGGAGATCTGAAGCTGACTTCTCTCTTCCTCGTATTGACTCTGCTGATTTGACTTTTAGAGATTCTGAGAATCAGAAGACTGTCTGGCCGTTGCTGAGTCTGATCTCTTATTCAGTAGCATGCTCCTACTGAGTCGGTGAACTACTGAAGATCAGCTATGAGTTCAGTGAACTACTCCTGCTGAGTTCCGTTCTACTGACTCCTTTCAGTATACTGCTCCTGCTGAGTCCAGTATCACAGTATCACTGAGTCTTCTACTTCTGGTACTGAGGCAGATAAACTACTAAGCACCTGAACCAGATGCCGAGTGTCTACTTAGTCTGAAACCTTAGAGACAAAACAAAACAGTTTACAACTGAATGGTTCATCTGTCAAGATAGGGTTTTGGGATCTTCAAATCTTCAGTAGGTGTTCAGTGCACAGGGCTACTGAGTTAGTTCTCAACTGATTGTGAGAAGACTGAATCATCTCCCAACAGCTGCTGAACCAAGTAGTGAACAAGCTAGCCACAACTGAACCTGTGGAGGTAACTTGTGGTGCCTGTGGTGAGTTGGGCCACTCTTCTATTAGATGCACAATGGGAGTAGTGGAGTACGAGAATGCAAATGCAGTGGGGGGATATTATTTCATGAAGAATAGAGATCATCCTCACCTCCGCTGGAGACAACCTGGAGATCCACCACAGCAGACACAACAAAGATATCATCCGCCACCATAGCCAAAATATCAGCAACAAAATTATCAACAGAATCACCAAACTGCACCTCCTCCGACTCAACCGTTCTACCAACAACCACCACAACATTATCAACCACCACCTCCAGCTTATCAAACACAACCACCTTCATCTTTTTATGAAAATCAACCACAATCACTATCCTATCAAACACAACCACCATAAAATTATCAACAGAATCACCAAACTGCATCTCCTCCGACTCAACCGTTCTACCAACAACCACCACAACATTATCAACCACCACCTCCAGCTTATCAAACACAACCACCTTCACCTTTTTATCAAAATCAACCACAATCACCATCCTATCAAACACAACCACCATCTCCTTCTTTCCAAGCACAATCCTACCAACAACCTTAACAACAAACCCTAAGACCTCCTGCCTAACCTCAAAATCAATTACCACCCAACCAGACTCAACCCTACAAACTACCACACCACAGAGGAGACACGTCACAAAACTAGAATGCTCCGCAAAAGTTATACAGGACAAATTAAGAGCTGTGGAATGAGTTCCTAAAGTCCCAGCATGAGCAGAAGGGCAATATGAGCACCCTGTCCAAGTAGTTGGAGCAGTTAGCCACCTCCCTGAGGGACATAAAAGGATACTAAGGAGCCATTCTTGTTCAGGTGCAGATCAACCCAAGATAGGAGAATGCCAGTGCTGTAACTTTGAGGAGTGGACGGGACTTACCCCCACCAAAATGAAAGGAAAACAGTGTACCTGAGGTTGAACAATTAGAAGAGGAGACACAAAGACCAATTGAGTCAGTGGCTCCACCACCATTTCTATCTGCCTTATTGAGAAAGAAAAAGCCGAAGGCAAACACTATGGATTACAAAGCCATGTTTGAAGGATTGGAAATCAACATTCCACTACTTTAAGCTTTAAAGTTTTCCCAATTGGCGAAGTTTGTAAAGGAGTTTATAGCTGGTAAGGTGCCTGTTGGAGAGAAGGTGGTCATGCAAAAAGAAGGTTTTGTAATGATACAAAAAAACCTTCTAGAGAAATGTGTAGACCCAAGTGCATTCACACTCCCGTGCTTAATTGGAGAGAAGTTTAGTACGAATGCCATGTGTGACTTGGGAGCATCTATATGAAGGAAATAAATAGGAGAGGAATTGTAACTTCCTCCACATATGTTGTTGCAACTCTGATTGTTGCTCGTGTTTGATTCCGAATGCCATGTGTGACTTGGGAGCATCTATATGAAGGAAATAAATAGGAGAGGAATTGTAACTTCCTCCACGTATGTTGTTGCAACTCTGATTGTTGCTCGTGTTTCAGATCTTCTGATCTGTGTCCCGACCTTTTTCTCCCTCTAGGTGGTCAGAGAACTGAAGAAAATTAAGATTTCACTCTCTCTAAACTCGTGTGTGTGAGTGTATGAGAATATGAATGTGTGTGTTCTGATTATGAATAAAATACTAATATATATATAGGCTTCAATAGCCAATATTATAATAATATTTGTAGCCCATTAATTTAATTATATCCCAAATGAGCTTCTGCATAATTAGCCCTTAATAAAATTAATTAATCTATTGAGCTACTAATATTTATCAATTAATTGGTACAACCAATTAATTCCAAATAAATAACATTATTAAATAATGTAAAATACATTAATCTATTAATAATGATTTCTGAGAGACAATAAATAACTAGGCAACTAATTAGGCCAAATCAGAGATCTAATATAAGAAATAAAGTGGGACCTCAAATTAATTAATTATCTTTGCTCAGTCTAGAGCAAAATTAATTAATAAACACAGATTCATTCCACTAGAGAATCCGTGCTGACATACCCCTTTATCCCAAATTGAGCAATGAATTGTATTTTAGACTTAATCGGCCCCCGTATTTAAGATAGAAATATCCGTTAATTAATTAAGCTCACCGACAGTTTAAATTAATTAACATCTTATTATATTCTTGAGTATTACCACTCGACCTCATTAACACACCTGAACTTAATCAACCGACCCGGTTTAGTGTGCTAATCCTTACGAGTTCCTCAGGGGATATTATCAACCCATTTTACTAGGATACGGTTGCAAGATACAGATAACTAGCCTGAGCCACAAATAACTACTAACACCCAAGATACGTAGATCCGGTCGCGATGACGTTACCATAGTAGGTTAAAGTGATAGATAACCAAATGCACTCAGCTGAAGTCTTACCAAGCTTAAGACCGGCTAAGTCACCGAGATCTTGGTTCTCCACTAAGGTCAGTCTGGAGAACACATCTCTATGTGGTCCGTCAATACACCACCTTAAGTGTACCAGTAAAGACAAGCAGGCAAGATAAACCACTTCTTATCTAAACTGCAGCTTAAAATGACAACTTATCCTTAAGTTGTCTCAGCTATGATAACTATTTATATCTTGTCAGTTCAACAAATTTATATAGTCTTCTGTGATACCCGACACACTACACAAATCTAAATTTTATACTAGATAAATGATTACATGTGCAAATATATATACTTATCAGATAGGAGAATAAAATGGTGGTAAGGATAAAAACACATTCTATACAAGCATAAAACTTGCTTCCAGTATACAAAATCCCAACAATTCTCCCACTTATACTAAAGCAAACTTTTAGTATACAATGTGTCAGTTCTAGGTACAAACTAGTAATCAACTATCTATCCTATCTGTCATTGCATCTTCTCCCACTTATACAAAAGTTTTTACAGTCCTAAGTGGGGGGCTTCTCTACCACTTCTAATCTACGAACATGCTTCTCGTAAGTCGGGAGTGGTAGGCTTTTCGTGATAGGATCAGCTAGGTTGTCTTCAGTTCCAATTTCATCAATCACCACGTCTCCTCGGTTTATGAATCCTGGTATAATGTGGCACTTTCTATCATGTGCTTAGACGCCTTGTGAGATCTAGGTTCCTTAGAATTTGCCCCTGCACCCGTATTATCATAATAAAATAGTGACAGTCTTAGACAAATTCAGAACAATATCAAGATCCAGGAGGAAATTCTCGAGCCAAACAATCTCTTTAGAGGCTTCTAAAGCAGCCACATACTCTGCTTCCATGGTTGAGTCTGCAATGCATTTCTGCTTTGCACTCCTCTATGAGATGGCTTCACCTCCCAAGGTAGACTTCTTCTCATCTCTGTCAGCCTGGAAATCTGAGTCTGTATAACCCGAGGGCACTAGACTGTCTGACTGGTAAACAAGCCTATAATCTCTAGTCCGTTTAAGGTACTTGAGAATATGCTTGACTGCAGTCCAGTTTTCATTTCTAGGGTTAGACGGATATCTTGAGACCATGCGTACATCATATGAGATATCTGGTCTCGTACAAAGCATTGCATACATGTGACTACCGACAACGGAAGCATATGGTACTAGCCTCATACTTTCTATCTCTTCAGTCGTTTTAGGGTACTGATTCTTGGATAGAAAAATGCCATGTGTGAAAGGTACTGAACCTCTCTTGGCATTTTGCATGCTAAAACGAGCAATAATAGTGTCAATGTAGGATGCTTGTGACAAACTTAACAACCTTTTCTGGCGATCTCCGATAACCTTGATCCCAAGGATATAAGCAGCTTCACCGAAGTCCATTTCAAACTGCTCGGATAACCACGTCTTTACGTCTGATAACACTTCAACATTGTTGCCAATGAGAAGGATATCATCTAACCATCTACGTAAAGTGCAAGAAATACCACTGACCCATTAACACAGATACGGTACACGCACACCTCGTTAGGACATGATACAAAACCATAGGATTTGACTACCTTGTTAAAATGCTAGTGTCATAACCGGGAAGCTTGTTTAAGTCCATAAATAAACTTCTTAAGATTCCAAACTAGATGTTTTTCACCCTCCTTCACATAACCTTATGGCTGTTTCATGTAGATGTCTCTTCCTTTTTCAAGGTGACCGTTTAGGAATGCGGTTTTGACATCCATTTACCAGATTTCTAAGTTCATGTGAGCTGCTATGGCAAGGAGAATCCGAATGGATTTGATCATTGCTACAGGCAAGAAGGTCTCTTCATAACCCATACTTTCTTTCTAGGTAAAACCCTTCGCCACTAGCCTGGCCTTAATGTCATGATCTCTCCATTCGATCTTCTCTTTCTTTTGTATATCTTACTACCGATGGCTTTGTAGCCATCAGGTAGTTCAATGATCTCGTATACGTCCATATCAGTTATGGACTCAAATTCCGAGTCCATGGCGATTTGCCATGAATCTGCATCTATATCTCCCACTGCTTCATTATAAGTCCAGGGATCCATGGTGTTTTGTTCATCTACCGGGAGATGGTCAGATGTCTACCCCGTGAACATATATCAATCAGGTGTAAAAATCACCCTCCCACTATGTTGAAGAGTGTCAGGCGCTGTGTTAACAAATTGTGCAGTTGCTCGTGGAACACTATCTTGCACAACTGGCTTTGTGAGTGGATCTCGATCACCTTGTAATTACCTAAGGATTATCTCGACTCGAGACTTGTGATTACTAATGTAATCCTCCTCTATGAATCGAGCATTGGTGCTGACAATGATCTTCTATTCTTTAGGATCATAAAAATAACCACCCTTCGTTTCCTTCGGCTATCTTATAAACAACATAACCTCTGAACTTGGCTCCAACTTGTCGGCCTGCTTATTCAGCACATAAGCAGGACACCCTCAAATCTTTATGTGGTGCATACTGGGCTTGTGCCCGCTCCACAACTCGACCGGAGTCGTCTTAACCGACTTAGATGGCACACGGTTCAGTAAATATGCTGCAGTTTATAGGGCATATCCCCAAAAGGAAACTGGCAAAGTTGCATAACTTATCATCGACCGAACCATCTCTAAGAGTGTTCGGTTTCTTCTCTCTGACACACCATTCTGCTGAGGTGTGCCCGGTGTTGTCAGCTGGGATGTAATCCCACATTCTGTCAAGTAGTCCTTGAACTCGTGGAATAGGTATTCCCCACCACTATCAGATCTAGTGTTTTGATTTCTTTACCTAACTTCTTCTCCAATCCTGCCTTGAATTCCTTAAAGGTTTCAAAGCAATCAGACTTGTGGCGAAGAAGGTAAACATATCCATACCTCGAGTAATCATCGGTAAATGTGACGAAGTACTCCTACCCTCCACGAGCTTGTGTAGACATGGATCCACACAAGTTAGAATGAATCAAACTTAGTGCTTCTGTCGCTCTATAACCTTTTGCCTTAAAAGGCATAGTCACCATCTTTCCCTCCAAGCAGGATTCACAAGTTGGAAATGGTTCAACTTGGAGAGACTCCAATGATCCATATTTCACCAACCTTTGGTTCCTATTCAGATTGATGTGACCTAGTCGTAGATGCCATAGATAAGTTTGATTTACCTTAGATGATTCTTTCCTCTTCTTAGGATTTGAGGATAAGGAAGTAACATTAACAAAATTACGCAGTTTAAAAGTAATAGTTTATAAAGATCCGGTTAATGGCCCACCACAGATAAAATCATCGCTTTTCATGATAGAAACTTCGCTATCAAAACTTGATTTATGTTGGTCCTGAGACGTGGTTCAGGTGTAGAGGGGGGGGAGGGGAGGGGTGAATACACCTGAATACAAATTCGTTCTCAAACGCGAAGTCATCTCTAGCTGAGTTTTCTACTAACTGAGTCAGACAGCCAAATATACTTCAGATCGTGTGGGCAAGAAAATCTTCTACTGAGTTTAGCTCTACTGACTTGAGTCAGTCGAACAGTCGTTCAGTATTAGAGTGTGCGTGTGCGGAAGTGTAGACCCTATCAAATGTCTCGGTTAGAAAACACCGGTTTTTATGCCGAGTTTGATGAAATACACTTTTTAATGCAATATGGACAGTTAGAGAAAAATTGTAAATCAACACAACAAATTTTTAAAGTGGTTCGGACACGCTGGGTCCTACGTCCACTATCCTGACCAAAGCAGGATACTTGTTATATTTATACTGAGCAAGTCTCAGTTGGTCTGTTCTCTAGACAGACACAAACTTGAAGCTTATACTGAGCAATTTTTCAGTGATCTGTGTGCTGGACAAATTCTCTACCTATAATCGTAGTGACTTTTACAAGGGTTTCAAACTTAAAGAGTTTGAGTCTTCTCCAACTAAGAGAAAGTTCTTACAAATAAGAACAATTTCACAAGGATGTGAATTTCCTCGAGGTTTGTAAGCTAAAGGTATTACAATGAAGCTTGCATAGATAAGAGAAGGGGAACAAATATAACTCTAAGTGATGAACTAAAAGGGTTCTTCTATGAATGCTAGTTCTTCAGTGGATTCTTCGTTGAGAGTGTTAAGAGTTTTGTGCGTAGATAGCTTGGGTTCCGGTAGTGTCTCTGCATGAAGACTTCTCTTATATATAGTCGTCGATGGTGAATAGATCCGTTGGAGGGAGGTCTAGACACGTGTCGAAACGACAACGAAAATGGCTCCTTTATTTTGAACGTTGGTGAGTAGGTGCACTGTAGAGATTCTCCTCTTTTTCAGTCTGGGAGCAGCTTTTGTAAGAAAAGATAGGTCGTTGTCGGCTCCTTATTGGTCGAGGTAGATTGGTAGGTGAGATTTGTCAAACATCAAGGTTTGACTTCCTCTGAATCCTCGGACCTTCAAGTGAAGTGACTTCCTACTGACGTTCTTTTGAGCATTCAGTGCATGGGCATGAATTCCTATGTAGATTCAGTTGGTGGTTGGCTGACCAACAGACTTCTTCGATCCTGAGTCCATCAGCTGAGTGCGAGATCTTCTACTGAACTCTGCAGCTACTGAACTCTAGCCTACTAAGTTCTATCAACTGAACTCGAATAAGCTATTACAGATACGAAGGTACAATATTTAGCTAGGGTTTTGTTATCTTCAAATCTATCAATTCATCTACTGAATCCTTATCTCCACAATTTCCCCCTATTTGATGATGCCAAAACCTATTACATCTTCTGTCACGGAAAATGTTAAGGTTAAGAGCTATAGCTACTAAATAAGAGATCTATTACAAGGGAATGCTCCAGTCATCAAATCAAAGTTGACAAAGATAGTGAAAAGAAAGAATCAGAGCAATCACAAGTAAAAGAATATCAGGATTGTCTTATGATATTAAGTAATGTATCAGAGCTAAGTTAAAAACTAAAACAGTTATGAGATGCTGAATGAATCAGAATTTATGGCAATTAATACAATTAAAATAGTTATAGCATGCTGAGGTTATCAAGGATTCTACTGACATGTAGGGCTGCTTAAACGGGTATAGGGTATTCGGTTAATACCCGTACCCGTACATGTACCATTGGGGTATCGGATACCCGATAATCGGTTAATCGGGTATGTATCGGGTATCAAATTCTTGAAGTTAACGGGTATGGGTAAATAACCGATACCCGTTCGGTTAATCGAAAATACCCAATTAACTTATTTTTCCTCTTTCACTTTTCAGTTTTCAGCGGGTCTTCTGGGTCAGAACAAAAAACGATGAGTCAACGACTTCTGCTGCCGCACGCCGTCGCCGGTAACGACATCATCTACCGTCGCTGCTGCCGGAACAACACCATCACGAGGCGGTGGATCCCCATCGACGCCTAAGGAGCCTCATAAACCACCACTTCATTCCCTGGACGTCATTACCACCTTAATGACTTTGTAAATAATTCCACTGCAAAATTTGATGTTCTATTTTCAGGAGGGTTCTACCTTGCTGCTACTAGTGCTTACGGTCGTACGTGTCATCTCATGTTGCAACATGAAGGCCTTCCTAGCTGTCTGAGTTTGTTCCACAGACAAGTCATCTGCCTTGGAGATTGGTAATGGGCAGTTATGTAATCTTCTATGCATCCAAATTGACAGAAATTCAAGATGTGAACATACTCCACTGTTCTTGAGATATTGAATTTCTCCACCCACATTCCCATGCTAACATCTTCCATTTTAAACAACTGCAGAACAAGGATTGAGAAGGGTGTGTGAAAATTGAAATATAAGATTTATTTAAGAAAACAATATACAAGTAAATAAGGTTAATTTCGGTTAACATGATAATCGACCCAATCGGGTACCGAGTTAATCGATACCCAATCGGGTACGGGTACGAGTATCTAAAATTCTAGTTTTTTCGGGTACGGGTAACCGATTATCAGTTACGGTTAACCCGTACCCATACCGATTAACACCCCTACTAACATGTATCAGAGCTATCAGAGCTAAAAGATAAGTTCAACACATTCACACAATATCAGGGCCGATACAGAAATAGTCAAAGCTCAGAATAGATCATATAGTAGCTAATCATCAAAGGTAAATTCAGCAATTATCAATCATGTCTCTATAATGCAGGTTCCCCCTAAGAAATAATTTCCCTCTATATCATATAAAAGAGCTCTTCCCCTAAGTACTAACAAAGTATCAGAGAAGAATAAAGAAAACATAGTTAATCAGAGGAAATAATTCTATGGCAGGTAAACACATAATTCACATAGGGTCAGTTAGATAAGTATCTGATCACATAGGTGATCAGTTGTGCTGAAAAGTAAATAAAGCCGTAAAGATAATGAGTAATTATCGAGGCCAAATAAGTGATATGTCATATAAGATTGAGAAATTATAGTACACGACTTTCTATCACTATGAAGCTAGACTAGGAGAGAGGAGAGAGTCAGATGGCCTTCTTCTTAAACTTCTGCATGCGGGCTCGGAAGTCAGCAGACTTCTTCTCTGGAAGCTCAAGGCCGTATCCTGCATAGACTCTGCTTCTCAGGGCCTTGATCTCCGCTAATTCTTCTTCATCGTCCTTCTTCAGACCACTACTGAAAATGGCATTCTTAATCTCTTCTTCGATCTCCTTCTTACATAAGTTGTCTTGATGAGTCATCGGAGGAGGAAGAGTTCGGAAAGGTGGTGCCTTCAGCGTTTGACCAGTTTGGTCTAGCAGAGTCTGAATCTCAGCTAGGAGAGATGGATTTTCTGTAGTTAGAGAGTCCTGGAAGTATCCATCAGCATCAGAGGAGTCTTCATTGCCGACTTTCCATATATATAATCTTTTAATAAAATCCACCTTCAGCTTCACCCATTGCTGATTGAGCTTGAGAGGAACCCAGTCGTTAGTCCTTTTGTATATGATTCTCTTCATCTCACTGACTGGCTCTCTGTTCCTGAAGAATCGGGAAGAGGTGGGAATGCTTCTAACTTTCACTGGCACCCTCTCCCTTGCTTCTTTTCCAATTCTCAGCCTGAGGGCTTCAAGGTCAACTAGGCGGATCCTCTCCCTCGCCTCTCTGATCTTCCTTGCCTCAGTTGTTCTGTCCAGTGCCCTTTCACACGCGTCCAATATTTCCTTCATCTCTTGTTCTTGTTCTTTTGAAGGGACCGTGGAAGGCACATGCGGTTGTTGTTCTGAATCAGCAGGTGATCCTGATTTGGATTTAGAACCTGACGCGCCCTACTTATGATATTTGGACTGTTGAGCTCTGGTTGCTACTGGTGCTGATCTAGATTGCCTGGTGATCGTCCGTGAGCGCGTAGGCGCAGGAGAACGAATCTAAACCCCTTTCTTAGCAGTTGGCTTTTTCTTTGCATCTTCCTTAGTCAATTCTCTCGCGAGCTTCTTATCGTAGGCGATTTGCTCCTCGCGAGTCTTGAATTTGAGCTTCTTTTCCTTGGGTGGGCTAGGGTCAGCTAGAGCCTTGCCCTTACGCTTGTCAGCTTTCTTGGGACCTGGAGGTGGCCTGAACAGGCAAATTTTCAAAGTATGTAGCCACCTCAGCTACAGCTGAATCAGTTGTTGATCCTTTAGTTGGCACTTTCCATTGTGCTGTTGCTGAGCTAGGTCCGCCCTGCTGATCTTCAGCCTTAAGGAGGGATTTTTGGCATCATTAATAAGAGTTGCCAGGGTTGTGACCTTCTTCGTTAGTTCATGCATTGAGTACTTGACAGTTGTCATCTCAGTTGAAAAGTCTGTTGCTGCATCAGTGTAAGACACCCACCGTTGCTCATCCTTTTTATTGATAGCTTTGAGTAGAGCCTCTTTAGATTTATCGAATCGGGTGAGGTAGTCTTCCACAGCAACTGAGGCCGCTTTCTCGATCTCCTGGCAGGATTTATGCTGCTGAGTCAGTGCCTTAGAAACACTGTCAGATGTGAATGCATATCTCTCTTCCACTGCCTTTCTGACTTCACCTGTTACAACCGCCACTTCTTCAGAGAAAGATTTGGCCTACAACTATAGTATGCTCTAGAATTGAGTAGTGAGGTCAGTCTTTTGTGCTGCAAGTTCCTTGGCGAGGATCTCTTCAGTATTCAAAGAACTGAGCGTGCTGATCCTCTACACTTCATTGGTAAGGCTGGTCAGCATCTTAGTCCGTGCCTCAGTGAACCTGCTCCACTTCGTGTTCACATCATCGGCAAGGTTGCGATTCTTATGTGCCTGACACTTGATCACCTTGTTGATCGACTCCGTAGAAAATTCCTTGATCTCAGTAGCCTGGTAACGACGTTTATGCTTAGGTTGAGTCACGAAAGGAGTCTGAATGATCTGGCCAGATATCAAAGGAGGTGGTGGCTGATCATTCTTGGGAGTTTTGCCTTCAGCCGATCCTCCCTGGCCTGCATCCTTAGGAGATCCATCATGAGGAGGAGATGGTGGGGGAGAAGGAGGAGGCTGAGTAGAAGAAGGCTCAACTCCTTGCACTCTGCTACTTAGCAGCATCAGCATCACTGCTCTCAGGTCCTCCAGAGAAGCTATGTCCGACGGCTCCTCATAGCCTATCTCCTCTTTGAGTTTGTACTCTTCATCTAGCAGAGTGGACAGAGACCTGAGCCTGATGGCCTCTTCGACCAAATCCCACTCCAGAAAATGGAGGCGCATCTGAACACGAGTGCGGATTGCTATGTCCACAAGATCAGGATGAGAGCTGATCTCCAAGATTTCAATTGCGACTTCATCAGTCGCCTTCAGTTGTGCATTGAGCACTGAAATCGGAATGGAGTAAATCTCAGCTGCCTGAGCTTCAGCAGGGATTTACGGCAGAGTTTCCTCTAAATGTACCCTCTTCACCTTTTCCTTCAGGGTAACATCATGCTGTCTTGACCCTTAGTTCTCAACTGAGATTGGTGAGGGAGGTGGGACGACTGAAGTAGGCTTCTTCAGTGTATTCTGTCTCTTTGCCTGAGTGGGAAGGGGATCCTGAGTGATTTCCATGGGGTGCTTAGCTTGCGGTCCCTTCCCAATGGATTTCTCGGCTGAAGCTGAGTTTACAAACTTCGTCAACTTTGACTTTGAGTTGAAATAAAAAGCATCAGCAAGAGAAACCTTGTCCGGGAGGTCATCTTCTATCATTATCGACACCTTTGTCCCAAACAGAAGCTTTCCCTTAGGAATGAGCTTCATCCCTTCTTCAGCATCGACAAACTTTTGCGACTGAGCCTTGAACTCGGCTCTGAAGAATGCATTCCAGTTGATGGGCGCTGCATCGACGATTGCCATCATGATCTGGATGCGGATGCGGGACAGCTGATCATAAGATCCCACGGAGCTTGTCAATATATAGTTGACAACGTGCGCCAAGCGCATGTATTCAGGCAGCAGCTGATTCTTTGGGAAAGCTGCCTTGAGTACGCAGTCCTCCTGACCACTGAAATGGCATAGGTACTGGTCTATTTCAGACTCTTTTTACCCTGCTATCGGTGTCCCTTCATCTTCTAGCTCGAAGCTAACAGGAGGCGTCTGGACACGTCCATCTGCGTGGCCATTTCCTCCCACTGACTGGGACGAACCTCATGCCTTGAGATGACATTAGATATGTCATTCGAATCATCATCTTGGCGGAAGTTCAGGAAGAACTCCGCTACCTGACGTGGAAGAAGATGACGCGAGGAATGGGAGAGAATCGGCAGAAGGCCCGATCTCTTGAGAGCATCAAATACCAGCGTCATGCACTCCACACCGCAAGTTCTGACCGAAAGAACAGGCTCAAACAACACTTGTTTCCCAGATATGATCTCCTCCGTATCTTCAGGGATGGTCACGTCACTGATTGGTACAAACTGTGCCATTTGTATAATTGAAATTAGCAAAAATAAGAATTAGCACTCAAAAATAGAGTGAGTTAGTGGCAGACTTAGTTTGAAGAAGTTCTTATCGAATAAATTGTGCTAAAAATGTAGTAGATGTCTGATGCAATTTGAAAGCAAATGCAGTGCACAACTCTTCGTCAATGGCGGATAAAAGTGAGGCGGTTTAGAGATGACAGTGTATATATATATATTCATATTTGAATATAAGGCGGTTTTTAAGCATGTGGTTGAGATTAATTAGGTTTTAATAAGTGGACGGCTCATATTAATTGATATAATAGGTTATGATTACTGTGCCGCCTATAATCTCACCTACTTATCTCTATCGCCTAAATGGTAAGGTGAAATGACATGCATTTAATGCGCCGTAGTCAGTTTTACGGAATATCATGAGTTAATGAAAACAACATACTCAATGCAATACGATGAACATTAAAGGCGGAAAATAAATGCTATGATATACTGAATCACCAGAAGCTGAATTTAATACTCTTAACCTGTCACCTGAACATCGTAGTAAGCTGATACCACGTTTGACGAAACTGAGTATTCAGTTGTACTGAAAGTAAGTTCCTCCTTACTCACTTCTTTCTTGATCATTTACTGAATTGTATTAGTAGGATCCAAAAGACCTAGTTCTATTGAGAGATCGTTGAATCTGGTCTCAGCTCGAGGTTTGGTCAGGATATCAGCTCTTTGCTTATCAGTGTGGATCTTCTCCATTCTGATATCCTTTTGCTCGACATGATCTCTGATGAAGTGATGAAGAATGTCCACGTGCTTACACCTTGTAGAACAGGGTTCTGAGTGATTGCAATAGCATTGGTACTGTCGCAGTAGATCGACACTTCATCTTGATGGATGTCGTAGTCTCTCAGTTGTTGTCGAAGCCACAGTATCTGGGCGCAACAGCTTCCGACACCCATATACTCATCTTCAGTAGTTGATGTTGCTACTGAATGTTGTTTCTTTTAGAACCACGATATAAACTTGCTACCGAGGAACTAACAAGTTCCTGAGGTTGATTTTCGGTCGATTCGGCAACCTGTATAGTCAACATCAGAATAACCAGTTAGTTCAAGGTTATCATCAGCTGGATACCATAATCCAACATCAGGTGTTCCCTTCAGGTAACAAAGAATTCTCTTCGCTGAATCGATATGACTCTTCTTGGGATTCGCATGAAATCTCGCGCATACACCTACAGAATAAGTTATATCAGGTCTCCTCGCTGTAAGATATAATAAAGAACCAATAATAGCATGATAGTCAGTTGAGTTAACAGATACTCCCTCTTTGTCAAAATCAATCTTGAGATTTGTGTTCATGAGTTTCTTTATTGACTTGCTGGATTCGCAGACGAACTTTTTGATGAGATCTATTATATATTTCGCTTGATTAATGAATATTCCCTTCTTTGATTGTTTGACCTGAAGTCCAAGGAAATAATTCATCTCTCCCATCATCGACATTTCAAACTTTTCTTTCATCATCTACTCGAATTTCTAACACATAGTCAGATTCCTTGATCTAAATATGATGTCGTCCACGTAGATCTGCACCAGTAAGATGTCTTCGCCTGATTTGATACTAAATAGGGTGCAATCCACTGTTCCTTTCTGAAAACCTTTCTGAAGTAGAAAGTCTGAGAGGGTATCGTACCAAGCCCTGGTGCTTGTTTTAACCCGTACAGAGGTTTCTTAACTCTGTAAACCTTATGTCCCTACTGAAAGCCGAGCGGTTGTTCAACGTACACTTCTTCCTTCAGTACGCCGTTCAGGAAATCTGACTTCACATCCATCTAATAGACTGTGAACTGCTGATGTGTTGCATAAGCTAGGAATAGACGAATAGCTTCAAATCTTGCGACTGGGGCGAATGTTTCATCAAAATCTATTCCCTCTGACTGACAATATCCTTTGGCAACGAGCCGAGCTTTATTCCTGACAATAACGTTGTTTTCATCTCGCTTGTTCTTAAAGACCCACTTCGTTCCTATCACGTGTTGGTGTCTAGGTCTGTCAACAAGCTCCCATAAGTCGTTTCGCGTGAATTGATTCAGCTCTTCTTGCATGGCGGTGATCCAATCCGTACCATTCAGCGCATCCCCTATTGTCTGGGGTTCTTCAGCCGACAAGAAGCATGATTATAATGCACTTTCTCCTTGACAGAATTTGGATCTTGTCTTGACACTAGCTGAAGGATCTCCAATGATAAGATCTGAAGAGTGAGCATCTAACCACGAGCGACGATGTCTTGTTATTTCATCTGGAATTTTTCCAGTAAAAACACTAGGAGTATTAGGAATTTCAGTTGTACTGTTCTGTGTCTGAAGTAATTCAGTAACAAGGGTTGGATCTACTGAGTCACCAGGTTCAGGGGCATTCAGCTCAGAAAATTAGTAGTTCCCCCTGAGATGTTATTCTCAGTAGAGGTCTCAGTTACCATATCGGTTTCCTCATCGACCAAAATTACATAGGATTGATTTTGTTTGTTAGAATCAATCTCTTCAGCTACATTGCTTGTTGGATTCTGAATTTCATTTTTTTGAATCATTATCCCAATAATGCTGGATCTTTTCAGTGTTGTCTTTTAAGCTTAGATCCTATAACTTGCTCCTGACCTGTTCAGCTTCTGGCTGAGAGTTTGAATTCCTGAACTCAGAAATAAATTCATCAAATACAACATGGAGGCTTTCTTCCATGCAAAGGGTCCGGTAGTTAAAGACCCTGAAAGCTTTGCTGACCCTGGAGTATCCTAAGAACACTGCTTGGTCTGACTTACTTTCAAAGACCTTTAACTGGTCCTTTCCATTATTGTGAATAAAGCACGAACAACCAAAGATATGGAAATGCGAAATAGAAGGAATTCTCCGTTTCTATAGTTCATAAGACGTCTTCATGTGCATCTGAGTCAGTAGAGACCGGTTCTGAGTGTAGCAGGAAGTGTCAGTAGTTTCTACCCAGAACTTCAATGGAAGACCTGAATCTGCAAGCAACTTTCCTTGCTGCTTCTTTAAGCGTTCTATTCTTTCTTTCAGCAAATTCGTTCTGCTGAGGCGTTCGTGCCGCTGAGGTTTTGTGTTCAATGCCTGCAGCCTCACAGAAGTCTCTTACCATCGAGTTCAGAAACTCAGGAACACGATCTGAGCGTATCCTTTGTATCTTGATAGCTATCTCGACGCTCAACCGCTTCAGTAGTTTCGGCAGCTCAAGTTTGACGTCAGATTTGTTGGCGATGAATATCACCCAGGTATATCTTGAATAGTCATCAACGACTACAAGAGCATATTTCTTTCCTCTGATCGTCACTGGATTGACTGGCCCAAATAAATCTATGTGCAGCAGCTGAAGGATTCCATCAGTGGAAGGTGACGGAATGGGCGGATTGCTTGACTTTCTTTGCTTCCCCTTCAGACATGCTTCACAATTTTTATGTCTCTTGAATACTTCGTTGGGCAGTCCTTTGACTTTAGAATCACGTCCTAGCTTGTTTATTGTTGTGAAGTTCAGATGACTCAGTCGTCTATGAGCCATGCTGTTCTGTCATCTGACCTCATGTGTGCTAGCAGGCAAGCTTCAAGTTCGGCGGTATTTAATTCAGCATAGTATATTGTTGGGAGATGATTCAGTCTTCTCACAATCAGTTGAGACATAACTCAGTAGCCCAGTGCTCTGAATATTTGCTCAAGATTTGAAGATCCCAAAACCCTATCTTGACCGATGAACCATTCGGTTGTAATGTGTTCTATTTTGTCTCTGAGGTTTCAGACTCAGTAGACACTCTTCATCTGGTTCAGGCGCTCAGTAGATTACCTGCCTTAGTACCAGAAGTAGAAGACTCGATAATCTTGGACTCGGAGCAGAGCAAGATATGCGAAAGGAGTCAGTGGAACTGAACTCAGCATGAGTAGTTCACTGAACTAGGAGCTGATCTTCAGTAGAGCCGACTCAGCAGGAGCATGCTACTGAATAAAGATCAGAATCAGCAACGGCTGGACAGTCTTCTGACTATCAGGATTCTCTAAAGTACTGAGTAAATTCAGTACATATAGGAGAGGAGAGAGAGGAGCATTCAGCAAGGGGGAATGTTCACTCTCAGTACTAAGTAAATTCAGTACGTAGAGACTCTGCAACCATCTACTCGAGGTATCAGCTGACTACGATGTTCAGCTGACAGGTTTGCGTATCTCTACTCAGTAGCCAATGAAATATTTTGTGCATTTATGACTCAGATTCAGCTTCGTATTCAATGCCTTATGAAATGTCATTTAATATAACTGTTTACATTAAATACACGACATTCTATGTAAAGTATGATGAACTCTGCGGCGCATTTAATGCATGTCGTATCAAGTTACTTCTTTGGCTAATTACAACTGTATTTTGACTTAGGCGGCTAAAGTGATCATTACCTATTTTATAACATTGAATCCTAGCCGTCCATCTCAAAAAGCTATTTCAAACTGAACCGTGGATTATTAACTTTTCATCTTCTTTAACATATACATAAACACGTTCAAAGTTAGAAACCGCCATTTTTACTCTGCATTTTTCGAACCCTAGTTTTTCTGAGAAAAGCCTTGCCTCCTTGCAAACCTATTTTCAAAACTCTCAGAAACTCTTTGGTAAACTTTTCATGATCATTCAGTATCGTATATGATAATTTCAATATTTTTCGTTCGATACTGATTTCTTCTCCTTGCAAATTACTGAATATAGCAGGAAGAGAGGTTATCGTTCCGAAGGACATGAAAGAAATCCTCGAGAAGGATCGTGTCTGGTGTGAGCCCATGATGGAGTTTGACGCCTGTGAGCTTGAATACATGGAGGAGATCTTCGACGCTCTCAGAGTGACTGGCCTAGAGGGTTTTCTGTCGAGGAAGCCATCATACTTCCTCCCGTGCCAGATTGTTGAGCTTTACTTGAACTCGAAATCAGTAGAGGGTGATATCCGATGCAGATACGTTGTCCATTCAGTTAGCGACCCCTCCCGTGCAGTGTCGGAGATAAAGACGATGTCGATCAAAGAAGCTCTTCAGAGAAGCTTCCATCTTCCCAGTGAGGGATTCAACACTGTGGCCTACAAGGACGACCTAATGGACGAATACTTAGAAGAATTCTGCGGGAAGCCAACAACGTTCAGAGCAACATTCCCGAAGAATGCCATGCTTCCTCAGTATAGAGCGTTTGCCTACATAGTGACTCAGTTGCTGACGAGTCAAACCGGATCCTTTGATCAAGTGTCAAGGCCGAAGATTCATTTGATGATGGCCATTCAAGATCATGCTAAGATCAATTGGACCGAATTCATCCTGAAAGAATTCATGACACAGTCCGTAAAATTCGACAAGTCAACCCTACGCCTAGCTGTGAAGGGAAAATTATTATATGGACTGAAGTTGTCGATAATGATAGAGGACTTTTGCGGAGCGAACAATATCACATATGCTGACAAGCAGTACTTCAATCCGAAGAAGGTCCGTTTCCAGAGCAGGGTAGCAGCCCTTTAGCAGATTGGATCAGGGCCTGCTGATCCCAAGACAGGAACTCAGAAGACCTCCACTCCCACGAAGAAGAGGTCCCCTCCCAAGTCTACTCCAAAGACTCCGACCAAGAGACTGAGGAAAGTCAGTGAGGTCGTACCAGAAGTAGTACCAGAAGTGGTTGTTGAACCACCTCTGCAGCTGAGGGACGAATCCGAATCCTCAAAAAAGACTCAGTCAGTGGAGAAGGACGTCTCTACTGAACGAGGCCAGACAGTGGACCAAGGGGTCCAAGCTGAACCAATTCAAACCTCTCAGAGCCCCTTAGATGTTCCTACACTGAGCAACATTCCTTCTGGTGAGAAGAAACCATCTCCTATAGAAGTTGAAGATTCTGAGACTGCTTCTGAGTCAGAATGAATCGGGATAGAGGCATCAGCTCTGCAATCTAGAGCCTCCCGAGAAATTGCTGAACGAATCCTGGAGATAGTCAGCCACACTGATCTCATCTTACTGGCAAGGCAGGCTAGGCTCCACATGCTGATCAGATTCCAGGAGTGGTCTACCCTGAACCGATTAATCAAACACCACTCCAGCGAACAGCTCCACGGGGAGGAGCTGATGATAAGGAACAAAATTGGCTACTCCGAGCCATCTGATGTCTGTTCCTTAGAAGATTTGAGGGCTGCCATGCTAGCCATGCTGAACGACCGCCAACCAATTTTAGCATCGGCACCCTTAGACGGGTCTGACCCTGATGGTCAGGACCCACCCCGTGATTCAGGCCCTGAGAAGCCTGATGAGGGAACTCAACTGGACAAGGATGCTCCAACTTCTATCGTTGAACCACCTCTCAGTATCCTTGGACCAGGGTAGTCAGCGGCTAGTACCTCGAAGTCAGCAGAACCCTCTCAGCTCCTACTTGAATCTGCTTTCGAGGTAGCGCCCAGCCCTAGAAGCCGACGATCGAAGTCAGTGGCCAGGGCCCTGAGGAGTCAAGGGACTTAGAACAGACTCCTCGCCCGCGCCGTCCACAAGACGTGGAGGCAGACCACTCAAGCTCAGAGTGAGGAGATCAAGGGGCTCAGAACGACGATTCAGAACACGCCTACCCCTAACTTCTCCACTATCTTGACTGACGCACTCGCCACTCAACGAGCCGACTTTGAAGAGCAATTGAAGTTGATTCAGGCTGGCCAAGCAAAGCTTCTGGAAGATTACAAGGCTGCCCAGTCAGCTCACACTGAATCCCTCTCTTCCATCTCTCAGGCCTCCGATCTTAGACTCAAATCTATTAAGAAGGCAATGGAAGAGAGAGTGGATAAAAAGTTGTAAGATATCCAGACAGCAGCAGAAGCCTCTCACAAGAAGTACCGCGATCAACTTACTGAAGAGAGAAACGAGCTGCATGAAAGACTAACAAAGTTGCAGTACGCCTTGGATGATTTATCAGCAGCGTACAAAAGTCTGGATAAGAAGGTACATGTTCCCACCCCTGGCGTATTTGCTGATGCCAAAAAGGGGGAAGGAAAACTGAAGATAACAGAAGGGAAGGTACTGAAAGTACCAAGAGGAGTGAGGACAGTGGCAGGAGCAACCTAAAGTCAGCAATCTGCTCCCACTAGTCCCTCTACTCAGTATGGCGAGGCCCAGGGTGTCTCAGCAGCAGGCGATGTAGTGTCTGCTGAGACCGGCCCAAGCGGCTCAGGACCTAAGGACTCTGCTACTCAGGCAACTCAGACTCCAAGTGACATAATCAAGGAGATTGCTAAGTACGCAGAAGAGGAGTCAGAAGAGGAAGAGGTTCCTCTGCCTCCTCTAGTTGCCGGAAAAGGCAAGAAGATACTGAAGCTTCCAACTCCTCCTTCTAAAAAGAAAGGACCTAAATGGTATGTTGGGTGATGATTCTATCCTCAGCACTGTAATACTTAGTGGGAAATGATTCTATCTTCCGTACAGATACGCGCTCAGTAGGCTTATGCTCTGAGTGAATCTATGAAGATTTGAAGATCCCAAAACCCTATCTTGATTGGTGAACCATTTCGTTGTAATCGTATGTCTCTGAGGGTTTAGACTCAGTAGACACTCTGCTCTGGTTCAGGCATTCAGTAGATTATCAGCCTCAACACCAGATGTAGAAGACTCAGTCGATACTGCACTCAACAGGAGCAGTATACTTAATAGAGTCAGTAGAACTGAACTCAGCAGGAGTAGTTCACTGTACTCAGAGCTGATCTTCAGTAAAGCCATCTCAACATATTTGCTACTGTATCGAAGATCAGACTCAGCAACGGCCAGAGAGTCTTCTGAACTGTCAGATCTTTTGAATGACAATCAGCATAGTCAAATACAAGGAAGAGAGAAGTCAACTTCAGTATGCCTCGAAGTTTGTTCTGTCTCAACTGCTTTGTAAACCTCGACGAATGACAAGCAGACACCTGTCCTATACCTACTAAAGCTGCAAGTCAACAACTTTCCAGAAAAGGAGGGAAAGGACACTGTCACTCTACTTCAAAAGAGCCGTTAGCTACCAAAAGAGTGAGATAAAGGGATCATCGTCTCCAATGGATCTTTCCCAATATCTTCTCTATAAATAGAGGGATGATTCAAGATTTGAAGCTCACAACGAAAATACGAGAACACACAAAAAAAGGAGAACACACGAGCATTCAAACAAGCAAAACCGAAAAACCCTAAGTCTTCCGCAAGAACTCGAAGAACACTTCTCCGGCGAAAGACTACAATCTAGCTCTTAGGGAACCAAGCTGAACCGATATACATAGCCTCTAGTATCCAAATGACGTTACACGAACTTAAAGCTTAACTCAGTTGTTCGGCGTTCTAGAAGCAACACTCTCGTTCCCTATCCCTCTAACCTTTAGCTCAACTGATTATATCCATAGCTTAGACGAAGGAGTTCATCATTGAACCTGATCCTTATTATAAAAGGACTCCTTCATAGTTGGAGACTTAGTCAAACGCTTCAGTTTGATACCTTTGTAAACTGAGACTTGCTCAGTATAAATTTCAAGACGCGGCTTGGTCCTGTGTACAAGCTGACTGAGGCTAACTCAGTATAATAAATAGCCACCTGATCTTTCAGGACAGTGGACGTAGGATCCTATGTATCCGAACCACTTTAAAAATCTCTGTGTCTCTCGCTTGCTCTCTTATTTACTGTTGCATTGATTTTAACTGTTCATACTGAAAATTATCCTTTAAAATCATTCAACTAAGTTTCAGCGATCTTAACTGCTTATTCTTCTGAACTGAAACTGTTTTGACAAAACGTTTTCCACTCAACTATTTTGGGCCTACACATTTCCGCACCACTGAACTCCAACTGAAGATACTGAATTCTGACTCAGTCAGTTAGCAGGTCTCAGTAGAGTCAGTATCTCTTTGCCTAACACGATTCAGAACAGTATGCCGGGCTCGAATTCATTCGATGCGACACCATCCTAAATAGGATTATTCGTGTTTCAAATTGAGAAATCGGTTTCAGGTGTATTCACCCCCCCCCCTCTACACCTGAACGTGCTCTCGGGACCAACAATTGGTATCAGAGCTGGAGTTCTATAAGACTCTTGTTATCTTGAAACTGGTCTACTTGAACGGATCCGGAAAAACGTTTTCACTACATTTCATTCTACACTCATATCATTATTCATCATGACTGATATGTCAGGTATAAGGATGGTACCCATGTTCTCAGTAGAGAACTATGGTGTATGGCGGGTCAGAATGGAGGCTCATCTGACCTCCCTTCACGACAGCATGACCGAAGTACTTGAGGAAGGACCTATCGTTCCTATGATAGATAGTGTCGTAACTCAGGATCAAACAGCTGGAGGAGGAATGGTGACCGGAAAGAAGATTCCCAAGGACAGAAGTCTCTTCACCCATGAGGAGAAGAAACTTCATAACTTAGACCGAGTCGCCAGGAATGCCATACTAACCACCTTAAGTGATTCTTATCTCGTCAGGGTTCAGGAATGTAAGACAGCTAAGGAACTCTGGGATGCTCTAGCGCTACTGAGTCGGGGGACTCAGAAGATCAAAGCCAACAAACTTGCGCTGGAACTCCAAAAGCTGGAGAGTTTGTCTCTCATGCCTGGAGACACCATAGAAGATCTCAGCGTCAGATTCACGAATCTGATGAACTCCATCAATGGGCTGGGAAAGACATTCTCCAACCGAGAAATGAATCTCAAAATACCGAGGGCGCGCGACGGTCATTGGACTCCTTTTGCTACATTATTACGACATTCTGACTTAGATATTGTTACTCCTGACCATATCTTTTCAGAACTTCAAGCAGAGGAATTCGAGTTTGACAGACCTCAACGAAAGCAGCGAGCTGAAGCTGACAACAAAATTGACCACGCCTTCAAAGCATCAGTCAGCACAGCGTCTCCTGCGTCGAGTAAGACTGAACCTTCACTCAACGACATACAAGAAGGAAGTCTCGCTCAGAAGTACGCACTGCTTGCCGTAAAATATCAGAAGGAAAAGGAGCGGCGCAGAAAAGTGACTAAAGCCTATCGAGAATCGAAAGGTAAGTCTGAATACACGCCTAAACGCACTCCTGACTCGCATACTTCTGAATGGAGAAAGAGGGATGACTCAGCTCCATCAAAAGACAACGAAAGCAAAGAAGAAAGAGTCATTTCCTGCTACAACTGCAAGAGGCCAGGACACTATCATTATGACTGTCCTGAGCTCAGTAGTGCTGAACGAGCAGCACGAAAAGCAAGGAGAGAGAAATTCGCCAAGAAGAGACAAGCATACATAGCTGGTGAACTCTCAGATGACTCAGAAGAAGTCAACTCCTTCATGGATTCATCCGATGACGAAGCAGCTTTCATGGCCCTAGAGCTTGAAGCTGAAGAAACTGCTGAAAATTGTCTAATGGCAGGAGAAGAGGATGAGGTAAACTCTCATGAACTATTTAACTCTCCTTCACACTGCACACACGACACTGTTTCAGGAGCAGACGAGAATCTGGACGTCAGTACAGCATATGAAGAACTTCTAGACAAACAGATTCAGATGAGTCTGCAGCTCAGTAAGACTCTTCAGGAGTTGGATACCCTGAAAGTGGAGAATCAGAGACTTTCTCAGGAGAGTCAGGTTGCTACTGATTCTGAAGGACTTGTGTTGAGACTCAGGGAGGAGATAAACTCTCTGATGACCAAGTCTCAGCATCAAGAAAATCAGATCTCAGTTCTGACCAAGGACTTAACTCAGAAAGATACTGAACTGAGTCTACTGAAGCAACAACTATCAGGACTTCAGACTGAGCACAACACACTGAAGAAAAGTGATGATGTCTGGAGGAACCTGATGACTGAGCGGTACATGGGCGCTGAAAAGAAGCTAGAGGCTATGCTAGCAAGCAACAAGCCCAAGCACTGTCAGGAAGGACTTGGTCTCAGCCAAGGTGCTTCCTCATCTGCCCCCGTACACTCAGAAGTGCGACTTGCTGATAGGTTTGTTCGAGGGGAGACAATCAATACAAACATACTGAACCCTCTAGCCAAGAACAAATAAAAGATGAAGGCACCTCATCCTATACATCAGCATTCTGGCCAAAAGATCAGCACCAAAACACCCCAGTTCAGTCAAGGGGGAACCAGGAAGCCAAAGTGGGCTGATCAGTATGGACCTCCTCAGCTAACACATCCTGCTCAGTATGGGTCATACTCTTATGATCCTATAGTCAGAAAAGGATTCAAGAGTCAGAAGAAGAAGAAAATTGCACAAAAGGTAAAGGTCAGCAGTCCACCAACTCAGAAGATCCAGACTCCTGAACCAGAAAAGCCTAAGAAGTCAGTATCGACCAGTCCAGTGGTCAAATACGTTGACTCAAGTGGAAAGAAGTTGTTTGAGACCACCAGGGTCGTAAGACAAATATGGGTTACTAAAACTAACATCTAAGGACCCAAAATCAAAATAAAGGGTACCTGAATATAATTCTGTTTTGCAGGTGCACAAAGACCCATGGTGTTGGATATGAGTCAGTAGATTGATACTCAGCTGTTCTAGGGTTAAAGGAAATTGGGGGAAATCATAGTAGTACTATGGAATTGAAGATCCCAAAATCGAGCTGATATCAGTAGATTAGTGTGTCGATAGGATTAGCTGATGTATAGGTTAGACTTGATGTAATGCTTATTATTTTTGTCTAATTCCTGTACGGGGTAGTTGTTGAACTGATCTTCAGCTGAAGATACTTTTCAGAACCCCACGTCATCAGTGTAATCGCTTGCATTCTTCGTCAGCAGCTGATATCAAACTCAGTTGAAGATCCCGCATCGGTGGCCCGGACCTCGGTAGAAGCATTCTCTACAAGCCGATGGTCATCGGTAGAAGAACCCGGTGCAAGCAAGTATACCTTCGCAGATCGACCAACCGACTATCGAAGCTCACTTTATCGGTCAGACGACTCGGCCGAAGAAGACAGACTTTCGAGTCTCGTATCCGACGTAAAGCGACCCAAAGCACTTAAAGTCCCTTCAAATGTTCGGCGAGAAGACATACGAGGTAGTTTGAACGGTCAACTCGACACTCACCAACTACAAACCTCGACCAATGAGAAGCCGACAACGCTTACCTACTCTACACAGTAAAGCTGCTCTCATGAAACAGTGCATTAAGCGCCTGCTTGCAACAAAGTTGAATAGTGGCCGTTTTCTTTGGACGCTTGTGACACGTGGCATCGTCGTCTCCAACGGACATATGTCACAACTCACAACTATAAATAGAGAAGGATTTGAAGATTTCAAGAAGAGGAATATACGCGAAATCAAGGTATATCATTCAAGCTCACAACGCTCTAGAACCTTCAAGCTTATCCGAGAGACGAACTAGTTTTCATAGAACACTTCTTGTAGTTCATCTCTCTAGAGCACTTTGATCCCTATCTTCTCTAGACTAAGCTCATTGCTAGATTCATAGCTTAGATCCGAAGGAGTTCACATTTAGTGAATTGTTCTTGTTGTAAGAACTCCTTCTCAGTTGGAGAATATTCCCTCCCTTTTAAACTTAGGTTTGGATTGTAAAGTCGCTAAGGACTATAACTTAGAGGGAACCGTCCGGTGCACGGTATCCCCGCCGAGGCTTGCTCGAGAATAATCAACAAGTTCTCCTGCCTTGTTCGGGACCGTGGACGTAGGATCTTGCGTATCCGAACCACGTTAAATCGCTTGTGTTCATTTCTTGTTTTATTGCATTGCATTCAACCGACTTGAAAATCATAAGTTTGCATAAAACGTATTTTTATAAAGTGCACGACCAAAAGATTTAACTTGCAAAAATGCATTTTCAAAAGAGACGACTCCGGGCCTAACACTTATCCGCACTACAGTCTCCGACTGAGTTTCGTAATACTGACATCAGTCAGTAGAAGAGCTCAGAAGCTGACTCACTTTGACCCCAGTGATCGAAGGCTTTCTTGGCACTTGTTCATCGATTGCAAACATCGGCTTCAGCTGACCTTCACTGAGAAAAAGAAACAGAGCTCAGGTGTATTCACCCCCCCCCCTCTACACCTGATTTTTCATCTCCGGACCAACAATTGGTATCAGAGCTTTCGGTGTTCAACTGATCGCCGGTTCTGAAATACTGGTCCTCTCGAACTGATCCTGAAAACCGTTTTCACTGCATAAGCATCTTCTCAGCATCCTTATACTCTTACTCTTACAATGTCTGATATGTCAGGTATTAGGATGGTGCCGATGTTCTCAATAGAGAACTACACGGTATGGCGCGTACGTATGGAGGCACACCTAACGTCACTCCATGACAGCATGTCAGATGTCCTAGAGTCAGGACCGATCATTCCCATAATCGACAGCGTAGTATTTGCTTCTTTGGAGGAGGCGTGGGAGCACAAAGCGGGTGCTAAGGTTCCCAAAGACAAATCTGCCTTCACGCCTGAAGAAAAGAAGTTGCACAACCTTGACCGAGTTGCACGTAATGCCATACTGACTACGCTCAGTGACTCACATCTCGGAAGGGTACAAGATTGCAAAACGGCGAAAGAGCTATGGGACGCCTTGGCATCTTGAGCCATGGAACCCCTCGGATCAAAGAGAACAAGCTCGAGCTAGAGCTTGGAAGTTCGACTCCTTTGCAATGGAGCCTACGAAACCATTGACGAGCCGAGTGTCGGATTCACCAATCAAGTCAATGTTATCAATGGGTTGGGGAGGTCGTTCACCAACAAGGAGATGAACACCAAGATCTTGAGAGCGTTGCCCCGACAGAAGTGGCTTCCATTTGCTACTTATTTACGTCGCTCTGATCTAAATGCTCTAACTCCCGATGTTATATTTTCGAATTAAAATCGGAGGAATTCGAGCATAGCCTACCCCAAAAGTGCTTAAGCGCTCCAGGCGACACACGGTTCGACCACGCCTTCAAGGCAACGATCGGCAATACCGGAGCCAAGCCTATTTCCTCAAGCAAAGCTATGGCCACATCGGTAGCAAAGTCTTCCGAGACTTCGAGGCCACGACCGGCTAGCACCGATGGCTCTCAAATATCGAGAGGGAAAAGGAGAGAGTCGAAAGGCCGAGGAAATACAACCGAGATTCTTCCTCGAGTAAGAAAGACTATCATAAGAAAGAAGAATCTAATCCTTCTACCGAATGCGGGAAATCGGAGTCCGCTGCCGGTCCAACTAAAGACTCATTTGGTAAGAGCAAAGCAGAACATCTACCTGCTACAACCGCAAGAAGGAGGGACACTATCGATACGATTGTCCCGAACTCTCGACTGCTCAAAGAGCGAACGGCGAGCCGAGAGAAAGAAATTCGCCGAGAGACGGCGAGCCTATATAGCCGGAGAGATATCCGACAACTCAATTGAGGAGGATACATTCATGTATTCTTCGAAGATGAAGCCGCGTTCGTCGCGGTTGAGGTCGCAGAGACGGTTCTCGATGAGTCGGCCGAATGCGTCGATGGCCGGAGAAGAGGCTGAGGTAAATTCTAAACGCATTATTACCTCTTCTTCACATAGCACACAAGACACGTGCTCGGTCACAGATGATCCTCTAGATGTGGTACAAGCCCACGATGATCTGCTAGAGGAACAGATTCAGCTGAGCAGAGAGTTCAGCAGAACCATCCAGGAACTTGAACAGGTAAAGGCTGAGAATCAGAGACTTTCTTCTGATTGTCAGGTCTCTACTGAGTCAGTGGATCTAGTTGCGAGACTCAAGGAAGAGATTGAATCTCTCATGACTAAGTCTCAGCTTCAAGAGACTCAGATCTCAGTTCTGACCAAGGACAATTCTGAGAAAGAGACTGAAATAGCCAAGCTCAGTCAGAAGCTCACAGACGTGCAGAATGACTATGACTTACTCAGAAGGAGTGACGAAGTCTGGAGAGGATTGATGACCGAACAATACACGGGAGCTAAGGAGAAGCTTGAAAGCATGCTTAGAGCACAATGGTCAACTTACGTGAAAGAAGGTCTAGGCTATACCCACGAAGCTTCTACCTCCAAAAGCTCAAGCAACCCCGGGCGATAGGTTCGTCGGAGGAAAGGTGCAAGGCTGCCGACACCACACCTCGGGCGAAAAACAAACGAGAAAATAATTACACCTCGGCCGAGTAGCAACAAGCGGTGACCAAAGGTTCCGGCCCAGGACACCGCGATCAAATTCGGGGGGGAATCA